>CM070784.1:37121719-37804219 GCA_036346955.1 Dipus sagitta
GAAATCAAGACATCTTTCTGCAGGTGTATGGGTATACTGCACTATACTCAGACCACGGGATGAGTTGGAAGAACTAAGCTGTCAAGCCATGAAGAGACAAAGTCTTTCCTGGTGGGCTGAGAACGTGTCTCAGTGGTGGAACACTTTCTCAAACATGCAGGAGGCACTTGGCTTCCAAACCCAACACTAGGGATAAAAAATTTACTCTAAAATGGTATGCTAGTAAATTTTATATTGTATATATTTTGTCATAATAAAATGACAATAAATACTCCAAATGCATAATTTATACTTCATTATTAAATTTTATTTCAGAAACTGGTGCTTCCATTAATTAATTTTAATTCTCTTTTAATTTCTCACCTTCATAGTTTATGTTTCTTTGTTTTATATGTGGGGATTTAGCCCAAGGTTTCACGAAGCCCCAGCCCTTGCATCATAGAGTATTTATGTATCATTTTTCTCATTTATTTTAGCCTTCATAAGTGTTAGATAAAACTTTGGATGTCCAAAATATGGGAGAGGTTTGTTGCAGACCTCTTGGGGATATTTTGTGGATCTTTCTAAATGTTGTATTTACTATTTTCCAATAAGCTGTTTTTTCTTGGTAAAAGTAACAACTAGACAATTAGACTATCATACTACTTGTATTCTACATTCTTGGACACATTTACTTCTTAGATTACAATAAATTATCCCTGTAGTTATTACTTAGTGTGTATTCTCTTTCCCTTTCAAACTTGAATCAATAATCATATGATAGTTTCCAGCATAAACTTGACCCAGTTTGAGTTGTTAATATTTTTGAGCACTATAAAGAAAATCAAGTGAGTTATCTCAAGTATTTTTTAAATGTACATAATTTTATTGATAGTATTGTTATTGCGATTATGGATTCTAGATACTAATCCAACTGAGTTAAAGGACACCCTATAAAATTTGCCTTTCTGGATATATCTTCCAGGCCATTTCTGGAAGAGATTAACACTTGAATCAGTACACAGACTTAAGATTTCCTTCATTCTTATCATGTGGTGGGAGGGCTTTAAAGAACAGAGCAAGGAAGGGCAGATTTGCTCTCTCTCTCTCTCTCTCTCTCCCTCTCTGTTTGAGCTGAGACATCCATGTTCTCCTGCCTTTGGACTTCTGCTCTCTTGTTTATAGGACTTGCTGCTTGGACTGGGAACACTCCTCCCACTTTCTCTTGCCTGAGGGGACTGGTTTCTGAGGGTTGATATTGGGACTTCTTAGCCTCTGCAATCTCCTGAAGCAATTGCTTCATCACAAGTCTCTTGTTATGTCTCTATACATATCTTGTCCATTCTGTTACTGTAGGAGAATGTAATAAAATGTGACTCAGTCAAGAAATGTGCAAAATTATTGAGAAGAGAATATAAATCGCTTAAAAATTTCTTAACCACAGGTAATATTTGAATTTTAATGAACACCCTTCAGATATAGGTACCTGTAAAATATCAAAAACTCTTTAACAACTTATGTTTCCACTCAAATATGAATAGTGAATATCTTTTCATCTTAATTAATGAATATGCCATGTATTTTTAAGTTCCCAAGAGATTCATTTTATGAATATATTAATTACTTTTTCTGTGGTAAGAATTTAGGGTTTCTAGCCCAGTGTTGTGGAACATGCCTTTATTCCTAGCACTCAGGAGGCAGAGGTAGGAGGATTGCCATGAGTTCAAGGCCACCCTGAGACTACATAGTGAATTCCAGGTCAGCCTGGTCTAGAGCAAGACCCCACCTCAAAGATCCAAACACACACACACATACACATATACACAAGAATTTAGGGTTTCTTTCTGAAAACTTTATTCTGATCGAGCAATATTAAATATATACACATTGATTTTGTTACATAATCAGTTATTTCTTTGAATATATTTCTTGAAATTACAAGTGAAATGGGTTACACTTTCTGTAGTCTGATTTATGCTGATGTGCAATGCTGGATTACCACTAACCCTTCCTGTGAATCCTGTCATCAATGTTTAATTTCAATACTTTTAATGACAGTCTTTAAGGTATAATTTATTTTAATTTTCAGCTTTTAACCTCCACCAAATTTGGATATTTTCCTTGCATTCAGTTACCTTCTGTATCTCTTTTGTCAATAGCACTTTTCAGTCCCTTACCCATTGCTTGTTTTCCTTTTTCACTAATTTTTTTTTTCTTTTTCACTAATTTTAAGGGCTCATTATATAGTAGAAAATGTAACCATTATTTCATACATATTGCAAATATGACACCTCAAAACTTGTATTAAATAAAAGTCTTCTTTTCTTTATTTGAAAAGCACTATCACAGAAAGTTCAAATGAAATTATATATACATATATATACATACATATATATGTATATATATTCCCCACCACCAATAATTACAGATATTACCAATGTGGTCTACCTTTGAAGTGCTATATTTATTTATTACTGTTATTATAAGTAAGGCCACCACTACATATCTCTATTATAAGAGTATCTTGATAAATAGCCATGCACTATTTCTCATCGTATTCACCTGATATACTAAGAAATTGTCATTCATTTATAGTCCTTTAATATGCCCATTCAAAAGACTTACTATCCATGGGCTCTCTTTTATAGGACTTAATCAGAGACAATTTCATTTATTACTTTTAATAGGTTCTTAAATACATTACCATAATATTTATTATTAGAATCCCTTTATCCACACAGTTTTTCTTAATTCATTCAACCATACTCTACAAATTCCTCACATTCTTTTTTCAAGTACCAGATGAAGAAGATTTTTGAACTTGGAATCAGCTGTGGTTCTTATTTCATTGATTTTCCTCAGTAGCAGCTTAATATTTCCAATTTAAATCATAGTGCATGCTGAGATTGCAAACTCTTCCAGCTAATTTTCCATGCTATAGGCATTTACATAGGCATTTGGGGAAGTTATGGGTTTTCCCAAAGCATTTCCCACTTACCACAACAACGTAACTCAGAGCAGATTTCAGGATTTCCTCCCAGATCAATATACTTATCTTAGTCCCATATCAACGAATCATCATTAAATCTCCCTTTGCCCATATAAGCAAGTAGCTTTCCCAGAGTGCTGTCCTTCACCAGGTGTTTGTCTTCTTTTACTCAGGAGAACTTTCCCAGGAAAATCATGCCTCCAGTAAGACATGTACAACTGCTCTTTGAAGGCACCGCACAAACAAAGGTCAGGCGGATCTTTATTTCTCATGTGGATGTGTTTTACATATGCTTCTGTGAGAATTAATGACTTTCCAAGGCTGCTCACACAGCCCCAAATTAAAGCAGGTTTGCGCTGCTGTGGCCACAGCACCTGACGGAAACAGTGGAAGGGAGGAAGATGTTGTTTTTGGCTCACAGTTGCAGAGGGTTACAGTCCAACATGGCAGGGAAGGCAATGGAGTGACAGTGCAATTCTTATGGCCAGTACAGCCAAGGCTGTTCACATCATGGTTGACCAGAAAGCAGAAGCAAAAATGGAACCAGGGACCATGTTATAAGCTTCAGTGGCCTGCCTATAGTGACCTCTATCCATCAAGGTCAAAGTTAACCCATGGAATATTAATTGGGAGGATTCATAGACATCTTGTCAACCACTGCCATCTAATTGATAAACCAAAGCTTAAAGAGGTGAACTAAATGACATGTTTATGAGAGAAAATCATAACCAAAAACAAAAAAAAAAAGGTCTTTTGACTTTTCAATCTACGAAGCCAAGCCAAGACATCTGCTGTTGGCAGCAGTCTACAGCTACCGAACCCAAGTATGGAAGGTCAGGGTTGCCTCTCCAAGGCATCTCATGTCCTAACAGAGCCTAAAATCAATCCATTGGTGTTGATTGCAATTATTACACTAATTCCAAAGGTCTTCAACTATAATTTGCTCAACAGGGGGGTCATAAAAACTGCAATCATAGATTCCCATACCACGGATATTGGAAAGATGAAATTAGAACCAACCTGATGAAAGATCTAACACCTAATGAAACAAAAGATAAAGGTGATCATAGGGCTAAGATAAAAAAAAATAAATTTCAAAGAAGAATAGCCCCCTTGCCGTGGTGCTTTCAGAAGGCTCAAAGACAACATGTCACTCCTATTCCACCCTTATCCTGCATCAGCCTTTAAGAGTCTTTTGTCTGTGAAAAGACAACAGGATTGGTCTGTAAGAGAAGAAATAAAGAGTAAGTCTTTCTCCAGGTTTTCTGCAGTTATGTCTCTCATTTGACAATTGTACGCTCCCTGACTTGACAGTCTGCTTTCACTAATCCATATGCATATACGGTGTATATTACCCCCATGTCTACGAGTTCCTCACTTAGCCAACGACATCTGTCTTTGAACTGTCATGAAATGCTAGAATGATTCTTTTTCTTTTGTGGTGTCAATTCCTCTTTCTGTCATTATTAACCTTGTTAAATACCCTCTTCTCTCCCCTTCTGAAAGGCATGAACTGAGTGCTAAGTTTCAAACATACCCCCTTAACACATCCAGATGGGGAGGGGGGAAAGCACATCGAGCTCTCTACTTAATCAAACATCTACTTTCACTCCATCAACGGGGAGTAGGGCCTTTTGTACATTTAACAAATTCAAGCAATTTAGCACCTGGTTTAAAGTCTATGTAAAGTACTTGAACAACATGGGAAATGAAGACACTGGTCTCCTGTCTGAGAATTGGCTAATGGAAGACATGAAGTCTCAGAACGCACGCAGCAGTGCTTCTTACAGCCCTGCCTAATGCACTGCTGGGAAAATCTCACAAAGTTTCCCATTGCGGGGGGAGCTGGGCTGACAGTCGTTGCCTTTGCTGTCAGTTCCACTGTGGGAGGCTCCTAAATTTATTATGCCTAGGAAATGATCCTAGTGAAAATTTATCCCGCAAAAAAAAAAAAGCAAAGCAGCAAGGCATGCAGCACATCCTTCAATGGGGATTGTTGCCTCCCACTATCAGCATGCAGAGGCTGGATGGAGACAGCTCCATGGGCAGTGCCCAGGGAGTTCTTCTCGGTCTACATGGATCAAGGAGAGGCGAGAACTTGGTTCCATCTATCTAGACAATAGTTAGCGTAACTAGAAGAAACTGTTTAGATTAAGAGGCAGAATTGTCATGGTAGAGTGGCAGCATTTTCCATTGGCATGGGTCTCTCTCTGCTGAGTAAGAAAATGCTCACTACTACCCTTCACATAATTACCTATAAAGCTTTAGTTTGAGATCAAGAGGTGGCTATATCTTCTATTTACAAAAAAAAAAAATCTCACATTGGGAGGCTTTTTTCATCTCAGTTTCCTCATCCACAAAATAAAAATAGAAACTTGGTCCAACTTCCTATGGAGAAGATCGATGAGTGGTTTTTTGCTGATTAGCTCAAAAGCCCTTCAAACATGAATCATCGTGTACCATGTGTGCTATTGCACTACTACCCTAGGCGCCTGGAGCTTTCACTGAGATCAAGCTAAGCTCTAGGAATGGAGAAGAAATATGTAGTGGAAGAGATGGTCCAGAGCGTTTCCATGGCGATCATGAAGCACACTGACATGCTGGAGGGCGGCAGCTAAGTGTGTGATTATCGATCACTGCATTTGGATTTGCTGGGAGAACTGCTACATCAGGTAGTCGGCTTAAATGACATCAATCATTTGATACAACACTTTGTCTCATAGGCTTAATGGTATTGGAATTCAAGGGGCCAAAAGCTGCCCTCTGAAGTGAGCAAAGCGCTCTCCAAAGGCTAGAGCAGTGTAGAAAGTTGGAACTGACTTTTGCTTAGCTAACATTAAATAGCCTGAGAAGACAAACACTGTGTGAGCTCTGAGCGTCATGCAATCAATGAACACACAACGCCTCTCTTCAGCCTAACCCCGGGAGCCAAATTCCCAGGGCCAGACCCAAGTTAGCCACTGGGCTTCTCATCTTTGATGGCCACAGGATATGTCCCAACTACAAAGTGTCCTGTGAACATTAACATGGGAATGGCATTCTGCATGATCTTCTCAGTGGTGGCCTCTGCCATCATCTACAAATCAAAACTCTCCTTCTCTCAAACTGCAGGGTCACTTACGACAACTTACTGGAAACACCTTGCCTGGCAAACATGTTTCTGCGATAAAGTCATAAAAAATAAAGGGATATTATAATGAGAAGTCAACCCTTCAGTTTAATTGCAAAACAGTGAGTAAGCTAAAGAAAATTGTGAATTTGAGCTCTGAAGTGGAAATAAAGTTGCTACTTTCTTAGATGCATATCACAGAAAATGAGTTCTTTTTCTTCATTTGAAAACATAGCTGTAAGTAATAAGAATATTATGAGTAAATATTAAAAGAACACGTTGCTCTTGGGCTGTGTGTAGCTACAGAATACAGCATAGCTGCATAAAAAAAATTAACTCATCAAACCTAGAGAAAATCCCACTCCTGGTCTCACTAAACTGTAGCTACATTCTTTCTTGCAGACATAAATATTGATTGGCCTTTTCATAATACTTGCCTGATACAAACAGAACATAGGTAGGGAAAGTTCATTATGATATTGAAGTGCTATATTTTAAAATTGTTCTTTGCTTCTTCTATTAAAAGTAGAGAATGAACAGAATAGTGCATAGCTTAAGGACATTATGAAATAAATCGGCAACTTTTCTATGGAGCCATGAAAGAAAGGAATTTGGAATATTCTGCATTGAATCCTTTACCACTAAGAGAACATTAGATAAGTCAAAAAGAAATAAAACAATGTGCTTGGTCTTGGAGCCCCAGATAAGACAAGAGGGTGGGCAGAGAAAGACACTCCTAGATACAAGTAGAGGGCAGCAGCTTCCATACACATTGAAAAATAAATGTGCCTGCTCCACACCACAATATTCAAACAAAAGTGTTTCCTGAACTAAGGTCACAGATCCTTAAAAACCAGCACCATTAGATAAAAATACCTAGTGAGTATTCTGGCAACTGTTTAAGGCACCTAAGAAACAAAACAGCCAGAAAACATTTCAGGGCTGGAGAGATGGCTTAGTGGTTAAGGCACTCTCCTGCAAAGCCAAAGGACTCAAATTCAATTCCCCAGAACCCACGTAAACCAGATGCTCAAGCACGTTCATATGTTTGGAGGCCCTGGCATGCTCATTCTCTCTCTCTCTCTCTCTCTCTCTCTCTCTCTCTATATATATATATATATATATATATATATATATATATATGTATGTATATATATACACACACACATGTATATATCAAATACATAAATAAAAATAAAATATTTTGAAAACATGTTCAATCTTTCGGGATTCCAAGCAAATAAATAATAATTAAGACCCTAAAAGGTGCTAAATGCTGTGGAAAACCCAGGAAAGGGAAGGGTCAAGTGGGGTAAGGCTTGCTACATTGTTATGGAAGCCAGGTAGTGACAGTTTTGCCATGGCTATGACAACTAAGAGAAGAATTAAGGTAGGGAATGGAAGGAGTAGTCAGATATTAAGGAGAACAGTAAGAACAAAGGAGCAAGGCAGTTTAGAGAGTTTGCGGAATGCAGACCAGGGGAAAGTGGCAGATGGGTGCAAAAGGAAGAGAGAAGATAAGCAGGTGCCATCCGGGGAGAGGAGTGAGGAAGTGGGAAATGCTGCCTGGCCTCCTAGGACTGCGCTTTGACTTGGGACAGCTGGCCTAGGCTTCTGCAAAGAAGCGCTCTGATCCAACTTGGACTTTTAACAGCCTTCTCTGAGAAGCAAAAGTAGGTCCACTTGCATGTGAGAACTGACCTCTGTAGAAATGGAGGGTGGGAAGAGATTGAACTACAGGCCCCTGCTGCAGGCAGAGTTGTAAGTGCTCCTGACCGATTGGATGACAGAGAAAGAGACTCATTGAGAATGACTCAGCAATGTCCAATTGCTTTTCAGTGAGTGGAAGAAGACTTGAGGGGAAGGTCAGGGATCCATTTGTGACACAATGAATGTGAGATGTCCATTATTAGACCTCCAGGGGAAGGTTCCAGGAGCCAGTAAGACACACAAGGCTCGAATATAGAAGAAGGGCTGAACCACAGATGTTAATATTTGGAGTCATCAATGTAGAGAAGACATTGAGCTCTTACTCTGGAGAGACCTTCAAGGTATTGACGAGAGAGAGAGAGAGAGAGAGAGGGAGGGAGGGAGGAAGAGAGAGAGATCTGTGCGGGGCCTCATCTGGGCTGGAAAGGGATGCCACTTTTTAGAAAAGGAAACTGAGTGGCCAATGACAGGTGAAAACCCAGGCAAAGGAGGGGTCTCAAATATTCAGCTCACTGATACAATTAGGGCGGAAGGACGTGATTGTGGAAGTACAGCATGAGTAAAGTCCTTTCCTTCTACACCAGCCACACTGAGCTACCACACAGGAGGTCACTCTTCCAAGTCTTCACAGAAAGTGTGCAGCTTAGTCCATGTGAGCTCCAGCTAAGAATGTGAGGATACCTTCCAGACACTTGTTGACTGCCTTCTTCACCTGCCATCTTCTACTATACTCAGCCTTGTAAGAATAGTCTTAGGTACCTGCAAGGACTGAAGGGCAAGGATAGAGGGTCTCACATTGTGAGGTTTGATCACTGAAGAGTCATACCCATGCTCTCACTGAATCTGTAGAACAATTCCATGAAACGGGTTTATTGCGTTTTTTAGGCATGATGATATTCAGAAATGAGAATGTGATGTGGGAGCAGCAGTGCTCCCATAACACGTACCCCACAACCCCATAGGGAATACCTGCAACCCCACTGAGGCGGGTCCCCAGCGGAATGGGGGCAGGGACTGGGGAAAAGAGGGCACCAATAGATGATGTATCCATACAAAATATGTTGTTAATATGTTGATAATAATCATCATCATCAAAAATAAAAGAAATGAGAATGTGATATTCAGAAAGATTGAGCAACCCAGGCAAGTTCTTAGTGTTCCCATGGGTTTTTGCACCCATTCCACCAGAGTCATGCAACAAAACTTCTTCTCTCAAAACTATCCCATTTCCCTCAAAGACTGCTGAGGAAATAGTGGTGAGCAACAAGATCAAGGAGTCGCTATAATAGTGTGCTGATCGCTAGCCTAAACTTGCACGTGCTCTGCAGCTGGGACGTTCACTTACAGAAGTGAATCCTGCCTGGATGTGCCTTTGCCAAGCCTCACACTAGTGAGGGTGACAGTGAGGTCTTGGAGAAAATAAGAACTGTACTGAGAGTCAAAGGAAACTGTTTCCCACCAGGTCTCTGCTGAGAAGCACGGCAGGCAGGGTGTGTGAGGGTCACAGGGAAAGAGGCAGCTGAAGAGATTGCAGAGCAGGGATGAGGACACGGGATAGGGCCAGAGGAAGGCCCATCCTGGCTTGAAAGACAGCTTCACAGAGAAAGAGAGTATGGTCGTAGTTGACAGAACTGACAAGATTGGTAACTCAGCCCAGCCATTTAGAAACTAAACTCCTCAAATTATCACTTACTCAGTGCCTCGTGTCTCCCAGAGGTTTAACATGTGCTACCTCATATAGACCTGAAGCATTCTGAACAAGGCATTACTACCAGTGTTATAATGATGATGATTATTTTTTCCATTTTACAGAAAAGAGAGCTGAGGCACCGGGAAGCCTAGTAGCCTGCGATCCACCAAGCCACGAGGTTGGCTCCTTCTGTCACTGTCCGTCGCCTTGCTTCCTGTTAACTCCAGATAAGTGGCCCTCCCAAGCATCAGTGTCATGTAAAACTGGGACAGCAACGCTGGCTTTTCTGTATCTTGTGATAGGACCCAAACCTGCAAGTGCCCATCAGAGAGCGGGGCCCATGGTGGGGGAGGCGGGAGCAATGCTATGATTCTTTGGGTGTTTTTTTTTTCTTTTGAAGGGTCCATGCCTGGAGGTAGAGAAGAAAGCATCTCTTGACACCCTACATTCTCCCTCCTCTCCTCCTTCCCTGTGCTCATGAACTTTCCCTATTCTAGTGACAACTAGGTGCCAGTGCCTCTATTTGTGCCCCAAAAGGCTTCTCTGACTTTATTGTTTTGTGCTGAAATGAAGCTGCTTAATTGTCCATTTACTTCACTGTATTGTGATCCTTTAAGGGACAAAGTCATACCTTATGCTTTATTGGGTACCCCTATGTCTCAAACACCAGCTGAAACAAATGAATGAATGGATAAATTCTTGCCTAACAAATGAATGGCTACATGCTACCACAAATATGTACACCCACAGAAATAGTATTCCAACCCCATTCCTGTCCAGTAGAAGCAGCAGGGGTTAACAGGAGCCTGCTGTCTTAATACGATCTGTTCAGGTCAGAGAAATACTTCCTTTCTTTAGATTTAACCTAAAACATTTTCAAAAACTTTCCATCAGAAAACTTGTGTAAATCTCTCCTCAAATCACTCTTTCTGAGTTTGACTTTTAATCTCTTCTAACTAAATGGCAATTGATTTTAAAACTCCACTGACTCTGAGCATCTGTGTACAAAAATATGTCAAATCCCAAGGGAATGAAGTGAAAGAATTACTGTGAGGAGAGGGGAACCTGGTTGCCAGCTGCTGGTGGGATATGAAGCTCAAAGTCTGGGACATGAGCAGTCCATGGGGTCATGAATTTCTGAGCGTTTCAGAGACAGAAGCCTGGGAAGGGCCAAAGAGGATCATCCCATGATGCAAAGGGAACATCCAGAGAGGTATCTGCCAGGGCTCCCAGGTGCTTCCCAGCCAGCCACTGCCAGCAGGAGCCTTGTCTGTACCTGGCCCTGTTCCTTCGCTTCAGCGGTAAGTGAGGCAGTACTCTGTAAGAAGGAACAAGACTAATAATAAATCCCAAGAAAAAGGATCAACAAGCTCATCTGGATCCAGCAACCACCGTTGCTTTGTGAAACCACAGAAGTAGAAGCTGGAAATCATGAAAACTGAGGAAAGGAAACTGAAGGTGCAGTCTGTTGCAACAGTGTTATCCAACTCCTGGGTTCCCTTCGCTTGGTCATGTTTCTTTTCAGATGGTACTACATAAATTCTCTTAAGCTGGCTCTAGAAAAAGACAATTAGCTTTCTTTAGTAGCAAAACACGTTTCCCTGCTGTCTAAAAATATTTTTTGCTGTTCTCCCAACCACAGAGGAAAATAAATGCACATTGCCCTGATGTTTAACAATATTTTTTACTGTGCATGCATGCACAGGTGTGTATGTGTGTGCATGCATGTGTGTGCGTGCACGTGAGCCCTTAGTTCACAGAGGGCAAGGTCAATCTCTCTTCACTGTACCCTTTGAGACAGGTTCTCTCAGTGAATCAAGAGTTCACAAATTCAGCCAGCCTAGCCAGCCAGTGAGCCCCAGGGACTTCCTGCCCTGTCTTCCGAGAGCCAGGACTACAGAACACCACTCTGCCTGCTAAGTTATGTGAGTGGTGGAGATTGGGGCTCAGGTGCTCATGCTTGATTGCGTTCAGTTTCCTAATGAGCCATGTCCTCAACCCTGATTTAAACTTTTTTTATTTTTATTAATTTATTAAGAGGGGGTGGAGAATGAGCTCACCAGGGCCTCTAGCCACTGCAAATGAACTCCAGAAGTATGTACCACCACGTGCATCTGGTTTACGTGGATTCTGGGGAGTTGAACCTAGGTCCTTAGGCTTTTCAGACAAGGGCCTTAACTACTAAGCCATCTCTCCATCCCAGCCCAGACTTTTTAAATACAGGAAAATACACCAAAACGTAGCCAAGTGTGGTGGCATCAGCCTGTAACCCTAGTACTTGGCAGTTGGAAGCAGGATGATCAGGAGTTCAAGGTCATCCGCAGTGACACAGTGAGTCGGAGGCAGCATCAGCTTCACAAGGCCTGTCTCAGTGCCCTGGGTAATACTATCTTACAGACACGTCTCCTTTAGTGCCACCTATCAACACCGTTGTGAAGGAGTTACGTGGCAGGTGAGAAACTGAAGCTCAGAGAGCTTAAGCAACTTGCTGAAAACTGACAAGACGGTAAGAAACAAGCCACATCACACCATCCCCGTCACCCTTTCACTTCACAAAACTCACTTTCCTTTAAAAGCTCTTACAGTACCAGAGGGAACTAAGTGCCCAGCTGAGTCCTGATAGTACTGAGTTCCAAGTCAGAAGCCTTGGAGCTAGTCTGGGCTGGTCTTTATTCTTTTGACAAAACATTCTCAAAAGAATTGGTCATTCAGCAGTTATTCCTGAACAAATTAAGTGAAAATTCTCTAGTATTATAAAAATGGCAACACATATGACATACACAAAACAAAGTGACAATAAAGTACCACATTTCAGTTTCCTCAACAGTATGTTCCTCTCCAGTGTACTTGTTGTCTCTAAGGGCTTTAATCATTTAAATGACATTTGGCCTTCTGGTGTCTGTCTTGAGATTCCAGGTTGCAAGAAGGTCCTTCAGCTCCACCTGGTTTGCGCTGGGTAGGAGCAGAGAGTGGACCATGGAGCCTGATGGGGTGCTCCTCGTCTCCCTGTGGCTCTTGAAGTTAACAGGATGAATGATACAGAACATCCACTACCAGGGTTCTTTGGGGGATGGGGGTCTCTTCCCAATCAGACCTCACAAATGATCCCACATGGAAGCTTTTATGACCATCAAGTTATGAATGGGGGAGCAGGCTCCGGTTAGGCCATAAGACAGTATCAGGAAGTCCAAATTGCCTGGACTTGCAGGCTCAGTAGAACATGTCTTGGCAGGATGACTACAACCGAGTCCGTTCCTGAGGACTTACTTAGGCACATATTTAAAGAGGTATCCGGTGTCTGAGTGTACTTGCACATCTAAGAACTTGAGATATCTAAGATTCCCTTCACTACCACACGCCCAGTCTCCCCCTCGGCCTTGTATCTTATAGATGCAAGAGTTACACAGTTTTATGCATGTTATAGAGTTAACAACATGCAGGAGGAAAATGAAGCAGGCGTCTTGAGAACTCACCCACTATCACTAGGGAAAGGGGAGGACTAGCGATGGGCTTCACTGGTCTTTCACAAGTCTCGCCTCTGGCTCTGAGTTAGTTGACTATCTCAAGCCCTGCACAGTAAAAACATCTGGGGCAAACTGAGTAGTGGATGTTTCTAAGTGGTCCAGGAACAGGTTGCCCAGCTGTTCTTTGGATTCATGGAGGGTAGAATGGGGCTCCCCCAGGGACCACCGAGACTAAGCCTGTCACCCAAGGGCACGGATCCTGCCATAGCCACCACCTCAGCCAGACCAGAACTGCCCTGCGCGCTGCACCTGCAGCCACCTTCCCCTGCCCTGGAGAGACACCTTCTGTGGGTGCCTGGCCACACTTCTCACTACCCCACAAGCCTGTGCCCTCCTTCCCCCTGTGCACCTCACCCCTAAAAGCCAGACAGCTTTGCTCTCACCACTATAGCTGTCTGCCTTCGTCACAGGGACGCTCCTGTATTTTATTTTGTGCCTTACTGGGGACGAGGGCCACGTGGGGGACCCAACAACATCTGCGGAATTCAAGACTCCCCCTCTGTGCTCAGGGTTAACCCTCGCCCAACTCCCTCTGGGGTGGGGCCCAGCTAATCAGAGTGAGAGGCTCCTCGCAAAGTGCCTGGGGTGCGGGGTGCGCTGTCAGAGGATGCGGTCCGCAGGCACTCTGAGTCTTAAACACCCGGGAGCGGTTTGTGGTGCCAAGAGCTGCGGAGCAGGGGTGCAGAACTGCTTTGCTGCCACGGCGGCTAGCAGGCCCCTTCCAAGCTGGCGCGCGCACATAGGCCAAGATGGAAGGCGCCATCCTAACTTCTGCCGCGAGCAGGTGGGAGGGAAGAGACGCGAGAGGTATTCCATTGGTTGTCTGGGAAAATGAACTGCACCTTCCCCTCTCTCGCGGAGGATCAACTTTTCCCACCCACCCTACCACCACCCCCCACCCAAGGGTTGGCACTAGTATCTTGGGGCCTGAGCCCCAAACTCGCGAGCCAAGGCACCGCAGTTCCAAAGACTTGGAACTGGGCCGGCAAGCCGAGCTCCCGGACACCGAGGGGGGAAAGTGCGGCTGGACGGTGTCGCTAGCCCCTGCAGCCTCCCCGGGGGGGCAAGCGTGAGGGCTCCGCGCCCGACCTGCCCGGCCCGCGCCCTAGGGACCCGCCCCCCCCCCCCCGGCCTCCGCCGGGTCTCCGCGCGCCGCCACCGTGGAGCGCTCGGGTCTCGCCGCCGCCGCAGCCGGGGCGGGTGTCCGGCCGGCGGGGCCGAGCGCGTCCCGCTCGGGGGAGGCTCGGCGGCGATGCGGCGCCGGAACGAGGAAGCCTGGCGGGCGGCGGCGGGCGGCCGGCGGGCGAGGGGAGGCGAGGGCGGGCCGAGTGCGCTGCGCGCGGGGGCGGCGGCGGCGGCGCGCCGAGCCGGAGCGGAGCGGACCGGGCGCGGGCGAGCTGGCTAGCGGGCTGCAGCGGGCGGCGGCGCCAGCAAGGATCGGCCCGTCGCCCCCGCCCCCGCCTCGGCCCGCCCGGCCCCCGCGCCCTCTCAAACTTTCTCTGCGCCCCGTCCGGCTCCGGAGTTACGACGGTCGGAGTGGAGCGCCCCGGGCCAACGGGGGATCCCCGGACGGCGGGGCGTGGGGCCGGGGGACTGGACGGTAGCCCCTGTCCGCGGCCGGGCTCGCCGTCCAGCAGCCGAGCGCGGGCGCCAGGGAGGGCTGCGGGCGGAGGCGCGGGGCGGGCGCCACCTCCGCCAACTTCTTTCCCCCCGCGGCGGCGGCGGCGGCAGGTGCGCGCGGACGGACGGACGGACGGACGCCGGGAAGCAGCGGCCCGGAGGCTCGGGGCCCGCGGCGGCGGCGGCGGCGGCGGGGGTGGAGGGGAGCGGAGTGGAGGGGGGGCGGAGAAATGGGGAACAATGCGAGCGAGCAACTTCAGGAAGTCATTGTGAAAGCAGACTGGGAAGGAGAGCCCCGCCGCCGAGTTGGCAGGGCGCTCTAACAAGTGCTCCGGCCCCGCGGCCCCGGCGCCGGCACCTGTCCCGCACCGCGGCTCCCGCTCGGGCGCACGCTCGCCCAGGCCCTGCCCGCACGGACGGACGGACGGCCGCGGGGACAGAATCCCCCACCACACACACACACATACCCAAAGCCCCTCTCCCCACCACAACGGGCTGGAGGGAACCCCGCTCCCCGGCTGCTCTTCGCGCCCCAGGATCAGCCTTGGCCCCCAAAAGCGCAGCGCACAAATCCACGTGAGTGTTTTCAGAAGGACAACTTGAGGGGAGGGTTTTTTTGGGGGGGGACTGGTGGATTGAAATAATAAATAAATAAATAATAAAAGAGCAGGGAAGAAAGGAGAGGTAAGAAGGCAATATTTGCAATCCCTGGTGTTGGAGTCGCTCGCGTCTGCCTTTGCTTTCTGGGGACCCAGAGTTGTGACTTTGGTCCAAACCTCCGCCCTTCGGGTTGCGTCTGCAGGTGGTGCGGGGCCAGGCCGTCCCCCACCCCAGCACCTCTCTTGCAGCCCGCTGTCAACACGAACAAGATGTCTGTCGTCGCAGCTCCTGGTCATATTTAAATTTACAGAGACGTGAATAGGGAGATCACAGAAGTGAGCCTTTATAAAGTCATGAGTAAAGCCTCATTTTTTCTTTGGAAGCGAGAGCTAGTTGCTTATACCATGAAATCTATCTGAGCTTGCTTTGTGCCAAGCAGAAGTCATTCCGATATTGGAAACTGTACTTTTGTGTTCTCTGCAGGTTGGGATCCCAGGTCACGAAATCATCGTAGACAGCCCTTATTACACTTTATTTGATACGTATCTTTCAATTGCCAAGCCCCATCGGTGATTCCCAAGGAATCTCATGGCTTTATGACTGTCTTTCCTTCTAATTTGAAGGCACAGAGATGGCATTTTTCGTGACCCAAAAGTGTACTGATTCCAAAAAGTGCAAGCCCACCTTGAACAGCTTTCTAAAGCAGTTTCCATTTTCTCTCCGGCTACAGCCCACCCGGAATGAATGTTAACGCGTGGCTTTGCCTAAGTTACCCACGAAAAATTTCCCTCCCTGCTGCAGACAGCATATTTCATCTTTGAGGTACCTCGTCTTAAACTTCCAGAGCCCAAATAGAGTTAAACAAATATCGCTTAACTAATTCAATCAAGGTGTGTTAAGAGGAAAATTTATTAACAGTGAAAATCTTTAAAAGCATTTAAATTTCTATGAAAGCTAAAATAGTATACATATAAAGGATTGCTTCAATTCGGTGATGAGTTGAGGGGGGAGTGAAATGTAAGAAAATGCCAGACCCCACTTGATTGTCTTTGTTTGAAAGATGTTTGTTTCATGAGATTAATTGAATCCGGTCCTTTTCTGTGAGATTTTAAAGTTATAATTTAAGTATTGTTTATATTAAAATGTGTACAAATTGTTTAGTGACAAATCATATTACTTGGTGTGTAGCTTAAATTTTAAACAGGGACACATATTCATGACAGGAGCACTCATCTGCTTACATTGGGTTGGAGTCCTGAAACATACAGAACACGGTGAAGAAATGGTGTAGCCATATCCTTAGAAGTGACAAAGGAACACTCTTACAACTGTACAATTTGGTTTGGTAGAATATGTCTAATTTTAAAGTTCCCTCTGAACATACATGTTTATTCCTTTTTGACATGTGGTAAACTTGTGACCCACCAAAGCTGATACCCAAAATATCAAATCGAATTCAGTGGTCTTGTTTTCTTCCCCTTTTGTTCCATGATGATAGTTGAAGGCTGGAGTTTAGAAATTCCACAGTACTTATTGAATTCATCAATGTTTTAATTAGAGTGCTAATGTGGGAAAACTACATCTCCCAAATTTCAGAGCAGCATAGCCATAACTAGCCCACAATTATGATTTCACTAGACACAGGTGCTGCCATAGAAGTATGGGATGGGGTGTGTGGTATGACTTTTGAGAAGTTTGGGCACAGTCTCCCAGAATGAAGGCAAAGTGTGCAGGTCCTTACTGTGCTTCCATTGATGAAACATTGAGATCACTGTGAATTTATTTCCAGGGGATCTAAAACCCCGTGGTGTTGTAGGCCACTGCGTGCTCTCTTTCACCAGAGGCTAAATGTAAGAGCAGTGTTTCTCTGGCTCAGGAAAGTTTGTCCTTGATTAGGCATATGTTTCATGTCTAGTTAATGTAGGAAAACACTGTATGTATAGATGTCAACAAAAATGTTGAAATTTGGGAGGATCACACACACATATATCTCCAGATTATTTATGTTAATAGAGGAAATAAGTTACACGTGTACGTGTACATATCTGCTTGTGCACATGGACATCACACACAGAGCAAAGACAGGAAAGAGGTATGAAGGTAGCAGTAGAAGTTTTAAGATCAAGTACAACTCACATTAATGATAAACCGTCCTCTTATTTATTTTCACTTTAGTTTTGCTTTCTTAGTAGAGCAGTGGTTTTCTGTATCCTGATGAGTTTACACAGAGATGATGTTAGTTTGTTGAGTGTTTGCCTAATTTGGCATATTCCTGTGTGCTAACTGCAGTTAGCCAAGATTCATCAAGGAGAGAGTGAATAGTGTTGTCGTCCCCCTCTAATCTTTAAAATTTCACAATTACTCCATGAATTGGTTCTTGCTAAAGAAGATGGGTGTGAGTGAATCCAGCTCTCAGGAAGCGAATTCAGAGCCTGCTGGGTTCTTTAGAAACCATTGACTTTTGCGGTCTGCTGTTAAGACTAACCAGCATTTGGGGACCTTGTTGGTCTTGCTCCATGCTTAGTTTCTGCTGTCACTGTACATCCTGTCTTAGCAGAGCTCTCAGAGCTGCTTGATTTCATGCCTGCATTGTATAATCGTTCCATCTTACAGGGAAAGGCACGCGATGTGAACGCAGCGTGTAACCCTTCCTCAGAGCATGCAAGAGAACCACAAATACATTTCACATCTTGGGCATTTTGCACATGTAGATTCCTAATCTAGACCTTAGAAATGTTGAGTGTCAAGAGGATCCACATTAAAACTACTCACATAGACACATTCCTAAAATTTAGATGAGGAACTGTGTAGAAACTGGCTTGCTTTTATTAGAATCTTAGGGCACACCCCCCACACACACACACACAACCAAACTATAGCCACAGTGACAAAATTGTTTCCACTACAGTGCTGAGTAACTGCCCAGACTGGTGTCCCTCATGGAGACGATGACTTCCTTGCACATTTTCAAATTTAAGAAATGGCCCCGTTCCTCATGTTACTTTTTCCATTTGCTGAAACACATGCCTCTGCTCTTAGGTTTGCAGTGCCATCCCATTGATAGCTTTTGTTCTCTCCTGTCTGATGATAATATAACAAATGTTTTAAGGCGTGAGACACTTAAGGTGAAGTTCTGCATGTCACAAGTGAAATGTAACAGCCAACAAAACATGATTTGCAAATCTAAGTGAAAAAGTGGGTGTCTACCTCCGGGGCTGTTCCTGAGAAGAACCCGGGAGACAGGGACAAGGACAACTGGCAGATGGTTTCATTTGCCATTTTCTCCTCCTGTTTAAGTGTGGTAAATAAGTGGGTGCCAGGGTATCTTCAGCCAGCCACCTGGTGACAAACTTAAAAGTGCCTGAAACTCCACATTTGAGGTGTGGGGCACGTTGGTTCCTTTGGAGATCCGGCCCTGCTTCTTTCCTCCCAAGACCATGCCTTCTCTTTGGGGAACTCACAATTCCTGTTGACTAAAAGAATACCCCTTTCCACCACAAGCCTGACAAAATCAGACATCAGAATAATTTCTGAACTGGTTTTGGTTAGGACAGGAAGCACAGGCTCCCTTCCTGTGTGTGTTTTCCTGAAAGAAAACCAGCTTCCCTCCTCCTTTGCATATTTGGCAGCTAGTTCCACCTTTCTCTGCACCCGGGTGGAGTGTGAAGGCAGTGGTGGGACCTTTGAGGACTTCTGGAGGCCAAGTGGAAGGATCTCAGGGCTCAGGTACCTCCCAGGTGGCTAACCCTAGGGGACTCAGCCCAAGTCTGGATTTGAGTGGGAGAGACAGCCCTTGCTTGGCGGTGGGGAGGCTCAAGTGTGTTGGTGAGTGCCACATGGCCTGGCTTCTAGCTGTGCTTTCCAGAGCTCTTTTCTGTCTTCTCTGCTGGGGCTTTTGGTGGGTGACCTGTGCCCCAGCACCTCCCTGGCACCTCTGCTCAGGCTCCCTGTCTTGTAGTGATTGAAGGCATCATCAGGCCCCTCTGTGAGTTCTTCTCTCAGGTCAGCCCATGCTCCACCTTGGATGGCTTGTGGCACAGGGCCACTACTTAACAAATTGCCTAAAATGATCCCTAATTATAGCAAAAGAGCTTTCTTCATATTTTCTCATTCACGTGTGATGATTCAATTTTCTTCAGCAAGCACTTCACTCCTCCAGCAAATCTGACTCCTGCCGCCATATTCACACCAAACGTCTAAGATAATGGGTGGAAGGTTGGTGTGACAGACAACGTTGTCTGGAGAGGAGCCTGACATCGTCTGTCTTTCTTTCTTCCCTTTCTCTCGCTCTCTTCCTTCTTTCTTCTGTTGTGTGGGGTTTTAACTGACTACTGAAACAACGATGAAGCTAAGAGTTTCTGAAAGCCTCCTGTGCATTCAGATAGATTTTTGTGGTTCATTTTTGAGATTACATACTAAAGTCTACACTTTATATAATTTTCTGTTCCTTTCCATCTGTTGGGAAATGAACCATAGCTAGTATGAGAATCTTTTGCCAAAGCTAGGAGCTCTGTGAATACAACTTAATGTGTTTCAAAAAAAAATATTAAATCACATTTTCACTGGCAAATTTGGAGCAAATAAAATTCTACAAAATACTTCCTTGGACCTAATGGGGAAAATGTTTAATTTAGCATCTTTAGGAGACATGAAAATGAGGAATTGACCTTTTGTAAGTTTACCTCTGAGGCACTCTGATATGTGCTCCAATGCTCTTTAATGGAAACTAAAGAAAGCCATTGGCCCCCTAGTGTGAGCCCCACTTTTAGCCTGAAAAAGTGACCTTTTCTTCCTTGTTTGTGCTTAGTTTTGTGTAGAGTAGAAAATTAAAGTGATATTCAAAGATATCCATTGTAAAAACACATTGATAAACTGTGTATCCCACTTCATTAGATGAAAACCAGCTGCTAATTAGCTCAGGTCCTTAAAGTTAAGGTGGTTAGCTATTATTGTAAAAAAAAAAATGGTTAGGAATTTTCTAGTTCTTTTTTTCACTACCAGTGTGTACTCACTTTACCACAAGTTGACATATGTTTGACCAAATTAATTTTTTTTACTTTAGTAAAATAAATGAAATTTGTGAAAAGTGAGCAGTTAAAACATTGAAATAAATCATTTCCAGTGCACCTGAGGGCTACAGAAGAGTCTGGCCAGGCTGTGTAACAGAGCTTTCCTATGGTTCTCCGGTGGGTGCAAACATTTTCTGACAGATAATAAAGACAAACTGATTTTTGTAGTTACACTAATGAGGAAACTGTAAGGTTCTGTGGAATTTAATTGATGACCCCTGCACCCCGTGTTTGCATGAAGACCTTGTAGGCTGAAGGTGAAAGACACAGATCCAGTCCACATAGTGCTTGTTAGTGGTGCATGGTGAGTTGGGCATCTTGAGGATGCTGGCAGGTCTGTGTCAGAGGATACCCCTGCTAAGCACCCCATCACAGAATAAAATAAACACCTGGACCTTTCTTGCTAATGACCCAGTTGAAAAGCCAATGTACATGGCCAAGTGGTATTGTTTTTGGTCATTTTTGGTTTGTTGCCCACCATGGTCATTAGATAACTGACATTGACACAGCTTGCTGTGACGTCAGCTAAGGCAGAGCTTCTGGAAGTCCCCGTGAGCAAGGTAACTTTCCAAAGTGCTAAAGCCCATAAAGACTAACTACGATTCAGGGGACTTGATGTTTTGTTTCTTTATTGGTTTTTCGAGGTAGGGTCTTGCTATAGCCCAGGCTGACCTGGAATTTACTATGTAGTCTCAGGGTGGCCTCAAACTCATAGCAATCCTCCTACCTCTGCCTTCCAAGTGCTGGGATTAAAGGTGTGTGCCACCATACCAGGTGGACTTGATTTTTGAATCTATATTATACATACTGTTAGTGTCAATGTAAAATGAGAACAAAGATTAATATTTTAATAGCTTTTATGAAAAAGTGATGTCATTTCAAATGATGATAGTTGATGATTTTGTGAGTTAAAAATAGCACTAAGGGGGTGTTGGAGAGATGGCTTAGAGGTTAAGGTACTTGCCTGGGAAGCCTAAGGACCCAGGTTCAATTCCCCAGTACCTACATGTCTACAATTTCTGTGCAGTGGCTAGAGGCCCTGGTGCACCCATTCTCTCTGTTTGCTTCTTTTTCTCTCTCTTTCAAATAGATAAATTAATTAATTAAAGAAAGAAAGAAAACAAGTTTCTCCCATTTTTTTTCTCTCTCTCTGTCTGCCTCTTTCTCTCTCTCAAATAAGTCAAATAAATAAAAAAATTAAGGGTTGGAGAGATGACTTAGTAGTTAAAGCATTTGCCTGCGAAGCCAAAGAACCTAGGTTCAATTCCCCAGGACCCACGTAAGCCAGATGCACAAGGTAGTACATGTGTTTAAAGGCCCCTGTGCACCCATTCTCTCTCTCTCTCTAATAAAGTAAATAAAATTTTAGAAAAATATAGAAGAACATAATTCTAGCACTTTAGGGAAAGTGGCCACTTAGTCCATGTGGCAATAACAGGGCAATAATAAGCAGAACACGGGTAGTTTCCACTCCAGGGACAAAGACTAAATACTTCTTAGAGAGAGAGAGAGAGAGGGCGCGCCAGGGCCTCCAGCCACTGCAAATGAACTCCAGATGTGTGTGCCCCCTTGTGCATCTGGCTAACATGGTCCTTAGGCTTCACAGTCAAGCGCTTAACCACTAAGCCATCTCTCCAGCCTCAAAGTAACCTTTTATATTGTAAAGAATAAGAGATAAATATATGTAATAATGAATCCAGTAACATATTTGATCTGGAACATTCTTTTGCCTATTTCTATACAATTTATATAGTTTTTGTCTCACCACCAGCCAGATGGTAGAAACAACTGAAAGTAAATCAGGTTTTGTGGCACCTAGGATGAAGAAACTTTGCAGTGTCTTTAGTGGGCAAATCAACTAATAGTGCCTTTTCATATTCAGCAGTGTTACGTCTGTACATGACAAACAAAACGATAAGTACATGAAGAGCTTCATGGTCTGACTTCTTTGGAGAGAAGTCAAATATAGGTTTTGCCAAGTAAGCTCACATAGCCCTTTTAATTGAAGTGGAATAGCCTGTAGAAACTTCAGTATCACAGGTGTATTTTTATTTTAAATTTATGCATGCATGTGTGTGTGTGTCTATCTGTGTTGGGGGGAGGGTGCATGTGGATAGGCTGAGGGCCACCTTGTGCATGCGAAGGTCAGAGGTCAGCCTTAAGACACCCGTGTTCCGCCTTCTTTGAGGCAGGCCCTCTTGCCTCTGTATGCTGCCAGACTGCAAAGGAAAGTCAGATTAGCCAGTTCCGGAGCTTGAGGTTACCACCCCTTGCCACCTGCACTGGAATGGCAGAATGAGGCTCCATTTCATGTCCGGCTTCATGGAGGTGCTGGGAACTGAACTCAGACTGCCAAGCTTTGCAAGTGCCTTTAACCACTGAACCATCTTACCAGCCCCTCACGTGTGCTGTTTTCTTGTTATTATGGGTATGCATATTCTTGTTTCTACTACATCGGCTTAGCCTTGGGTTTTCAAATGTCCATTGGATAGAATTTAGTTATTTCTTTCACCTCTAAAAGCCAAGATATGATGATGTATTGTGACATTTTCTTACCAAATTAAAAAAAATTAATATTATAATTTTGTTTTTATCTCTTTTTAGAAGCTAGAAATTGGAACCCAGAATAGGAGAGTTCCTCTGACTTTTTATAACAATTACAAACCATCAGCACTTTGGGGGTTATCTGTGTGAGTCAGTATTTTGAGAGCAGTTGCTATACTTTTAAAGATAGAGATCCACTTTTCCTTGCAGTTCTTTTTTTCTTTCTCCACTCCTAGCCATGCGTGAAGGTTTTCGAAAATCAGTAAGAAGGAAGAAGAAAAATGTTTCTAAACTTAGATTTTCTTCTTAAGTGATGGAGTGCTTAAGGAAACTACCTCAGGAGTAGCCCGTGTTACTGGTCCAAAGCAGAATAACCTGTACACAGAACACAGAGCACAGAGCACAGAGCACAGGGAGCGAGTTGATGGTGACTGCATCTCTCCGTGGCTGCTGCTAGCGGGTTGCTGGCCTGCACTGGTGTAGGCAGGAAGCTTGTCTTCATTATGCAAATAGAGTTTACCTACGAGAGATGAGAGCAAAGACAACAGAATGATTGCCATGTGAGGTTACTCATGGGCTGTTCGAGATCCACCTTGGGCCTGTTGCCATAGCTCAGAGATTATCTCTAATTCCACGTTCTCTATTTTTAAAACAGTCTTTCTCCTACAACATCTACAGTCTCTGTTTTTTTCTTTTCTTCTCTTCCTCCCTTTCTTCCCTCTATCCTTCCTTTTTTCTCTTTCTTTCCTTCCATCTTTTTTTTCTTTCTTCTCTTCATTCTATTTATCTTAAGACAGGGCCTTATTCTGTACCCCAGGCTGGCCTTGAACTCATGTGGATCCTCCTACCTCAACCTGCTGAGTACTGTGATTACAGACCTGAGCCACTGTGCCTGGATCCATCATCTATTCTTTAAAATATTTTGGGCTGGACAGATGGCTCAGCAGTTAAAGCACTTGCCTATAAAGCTTAAGGACCCCAGTTCAGTTCCCCAGTACTCACGTAAAGCCAGATGAACAAGGTGGCGCATGTGTATGGAGTTCATTTGCAGTGGCTAGAAGTCCTGACATGCCCATTCTCTTTCTTTCTCTCTCTCTCTCCCTAGCTGCCTCTCTCAAATATATAAATAGTTTTCAAAATATTTCATTTATTTAGTTATTTATGTGTGCACATTTGTGTGTGCGCACACACAGGCTTGTGCACATAGGGCCTCCCATACCTGAGAATGAACATCAGGCATGTGCCACGTTTTGCATCTGGGAATATGTGGGTACTGAGAACTCAAACCCTGGACTGGAAGGCTTTGCAAGCAAGTGCCTCCAATCCCTGAACCATCTCCCAGCCCTCTGTCATCTTTTCTTATAAGTTCCTGTGAAACACATACCCAGTTGTGGCTCTTTATTAAGAAAGCGTTCAGACAGAGTGGACTTCAGCTTTGTTGGACTTTTTGTTGTTGTTTTAATTTCTTTGGTTTTTTTTTTCTCATTTTATTTATTTGTTTATTTAATTTAAGGCATTTTCAGATACAATCTGGCCCCTTTCTACCACCTCCCTGCTCTTTCCCCCAACACTTCCTTAGTTCTTTCTGACCCTTCTCCTTTCTCATATCAGTTCCTGCCCAGTGGGGGGGGGGGTGGGCTTGGGGGGCTGTGAGGTCAGAGCTGCACCTCGAGTGGTTTGCCCTGGAGAAGGTTCCCAGCAGAGCCCACTGCAGAAGTTTTCTGCAGCTGCTGAGTTGACTGTGGGGGAGGGGTGGGCGAACACCAAATTGGATTCCTGCACTTCTTTTAAACCTTGTTTCCATTGTTATTTGCTCCAGCAAAGCTCCGGAGAATAGTCATGAAAACGTGTAGATTGGCAGCTAATTTTTTTTAAATGAAAAGAATCAGGAATAAGAGTGCTCTCAAGTTTTTATGTTCTCTCAACCTGTTTTGTCAAATTGTTACACCAGCCTAGAAGGTCTCTTTGACCAGACAGGAGGACTTTACATATTGCCTTGTCTTTCTCTCCGAACACTTCCTTTTTTTAGATAGACTGTAATTCACAGTGATATGATAGATTTACAAAAATAAAACTTTAAGTGTATGGATGAAAGGACGTGTCTTTCACAGGGCTAATGTGTTTTATTAAATAGGTTTGTGACCTGAGGCTTTTTTTTAATAGATTATATGCTTGGCCCACTCCCCAGCCCCCTTGCTCCCAACACACACACACACACACACACACACACACACACACACATTCAAAGTAAGCATTGGTGAGTATTTACAAAGATAGCCCCAAAATATTCCTGGGGCACCTTCACCTATCAGGGAGAAAAAATATCAGGACTGTATATTGAACTAAATAATCAGAATTTATGCTGTAGAAATTCTGTGATGAAATTTGTCATGGCTACAGAGTATTGTAAAAGACAAACTTAGTTCCTGGCCAAATATAAGGGGCATCTGCTGTTCATCTATCAGACGTTAGGTTTTGTGACTACTGCACTGGGCTATGAAGTCTTTAGGGGTAGGAGTGGTAGAGAGCTAGCTGCTACTAATACTGTTCCTTTGTTGTCACTTATAAACTCCTCAAAGATCCTCCCAAAGTGCTACTTACTGCACAGAAGTAGCTAGGCAATCTCAAGGGAAGAAGGGGCTAAAACAAACAAAAGATGGTACAAGACAGTGGCGTAAGTCTCAGGAGACAATTTCTAAAGTACGTGGAGGAAGTATGATGCAGCTCAGTGATGGAGTACTTAGCTGGCCTTCAGTCCTGCCTGCAGCAAGCGTAGCAGCTCTCTGTTGGCCGCACGGGTGAGCAGCTGTAAGATAGTTGTGGTTCTTGATCGATGTCTGGCTTTTCATTTTGCCTCATTAATCTGGACTCAGAGTTCTCTCAAAGCTGCTGCTTTAGGGTAAGCTTCATGGGGAGAGCTGCTCACTGGAGGAAGCTGAAGGAAGGTCTGAGGCCTTCCCCCTGGCCCTGCTGTTGATGTCCTGGCCTCCAGAGAGCCTCCTCTGGGCTACATGTTGGAAATGGGAACACACCAAGGAAGACTGGCTTGCCTGCTCACCTGTAGGCCGTAACTGCCCAGGGCTGTTGGTTACTTCTCCCAGGAGCTAGTCAGGTTCCAGCCTGGCCACAGTGTCAAGAGGAAAAGCACAGTTCAGAAAGAATATTCATTTAATTATGGTGCCTGCCCCACCCCCACCAGGCTCCCAAGGCCTATAAGAAGCTTTAGGTCTTGGCTGCTCTGACTGGTCCCCAGAGAGAAGGGACCCTGTACTGTCTGCCAGTCTGTTTCCAAGCTTGCCACCTCTTCCCTCATATTCTTACCTGTCCTAATTGAACCAAAGAAATAAGACCTGATGGTACCTGTTCAGTCAGAAGGAAGGAAGAGAGGCAATGGCAGAGATGGGGAGAGAGCGACAGGGAGAGGCTGATGGGAGGAGAGAGATGGAGGAGTCAGGAAAAGCGAGGAGAACTGGAGGGGGAGTGAGGTTCACCAGAAGCTTCCCTGCCTGCTGCCCTGGGGAGCCAGCCTTGAGCAGCCTCTGTCACACTGGCCTGCACTTATCTCTGCATCTGCTTCCCCTTGTGCAAGATTTAGAGCTGCTTGCTGCAAGGAAACAATAAAAGCATTCTTGTTATAAGAGTGGCACAGGTGAAAGCTGTCCACCGACAGTCGCGTTTCCTCCTGCCCACTGGGTTAGCCTTTACCTGAGATTGTCGGTGTTTCCCGTGCAACACAGAGCGTCACAGTATCTTCTCATAAAACGTTATTCTTTTGGGCATCTGCCTTTCCAAGCCTAATGATGTTGACTTTTCAATTGGATGAAAGTTTGGGCAAACATACCATTAATTTGTTTTTGTTTTTATTAACTCCTCTTATTGGATATGAGTACCTTTTTAGTTTAAATTCCAGTTCCTGCCTGAAAGTTTACATCGCTTCCACATGGGAGAAGAGGGGTTCAGCACCTGGTTTCCAGGGACTAGTTGGGGTCTTAAGGACACTCAGGGATGGCCTTTGTAAGCTGTGCCTTGGAAGAGAACAATTGTATTGTTCCCTCTGCTATTATTTTATTCATTTATTTAATGCTCATTAGCTAACAGCAGTTATTTTTATGACAGAGTCAAGGTTTTTCATCCTAGGAGATGCAAATTTAGAGTTTGAGGAAGTTTGGGGAAGCATGTTAAGTCACCCCAGTGATGTCAGACAGGTCAGGCCACAGAACTCACAAGACACAGTGCTGACTGAAACTAGCCTCAAGCTTAGAAATATTAAGCATTTGAAAGTGGAGATGGTGGCTGAACTGTACACCAAGCAAGGGATACTTTTGAGCCCCAGCCCCTAAGCAACCGCACTGGTCACAAGTCCACTGAAGGTGGGGTTGAAAATGTTCTAGAAATAGAAGCTAGGTGGATTGTATCACCAGAGTCCATGAAAGGGGGCTGGCAGCGTCTCTAATGGTCAGTGGCCCATTTGCTTAGAGGTGGAGCTCTGAGGCTGCTGGCATGCACTGCTGTCCCCAGTGTGCTCAGACTACACTTGTTCCAGGATGCTGTATGTGGCTTACCTGCCTCCTTCCACCAGCCCCTCCCACAGACACGACATCGTCTGTGAGATGGCCACCTAAAGCCCTGGTGAACCTTTGGAAGTCGCATGAGTGTTTTACTATCGAGTGCTTCAGTTAAATCAGTGCATAGTACATTCAGTAGTGAAGGTGGTAATGATGCATGTTAGTTAAATAAAAATAGGTATTAAAAGAAAACATTGAAGGGATGGAGAGATGGTTTAGCAGTTAAAGCGCATACCTGTGAAGCCTAAGTTCCCAGGTTCAGTTCTCCAGGTCTCATGTAAGCCAGATGCACATGGTGGCACATACATCTGGAGTTTGTTTGCAGTGCCTAGAGGCCCTGGCGTGTCAATTGTCACTCTCTCTCTCTCTGTCTGTCTCTAATAAATTAAAATTTAAAAATCTTTAAAAAAATAGAAAACATTTCAAACAATACATTTGGGATTTATATTTAGTGCCCTATTTTGTGAAAAATACAGAAGAACAAAAAAATAAAGTATTTGTTCTCAGTATTGGAACTTACAAACATTTTCTTACCTTTTGAAAAACATAACAACTCTCATTCGTGTAACAGAAATTTCAAAGTCCATACCACAAAAAATGTGTGTTGGAGTTATTGTTGACATGACTTGAGTTCTGTCTGCTTCACCCTCCAACCTGGGGCACCTTAGAATATGTGATCTGTCACACCAAAACACTGAACTCGCCTCCAGAAAGCTACAGGACTAAGGTCTTAGTTCTCACATGAGCACCATACAACCAGAGGCCAGATAGGCTTCCTGTGAGTCCTGCTTCTCTGTTTTATTGACAGTTTCTGAAGACTCAGCATTTTGCCTTTGCACACTAAAAGGCTGTGGGACTCTGGACACCTGATTTCTGGCCACATTTATGCTGGTTCTGTGCTCATCTCTGGGGTGTTGGGCCTTCATTTGGCTTTAAGCACATGTGAGCTGTGGACCTTGGTATCTGCTGTCCTCAAACCTCCAACCAGCCTTGGGAATGCACACAACCCAGACCAGTGAAGTACTTTTCAAACATAGATAAAACCCCTTTTCATCCGATTTATGTATTTTTTTGATATTTATTTCTTAACTAGGCAAAAGTTATATATATAATTTATATATAATTATGTATGTTATATATTATATAATAGTATATGTAATTATAATACATAGTTATATATGATTTATATATAATCATATATATGTATATGTATATATATAAAATCATATATACATACATGTATATATATATATATATATACATATATATATATATACACATATATATATGAGAGAGAGAGAGAAAATGGGTGCACCAAGGCCTTCAGCTACTTGAAACAAACTCCAGACACATGTGCAACTTTGTATATCTGGCTTACATGGGTACTGTAGAATCAAACCTGGGTCCTTAGGCTTCACAGGCAAGCACCTTAACCACAGAGCCATCTCTCCAGCTGCTATTTATGTCTTCTTAATGCTAGCACTACTATTCTCTTTAAAAATTATATATGTATGTGTGTGGGGGGGTATAAATACAATATAGTATAACAGGTTATACTCTTATACACTAGCCCTGACTCCCAGGACCCTCCTCAGTTGGGCTATGGTATCCACTGTGGGGTCATGAAGGTCTCAGTCAGTCCCTGTGGGGTGGGGGAGGGACATCATGGAACGTGCCTCAGGGTATCCCTACCCACTCTGTGACTTACAGGGTTTCCACGCCCTCTTCCACAGTGTTCCCTGAGTCACGGCAGGCCTGTTGGCAGTCTGATTTAGTGTTGAGTTCTTTGTAGCCTCTGGATTTCTGCTTTGGCAGGTTTTGTCACAATCACTCTGGGGCTGGTTGTCGGGCTAGCACTAAGAACGGTATTCATGACACTGCTGCCTCTGAAATTTCTCCTGGGTGGTGGCAAGTCTCATGGCGGGTAGTCAGCTATCTTCTTGTCTTATTGATGGATCTAGACCCTCCTTCGTTTTTTTTCTTCCATCTGCATAGTAAAACAGATTTCTCCAACCAAGTGTGTGAGCAGTTTGGGTTAAAGGGAATATGCAAAGTTGTTTGAGAGACTTCTGGTGTGCAAGCCCACCATTCTGCAGAGCACAGTGAGGGCTTCTCTTGAAAGTCTGGGTTTCCTGACCCTGGGATTCAGACCTGGTTTTTATTACCAGATATGAGTAGCACTACTATTCTTGAAGTTGAAATACATGTTCCATCCATAATGCCACAAATATATTAAAGATAAAAGTATATGTAATTGGGCTGGAGAAATGGCTTAGTGGTTAAGCGCTTGCCTGTGAAGCCTAAGGACCCTGGTTCGAGGCTCAATTCCCCAGGACCCATGTAAGCCAGATGCACAAGGGGGTGCATGCGTCTGGAGTTTGTGTGCAGTGGCTGGAGGCCCTGGCGCACCCATTCTCTCTCTCTCTCTCTTTGCCTCTCTCTCTCTCTCTCTCTCTCGCTCTCTGTCTGTCGCTCTCAAATAAATAAAAATCAACAAAAAAATTTTAAAGTATATGTAATTATATAAATGTCATATATAAATAGGCATGGTATGCATATACTCATATAACTATATATAATATATACATTCATATGATTATATACATATACTCTAATTATATGTAACTATGTACATATGCCACTGTGCCCACACAGTTCCCTTCCGTCCTGTTTGGGCAAGGTGAAGCCCTGAATCTTCCATTATTTTCCAGGTCTCTGCTGAAAATAGGCCTCAGCTAATATCCAGAAATCTGAACCACAGAGACAGGAGCAGCTAAGAGGAGAGAGACCTGGTTTAGAATCAATAAAGAGCTTAAGCTTGCTAGCAGTGAGGACCTTTTCTACAGGCTGTTGAGCAGAGCACAACGAGCCCATGTCATTGAAGTCACTAGAGAATTCTTTTGGCTTTAGAGTTCTTATCCAAAGCTACCAGATGTCATACATTATGGGCACATGAGACCTCTGAGTTGTGGCCCTGGAGGCTAAATCCAAAACACAGCACTGCCTTTCTTTTTGCTATAAACCTTTGGGTCCCTCGCTGGTGTTTGTGGTGGCTTGCAGTACAGGGACGCTTACTGTGGCCATTCAAGGGCAGCCTTTTCAGTAGGTGTATGTAGATTCAAACCAACCTGAGAAGCCAGCAGTCGAGCAGAAAGGAGATTTGGGCCATCTCCTGGCTTGTTTTGTTACTGTGGTCAACACCAGTTCTCCCTATGCGAGATTGCTGGTGGAGGGTGAAGCCAGGGCTGAGCAGGAAGGAGGGACGAGGCAGAAGGGCTGCGGTGCCCATCTTCGAGGCTGGAGGTGTATTCATTATTGATGGAGGTGGTGCGTTGCTGCTCAGATATGCAGCTCTGCCTGGGTAAATGAGACATTCTTCAGCAAATTGCTTCGTTTTTTGATTGCTGATTGTACGCGTGTCACCAAGCTGACTCAAGGTTCATCGATGCATGCTCAGTAAATTAGAAAGAACATAACTATGGATCAGCCAAGAGAATGAATTCTGTGCCTACAATGACCCAGGGCCATTTAATTTTCTGCTTAATTTTGTTGCAGTCAGTTTGCATTTTGGGTTATTATGCGGTAGGAAATTAACAATAAATAACAAATTTGGTCCTCCTGTGCTTGTAATGATATTTTTATAAATCTTTGTAATGCTGTTTTTAAAAGGATCAAGGTCTGTGCCAGTCTGATACTCCAGCAAGTATATGAGGAGGAAAATGCATTATTCTTGCTAGATAACCTTGTTGTTAAATAGCATAGGGTCGCTCTCTCTTTCTCTTTCGTGTGTGTGTGTGTGTGTGTGTGTGTGTGTGACGTTAGTTACGTTGGCTTTAGACTAAAATCCCTTCCTCTCTTTCTCAGGTAACCTGAGGACAATGGATGCTGATGAGAGTCAAGACATGTCCCAAGTTTCAGGTGAGACCTTGGGTGACACTTGTGTCAAAGTCAAAATGCTGTGCTCTGTGTGGGCCGGAGAGGCTGCTCTGCAAAAGGAAAGGCCCAGTTGGAATTTGTATCAGTATTTGCTTTAACTTTTATAGATCATCCCCGTTTGAGAACCAGATGAGGAAAACCTCCAAGATGAAAATTTTCTTGGTGTTACATCTGATAGCAATTTGGAAAGAATCAAAAATACATTGCCCATTGCAGGAAACCAGTGGCAGTCCTTTCTACTAGAGCCCGAACCAAACACGTGCCCAAGATGGTAATTAAAAGACAGGGAAGAGAGGATGAGACAAGGACGGAAGCAGCAGCAGGAGGAGTGAAACGGCCCGCTGAGAATGTCTGAGTGTTTGCTCAGTGTGGAAGTAGCAGGACTGAGCTGGGACCCTGCACTACTGGCCGCAGAGGGATGGTCACCGGCTGTCTGTGGGGCAGCACTACGGACGAGCCGCCTGCTGGTGCAGCAGGATGTGGCTCTTCCTCGTGCACCAGCGCATGAGGCCCGCCTCTGCCTGGCCCTGCGTCTGGAAGTACTGCGAAGCAGCTCTGGCTTCCTGGACTAAGACATTTTCACTATTTCTGTTTCCCAGCCGCCAGGCCTATCACTGATCCCAGCAGCCTGGCTTCCACATGTCAGTGCCACCTGTGTGTTGGCTGAGCTGTGCCATGGGTTTTGACCTTGCATTTGGCTGGCCGGGGGGCGGGGGGGGGGAGTGTCCCTGTGGAGAGCTGGCGTGTGTGGTACTCCCCACACACTGGAGGGTAGTCACATCCAAGTTTTATTTGACTGGATATAGATTTGCTGCAAGTCATAAATGTCTGCTTGCTCCAACCTGTGATCTCTTCCTTTGCTTTTGGAAGCTTTCAGATTTAAACTTCCCAGGATGCAAAGAAAAAGTGAAAGGCTGCTTTTAGATGGTGGCATATAGACACTCCCCTATAGTTAGGAGAAATGAAAAGTGGTCTGTAAGTCTGGCCTTATCCGTGCAAAACGTGGGTTCTAAAACCTAACAGCTTCAGGTTGGGCAGCTTCTCATAGAAAGAACACACAGGTGCCAGGAGCCCTTAGCCCCTGCCCTTGGCAGCCCTGTCGTTGGCACACAGAAACTGCCCTGTGTGTCCCTGCACTGGTTCAGAGAGCTCTTCAAAGTGAGGGCAGTGTGAGTATGCAAATGTGGAGCGGCGTCCTAATGTATATGAAAGTGGAAAAGCACGCAGAGCGCAATTCCATATGTACGAAGAAAATAAATTATACACACGTGCACACACACATTTTTAAATGCTTGTGTGTACATTTAGGGTCGCTCTGGAGTGTGTTCACTAACCTGGACTCTCTTAGAAGACTGATGGTGGAAGGAAGGGGGTGGGTGGGAGGAAGAGGAAGAGTTTTTGTTTTCATTTTCATTTCGACAATTTCATGCAGGTATATAATGTATTAACTCTTACTTTTCAGAGTTATTTGAATTTATGTTCCAGTATTTAATTTTCTTAAGCAGAGTAAAACAAAAAAACCAGTTAAGTGAAAAGGAGAAGTTGTTTAGCTTATTGTAACTTCACATCTGGCTTCCCTGCCCTCTCTCTGAAACCCTAGAAAACAAGGTCTGATAGACACAGTAAGACAAGGATCATGGGCTCTGCTCATGGGGAAAGACCTAGCCCACTAGATTCACTTGGTACACATGCCTTAGTCCCTTGACCTAGAAAGCTCTCTCTAAAATGTTTCTTACAATGACAGTCAGCACTCTTATCTCTCATCTTCTTCTAAAGCTAACAAAAACTTTATTTTCTGAAAGTACATTTTGCCCTTAACATTGTGGTAAATATTGTATTGTGGGCTATCTTTAAAAAGAGGATAGCTAGGAAGACAGGCTTCTTACTCAAGGCTTGGAGAAAATGTCCCCTCCCTATTTTTAAAAAAAAATTGACCTAGAGCTGGGCATGATGGTGCACACCTTTAATCCCAGTACTCATGAGGCAGAGATAGAAGGATTGCTGTGAATTCAAGGCCACCCTGAGACTACAGAGTGAATTCCAGGTCAGCCTGAGCTAGAGTGGGACCCTACCTCATAAAAAAAAATTTCTTTTGTATGCCCACAGCAAAGGAATTACCTGCCATTCCTGCAACCCCAAAGGAACCATGAGTCCTGTTAAACCTTGATCGTTCTTAACTGATTAGAACTTTTAAAGGGTGTCAGTTTTAGGAAAGCAGTGGACATTGAGATGGTCTCTCAACTCCCATACCCCACCTCTCCCAGAGACTTTTTCTTCAGCCAAACCAAAATCTTAATTAATTTGGTGCTTCTGCAACTCAATATTGTTTTTTAACTTCTAATACTGGATATTCAGAATCAAAGCTTACTATGTGATAAGGATACACATATGACTAAATAGTAGTTGACATTTTTTGAGTTACTAGATCATCTGATTTTTATTATTTATTTATTTATTTTTGGTTTTTCGAGGTAGGGTCTCACTCTAGCTCAATTTGACCTGGAATTCACTGTGTAGTCTCAGGGTCGTCTCAAACTCAGCGATCCTCCTTCCTCTGCCTCCCGAGTGCTGGAATTAAAGGTGTGTGTCACCACACCTGGCTGATCATCTGCTTTTGTTTAAAATAAGATATTCAAATATTAGCAATTTCACAAGATTTCCCCCTAGCGTGAAATACTTGGAAAACAGAGAATATTCATGCCTTGGTTGCTTCTTCCCTGGGGTTTGTCCTCAATGTGGACTGTACTCTCATTGACGTTACCTGTGGGCTGTAGACATCCTAAATGTGGACAGTGTTTTGCAGAAGTCGTTTGTGGACTAAAATCCACAGTTGTAAAAAGTTTCTTGATAAGATTGAAGGAAATAGTGCTAAAGCTATTTGTTCGTTCATTTGGGGCATACCTAACTCTAGGTACAGTGATTTTTCCTGTCATTCTTCATCAACCCTCTTTCCAAAATACTCACTATGCACATACATTACATTTTGGTTTGGCTCTGAAGAAAAGGATTCTGGGAGAGGTGGGGTATGGGAGTTGAGAGACCATCTCAGTGTCCACTGCTGACCAAGCTCTGTAGCCAGAGGCAACGCTTGTGCCTCTTGGATCTTGGTGAGTCTTCTACAACAGCTGGGACGTGGGCCAGTGGGTCTTTGAGGTTCTTCTGGCTCCTGTAGCCTGAACTGTGTATCAGTTATTGTCTTAATGCTATTTGTAATGTGTTTGTTGGAACGTGGTTACAAGATGCCACTCTCTAGACATACATAATATGCTTAGGAAAAGGAGCCTCATATATATTAAATAGCAATGGATGTATTTTACCTAGTTAATCATAGTAAATCACATTGACTGAGCACTTAGTATTAACCAAACAAACACTGCACTAAGCTTTTTTTTTTTTTTTTCATTTTTACCTTTCAAGTAATCCCCAAAGATGATACAGTTGTCTCCAAATTGTAGGGAGATGAGACTCAGAATCTGAGAAACTGACCAGGAGTCCCTGTAGGGAGTCAGAGATGGCTATGGAGTATGAACCTACTGCAACCCTAGGGTACATGTGTCTACTCTTCTCCAGAAAGCTTATTTGGGGTCCACAGTTCTATTCACCCCATAACTAGTGCTTCCCTAGGCGATTATATATATTAAAAACTCATGGCCTGGAAAGAGGGCTCAGCAGTTAAAGGTGCTTGCTTGCAAAGCCTGATGGCCCGGTTTCAATTTCCCCAGCACCCACAGAAAGCAGATGCACAAAGTGGCACATGCATCCGGAGTTTATTTGCAGTAGCAAGAGGCTCTGATGTGTCCATTCCCTCCACCTCTCTCCCTTTCCCTCCCCCCCCCCCCCGTCTGAAAGACAAGAAAAGGAAGGAAAGAGGGAAGGAGAAAGAAAGATGTTCTTTAAAGCCCCATGAATTTCAGAGAGAGGAAATCCTAAAACGTCACCGGGTAAATTATAATGTACTTGAGAAATAATATACTTGCAGTTGATAATCACACAAATTCCCTATTTTGCCAACAGAAGCATCTCATAGACAGTGCTTTGCCTGAAACATAGGAAATAGGTAAATATCAATTGAGCTACAATTTAAAAGTGTTTTTTTAAATACCTGTGGATTTTGCTCTGTTCCTTACTGCCTGTGCTGTCAGAGAAAAGCGAATGACACGTGTTGTGTTTCTGTCACACACCACAGCTTGCCAAATCATACTACAAGCTTACAGATTTAACTCACTGTTTTTGTCTTCACCATAGCCCTATAAATGAGGCAAATCCTAGGTTTTAGCCTCCTTTACGCATGAGGAAAGAGTTCTAAAGTTTTCACCCATCTTTTGTTCCTGTAAGCCCTGCAGTTGGTCAAACCAGAGCTTCAACCCAGATCAACCAGTGTGTGCATTTGGTGGGCAGTGTTTGGCTTTACTGAATTTTTCATCATCTCACACGGTTTTGCATTTCAAATGGTTAATGAGGCAAATATATTGAAAGTCAACATGAAAATTATTTTGCCTTCATGAAGTTTTACACAAAATGGTAAATTTTCCTCATGGAGATCTTTCAGCAGTAAAATGACACAAGGGTCCCTGGACACAGAGCCTCACCGGAGTGATTAACATCTCTACAACACAACTCACACTGGGGGGCTTTTAGGCAAATTGAGGGACCTCTTAAAAACCATCAGTGGGCTAAGGCAAAGCAAGGTTGAATTAATACCAAGCTCTTGGCAGGCGTGTGGATGTATCCAACTTTGGTTCCTCTCACTTTGGTTTTGTCCTCCATGCCCTCTATACACTGAGACTGATCTTTTATTTTCTCTTCTCCCTGTGTGGTTTCTTCTACACCAAGAGTTCCTATCGATCAGTCTAACCCATGATATTTAGAATCATGATCCCTACTGTTTTCATTACACGTTTTTCCTTTATGTAGGAAAAAAAAAAAAGGAAAATACAAAGGTATAAGATCAGGGACAGTGGCAAGCTGGCCTTTTAATAAGAGGACTTGTGCTAAATGGAATTCCTAAGCCTGCCTGTTATAAGCATCACCCATAAGATATATAGTTACTATCATTCTCTACAGATGGATCAATCAAGCTTTAAAACACAGGCAACTGCACTGAGGACATGGCTCAGCAGTTAAAGGTGCTTGCTTGCAAAGCCTGCCAGCCCAGGTTTGATCCCCCAGTACCCATGTAAAGCCAGATGCATAAAGTGATAGGTGCATGCATCTGAAGTTTGTTTGCAGCAGCAAAATGCCCTGGTGTGTGTGCATATACTCTCTCTTTCCTTTCTCTCTCTCTCTCTCTCTCTGTTCTTTTTAAAGTATTTTTTATTTATTTATTTAAGAGAGAAGCAGAGAAAGAGAGAGAGAGAAAGAGAATGGGTACACCAGGCCCTCTAGCTGCTACAAACAAGCTCCAGGTGCATGCACCACCTTGTACATCTGGCTTATGTGGGCCCTCAGGAATCCAACCTAGGTACTTAGGCTTTGCAGGCAAGTGACTTAACTGCTAAGCCATTTCTCCAGGCCTTTGTTTCTCAAATAAATAAAAATATTCAAAAATAAAACAGGGCCAGGTATGGTGGCACATGCCTTTAATCTCAGCACTATGGAGGCAGAGGTAGTAGGATCACTGTAAGTTCAAGGCCAGCCTGAGACTACAGAGTGAGTTCCAGGTTAGCCTGGGCTAGAGAGAGACCCTGCCTCACCACAAGAAAAAAAAAAAAAAAGAAAAGAAAAGAAAAGAAAACCCACAGGTCATACATTTAAGCTTGATTTGAATAGAAAGTATAATATGCTTTTATTAACTGAACCCTGACCTTTTATGAGCCTCCCTCAGTTCTCCTGTGTCATGGCATCTACAGGGACACGGAACATAGAAAGGACACCAAATTATTAGAGAAAAGATCATCAGAAGAAAATAAGTCAAAACATTTTAAGTTCTCAGTGTCCCACCCCCACTCAATATTCTTAGTAGCTATTTAATCAGTGACACGCGGGCACACTCCATGCTTTCTGTCCATGTGGAATCCGGTACCAGTTTCTTGGAGACTAAGCCTCTGTTGCCAACCACCTCACCAGCACCTCTGTGGCGGTGCTTTACACATTTTGTGAAGACAGAGGCCAGAGTGTCTGATCATCCAGCCTCCCACCCCGAAGTGATCCTGCTTTATAGAGAGGATCTGTTTTATAAGAGCTCTGTATCACATTATTTCACTGTAGCATTCTGTTGACTACTTCCCAAAAGTCCTCAGAGTTTGGAAACCTTTATTCTAAGGCCATTACCACACACCCCATACGTCCAGCTGCCCTTATTTTTCAGAGCTTCAGTTTAGGGCAATGAAAACAGTGCTGACTGAGGTGTCCATTCAAGGCTTTAGTATAATATGAATACTTTCAATCAATCTCTCTGACCTTTGTTTTTTATTTTTTTATTCCTTGGGAAATTCATAAACTCCGGCTCTGTCTTTAACTATTCATCTTGTTTTGGCTATCCAAATATACCCAATAATGTCCTTTCTGAAAATATGCCAATTGTGCTAGTTACAGCAAAGCTGGAATATTAAATCATGATGTCTTCTTCCTAAAGATTGCAACACTACTCCCCAGTGCCTGCACAGGTTAGATTCTATTTTAAAGATTCCAGTAAAGCTTGCTCCATATATTGGAGATGATTTGACCGGTCTTGCCCATCTTCTTCACTGTTGTTCTGATGGGAAGTTGATCCAAACTTTATCCCACACCCCACTATGTTTCCAGGTCATTCTAGCATTGACTCTTTATTTACACACTCTCTCTGAAATCTGGGATGGTCTCTGTAGGAAGGTAATTTTTGCCTGTGAGGCTCAGTTGCCAGTTCAGCAGGCACACAGTCCAAGCCATAGCCATTTCACTGGCGCACCTTTACGGTCTCAGCCAAACTGTCTTCTCCAAGCAGCTGTGGTGGGCGGCTTTGCACAGACTTGGTCCTCACTAGCTGTGTGTCCCCTGGGGTTTGTGTCTGTTGACTTCAACTCTGGGAAGGCAGCAGCTGAGAGAGCTTCAGCATCAATGGGGAAGAGGCATTTTCTACTAGCTAGTGATGGCTTCCCAACTTTGGTTCCTTGGACTGGGAGAGAGTTCTCCATTCCTTGAAGTTCAGGCCAAACTTAATTTTTTAATATATTTTATTTATTTATTTGAGAGAGAGGCAGAGAAAGAGAAAGGGCATGCCAGAGCCTCTAGTCACTACAAATAAACTACAAATGCATGTGCCCCCTTGAGCATTTGGCTTATGTGGGTCCTGGGGAATTGAACCTGGGTACTTCGGCTTTGCAGGCAAACGCCTTAAGTGCTAAGCCATCACTCCAGCCCCCAAACTTAATTTTAATCTTGTCAAAATGTTCCTGGCACTCTTAAAAACACAGTTTCAGTTAGCAAATCCTACTTTGGGAAGTGTAACTATTCTTTGTATGACTGCATTTCATTCCCATTTTAAAGAAAAGCTCTGCTACTGCTTTCTTTGCGTGTGGTGGGCAGTGTTCTGCAGTAGCCACAGAGCTCATTTCATCCCTCCTCAAGCATCTTTCCCTTGCCAGAGTAGGTACAATTGAGCAGCTGAGTCTCTAGCTCTTAAACATGAACAGCATGTGGAGTTGTGTGCACAATACCCAGCGGTGGCCTGTAAAATAAACCCATATGAGGGGCATGAGGCAGGCTTGTGGGGAGTAAATGGGAAGCACCTTATGGGGAAAACCTTTTTCAAAATATGTGAAGATCCTCAGAAATGTACATGCCATTTGAAACAGCCATAAAATTTCTAGGGATTTTTATAATGATGGTTTTTATGGATATATCCCAAATTTGGCTAGTAGAATGTTCATCACATTGTGGCCTAATAGTAAAAAAAAAAGAAAAAAAAAAGCTGGGCATGGTGGCATATGCCCTTAATCCCAGCACTTGGGAGGCAGAGATAGGAGGATCGCCGTGAGTTCAAGGCCACCCTGAGACTACATAGTGAATTCCAGGTCAGCCTGGGCCAGAGTGAGACCCTACCTCGAAAAACCGAAAAGAAAAAAAAAAAGAAAAAGAAAAAAAATATATAGGCTCAAAAGTAGAAAAATTGAAAAGATCCTCATGTACCTGTTATAATAAAATTGTGGTGCTGAAGAGATGGCTTAGCGGGTAACATGCTTGTTTTGCAAAAGGAACTCATTTTGGATCCCCAGCACCCACAAGCAACGCTAGCTGTGGCAGTCCACACCTGTAATCCCAGTCTTGGGGAGGCCGTGATCACTACGCCTCACTGGCTAGATAACCCAGCCACACTAACGAGCTCTACATGTAGCCAAGGCACTCTGTCACACAGGATAAGGTGAAGAGTGGTGGAGGAGACATTGGACATTGACCTCTGGCCACACACATGCACCTACATGTGTGTGTGTCTGCACACATATAAAAACGCATATATGCAGCATGCATTCATGCTAGCTAAATAAATAAAGTAAAAATATCATGGATAGCACATATATATGAGCACACACACATATGTATGTATGTACATATAAAATTTTTTATAGGGGATGGAGAGATGGTTTAGTGGTTAAGGTGATTGCCTGCAAAGCCTAATGACCCAGGTTTGATTGCCCAGTACCTATGTAAAGCAAGATGCACAACGTGGCGTATGCATCTGGAGTTCATTTGCAGTGGTTGGAGGCCCTGGCACACCCATTCTCTCTGTCTGTCTCTCTTCTCTCTATCTCTCTCCGCTTACAAATAAGTACATAAACAATATAAAATAACAACACAAACGTTTTATTGACAATATCCATATATATGTACTATATGTGTGTATGTGTGTGTGTGTGTGTGTGTATGGTGTATATATGTATATATTATACCATGATCATAATCACCCCTCCCATCACCCTCCATTGTCCCTCCTCTCCTATCTCCACTCCACTGAATCCCTTCCTTGCATCTAAGCCCTGTTCTATCTTGATGCCATTGTTTTCTCTCTCCTATTATGCAGGTCTTGTGTAGGTAGTGTCAGTCATTGAGGCCGTGAATACCGTGGCCATTTTTTGTCTGGAATATGGAATTGTAAACAGTTCTCTCCTTTCTTTGTCTCACAGTCTTCTGCGATGGCCCCTAAGCCTTGGAGGGTGTCTCATTCCGTAGCACCAAAATATGTTAATGAGAATGTCTAAAAGCTGGATTATTCTGGAAAATAAAACCTCGCCACATGTGATCTAGGATCTATAAGTATGTAGTACTTTTAGTACTGGGAATCTCTGCCATTATGGGTGTTTATTTTGGTTTTTCTCTTCTGTATATCTGTTTTGTTCTCTGTTGTTTTGTGTTCATTTATGGGAGGAAGCAATGATATTCTTTTTTTCAGAAAGAAAAATAGATGCTACTCCCAATAGAGAAACGTTAATTTAGTTTAAGTAGCACCTTAGACTGCCCTCTCATGACACCACAGTGAAGCCCAGGCACTAGGGGTTTCCCTGCAGGTGATAACAACCACCAAAAACTCAAGCCCCAATTTATCTCCACAGGGAAAGAGAGCCCCCCTGTCAGTGACACACCAGATGATGGTGATGAGCCCATGCCTGTCCCAGAAGACCTTTCCACCACCTCTGGGGCCCAGCTGAACTTGAAGAGCGAGCGAGGTGTCGGTAAGTGGGTCATTCTGGTATCCTTCCAGCTGCAACCTTCTGGCTCCTTAAGTCCTTCCAAGGTAGGGACTAAGAGAAGTGAGTCAGTGAGTGTTTCTATCCATTGCTCTTCCTCAACAGTCACATTAACAAATGTGCAACAGAGATGGCAGTTTGGGGTCCCCTGGTATAGAAGAGCCTGCATAGGTCAGGAAGGCAGCAGTCACCATGCCATGGGGTGTGTGGCCACTGCTCCCCCATTCCAGAGTCCTTGCAGGGGTACCAAATTTAAAGATTTCACCACTGTTAAGGCACTGTTAAGGGCTATTTTTCTGGAACTTTGCATTTTAAGAGCCTCATATATACGTGTTCAGCCTCTAATTTTTAGTACATAAATAACTAGAAATAAAAAGTGATAGGAATCCAAGTAAGCAAATATTTTCATACCTTTCCCATAAAAAGATGAGAAGAACTATCCAGAATCCTCTCACTGGTTAACTTGCACATGCTACCCTTATGATTACAGAACATGACCCACCCTTTTACTATAAGAAGACAGGCTCAGAGAAATGCAGGAAGCTACCAGTGTCCAATGGTAGTCAGAACTAAACCCAAGTTCAGACTCAAAAGACTGGTTTTGATTCCACTGTCCCATGTTCTCATGAGCAAATGAGTCACCAGTTCCTTGGAATATCTCTTTTCCTTTTTGTAAAACGATAACGCTGTGACATTGAGAGCATTTGTTTACACAGAGAGTATCTTAAGGGCTGCCTTGGTATGAAGTGAGAGATGGATCAGTGGTGGTCAGACAGAAACCCCACAGTCAGTCCTCTACAGAACACCCTCATACTATCTAGGCAACATATCACATGTCTTTGAAACAAGTTGACCTTGATTCTATTTAAAAAATATTTTTCATTTATCCAATTAATGTCATAAACAAGGACAGTGGCTAAATCTTTTTGATAATAAATGACTCCAGAGAACATGTATAGTTAGGAGGTTTTTATTCTGTATTAGGAAATGAGTACGCTTAGTGAGAAGGTAGGTGGGATCATTTCCTCTGTCCTATAAGAACATTCCCTTGCTTACTGCAGGGATTCCTAAATTGTGATTCAGGCAACCTGCTTTATTTTAATTAATGTGTTTACTTTTGAGGTTGTCTTCTGTTTCTTGCAAGTGATCCTGGTGTTGCTACATGCTGCACTGCTAATATAAGTTTGTTCTTAAGCACATTAGCATAAATGAAAGGGTCAATTTAAATAAATCAGTGGCAGTACATGTGTGTGGTTCCCTCATGGCATGAAACGCAGTGGGCAAATGTTCCTGACTAAGTACAGGACTCGGGGAGGCAGAAGAAATCATCTGTTGACCATGTGACCCACAGAGTCCAGTCCTCAGGGTCAGGCTGCAGGTTTGGTCTTCATGGAACCAAGATGGACTTGCCCTGAAATCGCACAGCTGCTGTGGAGGCTCGGGGATGACCTCGTGGCTTAGGCGTGCTTTAGGGAATTGAAAGCCAGGCTAGTTCCTGGAGAGTAGGGAGACACCCACTTCTTTTGGTATAGATAAATACGTCCTTATCGTTAGTGCCAGCAAAATGAGCGAGGCAGGCATCTGGCCCCTGTGACTTGCAGTGTGGGCTCCTGCCCTGGGCAGGATCAGCCTCAGCTGTCACTGATGGGTCCCCAGACCGTCCTTGCATCCCGCGTGGAGCGCTCAGTCCCAGATGCTCCTCTGTGCATTTCCCCTTGGAGCCAGGGTTCTCATGGGCAACTGGAGGCCGAAGAGGTAATTGCCAGGAAAGCCAAGCACAGAAGCAGAGGACAAAGCAGATGTGAGACAGGCGCTGAAGCAGCCAGAGAGGCAGAGCTCAGGAGAGCCCGGCCCCGGCAGCCGCTGCGCACACACCGTCCGGAGTCATTCCCGAGGGCAGTCCACCCGCTTCCATGTGCCAGGACAGACTGTGCTGGGTATTTGACATGTAGATAGTATTAAGTCCAGCTGTGTATCAGGTGGCACTGAGAAACACCATTAAAAAGTGAGTGAAAGCCAGGTGTGGTGGTGCACACCTTTAACCCCAGCACTTAGGAGCACTTAGGAGGATCACCAGGAGTTCCAGGCCAGCCTGGGCTACAGGGTGAGATCCTGGTCAGCCTGAACTAGAGTGAGACCCTGCCTCAAAAATAAAATATAATTTAAAAATTAAGGAAGACTTAAAAATAAGGAAGAGGAGGGCTGGGGAAATGGCTTAGCGGTTAAGGCATTTGCCTGGGAAGCCTAAGGACCTTCGTTCTATTCCCCAGGACCCACATAAAGCCAGATGCACAAAGAGGCGCATGAGTCTGGAGTTCATTTGCAGTGGCTGGAGGCCCTGGTGTGCCCATTCTCTCTTTCTCTCTGCCTCTCCTCTCTCTCTCTTTTTCTCTCAAATGAATAAAGAAATAATTTTTTTAAAAAAAGGAAGATGAAATAAGCAACTCCATGACTGCTCTCACCACACTTGGGAGCAGCTCATCAGAGCAAAGGAAGGAGAGAAGTGGGAAGGCTGGAGGAGAGTGTAGAGGAGGCGGGAAGAAGCCGGCCATAGACATGGAGGTGGGTAAGAGTAGTGTGCTCCCAGAAGGGTGGGGGACCAATCTCAAAAGAGGCTGTGACCCTGAAGGCAAAGCTTCTGCGCTTCTGCTCTCTGAGCCTCAGTTTCCCCATTTTAAGAGCGCAAGGGGAGCTAATCACATGTTCCAGAGTAGCTTTGTAAGCTACATGAGGCAGGCATACTTGCTGAAGGCAGACTAGAAAGACAGGAAAAGATGTAAACTACTACATGAGGCAGCCATACTTGCTGAAGGCAGACTAGGAAGACAGGAAAAGAACACACTTGTGTAGCACAGAAATTGTACAAAGTCGTGAGAATAAAGACTTGATACAGTTTCCCCTGTGACTGGGAGAGTAGATAGCATAGCAGCACCGAAGGCTGAAGTGAAAGTCATTAAATAAAAATTAATCCATAAAACAAGCAAACTGAAAACAGCCAGGAATAAGAAAAATTCCTTACAGCAAGACCACACTGAAGGGGAGACCAACGGTCCCTGGACGTCTTCAGCCCCAAGTTCAAGTCAAGGGTGCAAGCTCTTACTGTGGCCGTTCCCGGGAGAAGGGGCGAGAGGCTAACAAGTGGGAGAGGGCAGGGGAAGGATGGGCAGGCGAGACTGCTTAGAAAGAGATAGGCACAGGCCTGGAGAGGTGGCTCAGCAGCTAAGGCATTTGCCGCAAAGCCTAACGACCCTGGTTCAATTTCCCAGTACCCACATAAAGCTGTACACACAAGAAAGAGACAGGCATGCTTGTTATATGCATGTGCATCTGTGTTCATATGTGTGTTTGTGCACATGTGTGTGCAAGTACAAATTCACATATGCATGTGTGTGAGAGTGAACATTCACGTGTGTGTGGAGGCCAGAGGTCAACACCGGGTGTCTTCCTCCATTATCTTCCCCCAGGTTCCTTGATACAGGGTGTCTCACTAAATTTGGAGCTCACTGGTTTGGCTAGGCTAACTAGCCAAAGAGTCCCAAGGACCCCCTATCTCTGCTTCCCCAGGGCTCAGATATTATAGGCATGCACCACCAAGCACTGAATTTTATGTGGCTGTTGGGAATCTGAACTCAGCTCCTCATGTTTGTATAGCAAGCACCTTACCCACTGAGCCAGCTCCCCAATTCCTAGTCATGCTTTTGAAAAGCCACAGACCAGAGAAATAAACTAATTGGTAAGAAATGGTAAAAGTCAGCTAATCCCGCGGAGGGAGGCGGAAGCTTGTGCTGGCTGTTGCGTCACTCCCGAATTTGAGAAGATGGTTCCACACTTGAGTGCTTTATCCAGAATTGCACTGGCATTGTGGGTCTCTAGATAAATACAAATATGGGGAACCAGGTGACAGCCGGAAGTCAAAGAAAGGCAAGTACGCTTATTTTGCCCCCTTTTAAAAAAATCTCAAATAGAGGAAACAAAGGGAGTTCAGTTTGAAGAATTTAACTTAAACCCAAAGGAGATCTTTCAGGCAAGGAGAGAGTTAGTCATCAGAGTGGTCGCTTAATGAGACTGTAGCTTGTTCTTATGAAGGGACCTCTTTAGAATGAGTGAACTCTGAAACCTCTGGAGCGGCCATGTCTGAAACTGACAGTGCCAAGGACTCCTCGGGGAATCCCAAGTTCGCGCAGTCACTGGAGAACAGGTGCTGGAGGGGAGTGCAGAGCAGGGGTGGTTGATTCTGGAAACTTGACCAGGGCCTCATCAAGTCTCTCTGAGGGGCCAGCAGTGTACAGTTCTGCTTAGCACTAACCTGGAGACAGGGCTTCCGCAGTCACAGATAATGCTGAATGAACTCTGGCCAGGCTTTTGCATATGCCCTGTTGTGTTCTAGAACGTGCTTCTTTGTGTCTGCCCACCTGAGTGACTTCCCACAGTCAGGAAGAGAGAAGCCTGCTTTCTCTGAGAGTCCTCATGGCTGGCATTCAGCGGCCAGTGTGCAGAAGCTAAGCTGGTCCTCTTCACGTTGATTGTTTGGCAAGAGCTTGATTCTTCCTAGCAAAGTCAAAAAAGACAGAAAGGGGAAAATCTAGATAAAGTATGTAAAAAAAAAATTGTTTTTACTCATTCCATTGGAGTAAAAGAAATTCCCACCTCACCCATGAGTGCAGGGTTGCGGTTGAATCCGTAAGGGGACTCACATTTAAAAAAACTTTCATTGCGTATATTCATTTGTCATGATACTGTATTTTAACTTATTGCTCTGATGCCAAATGCCTCCCGTTTTAGTGATTTAGAAAAGTATTTAATGGATGAACATGGATTCCACTGGGATATCTTCACACACCTTGCATAGCACCTGGCTCATGTTGCTCCTCCTCACTCTCCCCCTCCCTCCTTCCTGCTGTGTGTGGTCAGACATGGGCAGGGGCCAGGGGGGACCTGGACATAGATAGTAGCTGTGAGGCTTCTCTTGGGTCTGTGAGAGGGAAGCGAGGACTTTTTCAGGATGAGAAGAGACAGCAAGCCTGACTGGAGAGCGGGCAGTGGGTGAGAGTACGGATGTGAGCCTGCTTATCTAATCAGCAGCTAGAGGAAGTTGTTTTATCTGTGCAGTGCATCTCTTCTGAAGCGATAAACCCCACTTGGGTTTGGGAGAAGCCTTATCTGGCAGCATCAGGGCAGGAGCTGCAGCAACCTCTGGGGTGCTGAGGGAGCAGCAGGCCGTGTCTGCCAGCTCCAAGAGGCGCTTGCTGCCTTCGCAGGGCTGCCCTGTGAGGATGACTAACAGCAAGCATGTCGTCTGGATTCTCTTGCACTTTGCTTTTGAGTTCCTTGCTCCTTTTTAGAGTTGAATGATTGTGCTGTGGTTTCAACAAGGACAGATGTTAAAACTACTGTATTATTCATCGTGCAGTTTACTGTCCCTTGTTTTGGAATGCCTTGTAAAGGCAGAATATATCGACCCATGGGCATGTCCCAGCTAGTTGGGAAGTATTCCTTTTCCAGGAATTTGACAAATCATGAGATAGTGGCATTACAATAATTTTCCCACCTTCTCAGTCTTTGTATGAGCAGCCCAAGAGACTCCTGTGTGGCACATGCCTTGCTTCCCACTACAGAGCAAAAATGATTGCTGACTGCCCACATGGCCTTTTGCCTTTTTAATGACCTTAATTTTTAAGCCAGTACAAAAGTTTGGGGATGACAGTGATCACCACAGAGCTTCCCGGCAGCTTGGGCGCACAAGTGTGCAGCATCGGATACCATCTGGTCTGGGTTTGGGTACAGACAGGGGAGATGAGGCAGCAGAAGTCTGAGGACATTCCCTAGAAGACATTGAAAGTGATATATGTCCATTCATGTGAAGTGCACACTTGTTTCTGTGTGCACTGGGTATATATGGATGTCGTGTGTATGTGTGTGTGTGTGTTAGAGGTGTGGATGTCTATGTGATGAATGGATGTATGTGTACATTTTTGTGCATGTGGTATATGTGTATGAATATGTGGAGCATTTGTCCATGCATGTGTGTGCATGTGTGTCTGTGTGACGTGTATGTAGGCACATGGAGAGTATATAAAATATACTGTGTGATGCATGTGCAGTGTGTGTAATCGTGTTGTGAGTACATGTGGTATATGTGGCATAGACACTTGGTATATGATATGTTTGCAGGTACTGAGAATGTGGAATACATATGTGGTATATGTGTTATGCATGGTATGTATGTATATTTGTGTGATGTATGTGTATGTGAGTGTGTTGAATGTACATATGTGTCCTTGACATGGTATGTGTGGTGTGTGTACGTATGTATCATGCTACGATGTCCATGTACAGTCTGTAGTATGTATGTGGTATGTATTTGTGATGTGTCTATTTTGTTATGTGTTTATGATGTGTGTGGTAAATATATGGTTTGTATGTGTTGTGGTGTGCATGATATGTGTATAGTGCATATGTTTGTGGCTAGTGTATGACATGTGTGGTGTGAGTGTGTGTGGTGTGTGTGTGTGTATGGTGAGTGTGTGTGTGGTATGTGTGTGGTATGTGCATGTGTGAGTGTGTGTATGTGGTGTGTGTGGTGAGTGTGAGTGTGAGTGTGAGTGTGGTGAGTGTGTGTGGTGTAGTGAAGCACAGCTGTCCTCTTAGAAAAGCTCTCAGCTGGCAGCTTGCAGGTGTGTGGAGCGCCTGGATTCATGTGTTCTAGCTCACTGCCCTACAGTTGCTATATCTCTGTGCTTGCAACTGAGGGGCTCACATCTCCCATGACCCCTGTGGGTGCAGGCAGGGCACTGGAGTGGGCACAAACCCGAGTTCATGCTGCTCACATGCTCATAGTCTTCATGTTCTGTTGATGGAGGTCAGACATTCCACACGTCATCTGGACTAGATGGATGTGTTACTGAAATCCCTGTGCGTAGGTGACTTGGTGTAGAAGCCCTGACCCCGAGCTTACCATGAATCCTGCCGCCTCCCCGTTCTAACGCAGCGGGCAGTACGAGGTCTGTGAAAGGGTCCTGCTACCCTTCCTGTCTGGGGCAACAATAGTAACTCCTGGGTGCAAGGAGCCCAGGCCTCTCTACCTGACTCTGGTGAGGACACAGGATGATCAGTGTGCTGATGATAGAGAGGTGGGGAAGACCACAGCTTCACACTTGTGCTGGTCTCTTCCTGAACACAAAGGCCATTCTGTCCCTATTTGGAGGCTAGTGACCATGAAGCCCTGAAATTTCTCAAATTTCTGACCCAAAGCAGAGCCATGTGGGTACAAGGTATAATCCCACTCCAGCTGTCCTGCTGAATTCATTTTAGTATCTGCATGGATGTGCATGTCAGCTTCTAGCTTTGTCCCACTTTTAGAGTCTCTTACCCTCCAGGAACAAGGCAATTCCATCCAATCCCAGCAGTATTCCTTCTCTGTGGGAGATGGGTGCAGCCAAGGCCTTAAGACAGCTGCAGGCTGGGGACTAACAGTAATGCCGAGGTGAATGCTTGAGAATGTACAGTGTTTTCTTCAAGAACATGGACAAGGCAGAATTGCCCTAACTGGGATTACGGGGTGTAGTGCGGAGCGAGTATAAGAGGCGGGTGCAGTAGCTGAAGTTTGGGGAATGAGAGCGAACCCTATTTTGACAGTAGAAGAGTGAGGGAATGTAGGAAGGCTGCAAAGGAGCACAGGAGCAGAGGTGTCAGAGGGCCGCAGCAGCCTGCTCTGGGTGTGCGCAAGGGCTTGAGAAGAAGGCCCTGCAAAGGTGTTGGTCTAGGGCAGAGCTCCAGCAAATCTGCATGTCGACGCTCACTCCATAGATGGTCCAGGTGGGAGACCTCTGTCCCCTTGAAACGTTATATGCACCTGCGCCATAGGCAGTGTGGGAGAGGAGGAGAGGTCACACAGAGACAGTACCTGTCCACTGCTTGATGTGAGCTCCTGGGTGAAGTGACCATACTTCTGCCATGGTGACTAGGGCAACAGAGATTCTGTTAAGCAATCCAGAGAGTATGGAACACAGTAAGATGAGAGCCAGTGATGGTTCCTAGCTAATGAACTAACTAGAACGCATGGATGAAAGAGGCAGAGGCCGTTCATTCCAGCTATGGAGTGAGGTCAGCTGGGAAGGGATAGTGGAGGGAAACCTCAGAGACACTTGGGGAGTCTTAGGGAACAATAGCCTTTAATTGTTTAGGAAAGAAAGCAAAAGGACAGAGAACACACTAGTTGGTTCCCAGTGAAATGAGAAAAGGACTTTATTATAGCCCTTTAGGCAGCTACATGATTATTTCTAGAAAGAAATGCATCAGTAAAAGCCACAGGAGAGACATACTAAAGGTGAAGGGAGTCAAAGGTGGGTGGGAGTTACATTTCAAGGAGGGCTTAGGGGTCATGTGCGTTTCTCAAAAAGAAACCATCCTGCCAAGGAGAGCTGACCAGTGAGCCCTGGGCTAGAAGAGCAGTGTCTGAGGCTGAGGGAGAAATGGTGGGCTGGGGAGGGGGAGGATTGCCAAGACGATCTTGTTGGAGGAGAATGATATGTTTGAAATCGAATAGGAAGGACCTAGAGGAGAAAACAGATTGAGAGCTAAGAGCGTCAGGGCAGGCAGTTGGACTCCTTTCTTTTGGGTCACTCTTCAGAGAAAGCCTGATGGAGAGCGCTTCCTGAGCCATTCATTTTCTTTCTAGCTGTCCCCATAGATAACCAGCCAGCTCTGATCTCTCCCTGTTGTGCCTGCTGTAGTAGGCAGTGTCCCAGTGTAAGGAGTGAACAGAAGGAATAACGGTGCTACCTTTCAAGGGAAGGAGAGCAGAGGGTAGGAGAGGGGATGTACAGTTGGGAAGACATTTGGGTGATATCTTCATTACGGTGGGTCACTGCCTCACAGTGGTACAACTACCACTTGGGGCAAGCGGTCATTCTTTATGTGCCTCCACTAGAGGATACTTACATGCCCACATCACCAGTGGTGTCCCCCTGCCTAGGTCCCCTGAGCTATCTCTACATACCTCCCAGGTAAGAACTGACTTACCTGCCCATCCCACTTCCCTCATCACCTCCCACACATGAGAGCTTTGTGAGTTCACGCCAGCAATTCTGGGCTGATTAAGACTTTTATTGTGATAGTAATGTTCCAGAACCTTACATACAAGTTAACAGAATACCTATAAGCAAACTGGACCGGAAAAAGTTGAAAATTTCTAACCATTCTTCCAAGTTTTACTTTGCATCTCCAATAGTCCAGGTTAGCTACGGAAAGTGGTTTATTTTTATAGTCAAAACTCAGTATTAAGCTTACCTTCACTTTAGTCTTACAATAAAAATTCAGGATCATCCCTCTCAGTTTACTGTAAAATAAGATTCCAAGATGTAAAGCGCTCTGGAGTGGATAGACAAATACCAAATTCTGTTTCTGGCGTTTTTTTCTCAGTGTTATTTTCTTCTTTGTTCTCTCTGTGTTGAAAGAATTGTTACCTCTATATGTAAAATAACCAACTGACATTCTGCTAACTTTCCTTCTACAAGGGGTTTCAGAAAGAAATGGAAAAAGCGCACACACATGGGTTTTGTGCTGTGGTTGCCAGTTGCCACCTGTCCTACTAGCTGGTTAGGACATTTTTCTGATTTGGGAAGTGTAAATTTAACCTAGAGAAAAAAATAAAAGAACTTCTCTTCCTTTTATGCAAAAGTAGAAAGGTTTAAACAGAGAAGCCAAACGCTAACATGGCCCTTGAAGTTTGCACAGAAGCAGTGAGTGCAGGCACATGCTGGGGAGGAGGGGAAGCTGTCCTCAAGAGGCCTTGTGTGGTCAGGTGCTCGCTGCTCCTCTCCACCAGATAAGCTCAGTTTCTTCAAGGTCTTGACAGGAACCACACATCACGAATGACCACAGATATGTTCAGAATTGTAAGCCCTTTGCCTGTTAGGATTTGTGGGATAACAGAAATCTAGAGAGAACTCATAGTAGGGAGCCCTCTAGGATCATCTAGCTGCTATGGGGCCATTAATTTTGCCAGGCTGCTATTAAACTATTAGCACTGTAAATCAACCATTTACACCACAAGCAATGGAAAATGCTACAAGTTAGAACTTTTGTTTTTGTTTCTTTTAATTTTTTAATTTGCTTGTTTTTGTTATTGTTGTTGTTGTTGTTGTTTGTTGAGGTAGGGTTTCACTTCAGTCCAGGCTTACCTAAATCTCACTGTGTAGCTCTAGTTTGGCCTCCAACTCACAGCTATCCTCCTACCTCAGCATCCCCAGTGCTGGAACTAAAGATGTGTGCCACCACACCACAAACAAACTTTTTGTTGTTTTAGTTTGGTTTTGGCCTTCAGAGTGTACTTAATACAATTTTGCATATGTTGACACATATGTCACATAGGTAATGTGAAAGAAGGACATCTTGCAGATAGCTGAGTCTATGTGTTGTGGGGGGGTATAATGAAAGAGTGAGGTTATTGGAGAAGGCTGATGGACAGGAAAGGGTAGATAAAAATTGTCACACAAAAACTGGTTCCCAGTGACTCTTGGTATTACAAATAGGAACTGTTGGAACAACTGAACTCTGTGGATTTAATGAGCATCAAGGTTTTATGGCCTTTAGTTCTTTGTGGTTAGGGAGAGAGTATGATTATAAAAGCATTCTGGGTCATATTTATGAGGTACCATTATTTTGTTATATTGGTTTAAAGATTTTACAAGAAGCAAGATTTGTCTTAATTGTATTAATATGTTACTTAATTACAGTATTTTTTTTCTAGAAAATGTGAAGCTTGACAATCCCCTTTAAATAATGGGATAGATAAACTTTGTCTTTTCCAAAGGATTTTTTTGTTGGGTCCCATTGATTACACACAGTTAAAAGTGTGTACACAGAGAGGGGGTGACTCCCCTCAGTGGTTCTTGCATCTGTGGTGACCATAAAGATACTTTCTCAGTAAGGCTCAGCAATATGCACATACCCTGGCGGATGATCAAAAGCTCTCCTACCACAGAGGTTCCCAGACCCTTTGGAGTTCTGAAGCACTTGCTGGAACTCACGCCTCTAGCTGAAGAGCCGTCCATGCCCTACTTTCAGGAGTGAGCTCAGGCAGGCATTGCTGGTGCTGGCAACAGGTCTAGGGTGTGTCTTTGCCTGGCTGGCTGCCAGGAGAGCACTTCCCCCCACAGGGGATGTGGCTGCAGGCTGTCAATTTCCACCGAAGTCACCCAGCCAGGGTTCCGGTGAAGCACTGAACATCCGCTGTCTTCCCCATCTGGCGGCGTGTGATCGATGGACGGCTTCCAGCCCGGCTGCTGCTGTCCAGCAGGTCCCAGGCAATTGTGGACATTCACTCTTTCCAAATGAAAGATTGTCATCCTAGACCTGAAGTCCCACTGAAATGAGAAAAGGATTTTTATTATAGCCCTGCAGGCAGCTATATGATTATTGTTATTATTATTAGAACCTAGCAAAATGTTGGCTGCTTTCTCAGTTTCTCCACACTACCATTAAACTTGGTTACAATAAAAATAAACATCTGCAGTGACCCCAGAGCACTTCTCTCAGCGTCTGTTCACACCATAATGCTTAATAATGACAATTATCTGGTACCTGCTGTACTGGCCACTTATTTTACTTTAGTATTACAGTTAAAGCAGTCTTTAGTGAAATTAGTGTTCAGTAGAGAATCTGAGGCTTAAGTGAAGTGACTTTCATCCAGAGAAAACAATGAAGTCATTTTTTTTGTCATACTGCAGGTTGTATGCATTTACTGATAATTTTGAAGTAATGTTACTACTCTTATATGGTCTTCACACTGGTTGTTATATTTGGCTTTGTAGCTGTGACTCTAAAAACATATGTAAGGATTTTTATTTTACCATTTCAGTAACTACTTTTTATTATTTATTAAATGTCCCCTGAAGACCCATTTAACTCAGCCTGTTCCATACCTGCCGACCATGCACACATGTCCCTAGGCTAAGGATCAGGCAGAGCTCTTTCCAGTCTGACCCTAGGCAGAGAGCCTCGGTTGTCTTATGAAACACCATGACTGTGAGCAGTCCTTGTTTGAGAGTTTTGTAGATGAATGATAACCAGCGTTTCTGGAACACATCTATGTAATGTGTGAATCACCTGATCTGGAGCACTGTCCAATGGAAATACAATGGGACATGCAGAGAGACTTCTGAGTTTCCTAGTAGCCACAGGAAGAGAAAACAGTGGCACAGATGAACTTAATACTTCTGAACTTAGTATTTTCTTAGCTCAGTGTACCCAAATATTATTTAACAAGTACTCAATATAACCAGTTTTAATGGTCTAAATATTTGCAAACCAGTGTATACTTGATGCTTATAGCATATCTCAGCTTTGACTGGCCACTTTACATATGCCTAGGAATCACATAGGCCAGCTCTTTGGCTGGGGGCGATTTTTTGTCCAATGCTGGTTATCAAATCCAGAGCCCTGTACACACTAGCCAAGTGCTCTGCTATGTGAGCCATATCCCCATCCCTCATACAGGGAAGATCTTGAGAGCTCCTAAAAGCCACAATAGAAGAAGAGGCTTCCAGAAAGATTGTAAGAGCCACAGGGTGGGCAGGAATATCCTGAGGCATGGATCCCCCACATACACAGAGACTGACTGAGATCTTCACGACCGCACAGTGAATACCAGTAATCCCACCCAGGACAGCAGGGAGGATATACAAGTGTAACCTTCAGAAAGTATAATAAATTTTCTGAAGCATCATTACATTATAGAAAACCTTGGATGTTAATCCTTGCTGAGTTTCTAGTTCTTCCATAGTTTTATACAGCATAGGTATGGTCCTGTTTGGATTTGGGTTGATTTTAGGTGGCCACATGATAGATGTACGTTCTTCAGGTGTTTGCTTCAGTATGAAGCGGTGAGGACACAGCCTCCCTGAGCAGAGTAGCACGATTCAGTGCAGACAGATGGCTTTGAGTTGTTTTCATCCCTTCCCTGTAATCCTGTGTCTTCTTGTGTTTCTTGGTGAGACCCTTTATTTCTCTCATTAAATTCTATGAAACAAGGTACTTGCTTTAGAGGCAAAACACGATAAGACCCCCAGTAAGCTAGACTTCAAAGACAGACACCATTACTTCTGTGAAATTGTTTTGCAAAAATGGTGGAGACTGAAGCCTCTCATTGGTTCCTAAAGATGTTAATGCAAGCTGATGAAGCAATGGAAAGGACTTGATGAAATAGGGGAGAAAGAGAAGAAGCCAGCTGCCTGCCTGTAACCTTATAATGTAAGCCTGCTGCTTCATGTCAGCACCCAGAGCCACGCATCCTGATGGCTCAGGCACAGGGGCTCTGGCATTCCCATCTTACTTGCGTACCGCGCAGACCCTGGACTTCCTGTGTGAGGACACCTCCTGCTGCCACCCGCTGCTCTTCTTATAGCTCAGGAGACAGGAGACAGGGTGCGGCCCTATGGGCCCTATGGCTGATGGGTTTCCTGAGCAGAGATCCAGAAATCACACAGGGCCAGGCTGTCCTTGTGGCTTAGATTGTGCTGTTAGTGTCTTATAAGTCATTCTCCCTTCCTCTCTGTCTCTCCCTCCTCTGTCTTTTTTCCTCCCTCCCTTCTCATTCTCTTCCCCTTCCTTTCCTCCCCTCCATTCTCTCTATACCTTTCCCTTTTCTTTCTTTCTTTTACTTCCTTTCTCTCTTCCCCTCCCCCATACTTTTTCACCTTTCCCTTCTCCTCTCTTTTCTTCAGTTTCCTTCACCCCCACCCACTGTTCTTCCTTTCTCTTCCCTCCCTCCCTCTCTTCCTCCTCACTTTCCCTTCCCATCCTTCCCCTCTGTTACTTCCCCTTTTCCTCCTCCTCTTCTTCCTTCTCCTCTCTTTCTTTTCTTTCATCTTTCCTTCTTTCTCGACTCCCTTCCTTCTCCTTGTCTCTGTCCCTTCTTTCCTTCTAACATTTGATCATGGATACACCATCGTCAAAATGCTATTACTTGAATTTAAAAAGTGTATTTACATGTTTTGGGCATATGTGACAGCCAGTCGTTTCAAGGATCAGGCTCCTCAGGAAGCTGGACTTCAAAATCTGTAGTGAATAAATTATTCCAAATTTAAAAAGATCCTCTTGTTTGCATGGATCCGAGAACCAATGATGGGTGGTGTGCTGGGCTACCTGCAGGGCGTCGTTCGGGAGTACAGATGAAAGGCTGCCTAGTGCTGTCTGCCTAGCCTTCTGGTGTTGTAGGAGACTTAAACCCCCCTTAGGTATACATTGGTGGTAACTAGAAAAGTCAAAGTCACAGGTCTCAGGGTCACTTGCTTTTGCCTTTTGCTGCTTGTTAAATGAATTAGTCACACAGCCCTGGTGTACAATTTGTTGTGGTGAAATAGTTATTGAGTTTGGCTGTGTTGGTGTCACAGAGAGCAGCCCTGTATAGAAGAATAGGTCTAAGGGTCAGTGCTCCTGAACACACACATGCCCAGGGAACATGATTGGGGAATCTTTACTTTTTATCTATTACCAATACTCACTTTACATATCCAAGATCATGCTTTGGAATATCTCAGGCTTAGTTATCTTTTTTCTTTTAGAAAGAAAATAAACTTTTGCATAAAGGTTGAATTTATCTGGAGAATATTTGGTCTTTATTCAACACAAGGTTTAATTGAAAAGTATGAGAATTATTTTCTAGTCTAAAATATAAATTTACCCATAAAGCAATATTTTAAATAATTCATAAATTTAAAACCAGTCTATTATAGCAGATTTTAAAGTTCTTATACTCATAGCTATATGCTCTAACTTTGTCCTGTCCTGTTTAGTCCTGAGAACCAAACAAGAAATCTATGCTTATTAACATATTACTCAGACCCATGTGGTCTCCATCAAACACATTGTCAGCCACTACAATGGATTTCATGGGAATCAAAAATGTACAAGAAATCATTCTTTTAAGAAGTTAAAAAAAACTCAAGGAGTTAAAAGGGGGCGCTGGAGAGATGGATCAGTGGTTAAAGGCACTTGATTGCAAAGCCTGATGGCCTGGGTTCAATTCTCTAGTACCCATGTAAAGCCAGCTGCATGTGTCTAGAGTTCCTTTACAGAGGCAGGAGGCCCTGGCATGTCCACACTCACTGTCTTTCTGTGTGCCCCTTTCTCACAGTCTCAAATAAATAAATAAGTAAAATTCAAAGAGTTATGAAAGAACATTAATCTGAAGAGCCTGTGTACATCTCACTCCATTTGAGAGTGGGAGCTAAAGGAATAGGTTCTGAGTGGTCTCAGCCTTCCATGACATAAAGGGTGTCAGGAGGCAGGGGCTGAGGTGTTTATGAAGTACCTGCTCTGTTCTAAGCACCCCACTACCCACAGGGGTCAGCAAGCAAGGTGAGGTTCATAGACTCGGAGTTTACTTTCACTAGGAGAGAGGAAAGGTGCAGCTGTACAGAGGGACAGAATGGTAGCAAGAGAAATAAAGAATCTCCTTGTCTCACAAACCATCTGGGTTTGAAAAGCTGAGGCAATGAAAATATTTTAGCATGGAAGTTCATGATTGATTTTACCAATTGCACTGATGGCAGTGTGACCATTCTTCTGGGAAAGACAAGAACAGCCATGTGGTATAGCACAGGGCATTTGAGTCAACGATGGAGCACCTATCAATGGTGGGGGGGGGGGTCCCCTAAGATGATATCAGCTAATGGCACACAGCATTCTGAGTCTGTGCTTTAGGACACCATGATGTTTGCACAAGGATGAAACCACATAATGATGCATTTTCCAGTGCATCCACGTTGTTCAGTGATGCCTGCCTGTATCAGCCGCTATCTGTGCACAGTGAAACAAATAAATACACATACAGAATCCTTAAATGACGAAACCGCCTCCACCCCAGGGCCCTCAGAGCTAGGAAGAGCAGTTTGTGAGTAATACGTAGAGCTCACTATTCCCGTGGAGGAGACTGGATAAAAGGCCAGTTGAGAGCCCATGTGACACCCCCCCCCATGTCAGCAGTAATAGTGATCAGCAACCTGCTTGAATCCATTGGGAGACATACCACTGAGGTGTGGGGAGAGCACTGAAGATTAGACAAGCATTGAGCTAAGTCTCTTTCTACCTGGTGCCCCCCTGCATGTGTCTAAGACATCATTCTTTTTGCTGCTATGCGAGAGCTCTCCCAGTTCTCTGTGTCTGCTCTTGTAGGCTCCCTAGATGTTAACTGCTGCTGCCTAAAGTCCATTGTTTTCCTTGGAATATGATAAAACAAACCGCAGCACCTCTGCCTGGCCTCTCCTCACTGTTCTTGCTCTACTGTCTCGCTTCGCTGTCCTACTTCCTTCTAAATACGGTGCCCAAAGGACCTTAATGACCTTGGCAGGGCATGCAGCATGAAGGAGAAAGGCCAGCCCTGCTTATGAGAGAGCTCACCTATGTCCGCATCTCTCCTACAGTCAGTGTGCCAGAAGACAGCACCCCACAGCTGGTCATGTAGTTCCATGGGACTCGCCATTGGTGATCTGTGAACAGGTGGGATCTCACATGTTCACTGCTCTTGATCCACATAGGCTCTTTAAGGTCTAAAGGGCAAAGAGCTAAGTTGGAAGGTCACTTTCCTTGCTTCTGCTGACGTGGCACATGTGCACATGCGAGATTGCATGAGGATTTCACAGCCACATCTCTTGCTACCTGTCAGCCAGGAAATCATAAGCCATTTCTCAGAAAGAATTCTGAAGACACACGTCACTCCCTCACTTTGTACTGGATCCTTTGCATCTGGCTAGCCAAAGAGGATCTGCCAGCCACCCTCATGTTGCCTGGGTCAGTGCACCTCACTGTGTTCTGTGGAGATCTTTTGGAATTGACCGATGCATGGACAGTGTTGAATAACATAAGGTCCCTGCCCTTAGAGGCTCATTGTCACCGCTTCATAAGCTGTCTTACTGCAAACAGCCTTTTTCCTTAACAGTGTAGTATTCTGATAAGATAATGATATGAAAGTGATGAAATTTAGCATTCTGGAGCTGCTTACGGTTCTGCTTTGATCCCTGACCCCCTGGTTAGTGCAAACACCTGCCATAGGCAACAATCTGTTAGCCCACTGTATCCATCTAAAACATCATTCTGTGGCTACAGCTTGAGGTCAAAATCACACTGCTCAATTGTTCAAAATTTAGTTTTTCCAAGCTCCTCACAGAGACCCCAAATTACCCCAGGCACCTAAATTAAAGAAGGAGAATGTCCCACCGTCCGCATGGAAACATTCCTTTGATTCTACCCTCCATAGTGAAGCTGGTCTTACAAGTAGTTTTATCTTTCAGGCTTTTAATTGAGGATCATTTTTTTTTTCTTTGGTGAAAGGAACTATTACCTTTAAGCAAGTTGGTTTTCTTCTGACATTCAGAATTTCTGGGGTTCAATTGGAGAGTTCGGTGCTGTGTCACATGATTCTTTAATCATTCAAGGGCGGATGGCACACCATAGACACAGAAAGATTTCTTAGAAAGTTTGAGTGAAAGGGGAACCAGGCAGAAAAATATGCTTGGAAATAATGGCATGTGGAGGCTCTCGTGAGAGTTGTTGCATCTGTCCTGGTTTGCATTAAATGTTGTTTTCCATGTTGCTGACAGAGGCTCTACCCATGCCTCTGCCCAGGAGGGCTCGCCGGACAGCTCCATGAAAACCAGGGCATGGTACAGGAGGAGGCGTGCTTCACTATATTCAATGCTCAACAGGGCAATTTCCCTTTTAGAAGGAATAACAGTAGAATTCCCCTATGGTACACCATGAACATTTCCAAGAGAATTCCTTTGCTTGATTTCCCATTAGTCAGTCACACCATCAAAGTTGTTAAACGTTGACAGAAATTTGTTGTTTGAATGTCAGAAGTATTATAAATCTCAAATTGTCATATCTGCAAACAATGTGTGACTTTTTCAGAATTCATGTGACTCCTAGCCAGGGGCAGGAACAGATTTGGTGGTGATTTCTAGAGATGCTCCACAGACAGTTTATTAGCAAAATTCTCTCCTACAGAGAAAAATTAGGAATGGTATATGTGCAGTCAAGATCAGTAATTTTGGGTTCATTTTTTGAAGTAAATACTTCTTTGAGGTGCTGCTTCTCCATCACTGTGTTTTGACGATTAGAATGAGGACAACGTGGTTTTGAGAGTGTGCACGTCATCCCTACAGAAGGCAGAGTTTCCGCCCCACCATTTCAAGACTGAATCAACCAGACCACTATACCAGATGTGGTCACAGCAACACTTCTAAGGTACACAGGGAGTAAAGTCAATAAGTCAGAACTTGAAACAGCGTGAAACAATTTCAATAAGTGAGTTGTTACTGGGTTTGATAATAGTTTCCACTCCTAGTAAGATTCATCAGAACCATTCATAGACAATGGTGAGATGATGCCCTGTGAGAAAGTACAGCAGCTGAGGAAAGGTAATGGACTATGGGTCCTGTAGCAAAAAGTCCTCACTGTGGGTGGACACTGCTGTCTGCTCTGCAGAGCAGGCAGGTACACAAGGGTGTGGCATTGTGTGGAGTGGCCAGACCTCCTGTTTGGTTAGATGGCTGGTTAAGGAAGTTAATGAACTGATCGTCAAGTCATTCAGCATTATGAACATAGATTTTCTGATTCTTTGGACTCAATATTTGTTAATGCCTTTCACTTGAAGCTTACACATTCATAACTTGAGTTGCCACCAAAGAACAAATATCGACTGGAATACAGAGCCAGAGTGTACCTAATATCCATCTTAGCTTCATTCATGAAATATTTGCTGAGTTTATGATGAGGAAAAAAGAGGATAAAGAGCTGGGAAGATGGCTTAGTGGATAAAACACTTGCCACTGAAGCCTGAATACCCGGGTTCATATCTCCAGACCCCATGTAAAACTCCAGAAGCTGTGGTGGGGTTTTGTAATCCCAGAAGGCAGATGATGGGATGGGAGGTGGAGATAGAATGTCCTGGCAGCTGGACCAGCTAGCTGAGGCTAACACAGATGAACAAGAAGAAGAGACCCTGCCTGAAAAAATGAGGTGGAAAGCAAGGAAGTACTGACCTCAGGGAACATGACACATGCATACCTGCACTCACACACAGGAACACACACGTGCCAGGCATGTGCATAAACACATTTGAAAGTAATTTAGAAAATTAAACTTTATAAAAGAGGATAAGACATAGGTAAGTTTTCCTGAAGGGGGAAAAATTTGAAAAACGCTGGTAACATGTAACAAGCAAAGAGAGAAATCATCTTTGATGAAACATTTATAGGCTTTTAGAAGAGTGGAACATATTTTGTGCCTCAAAAGTGGCAGAGGCTGGCCTGTCCCACTGGCTTTGCTTTATGTATGGGTTCAGTGACAATCCCTAGGAAAGAGCTGCCACTAGAAATGGCCTTCAATATCCTCATTCTGTAAGCAGAAACAGATACCCAGTATGTAATTCAATTGCAGAGTTGGGAATAATGGGAAAATAGCAGGAGAGTCATGAGCAGTAGCTTTCTCATGTCCAAGTGGCTCCCAGTTTCAACCATTTAGTCAATGATTGCCTTTACCAATTGCACAAAGAGTTTCTCCCATACTAAGACTGTTGTGCCAGGCCCGATAACCCTTGCCCTCAGCAGGCTAAGGTGGGTGGGTCACAGGTTTGTACTAGCCTGGGATAGTAGTACTAGGTCAGCAAGGGCTGCATACCAAGACCCTGTCTCAAAAAAGCAAGAAGAAAAAGTGCTGTCATATGGAGTGTATTAATTCTTGTATTTTAACATATTTAAGTGACAAGAGGTATAGCTCGATGGTAGAATAATTGCCTAGCACGTGCAAGGCCCTGGTTTGATCCCCAGCGCCATACAAACAGTGGCCATGTGAATGAGTTTGTGAGAGGTAAGTTTGGGATAAATGGGGATTCTCCAGGCACACTTTGGATAAAGCAAGACAGTTTGTCTTAGCTTATAAATTCATTCAGAAATCTGTACAGTTGATAGTAACAAATTTAGGTATAAGAAAACAATTGCAAAGCAGACACAGGGATCCCCTGTCAGGCGAGGCACCTCAGCAGACAGGGTGTGGACGGTATAAGTACTGAGGACAGTGGTGGCCCTGGATGGTTCCATGAAATCAGGTCACAGTTAGACTTCTGCATCCTCCATAGCTGCTGGGCGGTTCCGAGTAGTTATACGTCTATCTCAGACAACCCTGGTGGAAAACCCAGGCGTGTATGTCCCTCGGTTCTGCCATAGGCTCCGTTCCTTGCCTCCCATAAGCTGAAGAGTCTGGACTCTGGTTCTTTGTCAAGAAGCCGCGTGAAGCTTCCCTCTCTCTCTCCGGCTGCTTCCACGCCACCTGGGCTTTTACAGTGCGGAAGCAGGATTTGGTTTACAAGGCCTGTTGGAAGTTTAGTGCACCGAACAAGGAGCATGTCTGAAGCAAAAGCATCTCCTGCCCCCTGTCTAATTTTCATTTGCCTTCAGGGGCGCCATGGCTGTCCTTACATCCCCGAGGCAATACACAGATGCAGGCAGGAGAATTAATTGGGTGTTGATAATTTGTTATGCCATGAGATGCTAACTTTGCCCACAGATAGCGCTGCCTTGCTTCTGACCATTAGAAATATGTCATGAAAGTGTGAAAACACTTGTGCTGTGAGACCTCCCATCATTTCTGTGCTTTCCCTCCCTCTCATTTGCATTGGTTGCTCATGAAGGTAGGTTTCAGATACGGTTTGCACAACTGCCTAGTGTCAGTCAGTAAGAAGGGCTTGTCAGGAGGGCCAGGCAGTGGGTGCTCCCTCCTCCACAGGGGGGTATCAGTGCTAAGACACAGGCTGTGTCACAGGCAGCTGGCTGGGGCCAAGGACCAAGCAAGCATTTGTTTGACACATTTGCTGGTTTAAAATCTATATTGTTCAGTGCATAAAAAGTATGCTTTCAAAAGCCGGGCGTGGTGGCGCACGCCTTTAATCCCAGCATTCGGAGGCAGAGGTAGGAGGATCGCCGTGAGTTCGAGGCCACCCTGAGACTCCATAGTGAATTCCAGGTCAGCCTGGGCTAGAATGAAACCCTACCTCGAAAAACCAAAAAAAAAAAAAAAAAAAAAAAAAAAAAAGTATGCTTTCTATCATAAGGGGTTTTGTATTTCAACATGAACTCCATTTGTTTAATTCAATTTGTATGTTAGTGTCTGAATAAAATATTAGAAACCAACTAATAATGAATTTGTAGGTTGGGTTGTGAGCTCTGAGAGGACGCGTTACAATTATTCACAAGTTGCTGCCTCTTATTGTGTCATTCTCATGATGTGGTGACTAGAGTATGACCTCACCATTATGCTCATGATTTTTGGGGGGTTGAACCCTTGTATTTGTGAGGTTTTTATGTTAAAAGGCTGTTTATATCTCGCTAAGAAGTCATACCATGTGGCTTAATAACCTTGAAAAATTCAAGCTTGCATGATCAACACCTTAAGGCTGAAACATTTTATTTCATCATTTCCCAGAAGTGGCACTGAATTCACCCATTTCCTGTTTTTAATCTCAGAATGTTCTGGGTTTCCTTCATATCTACTTTCCCAGCAGTACAACCCTGGAAGCGGTCAACATCAAACTCTTTTGTCTCTACCTGAAATCCATGCACTTTGTATAGAGTTGCAATCCAATATGAACAATCTTCGCACAGAATTGCACACACAAGGCAGGGATAGCTGTCCCCATGGTGTCTGGATGCTCAGCCAGCCCCCCAGCCCTGCATTCGTCAGCAGTCTGTGGAACCTCGGTAATAGTTGGTGCTGTGCAAGGCTGATAGACACACAGGCCACTGAGACAGAGTCTCTGCAATCTGACATAGGTTTGAGGAGGTGGGCAGATTCTCTAAGAGTGAAGTTTCTAGACTACCTAAGTTTGCATGACTATCTTTCCAGTGTAGTTGAATAAACATTCTTCCCTGAATTTACTGGACACCTCCTCTCCAATATTCTGTAATGGTGTGTGTGGTGTGTGTGTGTATGTGTGTGTTGTGTTTTGCTTTTGACCTGTGCTTGCTAGGCAGATGGTCTCTACCGCTGACTACCTCATTCACTCGAGTGTTTACTCTTTTAGCAGACATTTCTCGTGCCACCCACGTAGTAGGGGTACTAACCTGAGATTTTTACCACAGTCAAGTTTTCAGATGGGTCGGGCCCTCATGACAGAAAGTGTGTTTGACTTTGTTCACACTCAAGTCCTGCCCGTCACTGAGGATCAATCATTTCGTTTTCAGAGCTCGTGGCCCTTCCCTGAATGATCCTGGCTATGGATCCTCTTCTGTTCACACACCGATTTCTCAACTTCTGACTGTCTTTGCTTTCTAATTGCTAATGATTATGATAAGAAGGAACTATTTGGTCTATTTTCTCCCTACCATGTATAAAGCAAGGATGCTTGTCCTCTGAGTGTCTCAAGTTCTCTTTGGTCCTGGATCAGCTGTACTCTAATTCCGGACTCCTTGTCACTCACTGCCTGATACACATTAGCATGCATGACTTCTGAGTGCGGGCGTGGGGGTGGGGTAGACACAGGGGTTCCGTTGGTCTTCCCAAAGTGCACATTTCAAACTTAGCAATTTAAAATGAGGCCAAAAGGCTAGCATCTTCACCCTCTACCTTTGATTCAGAGCTTCCCTAGTTAAGCTTTTGTTGTATTTCTGTCACTCAAACCAGAAGCCTCCAAGTTGACATAAAATACATCTCCTTTTCTGGTGTTCAAATGTATTTTTACTATTTGTCAGAAGTTTTATTTTGCTTGGCCTCCTTCCCTGACATATCTTGACATAATATGTAATGTACGTATGAATATTTTGTCACTGCAGATGACAAAACTTTCTGCAAATTAACATTCAATCTGCGTTTTCCTCGGGTATGTTCAGATCATTTACATTTTGTTGTCTGAAAATGAAACACTGCTCATAAGCAACATTATGGCTCCCTGTGTCTCTTTTCCTTTGCCTTACATCCATGGCGCATCTCATCATAAAAAAGCATCAGGCCGGGAGAAAGGCTGGGAACCCCAGGGACTTCAGGGGTGGTCAGGTGGGTCATGGCGCCTGGGCCCAAGGAGGACACTGAGTGTGCAGCCTTGCCTTAGAAGGTATCTACAAGTGAGGTTGAGACTCCAGGGCCCGCTCATGGACAGCCTTCCTTTCCCGCTTAAGTCTGTTCCCAGCACTCTTGCCGCTGGGACGTGTTTCAGCCTTCTCCTCCTTCCTAGTGCACCCCCTCCTGGTGTCAGGAGGCTGTGGATACCCTGGCCTCCACTGCCTTTATGTATGCAGTAGACAGGTGAACACTGCAAGAGAGGAGGAAAGAAGTGCTCCCCCTTGTCATCTCACCTCCAGCCGTGAGGGGTGCTGCAATGCTGTGACATAGCACGGCTGACCACAGTGACATAGGTTACGTGATCATGAGACACAGGTCAGCATGTCCAGGTAACGTTAAGTCAGCAACGTGACATGACGCAGATGAGGACACTTGGACCACAAGAGTCAGCACACTCTTCATCTCGGGTGGTCTGCTGTGGGCCACAGACTGGTGGCCAGGGGGCTAGTGAATGTGGCTTTGACTCCAATATAAATTTTCAACTTGGGTGCTTTTATTAAGGGACCTCTTTTCACGAATTCCTAAATTTACTAGTGAGTTACTAACATTTTCTTCGATTTAAAGGTATCAGCAGCCTTCTTACTCTTTCTGCTAAAGCCACTTCATGTCCAGGGCTCAGGCCCGTCTTTTGCAAGGCAGGTGCTCTTGTGCCCAGAAACCCCAATCCCAGTGTCTCCGTTAACCCTGGGATCCAGCTCAGTGCCAAGCCAAGATGTGTGGAAGATGCAGAGAGGGCAGGACACAACCCCCCACCCCCGACCAGAGAGCACTGAGTGGGCTCTGCTGGTCCCTCTGCAACTTTAAAGGCCCGTGTGCACCTTCTGTGCATGTGAGACTTGTCTTCAGCAGTTCTCTCGGCCATGAACACATGGTTCATTGAAAACGAAGAGGGAGGGGGCAGGAAAGAAACAGTGCCCAAGCTGCCCAGTACCCACTGCTGTGAGTAAGCTGGCTTCTGTCCCATGGAGGCCTTGACACAGCATGATGGTATCTTGCTGCCACAGTAGCATGTCAGAGGAGGGAACCCTCCTGTTCCTGGCCACACTTGTATGAGCAGAGCCCTTCCACAACTCTGAAGGCTCCAGGCCAGAGAACCCCAGACCAACAACCCTCTTAGTGTTTCTCTCCAAGATGTGCCTTGTCCCGAGCTTGGGTCTGTCTTTTCCTGGACGTATGCTCTCCTTCCCAGCAACCCCGGCCCTGGCTTTGGATGATGGCCCTAGGACCCTCATGGTGGGTACAGTCTGAGAAGTAACAGAAAAGTGAGGGGCTCAGCATAGCAAGTACCCATATTTGTACCCTGTGCTTTATTGCATAGAACAAGAAGCAAGATTCAGAAACAAGAATATGTCCCAAAACTGCAGGGAAAACAACACAATGCCAAGTTTAGAGGCATGGAGGGACTTTCATCAAGGTCTCCAGCATTTCGCTTCTTTCTCCCGACATTGTCCGCTTCAGCGAATCCCTTATGGTCCACATTGCCATGAAGAGGGGCTGTGGAGATGGCTCATTGGGTAAAGCGCTTGCCATACAGACATGAATCCCTGAGTTCAGAGTCCCAATACCCAAGTAAAATACTGGGTGTGGTGGCATGAGCCTATCATCATCCCAACACTGGGTTAGCCAAAGACAGGTGGGTCTGTAGGACATGCTGGCTAGCCAATCTAGCCTAATTGTTGAGCTCCAGGCTCAGTAAGAAACTCTTATCTCAAAAAAAATAAGACAGAGAGTGGTTAAGGAATACACTTGACTATGACTTGTGCCTTGCATGTGCAGTTCCATACACACACACACATACAAACATATATGGACGCATGCAAATAAGCACACACACACATACAATAATAATAATTTTTCAAATATAATGATGGATGAGCACACTGTGTAACACACAAGATGCCGTCCAGAACACCTGCCCAGGAGGGCTCCCATCAGAAGCCTGGACAGCAGCATGAGGAGGGAGGAGGAGGAGGGGTGTGGACGGCTCGGTTGTCAGGGGAGGGTGGACGCAGTGGATACCGGCCTTCCCTCCTGCACGGCCAGCGGTCAGCCTCCGCTGGGAAAGCATTCATTAGCGTGCTGCACTTTCCAGAGAGAGAGAGGACTGACACATTTGCACTCTCTTTCCCACTCACTCAGAAATGCAACGGCCAGTGGCATCTTCTGTGATATGGTGAAGGGCTGAGTGAAGTAGAGGAGTATCATGTGTAAGGAATGCTCAGGGCATGGGTAAGCACAGAAGAGCCCCTTGCCTTCCACCCAGTGTGTGGCCTCCCCATGGCCAGACATAGAAACCCACATAGATATGCTCACAGCACGTGCTGGCATGCGTGCACTGAGGGGCCAGGTTTGGAGCTTCTATCCACATCTCACTTGATCCACAGTATGTTTTACTGTAGCATCACTTCAGAATTTCAGGTGTCATCTTGCAAGCAAATGAATAAATAGAAAGAAAAAAGTCCTCAGGGTACCACTTGCATGGATAATCTTCGCCTTAGTAGCTTCCCATCAGAACAACAGTAGCTCTGGGGTAGCCAGTATTTCTCCCGGGGCATGAGAGATGGTGACATACTAACTTTAACCCCAGCTCTGGAGAAGGAACTTTCTGTCTGCATTTGAGGGACTTCTCACCTCAGTGGGGCCTGCCTGTTGTCCATATGCCTGTGGACATGTCAGATAAGGACTTTTTTTCTAAGCAACCTTTAAACTCTACCAGTGGGATGCCTTTGGCTCAGAGCTCCGTGCTGGTTATCTCCACAAGCAGAACGCCACAGACAAACGGGATAATTCACAATGTTGTTCTCATTTTTCCAAGCTATCATTCTCCCCTTGTCTGTTCTCATTTTAAAAATGATTCTTGGAGCTCCCAAAATGTGCTTTGCCTAAATGCACTGGACCTTCTCTTCCACTAGTCCATTTCTCTTTTTCCCCCAGCAACTCCAGCCCTGGCTTTAAGTGATGGCCCCAGGACCCTCATGGTGGGTTTAGGTAGTCTCAGGCTGGCCTCCAACTCCCAGCAATCCTCCTACCTCTGCCTCCCAAGTGCTGAAATTAAAGGCGTGCACCCATTTCTTGATCTCTGCCCTGGAACTGAATTTTTTATTGTAATTTTGGAAAATCTTACTGTGTCTTTTATTCTGGCTGCTTAAATACAGGGGAAAAACAGCACAGTGACCTATTCAGAGATATTAGGCATTTCTATTAGATTTTCAGGATGGAGTAGCAGGTAGGAATAGGGTGCATTTGGGAGTTCCTTTCAGCCAATTACTCTCTCCCTGAGGTCAGGGAAAGAGGCTCAAACTCCATTTTAAGTGTGCTGTGAGTGCAAGAAGGGCTGTCTGTGGGTGAGTGTGCACATCTGTGTATGTGTCTGGGGGCGTTTTTGTGTCTATGTGTGACTAAGTGAGGATGTGTTTGTTGTTGTATGCACATGTGCGTGCACATCTGTCCATAAAGTGACTATGAAGGTGTCTTTGTTTATCTGTGCTACTGAGAATGTGTACTTCTGTGTGCCTGTGTCTGTGTCTACATGTGTGTGTGTATCCCTAAGTGTGTATATGTGTGTGTACATGCCCAAGAGCTCTGCTAAGCCCCCTAGTGCAATTCCTTATTCTTACTTCCCTTTCTGTCAGTTCTCCATAAGTCTTTGCTTTTCGGTTGGGCTGGCGTCTTGGCAGCTTCCTCTTTTCCTACATTCCTATATTTCATTACTCGCCCTCGTTCCTCTTCTCGAGCTCTTACGATACAGCCAGGAGGATGTGGAAACCCAGTTACAGTATGACACAGGACATTGTCACAATCACTCTGGTGGCCCTACCTTCTGGGGATGGTGCTTCTTGACAAGGCAGGACAGGCAGGGAGTGATGAGGATGGAATGTAGAGGACATTCAGGGCCTGCATTGGCTGGCTGCTGTTCCTCTGAAGCACCTGGTGGACCCTCACGCACTCGCTGTTCCTCTGAAGCACCTGGTGGACCCTCACGCACGTGTTGTTTCTCTGAAGCACCTGGTGGACCCTCACGCACTTGCTATTCCTCTGAAGCACCTGGTGGACCCTCACGCACTCGTTGTTCCTCTGAAGCACCTGGTGGACCCTCACACACGTGTTGTTTCTCTGAAGCACCTGGTGGACGCTCACACACTTGCTATTCCTCTGAAGCGCCTGGTGGACCCTCACACACGTGTTGTTCCTCTGAAGCACCTGGTGGACGCTCACACACTTGCTATTCCTCTGAAGCACCTGGTGGACCCTCACACATGTGTTGTTTCTCTGAAGCACCTGGTGGACCCTCACACACGTGTTGTTTCTCTGAAGCACCTGGTGGACCCTCACACACTTGTTTGTGGGAGGCAGTAGGTCTAGTGTTTCATGTTCCTGCTTTTTCTCCAAAATGCCTGCTGGCTTCCAACTTCCTTGTTTCTGCCTGTTGTGTATGAAGCTCTCCTCCCCTCTCCACAAGCTTCTCCATCCTAAAGCCAGAACAGTCTGCCTTCACCAGTTCCTACCATGTGACCCCCCCCCCGGAACAGACAGTTCCTGTTCCCCAGGGAACCTCAACTCCCAAAGGCCTCTGGAATGACACCTAGTTTCAAGTCTCCCTGCATGTTGGAACTACTGTCCTCACAACTCTGAGCTGCCAGAGGATCAGCCCAATGCCCACTGTGGGCCCCTCCCTAGCCTGCATTCACTACCTCACTTCTTTTGACAAACCCTGCTGGCAACCCAGTGTCCTGCACATGTTGTTGCTGGTGTCCCAGGGTGGCTGCTGGGCAGTGAGTAGAGGGTTTGCTGCATGCTCTGGAACCCCACTCCTTGAGGCAGAGACCGTCTTTCCCCCTCAGAAATTCTCCAGTGACTCCCTGAGGGTCTTGCATGCAGATGTGTGGAATGCCTGAGAGAAATCCTCTGGTGGATGTACAACATGGCTTAGTAGAAGGCCTCACTTCATAAACTGACTAGCTACTAGAAACAGGTTTATAAAAGCAATTTCGGGGCTTAGGAAAGGGAGTAAACTAGAAAATAATGTCTGGTGAAGTTCCATGAACGTGTGTGCTTGTCAAGGCTCACCTGGTGACCTTTGGCGGGTCCATGACCCACACCTCTTGCATATCTCTCTGGCAGGCTAAGGGCAGTCTTTCCCCAAAGGTTAAAGAAGTGAAGGTTTAAAATATGCTAAAAAGCTATTCACACAGGAGGAGCTCAAAGACTCCTGAATGGGAGTGACCACTGAGGATCCAGTGACCTTAACCTACACGACACTTAGTACTTCTCAGATTTTTAACTAGGAAGAACACGTGACTTACCTAAGCTACTCATTTCCCAATAAAGTGTTGAATGAAATGAGAAAGATGGGAAAGAGAGGAAGAACCTCCTTTATTTCAAAGAAATGCCACTGATATAAAGGGCACGACATTTTGTGAGGCCCTAATCCTAAGAAACAATTGTATCTACAAAGAAAACCAATGTGGCATTTGAAGGTCCTTCCCAAGACCTGTGACATTTTGGCACAAGTGCCAGGAAAGCAGAGGGTTCTGGGTATTGAGCAAGGAGAAGGCGATGGCACACGATGAAGAGAAGGACACCGGCACTTCTTGTGTGTCAGAGGCCTTCACTGTGTCTCTCCAGTTTTATGAAGCCATGACACTGCCATCTTGGTGGGTTTCATGTAGAGGAAGCTGGGCCGTGGTGAGATATCTTGTGACTCTCAGAGATCCCACAGAAACTCTGCGGTCTAGGCAAGCCAGGAATGAGCTTGCATCTACTACAAATCCATGTTCATAGAAACTGTCAATGGTTGGGGGCCAGGTATTGGGCCCAGCATTCATTAATAACACTACAGGGCTTTACTGTGGTGTCAAATAAAATAGAGTATGCTTAACATTTAAAAAGCACAATGCTAAAGAAATAATCAGAGGAGGAAGAGAGGTAAAGAAAAAAAGAGGAAAAAAGGGGAAGTGAAGAAAAGGGAGAACAAAGGGAAAGCTTTAAAGTAAAAGCTTCTTATGAGAAGAACTAATAAAATACAGTCTGTGGGACTTAATTGGCCTGGGTACACAACAAGTTACCACTGTATGCTAAAGGGCTTACAGTCTGTTCATGCTCTACCTTGGATCTTCCCACTGTGGAAGTTCACTGTCACCATTTAGAATTCCACACAAACCAGAACTCCTAGGCCAAAAAACGACAGGAATGTATCTGTTAAATGGAGGGACGTGTGTTTCACTGTGACTTCTAAGTATTAGAGAGACTCCACCTGGCTTTTACATATCATCTGTGTGCAGCATCCAGAACTGCAGTTCTGGGACGCAAGTCTCAGAGTGGTGAGGAGCTGCTCTGATGTTCAAGCAGCAGGGAGATGTCTACTCATGCACTCTGCTAGCCTCCTGAATTGAAATATCCCTGTGAAAATGGGCTCTGTGGGCTGGAAAGATGGCTTAGTGGTTAAGGTGCTTGCCTGCAAAACTTAAGGACCCATGTTTGACTCTTCAAGTCCCACATTAGCTACATGGACAAGGTGATGCAAGCACATGCACACATAGTGGCACCTGCATCTGGAGTTCAACTACAGTGACTGAGGCCCTAGCATGCCAGTTCTCTCTCTCTCTCTCTCTCTCTCTCTCTCTCAAAGATAAGAAAACAAACAAACAAAAAAAAAAAATGGGCTGTCTAATACTGACTCTCTTACATGTGTAGGAAGCATAGTCTTTGTGAACTTTGTATGCCACACACATGCATCCATGCACACATTGGACACATACACGTGGCTTTCCTGTACACACACACACACACACACCCCTGTATGCATAGTGTACCAGCCAGGTGTGGCCACCCCTGCCAGCATGCTTACATCCCAGCCAGTGAACCTAGACTTGCTTCCCTTGGACATGCCGACTTAGTTACAGGTATGTCAAGCTGCCTTGCCCTTTCTGCCCTCCTTTGAGCTGGTGCCTGAGAAACTGGCTTCCAGGGATGAGCACAAGGACAAGTTGCCAAGACAATTGAGTTTTAATTGTCACCTTGTGTGGAGAAGCCGCCAGAGGCCTGTTGACCTCCACTGATTCCTCAGCCTGAGTAATGCATAAATGCCCCTTCAGTAAACCACTGCCCACTCAAGGGCACACTGCAGGACACCACCCGCAGGCATGAGCATGGGGACCTTGGGGCTGCACAGTGACTGAGATGTACTTTTTTTCCCCTCCTCCTGCTCTGCTGAGTCATCTTTTGCTTGGAATTCTGACAGGGACCCGTTGGGCTTCTGGAAGGGAGGGACAGCAGAGGATCCACCCTCTGTGTGTCCCAGGAGAGATTACATTATCTCTGGCCTCCCTGAAGCTCAGCCTGGGCTTCTGGAATCTTTGGGGCTGACACAAAGCCAGCGCTGGGGATGGGAAGGAATTCAGAGCCTGCGGAGGAGCTGAGCCGCTTGTCCTCCTGACCTGACTGCTGGGGGGCTTGGATCCCTCAACGTTCCTTTGCATGTGATAGCTCACTTTACGTCAGAACTGGTGTGGCCACACCTCACTGATGCACGTGTCAGCTGCTCATGCCACAGTCGTATTTCAGAAAGCCAGGTCAGGTTTAACGCTCAGCTTGTTTCCTTTGTCGTCAGCCCTTCATTTTTGCAAACACTCTGGCATTAGAACTGGCAGCCACAGTTCAACCTGCTGCTCCTGTGAGAGTTTGTTGCTGGGAAAGCCACATCTGCCTTCATCATTCAGTCCATCAGCCCAGCAGCACATGCCCAGCAGTTTATGGAAGCTCTCACACAGTGCTCCACACCTCAGGTACTTTGACAATGTCAAAGCTTGTCAGCAGTGGACCTTCCGGGCTACCCTCCTCACATACCTGTCCACTTCTCAGGTGAATATAGCCACCCATGAACTGTGTGGGGAGATCATCAGCTTTTGTCTTAGCCTTTCCAGTGCCTGGGTATGGGAAGAGACTCACAGAATTCTGCTATGCTCAGAAACCTCCTGGGTGTCCCTCCTGCCGTCTGTAGTCAACACTCACATGCGTGTGTGTGCGTGCATATGCACACACTCACACATATCACGCGTCTCTGTGTGATCTAGTAAAGATGCCCTTCTCTGGGACAAAGTCCTAAAAGAAAAATGAGAGGCTTGGTCTTTATTCCGATCAAGGACCTCACGATGTATCACCTGTTCATGGCACAGACACAAACCTAACTATTCTTTCTGCCATCTCATTGTCGTCACCTTTGCTTATTGTCTGAATGCTCCTTTCTTTTCTGTCTTTAATTTTGATCTAAGTTCTCTTACTGTGTCTTTATCATAATTTTCTTTTTCTCCTTCTCACATGATTCTCCTTGAAGGACAGGACTTGTGGGTAAAGCTTAGCAGCCCCTCCATGGGATGTCTGCATATGTAATCTCATTAGAATAAGAAAATGCTATTTTGAGTTTTTTAAATGCTCTTTTAAAAAGGAAAGAAGGGCTGGAGAGATGGCTTAGCAGTTAAATGCTTGCTTGTGAAGCCTAAGGACCCCGGTTCGAGGCTTGATTCCCCAGGACCCACGTTAGCCAGATGCACAAGGGGGCGCACGCGTCTGGAGTTCATTTGCAGTGGCTGGAGGCCCTGGCGTGCCCATTCTCTCTCTCTCTCTCTCTCTCTCTCTCTCTCTCTCTCTCTCCCTCTCTCTCTGTCTCCCGTCACTCAACTAAATAAATAAAAATGAACAAAAATTTTAAAAAAATAAAAAAGGAGAGTCTTTAAAAGAACAAAGGAAAGAAAATAGGAAGCATATAATATTTAGGAAGTGTCCTTAAGCTTGCACTTTAGCTCACACAATGTAAAGGTGTGGAGCCTCAACTAACTGACATGAACTATAGATAAGAAGGTAGAGCAGTAACCTATGGAGACTGTAGATCATACCACAATGATGACTTGAAGCTAATGCCATCTAACTAACCATCATTTTCACACCTGCTCTTTCTCTCCTTCCATGTACTATTTAGAGGAAGGTCTGGGTCCATCTCTCCCTTTCTAAACCACAGGTTTATCAGCTGGAGAGAACCTTCTCCAGCTTACTTGTTCACTGTGACAAGTTCATAACAGGCTAATAAAATATAAACAAAAATAGGGCAGAGATTGGAGGTGTCGCTCAGTGGCAGAGCCCTTACCTAGCATCCGCAAGACCCTGGACAGCATCCTCAGCACTGTGGGCCCCCTGTGCTACCTCAACAGCAAACCAGTAGGAAGGACACACTGCCTCCTTCTCTGTTCTGTGTTCTCCACATTGTCTGCTCTGTAGGCAGATCTGACAGCTGGAACTTGGAGCCAGGCAGACTTTGAACACCTTTGGCAGTTTCATGGGTAGCATTCATGGTGTCCTTATATCCATTCACCTGGCCACCTGAAACATGGTGAGGGTAAACACAACACTTAGGAAGGTCACCTCACCTCAGCCACATCCCAGGTGTCCCTTCCAGCTGTTGGAAGTGAAAAGGGTCACTGCTGGGGTTCAGAGCTGGAGACACGAGCTGCATGACTGGACATCCTGTGCCTTGGCCACCTCATCTTGGCTGGGCTGCAGAGCACTCTTCCTACTGCTGTTCCCACTCAAGAAAGATGACAAATAATCAATCGAGTGTAGCTGGTGCCATAGTCTCTGGATCCTTTGTGGGTAAGGAGGCAAGAAGACAAGGCATTATCTTCCCAGCCATGGCTTTGTGCTGAGTCCAGAGCCACCGAATGTCTTCTCAGTAGTACCTGCTAAGAAGCAGGGATCTGTGAATGATCCCATGAATTGTCACAGAGGCCTATTATTTCAGATAAGCTATTCCTACTTGACAGAATCTCCCAACTGTTGGAGTATGTCCTCTGACCAGAACACACATGACTCTTCCTTCAGACAGTGCTTACCATTGTCTTCTCCTGACTTAAGAAAGTTCAGGTTTAAGGACAGCAAGGCTATGTGTGACACTGGCCAGAGGAAGCCAGAGGACCCATTCAAACAAAGCACCAATCCCACAGCACTGAATTAAAATAGTGTTAGAACAATTCTCTCCCTTGCTAACTTTGGGCTAAACGCCTCACGCATCTTGCCACCTCATGAGAAGTCCAGTGCTTTCTGCCTTGCATTTTGCCACTTTTCAGTTCCTGGAAGTGGATTTCTGAAAATTCCCAGCTGCTTCTGTAGGTATTAAGTAGGGAGCATGCAATTTTAATAGACTGTCACAAACACCCTGTCCCTCCCATGCATGATGCCAAAAATCCTGTGGGAAGAAGGGAACCATGTGCTGTTTAGACAGTCTTTTTCTGAGTACAGTCATGTTCAGAGCACACCAGTTTTCATATCTTGTCATTGATCTCAGAGGGGCTCAAGAGGAGATACAAGACCATAGACACACACACACAGAGAGACAGAGAGAGAGAGAGAGAGAGAGAGGTGATATCAGGCTTCTGAATAGGGGTCTGAAGGCTGGGAACACAATGGAGATGACTGGCCCTCAGGTAGCCACAGTGTGTGAGGATCAAGTGCAGAACTGACGCTCAGATCTCCAGTGTGTGAGGATGGGGAATATGAGGAACCGGTGGGGGGTACCAGGTTAGGAGAGGAGTTGATCTGAATGTCTTTGTCAGAACCTAGGAACTAGTGTGCATAAATAGATGAAAACTAAAATGTTTACAAACACAGGGGTTGTTTGTGAGCTTTGGATGTTGGGGGGGGGACTGTCTATTTTTTTAGCATTTTTCCTAAGGTTCATCCACTTATTTGATAGTGTGACTAGCTGAGATGCTTCCTGACACCAATTGCCAGTAATACAGGAATTTTAACACAGGACTCAAGATGTTTGAGTCCTGGCAAAAAGTTTGAAAGTTGGATGTGGCCTGCTAAAAGCAGCATGCCACCTTATTCCACTGGACAGGTAGGTTGGAAGAGGACCTGAAGGCTATGACGCACACACCTGCCAATCACGTGACTGATAATGGACAGGAAGCTCAGGCAGCAGGTGGCACAGCCTGGGATGGGCGGGGGCAGGGGTGCTGGGACACTCTGGGATGTGATGTGACACTGAGAAAAGCGAACAGTAAGGCAAATGCTTCTTCAAGAAACTGAGGTTTGGAGGCAAGGATGGAGGAGTTTAGGATGGTTGGGATAGATAAGAGTCCAGATGATTCTCACATATGAGGGAGGGGCATTGTAGGAAGTAAGCTAGGTGTGGGAGACGGAACAAGCTTGGAAAGGGGTGCTCTATCCAAGGACCGGGACAGAATGGGGTGATAGGCTAGAACCCAAGTCGATTCTGCTGTCTGAGCCCAGGATACAATTCTGTCGCCTTCTGTTTACAGCCTTGCACGGTCCTTGGCTGGTGCTGTGCTGGACCGTGAAGGACACAGGGCGGCATAGGACACTGTAAGCTGTACTTCGGGACCCTTAAAGTCAGATCAGGAGCTGGTGGAGTGGGGAGGAGAGGTGTGATGCCTCCAGAGCTATTTGGCCTGGCATTTGGTTTGGGTGGAAGTCACTCAGAGCAGGTATGAGATCTCACATCTGGACCCCTCAGCTCTGTGTCCATAGACAGAACAATTGAACTTATTTGTATTTTAGCTGCCTTTTCTGTAATGTTGGAGTCATAGTACCTTCCATGAGTAATGTCAGCTACCTAGTGGCCCCTTCCTGCAAGAAAACCCCTAAGTTGTCGAATTGACAGGATGACTGAAGAATGAAACGTGTAGGTGTTGAAGGCGTAATGGCATCTGGCTTCAGCCCCTGCTCAAGATATGACCAGCACTCCAGGAAGAACTTGGCTCTGAGCATCTTAGAAAAGGAGTGCCTAGTCCTCTTCTTTAGCCAAGCATGGCAATGCATGCCTTTTAAAAAACTTTTTTAATTTTTATTTATTTATTTGAGATGGGGAGGAAGAGAGAGAATGGGTGCACCAGGGCCTCTAGCCACTGCAAACAAACTCCAAACATGTGCCCCACCTTGTGCATATGGCTTACGTGGGTCCTAGGCAATCGAACTGGGGTCTTTTGGCTTTGCAGGCAAGTGCCTTAACCACTAAGCCATGTCTCCAGCCCCCTAGTCCTCTTCTTTGCCTGTTCTTTGATACCCCACCCTCATCACTTTCAGCAGCTCAGCCACAGCCATAGGCTGCCCCTCCATTACATTTGTTGACATTGCCAAAGTCTCTGTAAGCACTTGTTAATAAAAGACTAGTGACTTTGTGATAAAGCTTACATGACTTAAAGACACTATGCAAAAATAAGCTATGGCATGTTTTTAAAATATTTTATTTTTATTTATTTACTTGACAGAGAGAAAGAGTGTGAGAGAGAGAATGGGCATACTAGGGTCTCCAGCCACTGCAAACGAACTCCAGATACATATGCCCCCTTGTGCATCTAGCTTACATAGGTCCTGGGGAATCGAACCTGGGCCCTTTCTGCAAATAAATGCCTTAACTGCTAAGCCATCACTCCAGCCCCCAGTAGCATATTTTTAACTTCTAATACAAATCTAAATTATTTGCCTTCCATAGAAGATGCCACTGTTCTCTCTTAAACTTAAAATTGGAGCATATGTCTTCTCTTGTTCTGAAAATCTCTCAAGTTTATCAGAGCCTCTCCTTAAGATGAAAACAGCAGGAGGGGTTTATGAAATACACAGCTAGATAAAAACCAGAATGTGGTTTGTAGCATGTCATCTTCTGTCTCCCTGATGCTCATAAGTTTAGTGATCTGAACAGGACTTGACATCTCGGGTGTTTAGAGCATCTTCTCTGACAACACTTATCAAGTTTTGTGAAGTAGAAGGTCCTGAAAAAAGTTAAATGCACTTTTGCTAAGTGCACTACTTCATGACCTTTAGAATTGTGAAAAAATTGTACACATTTTGTTGCCTGTACCTTTCCTCAAACAATGGCTTGAAATGACAGAAAAATTATCAAGGACACAAGCACAAGGCTGAGAGTAAATCACTGAGAACCTTCCCAGAGTCCAACCTTAGTGGCTGCTTCTTGTGATGAACCAAGGGGTAAATTTTTACAGGGATGCCAGGAAAAGAGAGAAGCTCCCTCACAGCCAGTCTTCAAATGAGTGAACACCTGGTCCCTGGACACACTCTCCTCTCCCATGTCCTGGCTCCGTCCCCAACCCCGGATGTGGCTGAGGAGTGACAGGCTTAGCTGTGACATCCACAAAGTGGGCAGAGCTCGGGAGCCTGCATTAGCAACACTCTCCATGTCATCAGCTGGCCATGACTCATTGTTTAGAAGACTCTGCTGCCCATGTGTAGAGCACTGCATGTGCACATGCAAGTATTTGCACACACCTAAGTGTGTGAGTTGTGGTTCAGCTTCAGGAACATGCATGTTTCTCAAGCCTCTCAAGCATCAGAGACAGCTTACAAACAGCCTGTAGCCCACATGGAAGGCTGCCTGGGGGAATGTGGGTTTTGAATACTAACTGCCACGCATTGGCTAGCTATCTGGTCTTAGGGCTGGAGAGAAGGCTCATCAGTGAAAGGCGCTTGCTTGCAAAGCCTGACAGCCCAGGCTCAGTGTAGACCAGGGTTTTGCTATTGCCTCATTACTCACCCACATAGAGCACCACACACTGCTTTCTCCTAAACTCAGGCTGTGGGCATAAATATAAGTAGTACATGAACAGAACTTCATTTTCAATTTATTTTTGCTGTGTTGCAATAGAACTTGATAGCTATACCTAAATTTTTTTAACATCACAGTTGAGTTTAAACATCTTTTTCTGTTTTATTTATTTGAAAGAGAGAAATAACAAGGCAGATAAGAAAGGGAGAGAATGGTCATGCCAGGGCCATCAGCCACTGTAAAAGAAATCCAGATGCATGCACCACCTTGTGTATCTGGCTTGTGTGGGTCCTTGGGAGTCAGACCTGGGTCCTTTGGTTTTGGAAGCAAACACCTTAACTGATAAACCATCTCTTCAGCCATAAACCTTTTGTGGTTTTAGAGAACCAAAGTTTAGGACAAAAATTAGCAGGCTGATGTGAGTGCCACTAAGAACTAAGCAGTTTGTAAAAGGATTAGCATCCAATATAGAGCAATGTATTATCTTAGTTTTAATATTGAACTATAATGTATAAAATGGAAAGCATTCTGACAGAATCACATAGTTTAAAACTTATGTGTGGGTTACCCAACACTGCACAGATCTACATATCCTAGTGGGAACATGCTGCTGCAGTGCTAGTCTTTTAGCTCCTTTATTCCTCAGCTTACTGGTAAGTGCCAATACGTCCCCACTGCTGTGGTCCCCGTCAGTGTACACACAGCATATGAGTGATGTGGCTGTGTGGATGAAGGGTTGTATACGGAAGGGGATGCTCCTATCAGACCATATCTATCTTCAGCATTCACCATCAGCACCACTTCAACATTACGTCACCTGCTCAGAGAGTTTCACACTTTTTCAGCTATTTTGAAGTCCTCACATTATAAAACTATTGCCTTCTAAAGCACACTTGCCTTTTCTCTTATTCTCTGAGGTGCCAGACCCCTGTGACACAAAATAACTAAGTTGGAAACATTTGTGTAGAAGGTTTGGAGCTCAGGTTATCTTAAAATATCACTCTGTCACTGTTTGCAGGCCATCAAGCACATCCCTAGCTAGACAGATCAGTGTACAATGACTCGGATGGGATGCACAATACTCACTTATCTCGGGAGATTTAGACCATCATGAATAGATGAAGAGCACAGGAAGGTTAGGAAATAGTTAAGTAATAGTTGAGACGGGGGTTTGAAAACGTGTGCCCATATCCCAGTATTTTATTAAGTTTTTCATGTAGAAAAGAGGAGGGTCTGTGACTTAACAAGTTTGGAAACGGTGGCTTACGGAAATTTTGAAAAATATTCCTATTTCATGAAGGTCATATGAGAGTCTTTCTTCCACTAGTTCAGTAGTTAGATCAACAAGTTTAATTTAGCACCTACATGGTGCACATATCTGTGATAGTCCCTGGAGTGTGTCCCTTGGAGAGAAATCACATGTGTGCACACCCATGTATGTATGTGTGTAACACACACATGCACGCCCATAGGCCAAATATATTTTAAGAAATAGAAGTCAACTTAAAACTCTACCTAGAAAATAAAAAGAACTTGAAGACTTTACACCATTTATGGAAGCAGCTGATAAGAAATGTCCGAAGAAGTTGGTACCTTTTTTTTTTTTTTTTTAAGGTAGAAGAAAACAACAGTTTTCCCCATCCACTGTGTTGCTTGGAAATTTTCTAATTTTCTGTGAACACTTTCTAAGACAAAGCTGAATAAAGAACATTTGCGATGCAATCTACCCATGAAAATACATGCTGATTTGGTGGAGATACATGTCATGCTGAGGCTGAGGCTGAGGTCCTGGGCCTGTGCTCCTGAAAGCTTTCTCAGCTCTAGGGGGATTCGAGGTGGGCTTCTAAGGTGTTGAAAGCCCATCAGAGCTTGCCCACACCACTCTGTGTTGAGTCCCGTGGAGTCTGAAGTCCTGTTCTGAGTACAGACTCTTCTGTGGCCTGTATGAGAACAGCAGGAGCCAGTTAGTAGGTAACCAGTAGCTTTGCATTGGTAATGTGCTTCTTAAAATAATAATATCTTTTAACCTCACAGTATCTTTAATGATATTACAACCCAGCTTTCTTTGTGCCTTCTTTATTGCAGTTACATATGGGGCTGATGGCTTTAGGGATTTTCATGCAATAATTCCCAAATCTTTCTCTCGTAAGTATACACTTTGCTTCTAGAAAACAGAAGCATGTACTCATTTCATACTGAGTGCCATCGTGTAAATATTGTGACTTGCATGTTTTCTCAATCAGCACCTTCCTTTACCCTTGGAAAAGTGAGAAAATTAAATGTTTACCATCCCACCCATTAAACACTCACCAGCAGGGGTATCATCATTCATAATATAAAGTACAAAACAAGGGGTTTGGGTTTTGTTTTGTCTTGTTTGAGACACAGCTGTAGTCCTGGCTGGCCTCCACATTGCTGCAATCTTCCTGCTTCTGCTTCCCAAGTACTGAGATTACAGGCATGCACTCCCATGTCTGGCTCAGCAGTAACATCTTGATGGTTGAAAAGTATAGAGAACATGAGAGTTCAGTAACAGTGAGGAGAGGGCTGAGAGTAGTCCCCATTGGACTGTCAGTCTGCAGTGCTGCTCACAGTGTCAGGATTAAGGCTGTAATCATGTCCTTTGTGTCCCATACTTTGGGTCAGCCTCAAGACACCAGCATGTTCTCAAGATAATTTTTGCAAATTTGTGGGTCAGAAGAACTGGTATGCTTTTTCTCTTGACCTGCAGTGAGAACTTTATAACTGAGAAAACAAAACTCATAGGCTGCCAGGCCGTTCTCTGGTAGTGGCTTGTCACATGAGTGGGCACACTGTTGTCGTGCATACAGACAGACCTGCTCTGTTCTGAGTTGTTATATTAAAAACCAATGTTGATTTCATGTTTCTTTTTTAGGTATTGAGAGCTGATAAATGATTAATATATTTGGACATCTTCCTTAATAGAAGTGCTTTAAAAACAAATTGCTTTTTAATGCATAGGGAAATGACTACTAACAGGTTACAAGTTGTTAACCCTTTTGGATTTCAGTCTTTCGACCCTGTAGTAATAGGTTCTGTAATATTCTAAAACAATATCAAAAAGCAGGTTGTGTTTGTTCATGCTCTTCTGTTACTTGGATTTTTGTGTATGTGTAGTGTTGAGTGTTAACCCAGAGGCTTGCACATGCTAAGCAAGAGCTCTATCAACAAGTTGCACCCTCAGCCCAGGTTGTTGTAATTTTAATATACAGGTAAGGACAGGTTTCTGACACCATAGCTGTTAAAAACTACTTGGTGTGTAAAGGATTTAGTATTATCAACTTAAACATTCTTTTAAAAACACTTTTTATTTTCAGTATCCATATGTGTGCATAATGTTTTGATCAAAGTCCCATCCCATTACCTTCTTTCCATCATCCAACCCCTTACACTGAACCCCAGTTTAACTTCCCAGACCAGGTTAAATACTTTTCCAGAATATAAAACATTTAATAAGATGTTTCTCTTACTAATATTCTTTTGATTCAACTTTAAAATAACAGCTTGAGATTTATTTATGCAATGTAGGCATTGTATCCATGTAAATGTTTGCATGCATGAATATGTGTGTGTCCTAATGCACATATAAAGCATTAACATGCCAGCACAGGGAAATTATATTAATTTTGAGAGAATCAATTATGTTGTTGAAATGCTTTGAGAAAACACATGAACTAGAGAGTGAGTTATAACATTCTGAGATACAGTCTCATTGGTTCCGGGGAAAGATTAAGCCAGCATATGATAATGTTCAAACAGATTCTTGGGTGAGACCTCTAGGGTGAAAGATAATACTGGAGATATATATGCACTGGGAGATTTTCTGAGACATGATAATAATTTTGATGAACTTTATGTATATACGTTTATGTAAATTTGTTCATAATGTAATAGTATCTCATTTTCTCTCTTCCTTCCCCTCAATATTCACAAATTGTAAATATCCTCCCGGTACAAATGGCTGGTTGATCCTAACTATGCTCCCACCCAACAGCAACCAAACTGTTCTAGGCCAATATCGCCACCTGGTGGTCAAGTTACAGAACTGTCTTCCTTGATTCCAGATACCTCTCTCCTTCCTTTCTGTCTCCTCTACCATCTTTAATCCAACCTATATCCCTGACACCTGCTGGAAAGGTCGACATGCTTGTAACTTTTTCTCTTTTATGTAATTTCCCATCTCTTTCTTTGCCTACCTTTTGTCTCTGACTTCATTCTGCTTAAAATCCTAAAGCACTGAATAAGAAGTGTTTCTAAAAATGTGCACAGGAGCTAGGGAGAAGACTTAGCAGGTAAAGCACTTGCTTTGCCAGCACAAGAACATGAATTTATCCCCATGCCACATAAAACTTAGGCACGGCCCACCCTGAGGAGACAGAGGCAGGGAATCCCTGGGGCTCACTGAATTCAACTAGCTAGGCTAGCTCATCAATGAGCTCCAGGTTCACTGAGAAAAGTAAGGTGGGGCTGGAGAGATATCTCAGTGGTTAAGGCGCTTGCATGTGAAGCCTAAAGACCCAGGTTTGACTCTCCAGGTCCCACATAAGCCAGACGCACAAGATGACACAAGTATGCAAGGTCACATATATGTACTCTAGGTGGAGCACGTGTCTGGAGTTAGGTTATGGTTGCTGGAGGCCCTGGTGTGCCAGTTCTCTCTCTCTCTCTCTATCTCTCTGTCTCTCACTTGCTGTCACTCTCCTGCATAAAAAAAAAAGCCAGTCCATTGGGTTTGCCTCAAAAAAGATAACAGTAAGATGGGGAGAGATTATGAGGACACTTGACATCAGTCTCTGGTCTTCACGTGTATGCACACACCCATACCCACATTCAAGCACATATATCCTTATGCATACCACACACATGGACATGTGCAACAGATGCATAAATTTTAAGTAACTTGCTAAGATATAAACTTTGTATTTTAAGTGATATTGTTATAATAAATGGCTCTAATTAATGTTTAAATTTTCCATAGCTTTTTATTTTTATTTTTTATTTATTTATTTATTATTATTATTATTATTATTATTATTATTATTATTTTGGTTTTTCAAGGTGAGGTCTCACTACTAGCCCATGCTGACCTGAAATTTATTATATAGTCTCAGGCTGTTCTGGAACTCACAGCAATCCCCCTACTTCAGCTCCCAAGAGCTGGGATTAAAGGCAAGTGTCACCATGCTCAGCTTCCTTTTTTTTTTCTTTTTTTCTGATATAGGGTCTCATATAGCCCAGGCTGGTCTCAAAGATCAAAGACAATGACTTTGAATGGCTAATGCTCCTGCTTCAATTTTCCCAGTGCTGGAATTTCAAGCATGTGCCAAAATCTCCTTTAGAGGCAACTATAATCCCACTAAGGAGGGCCCCAGCCTAACAGGAGCTGAGGTGAGGGATAAAAGAGAGTATAACCTGTTATATATAAATTTAAATTTAAGAAAAATAATTGATGTACGATAATGGTGGCTCGTACTTTTAATCCTAGCACTCAGGAGGCTGAAATAAGAGGATTGCCATGAGTTCAAGGCCAGTCTGGGCCACAAAGTGAGTTCCTGGTCAGCCTGAGTTAGAGTGAGACCCTGCTTCAAAAGGCCAGGCATGGTGGTGCATGCCTTTAACCCCACCACTCAGGAGGAAGAGGTAGGAGGATAACCATGGGTTTAAGGCCACCCTGAGACTACATAGTGAATTCCAGGTCAGCCTGAGCTAGAGTGAGACCCTACCTCCAAAAAATATATAAAAAAAAAAGAAAGAAAAGAAAAGGCAACAACAACAACAAAAAGCAAAAACATTGATGTATATTTGTATACATTTGTACCTCAAATCATTTAATTATGATAGATAATTCCATGATGTATCTGCAATGTTTTTACTCAGTTTGATTCACCCCAGTTGCTGTTGCTCCAAAGCTGTTCTTACTCCCATTTTCCATTGAAAATATTGAGCATTTCAAATTTATATGGCCTAAACTCATAATGAGTGAGAACTCCAGAATACTTTTTCAATGTAAAATCATGTTCTGAGTACCAAAAGTTACTTTTCCAATAAATTTGAAGGCACATTCTGTTAAGGAGATGACAATGAAGAAGAAACAAGCATTTGTAAGCTGGGGACTCCCAGCGTGCATTATACCTCTGCATTAGAAGTGCTTAATTATTCACGAATAAATATCACACTTGGCAGGGAGGCCAGGCTTCTTGGTTCCTGTTGGCCTGAGTTCCTCTGACTCTCCAGGTTCCTCGACACAAAACTTTCAGTACGCTCAAGTGCTTGCCGCATTCACAGCAAGGTTTCTCTCTTAGGACTCTCCACTTAGTAGACGTATCAGAAGCCTCTAAACTACAGGGGATAAGGTTTGATTTTCCTTATTTTTAAGTAGCCTTGACTAGGGGCTTGACGACATCCATTGTTAATATAAGCCAAATTTATTGAATGACAGATTCAGGCCCTCATCCACTGTCTCTCGGTCACTGGAAAAGCTCAGAGCTTCTGGGCAAGACACTGATGGGTCTCTACTTCATGTTGTATATTTAATCATTTCAGCTCAGCACCTTACCAGGTTCACATTTTATAAGTAGTGGAGTAAGGTTGAGGTTTACAAAATATTTATAAGTATATTCTTTATATTCAGAGAGAGAGAGAGAGAGAGAGAGAGAGAGAGAGAGAGAGAGAGAATGCAGCATTTCATTGAAGCAATTCTAGACAACTAAGCAGTTCTACACAGAGACCCCCATTTTCAAGGGCTGCTGAACAGAAATCGGTCAGTTCCCTTCTACGTAGCCAGAACCCACTTTGCACTTGTTCTTGCAGATATGAGAACATGTTCCCTGAATATATAGGAAATCTGCACACTATCCAGATCTGAAATTTGCCATGCAGACAGTACACTTCTTCTTACCAAATGCCCCTGCCTCTGGGCATCTATTCCTTACACATCACAGACCTCCAAACTCCTAACAGGTCCTATAATGTCCTCATCATACTAGCAAGTTTCCACCTCTGGAACATTCAGCAGTTGCCATGGAAATCCTCCACAAAACAAGTACAGTGCCTGCCAAATAGAAAGCCCCCTGCTATGTTTCCACTACTTACGATCCTTGGCCATACCTACAGGGGTGTAAAGATATTGTCAGCACCCTCCTTTTCAGAAACTTACACCATCACAGCATCTTTAGCTTTCTCCCTTGAAGATTATGTGCAACATCATTTCTTTCATGTGTATATGTTTATACATATGTATAATTTTAAAATATTCTGCAATTATCAGCATGCGTTTACACTAAGTCTGAAATATTTAATGTATATTCTTGATAGCCATCCATCGTGTATGTATATCTGTCCAGAATTGTATCTAGTGTCCTTATTGATGTCAGGACACCTTGCAAGTGATTCTCTTTCATCTATTTCTGTCATATCTGTTAGCAGCATTGTCTTGTGTGGGAGAGCAGTGCAGCAGCCCTGTGTCCAGTTACCGTGTTAGCAGTGGATACCAAGTCTTCTGGCTTTGAGGATGTCTGTGACATTTAAAGCAACATCCATTGCATGCTCCCTCGTCTACTTCCTTCCGGACTCTTCACATTCCCTTCTTATGCAAGCAGCCTGCTAAAGCAGAACTTCTGCTCCTAATGCCAGAAAACCAAAGGTTACAGCTAACATGCCCCTGCCACCCTGTCCCTCTCTGAGAAATTTCCACATAGACATCAGTGACACATGCCACAGAGAATCCCAAGAGGTCACACAAATACTTTGCCATGCTTATTGATGCACGGGAATATCTGGAAGGTGCTTTGGTGTCATACATGCATAGATGTCCTCAAAAAGCAAAGTCAGGTTTGATTAACTGGCTGCTTCCACATTAGTGACATCCAGCTGAGTTGGGAACCTGCTTAAGGGATCATTCCAATAGGTAAATAGTGTCCTTTTCAGCCACGGGTGCTCCTGGTTCACATGCTGCTGTGTCTTAGCTGTCATGGGTGGGGAGGGGGGATTTCCATGCCTGCTGTAATTCCTTCCACTGGGTTTTATACTACCCACGTCTCAATTAAATTACCACATGGGTAATATAAAAAATCTAAGGTTAAGAAGATCTTCCTAGCTTTAACATGTTTCCAGAGCAAGTTTAGCCCAGTCTGTTACCTATTGCTGTAACAAAATTTCAGAGACTAAGTAGAAAGAATGGAAGTCCATTGAGCTCATGGTCCTGAAAGCCGACAAGTCCAAAAGCATGGTGTTCACAGCTTGGGGGGACCTTCTGCTACATCATAGCATGGCAGGAGGTATCACATGCCTAGACAGAGCAACTGTTCCAGCTCAGTTCTCTGCTTTTATAAAGCACTGTTAACTTTGCATTACTATAGTGAACTGTCTAAGGTGGAGATTTATAACGAGAAACGCATGTGTGGTTCTGATCCTGTGGGCTCGAGGAAAGAGCAAGCAGAGCCTCTGCTAAGGGCCTGGTTGGGGGGGGGGGCATATGTCCTAGAAGACCTCACACATCTAGAGAGGCGTGCAGGGAAGGAGATCCCACAGTCCCTTCCGAGGACCTCCCACCGGGCCCTGCCTCTCAGCAGTTCCATCACTTTCTGATAGAGCCCCTTGGGGACAAAGCCTGTAAAACATGGGACTTGGGGAGATGCTCGTCCAGACCATAGCAAGGTGGGTACAGACACAGGTGAATAAACTTCTCTCCTACAGTTTCCAGGGAATGCTGAGTCTAGAGAATTTCATGGCCTTAAGCCCCATGGCCTGAAGGGCAAGCCTGCCTCCGTGTCTCCCTTACTGATGGCATGGGTAGTATTCAGTCTCTTGACTGGCCTCCGGGCACGATCTTTCATGGAGCAGCATTTTGAGAAGCCTTGTCACAGGATTTCTCAGCACTGTCCTATGTGTGGGTCGGACAGGAAGAGACAGATAACATGACTCAACCTTACAGTCCATCCTCACTTTGGGAGGCTTCAGAACACACTCTGGGGCTGTACCCATGCTTCAGTCCACTCATCTCATGCCCTTCTCTTTTCATCTTTGCTCCAAAGAGCCAACAGGAAGTCTTTGGCAGTTAAGTGGTTAGAAATGTGGCACTAAGGGCTGGTGTCCTGCCTCTGCCTCCCAGCTGTGACACTTGCCAAGCCATGTGACCCTGGCAAATTGTTTAAGCTTTTGTGCCTCTGCTTCTTCAGCTGTGCAATAGGGTGGTAATGGCACTTCCCTTGTAGAGATTTTGTGAGGGTCAAATAGCAGACACAGTTCAGGTGCTTGGACCTGACACGAGGTGCCACAACAGTGTTGGCGTCAGGCCGAGCAGAACGCTCTGTAGAAAGAGCGGATGAAGTGGACGTCAGTTGTCATGTTCCAATCTGGATCCTGCACTGTGATCCCAGCTCTTGCTTGTCTGACTCCTCCCAGCTGCCCTGGTAGGCCAGGACTGTGACAGTTACCTTTTTGATGGATGAGGAGCAAGACACAGAAGTTACGTAACCTACCCAAGATCTCTGTGCTTTTCAATAAAGAAGCAAAAAGACCCTAGTCCAGCCACTGTGCACGCAGTATTACCGGAGCCCAGACAACCCAGTCAAGAGGGATTTGGTGAATCAGATCCCTGTTTCCTTCAGCTTTTCATATTTCACTGCTACAGTTAGTTTCACCATGCTGGCTCAGAGCACCTGACCCAAGCAGCTGGCAGGAGGAAAGGGTTTCTTCTGGCTTATGGTCTCAAGGGCAAACTCCATAATGGCAGGGGAAACATGGTATGAGCAGAGACTGGACATGAGCCAACATTAGGTGGACAGTAGCAGCAGGAGAGTGTACCAAATGCTGGCAAGGGGAAGCTGGCTATAAGACCCATAAACCTGACCCCAATAATGCATCTCCTCCAGGAAACTCCAAATGGCCATCAGCTGGGGACCTAGCATTCAGAGCACATGAGTTTATGGGGACATCTGACTTGAATCACCTCAATCACCTGAAAGGGCTATGATCTGTGTAGATTACCTAAAGTAGATGTTCTCATCAGTAAGTGTACCCTAAGATCCCCAATTGAATATTCAAACACACTGCTGGACTCGCCCCATCCTCTGTGAACCAGGGGGACTGGGGGATGCAGGAGCGCACATTTCTGACAAGTTCTCAGCCATGTTCGTGCTGCTTCACTGGGGACTAAGCTGAGAGAGTCCTTGACAGAAAAAGGTGATCAAAAATTATGTCAACAGGGGCTGAAGGGATGGCTTAGTGGTTAAGGCATTTGCCTGCAAAGCCAAAGGACCCAGGTTCGATTCCCTAGGATCCACGTTAGCCAGATGTACAAGAGGGCCCAAGTGTCTGGAGTACGTTTAGAGTGGCTGGAAGCCCTGGATCACCCATATTCTCTCTCTCTCTCTCTCTCTCTCTCTCTCTCTCTCCTTCTTTCTCTGTCAAATAAATATAAAATATAAAAAATTATGTCAACCATCTCACTGGTTACCTTACTCTTACAAGTCTGTAAAAATAGTAGGTAAAATTATGGGTCCCGGTGTGAACACAGTTTCTCCTGGTCCTTACATGTATTTCAGGATGTTGTGCATGATTTCTCATATTTTCTTTAGGAAAGAAAAGAGACAAATGATAAAGTTGACATGTCTTACACATAATACAAAGCCAATAGCAGTTTTCATCGTACTTAAGCCACTCATGTCTTCCTGTTTGCATAACTCTTACCTCTCTGTTGCATTCGTAAGCTGCTACAGATCACCTTTCAGCGAGTAAAGGAGCTGTCAGAGGACGCCTCTGATAAAGGGTGCTGAATAACATGGAAAAAGAAAACTGAAAAACACCTGGAATCAGATGCTGAACATGAATTCACTAATTTTATCCCAAATCCAATAACATTTAGATGAATGTGCATAAGAGAGTTTTAACAAACCAGTAACCATTTCTTAGGGATTGTGCACTATGAGCCTGTCAGCCCTAGGGAAGTGGATTTGAGTGTCTGAATACTCACTTCCTACTGCCAGGTACTCAATGGGCAAGGAGCATACAGGATTCAGCTCTGGGTCCCTCTTGAAATCCCACAAGGCTGTGGGTCTGGTGAGGTCCCACCCTAAATTGCTAACTTTTTGCTACTGTGTTGCTCTGATATGATCTTTGTTGCAATGACACTGAGTGGCCTCCTGTGTTGTCTCTTTCAGCCAGTAATGTTAAAGTAGAGACTCAGAGTGATGAAGAGAATGGGCGTGCCTGTGAAATGAATGGGGAAGAATGTGCGGAGGATTTACGAATGCTTGATGCCTCAGGAGAGAAAATGAATGGCTCCCACAGGGACCAAGGCAGCTCGGCTTTGTCAGGAGTTGGAGGCATTCGACTTCCTAACGGAAAACTAAAGTGTGATATCTGTGGGATCATTTGCATCGGGCCCAATGTGCTCATGGTTCACAAAAGAAGCCACACTGGTAAGGCCTGGCAGAATTTCTCCTTTCGTGGCCTTGAGGCGGTCCTGTGGGTGTGGAAGGAGCAAAACGTGCAGTGGAACTGGGGACAGAGCTCAGTAGTACAGCAGGTGCCTCCGACACACAAGGCCCCAGGCTCAGGTACCACGAAAGGGGGGGGGATTTATGTGGTTTGGAACATGTCCCAAGTGACCATCAGGGCAGAGATTGAAAGCAATGGGGTCCAAGTTGTACTGAGGTAAAGCACTTATATTCTGGGACAGTGTTTGAAAGGACTTGTCCATATGTCCTTAGTGAACCTTATAAGTATAAACATTAACAAGTATGTGAGGGGCTGGTGCACTTGCTGAATTGTTTCAGGTACTATGTTGGCCCTCATGTTTACATCAACCCTCTTTACAAAGCAAGGCCAAATATGGAATATACCTTTACATAAATTTTGTACTGAGAAACCATGAATAAAATATGTGTTTAAGTCATATTGAACACACAGGGTTCACTGTTTGGAGACATTAGTGAATGGTGGCCAAGCAGCAAAATGGCGTTCTTCAGAAAGGGTGCACTCGATTTACAGATGGCTTGCCCCGTAACACGGAGTCGTTGGGTCAGACTGTTACATAGTTCACATCTGGCATTGGGAAGGAATCCATGCCAGATCCCTGCCACATGGAAAGGTCCCCTAGAGGCTTTGGGAGGGTTAGAAAATGTAATATTCTCCATATACAATTGGGTAGATCTAGTATTCACAAGCTGTGCTCATACCTGCCATGGAGTGTAGAAAGCCCGGCCAAGCCTGTCTGTCTGTCTGAGTGGACAGTCAGCTACATGTTAACAGAGCAATCACAGTATCACCACTATGGGCACTGAAGAGTCTTAAATGTGAAATATCAATGGCACTTGCTACATTTAATTGCATGTGTAAGATGTCTTTTGAACTGAACAGAAACTTTACTCTTCTTTTTATAGGAAGTTTCCTGAAAGGTAGGTAAAGTATGATAAGCTAACCAACTCTTGTCGTCACAGAAAGCTTGTACATAGAGCATAGATACCCCGAGCCATCTGTGTCTGGCGTCTTTGGGGCATCATAAAATTAGCATCTACCATTACAGGGTCCAGGAGGGGAACCAGATGGGTGCAAACCTGCTTTGGAGACATAGCAGATAAGATTTTTATAAGAGATTGCAGAAAAAATGAGGAGGATGACCTGAAAATTATAGCTTTGTATGCTTGTTACATAGGGCCAAAACAATGTATGCTTATAAAAAAAAAAATAAGAAGTCAGCACCAGATTAATGGGATAGGAGACAGACACAGAGAACACTTAACTCCTACCGAACCAGATATCCAGAGACACAGAGGCTCTCAAGACTTCATTACTGAAGCAGACCTAAAATGAACCCAACGTGGCTCAGGGAAATTCAAAGAAGAGGGGGTGGAAAGGTTATTAGAGCCACATGTTGGGACATTGTGCTCAGAGACATTGCCTCTTACCCATAACTGATGTCTAACCCCACAATGCATGACCCACATTCCCCAAGGTAGAGGGTGCCTGCAGAGGGGTGAGGACAGGGAGGAGGCTAACAACGGTACCAACATGGCTGAATACACACTGTGTACATAACTAATAATAATAGTAAACTAAAAAAATTAAGAAGTAACTGAAAACCACATTGAGCAAAAAGATGTTAATAAAGCAATGTATGTATTTGTAAGGTTGAAACTTTTATATGCAAGCAGAAGCCACTTCCAAAGTAATATATTCCACTTAAAATATATGTAGAAAACCAGCAAAAATGTAGCTCCTGAATTTAGGCAAACTTGGCTTTTCTGGAGGGCAGCTTAACCTTAAATTACACACCGAAATAGACCTATCAAATACAGTGCTAAGAAGAGTGTGAGGGTAATCCCACTTTCTGCTTTCTGTAACGAGGTGGAATGAGCCTGGAGGAAGCTGTTGTGGTAGACACTCAACGGGCGGCTCCGTGAGCTGTGGTAATTCACTGCTGATGAGGACTACGCCTCACAATGAATTGCTTTCCTGCAGATTCATGCAAAGCCTGGCTGTCCAGTGAAAATTTTCTTAAATAGATACTTCATAAGTGAATCCAATTCTGACATACTAAACTGCCAAAGGTAATGACTACCTGTCTTGATTTAAAAAAAAAATAAAAAGAATTACACTCAATGAACAAACCTGCCAAACAGATATGAAAGTGGCACCTGCTGTTGCCTCATACTTTCCCCACAAATAGCACCTACGCATCACAACTGCCCCAATGTGCTGCGTTCTTCAGTTGTTGAACAGATATCTTCCAGAAATAAGGGCATACCATCAACTGTATGCATCCCACCTGGCCTTTTACTTAAAAAAAAAGAGACCCCTAAACAGTGCGCGTGTCTTCTCCACAGTATATCCGCTGTGCAAGAATATATAAGGGTACAAGTAACATACAAACCATATTTTCCCAACTATGGTTGAGTAATTAAACATGCCAGAAAGGTTTTAATCTTCCCGTGTCTAGAGAGTATATATCAGCAGTGGCGTGCTTTCCGTGGTCCCTGTGTTTACAGTGGGTACAGAACAGTGCTTCTCCAACTTGAAAGAGGCTGTGAATCACAGGATTTTGTGAAAATGCTGGCTCTGAATCAGACCCTGGGAGAGGCTGGAGGGTGGCCATTTCTAAGAAGCTCCCAGGAACTCTGGAGTAAGGAGTCCAGAGCATGCTAACATGATGAGGATATGTCATGGAGGAGCAAGCAGTCAGGACCACCTGGGCAGCCTTTCAGGAGCTTAGACAGGATGTGATGCCCCTGTGGATAAGATAGAAAGTACACCGTGACCTCAATTCCTCACTCTGCCTATGTTCCAGTTAGCCAGGCTCAGGACATCCCCGCCCTTCCCCTGATAAACTGAGTGATCTCTGGGGCATCTCGCAGAGTGGAGCCCTGGCCCTGCTCATCCCACCTGGGTAAAGTTCCACTGCAAAAATTCTCTAAGTGGCTGTGGGCATCTGTGCCCTATGTTCAGTTTCATGTTTGATTAAGGTGCCACAACCTCTCCATCCCCACCAGAATTTCAGGGTGGGTATGAGAAGCAGACAGAGGATTGCAGAGAGCGCGGCAAGGACCCACCAGTACTCAGAATATTATTACCCTCACTAACGAAGACTGAGAAATGGCCCCGCACAGGCTGTTCTCACCAGTGGATCAAAGGCATCTGCCCTGCGCCCCAGCCCGGCACAGAGTGTAGTGCTCCACATACACAGTGGAGACACATCCATTCTTGCAGTCAAACATTTTGTAATCTACCTCCACAGAGGCCCTCAGAAGTCCTCCAAGCTGCACATCCTTGAAGACTTTCTTTTGTACCCAGTTATTAGAAGGTCTCATGCACTCCTAAAGAAACTTCAGCCAGGAAAACGTGAAAACCAAATTTGGAATTTGTGATGTCAAACGCCTTGTCCCAGTGAAGTAAAAGCAGAGCCACAATACCAATCTGTTGACTGCAAGGAAGCAGGCAATGGCCACCAGCAACATAAAGAGAACCTCGTAGCCCTATTCCCTGGGTGTGTTTCTCTCCAGGCAGTGTGTCACTTGAGTGGAACACTCTGTATGTTCCCTTTTGGGAATGTCTCCAAGACCCGCTCTCCCTAGAGTGCACATACTATCGAAAACTAACAGACTTTTAGTGAGGCCTGCCTTGCAGCAGGAATTTAAGTGCCAGGAAAACAGAACCCACAAGGACCACTGACTCAATGAAAAGAGAGACCTCAGTCTCTAAGCAATGGCTATCTTTCCTTCCTGAAGGTTGGCGTGCTTGTAGTCATCTATCCTTTCTGCTTCCCACTCTCTGTTTTCCTTCCACTGTATCAGACCTGGGAGACACAGCCTCTGAGCTCCTCCCCAGTGTTCTTTTGGGTGCTAGGTGAAAGATTGAGCTAACTGGCTTTGGCCATTCCACAGACACACTTGGATCACCAGGAATGTTGCCCACATCCTTACTATGGACTTTTTTTTTTGTGACATGGCTTTCTCCACTTGCCTTCTCACCCAGCCTGAGGGTCAGCCCTGTCCAGATAGAGTTGTGGGGCTGGAGAGATGGCTTAGCAGTTAAAGCATTTGCCTGCAAAGCCAAAGGACCCAGGTCAAGCCAGATGCACAAGGGGGCACATGTGTCTGGAGTTTGTTTCCAGTGGCTAGAGGCCCTGAGCGCCCATTCCCTATCTGCCTCTTTCTTTCTCTATCTATCATCTATCTGTCTTTCTCTCAAATAAATAAATAAATGTAAAAATATTTTTCAAAACTAAAAAAAAAAAAAAGAGCTGTAGCCAGAGGTATATCTCAGCTCCCCCCGCTGGGGCTACCTGTGCATGGCACTCACTCTCACTCTCCTGTGCACTTCTCTCTGTGTTCAGCTGGAATCGAGCACAGACTCAGTGGCCACATGCTAGGAAGGCTCAGCTGCTCAGCACTGACCCCAGTGTCCACTTGTGCTATGTTCTGGTGCTCAGCTGAGACCAATGAAGTAATTCTTTACTATATCCAGGTTAACATCAAAACCCCGTTGACTGGCCTTCAGTTCATCAAATATTGCTGTAAATAAATTTCAACTTTTATATCATCCCTGACCGGTGAAAAAGATGAAGGATAATCAGAAATTTTAAGTGCAAGTATAGATTTTAAAGTTTAATCTGCAGTGGATTTTAATAGTACTAGGTGCCTCTTAATTACTTTTGATGAGTGATATTCATCCTCACCACCATTAATTAGTTGGGAAAATGGTATTTAAATAGGTATTTTGACACATTCTTTACTCCCGAGAAAACATGTCCTCAGGACATATGATGTTAAAGTTAAGAGTTAAAGGAAGTGTCCTTGAATTAGGTATCAAGACTTGTAACAAGACCAAGCCCATCAGGACAATAGGATATTGCTTTTTTTCTTTTTTCTTTTTTTTTTTTTGTTTTTTTTGTTTGTTTGTTTTGTTTTGTTTTCTGTTTTGCTTTTTTTTTTTTGTTTTGTTTTGTTTTGTTTTTCGAGGTAGGGTCTCACTCTAACTCAGGCTGACCTGGAATTCACTATGTAGTCTTAGGGTGGCCTCGAACTCATGGCGATCCTCCTACCTCCACTTCCCAAGTGCTGGGATTAAAGGTGTGCACCACCACGCCCAGCTTATGATATTGCTTTTTCACAGATAACTATGCACCTTTGCCAAGCCCATGGCACAATCACACACACTGTAGGGGTCTCAGGACACAAAGTCGATACTACTTCCCTTGTCAGGATCCTTCAAAGACAGTTGAATCTGCTCTGGAAGAGGAACTTGTCCTCCGTGGGCTTAGACAAATGACAGCGCAGAGGGTCTCCAAGTTGTGAAGCAAGGATAAGGCAGCAGGTCTCCAGGCAGCTCCGACATCCTCTGTGTGCTGGGAGAGTAGGGCCTTTTCCTTGGAAGACGGGCCTTCACAGCCCTGTTTCTTAAGTTCTCATTTTATTCAATCTATCTCCAATCTCTCTCACCCTCGCACTTCTCTGTCTGTCTCTCTCCTGACTTGCCTGCTTAGGGACAGACAGGTAATGGAGAAGAAATTGAAAGGGAAAATACAGGGAAAATGTAAATGAAAAGAAGTTATTATAAGTGTTATAATGAAGTGCCTTTCATTTAAATATAAGAATGTAACGCTGAAATGAACTTGTGATCCTGAAATGCATTTTTAATGAGTTCCCTTTTTATTTTGCTGCTTCAGTGGCATATTTTAAAGACCCTTTGAAAAAAGCCACATTAAAAACCCCACCAAATGCCACAACACGCAAAATTGGATATTGGTTTATTCCAAAACTGCTGATCAGGAAGAGTGGCTCTTCATCACAAAATGTTGCAGTCACTTTATTTAAATGAGTTTGAATTTGCATTGTGATGTGCCATTCTGATTTAGGGAAAAAAAATTAGATTTTCAGATCAAATTGACCCAGCCAGTGAAGCGTTAAGGAGCTGGCAGGTTTAGTGTGAAAGCCGCATGTTCTATCAAACCTGCAGCCGGTGGGAGTCACCGGGCCCATGGGAAACAACTTGCTCGCAGCGGCTGTCTTCCTGCGCCAGGCCTGGTCCTGTTCTTACCCAGCTTCTCCTCTGCCCTCCTCGCCCAGGAGAACGGCCTTTCCAATGCAACCAGTGTGGGGCCTCCTTCACTCAGAAGGGCAACTTGCTGCGCCACATCAAGCTGCACTCGGGTGAGAAGCCCTTCAAGTGCCACCTCTGCAACTATGCCTGCCGCAGGAGAGACGCCCTCACTGGCCACCTGAGGACGCACTCTGGTAGGTCATCTGGGCTGCAGGCCCACGCCTGGAGTCTCGGCAGTTGTTTGGCAGGGGGTCCCCCAGATCACATGCTCTGTGTTCCCAATGTCCCTGTCGCTGTCCTCCCGCCCCACCCAGTGACAGTGTCAGCCCCCATGGACGATTTTCCTGTTGAACCCGAGGAAAATGGGTGGGGGGTGCACACATAAGTCCCCCCTCACGATGTATTTCAGAAGAGGCAAATAGGGATTTCCCCAGTTGAACTGCTGGTGCCCCAAAGTTTCCACACACATTTCATTCTGTTTAGCCTCATCCACAGAGGCCTCTGTGGAAGTGACGTGTCAGTGGCTCACAGCATACCTGCCAGCTCAGCCAGAGTAACTCTCCTTACTCTGAAACTCATGGAGACCTGGGTGGGACAGGCCGTGTGGTGCTGTCTGCAGACTGCTGCAGCAGCATTGCCTTGCAAGGTCATGCCACATAATCTACAGTAGAATGTGAGCTCTCCCAACCTGTGTCACACAAGTCAGATTTTTACTAGATCTCATCTTCTGCCTTCGGGCTCAATGTGCTGCAGCCCCACAAGCCTCCAGGTCAGAGAGAAAGAGGTCTTGCTTCCCTACCATGCGTGCACACAGCTTTCTTCTGCTCGGTCCAGTTGGGGACACTTGCTATCGTGTGCTGAGTCTTTGTGGGCAGAAGGCTGATGGCCCTTGTCCCTGCCCTCAGCCTCGCAGAACCCCCCTCCCTCTACCCCAGGCGGTCATCATCACTCTGCCATTGCTTAATAACTTCTCAGACAGCAACTGTGTCCACCAGGCAGGTGTGTGGAACGGGGGTCGTCAGCCCAGCTCCTTCCCACTGCCGACATCCACCCAAACATAAGAGGTGCTCATTTCACGGGGCCAGTTTTAGAGACCCTGAATGTGCTCATCCCTATGTCCCACATGTCTTGAGCCCCTGAGGAGGGACAAGCACACACAGCTAGAGTGCCAGCATCCTGTTGAGGGCTGTGTGCGGGCAGAGAAGGAAGGATAGTCTTGCCCAGTAGGAGGTGCCAGGAGAGATTCGCATAGGAGGAGGGCTGGAGCTTTGGTCCAGGCCCATCCTCTAGGGCTTCTGTAAACCAATGAGAGTGGGATTCTACAATGCAGGCCAGAGCCTAGTTCTGGTGAGTGATCCCCACCAGAAGGGTAGTGACCCAGACATCCGTAGGTAAAAAGAGGAGTTTTTGGGCCCTGAGCCATATCTTCTCAAGTCCATCTTTCTCCCTGACTATGAGCATGCAGAAGGTTCCTGAAAACTCGGAGCAGGAAATTGTGATGGTTTGACCAAACAATACCTGCGAGGAAAGGAGCAGTTCCCAACCAAGGGGCTGTTCCTCCATGCTGCAGGCAGGTCAGCAGGGGGTGGCAGTGGGAGCCACCTCCCAGTCCTGAGTGGTGCATCAGCCCAGGCCTAGGAGGGATTGGCTGCGGGGATACAGGGCGAGCAGAAGGCTCCTTGACGTGCCCATGACACTGTGTTCACATGTGTTAGTGATGAGCAGATGTGGTCCACCTGGATGGAGGTGAAAGGGATGCCAGGGAGGAAGTGGCGTACAGGTCTATGTGGGTTTCAGCTGTGAGAATCGTACAGGCTTTGCTGTGCTCGTGGGCAACCTTTGAGAAAGCGGCCGTCCACCAGCCTTGTATGAGGAGTCACATAGATGCGGGCAGGATGTCAGCCACACCGCACTTGGGTTGACAGCAAGCACAGCTCCTTAGGCTGGTAGGAAGTGCAAAGATGCACTCCAGCTGACATCAACTGGGGCATCATTACCCTCAGGTCACTCACACCATACATCCTTAAAACGACCTACAGTGGTATTAGTCTCTCTTCTTTCCTGTGGAATTAGGAACACACAGAGAAGGATTTTGGTGTTATTCTGCCTCCATCTCCCTACTCGTTGTATTGTGGAGTTCTCCTCTCAGTCGGGCTAATGACTTGAGTACTTCCACATCACAGGTGGTGGGCTCCAGGCAGCTCCTTTCTATCATAGATTAACCAATGAGCTCATAGACTTGGGGTGCTGGTGAGTTTGCTCTCATATGCCCCTGACATACGCAGCTCTTGGAGAGAGAAAAGCAGTGTGTACAGTTCTGGGTGATTTCACTACTAAGACAAGCAGACTTCATCCTTTGTGTGCAAAGTCCAGGTAGTGCATTCCCTTTCCTTATTAAGGATCATGTCCATATTCCATTAAAAACTAGGATCAACAACATATCTTTCCTTAGCAACTGATGGGTGGTCTGAGGTTTCATACTCTAACCTTGTCCCAAGCTGATAGCAATAGGAGGTTAGCTGTGGGTAGGGGCAGGGAAGGGGGATGCTTCCCTCCTCACGGCTTGTTTGGAAGATGCAAAATCTGTGAAGGACTTTCTTTTTCAGTTGCTTACAGTGAGCATACTTCTTGTGCTCTAAAGTTTAAATCAATCATATACTGAGAAAAAATACACATTTTGGACACTGTGCCATTTATTCCATTGTGATCATGAAGTCACCAACATCATACATTTTCCCAGAGGTGACATAACATAGTTATCTATATTTTATTAAGTTCTAACACAGTTCTTATAAGATGTGCAATTTCAGGCAACTTTCCATATTTGATCATTATTTCCCAGTGTCTGGAACACACCACTGTCTCTGGATAAACGATCTACTGATAATTTCTCTATTGATTGTTTTAGCAGTGTAGTTTTGGTTTTCTTGTTAACTTCTTCATAGCTTCTTTCACCCAGGAAAGCAATTTAGTAAGTGTAGGGCTTAGCCAACTTAGACTTTGATATATGTTAAATCAACCAACTGGTATTAGGGTGGAAGTTTATGTTCCTCATATGATTAATTGAAGAAATTTTACCTTTTAAGATTATATTTACTCAGGTCTTTAAACAAAGGCATTATGTAGATTCCTTTCTAGTCTTCCTTTCCTCAAGTACCACTCAGTAAAAACCAGGAAGAATGAAACTCATATGAAACAGCATTGCCCTCACATGCTGGCCACTAGCCATGTGTGTTACTTTAGCCTTAGTAGGTTAAAATTAAAGACAATTAAAACACCAGTCCTTTGTGGTACTAGCCATACTTGGAATGTACAATAGCCACTGTGGCTGGTGGCTACCATGTTGAACCACACAGTGGATACCATGTTAAAGAGATATGTGGAAAATACTTCTATTACTATAGTGAGTTCTGATGGACAGGGTTGATCTAAAAGTTAAATTATTCTAGTATTGTTTGGGGATAAGATAGAGAGGGTTTCCATAATCCCTGTTTCTGTAAAAAATACATATGTTCCATGTATACGAAAATACATTTTAGTTTTTCAACATGATGAAAATACATTTTGTAATTTGTCACAGCATTTTCCATTTAATATTTTCATACTGTGTAGTTTTAAGCAAAGTATTATGTATTATACAATATAAGTGTAATGTTCATTTGTATTACATAAGACACAATTTGGAAATAAGTGGTATTTCATTAAAGCATTTTACCTAAGGACTTAGAAACCTTGAATCACCTAGTTTAGCCTTGTGAATTGAGTTCATCCTGTTTGCATTAGATGTAGCCCCAGTGCGGGGCAAGACCCCTCTGTAGCCTAGACGGAGAAGGGAGGCCCACCCTGGAGGCACATCTATAGATTGTCCGGCCTTCTGCAGTCTCTGTCCACATTGTAACACAGTCATTCATCTTTCCCTATAAAGGGACAGAATTCAATGATTTCAAAAGGGATTTGGTAGCATGGTAGGCAGATTCAGTGAAACAAGAATCACACAAGTTCTTGGCCTAATCACTGAGTCCCCTGGATAGCATTTTTAAATTCAGTAATTTTGACCAGGTCCATACTACTCATAGATCTCAAGAGTAATTTTTTTTAACCTTTTTGTTATAATTGTATTGCATGCACTCCCATTACACAGAAGGCCAATGTTTAATTTAGGGTCTTAAACTCAATTGTGTTCTCTGCAGTTGGTAAGCCTCACAAATGTGGATATTGTGGCCGAAGCTATAAACAGCGAAGCTCTTTAGAGGAACATAAGGAGCGCTGCCACAACTACCTGGAAAGCATGGGCCTTGCAGGCACGCTGTACCCAGGTAAGCACTGAGGCTTCCTGCCACGCTGGACCCCTCTTCTGGCCCGTCACGCTGCACTGTCACTAGGAACACCACCCTGTGCTGCCCCACTTTCCCACTCCTCACCCAACCACACAGAGCTGCACTTTAGCCCTTCCTGTTCAAATCTAGAGAAATGCCAAGATAATGGTGACCCTTAATAAGTTTTATAAGTGGGGTATAGTTTTTTTTTTTTTTGGAGTTGACTTTTAAACCTAGAGGAATGCGCTGTAGTTGAGTGATCCTAAATTTGCCTGGTAGGAGGAACCCTAGGTCTTATCCCCAGCGCCACAGAAAATGGAAAAGATACAGATAATTAAACTCAGTGTGTGTGTGTGTGTGTGTGTGTGTGTGTGTGTGTGTGTGTGTGTAAGAGAGAGAGTGATTGAGATCTAAGCAGAAGAAGGACTAGATGAGAAGAAGAGGTTGGGAGGGGACAAGAGAAAGTAATGGGAGGAGATTATGTTCAAAATACATTATACACATGTATGAAAATTGCCAATAAAATAGAGAAAAACAAAAAACTAGGGAAAAACAGGAATGAAAAAGCACTGTAGAGCAACAATTGTTTCTTTGTGCTTAGTAATTCTAATATGATGTGAGTTTTTTAAAACAATCGATTCTTTTATTTACCTATTTGAAAGAGAGTGGAGAGGTGTATGGGCCCACCAAGGCCTCTTGCCTCTGCAAACGAACTCTGGATGCATGTGCCACCCTGTGAATCTGGTTTTATGTGGGTGCTAGGGAATTGAACTCAGGTCAGCAGGAATTGCAAGCAAGTGCCTTTAATCACTGAGCCATCTCTCTATCTCCTAAAGAGCTAGTTTTACATGAAGATGATCAAATAAAAACTGTCAGACTGTGACTTCAGACAGAGGACCACATCTCTAGAACTGGGGAAGCTGAGGGTGAAGCTTGTTTTGAAGCGGTGGGAGGAAAGCTAGGGATGTGTATGAACTATTGCTCTGTAGTGAGAATCAGTTTCTCTCTAAAATGCTCATTTCTCTCCACTTGTGGTCACGTGATTTGGAACACTGCAGCAATGGCTTCATTCATTATTTTTTGAAACTTTTTCTAATTTTGGACACTTTCATAAAGGTATATAATGTACCTTGATATTATTCCAGCAGTTACCCTCTCATCCCCCTCCCATTAGAACTCTTCTTCTTACCAGTTAATCCTCACCCTACTTTCCTTCCTTGTTTGTTTGTGATCCACTGAGTTAAAGTAGAGCTGCTTGCATGAGAATGAGTCAGAAGATGTTTACTGGACCATGGGTAAATTACCAATGGTTGCACCACTGAAGACCATGACTCTCTATCTCCCAGAAACTAGCAGATGCTATTTAATTACTCTGGGAGAAATGGGGTTTTATGAGACCTTCTCCCTTCCATAATGAACTATTGACAAGTTCAGTCTTGTGTAGCAAAACCACAGCTTCTATGAGTTCATGAGTGTAATGGCCATGTCGTATCTAGAAGACAGCATTCCACAGCTCTCCTCCTTTCATTCTTTCTGGCCCCTCTTCCCCAAGTTCCCTGTAGGCACCTGTTCTTTCTTAAGAGGTGGAAACTTCACCAGCAAGGAGCCATCATCTGACCCCAGTATAACCTCAGACAGAACCAGGAACACTGGCAATTAATCATGTTGGGTTCTTCCTGCCTAATATTGCATCAAGACAAGCAACATGGTCATAAACACCACAGCCAGTGTATAAGTCAGCTTTCCATTGCTGTAATGAATCATGAGATAATAGAGTTATGAATGCAAAGCATGACTTTAGCTCATAGTCATGGTTAGGTTGGTGCTTCAGATGTGACTGTGAGACAGCACATCATGAGGAGGGTGTGGAGTGCAGTAGGATTCTTGTCACACCATGATATGGGTGTGAAGTGCAGCAGGATCCCTCACACATCATGATGAGGGTGTGAGCAGCAGTGGGATCCCTCACATCACAAGCCAGGAAGTAAAGAGAAGGAAAGGAACGGGCTGGGGTCCCATAATTCCTCTGAAGGAGCAGCCCTGATAATCTAAGGGCCTCTCCCAAGACCCCATCCCACAAAGGTTCCACCACCTCCTACTTGTGTCACCTGGGAGACTACCCTTCAGACATATGTCCTGTGGGGCCATCCCAGCTCCACACTATAGATGACAAAGCCACTTTTGTCTTACCCTTCCCAACACCGACCCTTTGTTGGCATCAGTAAGTTCTAAATTCAGTAACTTGGCATTGAAAGGACACATAAGAAGACTCTAACAAAAGTCCTGCTGGGTGGTGTATGGAGCTAGGAGAGCAGATGAAGGTTGGGGTCTTGGTCACATCAGCCCTGAAGTGCTAGGCTGGGTGAACATATACTTTCCTTGTGCTCCCCCCTCCTTTCCCTCCCTGTTTCTCACAGGCAAGCTTAAGTGCCCACAGGGACAGTCAAGTTGCAGTCAAGTCATTCCTCAGTCCCACTTAAGTTGGGTCCACTAAGTGAAGACTGTGTTTAGCTTTAAAGATGTAGTGGAAGGTTAATTTTCCTGAATGCAATTTTCTTTAGTTAAAGCATGGTGGCCACTTGTTATAGTGCCCTGATATACTAATAAAATAGAAGTCTGTCTTATGCCTCATATGTACAAATGACAGAGCAAAAGCACTGCATTCACCTCTCCCTAATGTGGCCCACTCTGAGGATCCAGACTCCAGAAGGCTTTGTAGTGTATGTGGGTGGTGGGGGGAATCTCCCGCCTAAGATGTGGAGCACTGGAGCCAGTCACTAGAGCTGACTTATAGAGGATAGACATATAAGTGATCATGTTAGGTCACATGTATGACTACTTGAATTGGGTCATTTGGGTTTATGTGTATCCTCCTTTACATCATGTACAGGCTATATATGTTGAGCTATTTACTGTTAAAAAATAAAATAGGGAAAGCTGGGTGTGGTGGTGCATGCCTTTAATCCTAGCACTCGGGAGGCAGAGGTAGAAGGATCACCACGAGTTCGAGGCCACCCTAAGACTACATAGTGAAATCCAGGTCAGCCTGAGCCAGAGTGAGACCCTACCTTGAAAAACCAAATAACTAAATAAATAATTAATAAATAAATAAAATAGGGGCTGGAGAGATGGCTGAGCAGTTAAGGTGCTTGCCTGAAGAGCCTAATAATCCAAGTTCAATTCCCCAGCACCCACATAGAGCCAGATGCACAAAGTGGCACATGCATCTGGAGTCTACTTGCAGCAGGTGGAGGCCCTGGCACTCCCATTGTCTTTGTCTCTCTTCTATCTCCCTCTGCTTGCAAATAAACAAATAAAGTTATTTTAAAAAATAAAATATACCAACAACAATATCAAACTGGAAATACAAGTTTAAACTTTTTTATTTATTTATGAGTGAGAGAGAATTGCCATGTAAGCCACTGCAATCAAACTCCAGACATGTGTACCACCCTGTGCTCATGGACAACTTTGTGCATCTTGTTTACATGGGTTCTGGGGAGTTGAACCTGAGTCCAGTGCAGCTGAACTGCAGAGGTGTGCACCACCCTGTGTGTATGTGCAACTTTGTGCATCTGGCTTACATGGGTTCTGGGGAGTTGAACCTAAGTCCTTAGGCTTCACAGGCAAGAGCCTTAACTGCTAAGCCATCTCTCCTGCCCAGGTTTAAACTTTTTAATGACAACCTCCATATATATAGAAATATACCATGATCATAATCGCCTCCCACTGAATCCCTTCTTTCTAATGAGTGTCTCTTTTACTTTGATGTCATCATTTTCCCCTCCTACTATGCAGGTGCTATGTAGGTAGGTAGCATCAGCCACTACCAGGTCATGAATACCACAGCCGCTCTGTGTCTGGACTACAGTACTTCAAAGTATCCCTCCCCTTCCTTTGGCTCTTACACACTTTCCACCACCTCTTCCACAATGGTGTCTGAGCCATGGAGGATGTGATAGAGATGACTCCCTTAGTGTTGAACACTCCACTGTTACTTCTTAGCATGTTAGTGAGTTGTGGCCCATCTCCATCTGAAAAGAGAAACTTCTCTGACCAAAAGTGAAAGCAGCATTAATATACAGGCATAAACATAAGTATTTAGAGGGCAGTTTGGTGGGCATAATATGTCCATTTAGCCAGACAACAGTAGTAGCTTCCCCATAGGGCTTATTACCACCTCTGGCATAGGCTTTTGATTAGGTTTTCAGTAAGAGGCACGAATTCCTTCCTGTGGAATGGGCCTCAAATGCAGTCAGAGAGCAGTTGATTTCCCCTGTAAGACATGCCACCATTGTACCAGTTGGTACATTTGGCCTTTCTGGCCATCTGAAAAGCCTTCAGGGTCTACCGCTGATTAAGATGGTGATGAACTTTCTCCCCCAATAGGCTGCAGAGCTCTTTCCAGCATCCTGACAGCCAGTTAATAGGGAGGAGGATTCCAGCTCAGCTCCAGCTTGATATTTCAGTGTCCTGCACACAAGCATGTGGTTTCTTCAGCAATGAGAGTCTAACTATCTAGTTACGTTTGACAACCAAGAGCCTTGACAATAGTCTGTAATGCTTGGGGGGCACCAGGGGCCTCTGTGACCAACAACTCACTGCAAGATATCCAAACCTTGGCACTGAAAATTTCTTCTAACAATCTCTGATTTCTGGGCACAGTATTATCCACACCCAAAGGGCACTTCTTCCCAAACTCACACACACACTCTCTCTCTCTCCATACATATCATTTAACTAGCAAAAAAATGGGCTTCTACATGGCTTATTCATAACATCTTTAATTTTGATTAACCCTTCTCCCACTCCATCCTCTCCTCCATCCCCTTCCCTGGACTGGACCTACATGACCATTTCACTCTCATTATCTGTCCCTCTACTTGCGTATCTACTACACCTTCCCCTTAAGCCCACCCCTGTCTGTCCTCCCTCCCCAATGGTCCTTTCTAGCTTCCTGGCCTCGACTACTGACTTTTACTCCAACTCACATACAAATCTAAACATTTGAAGCCAGGATCACATATGAGAGAAAATACGTGGTTGACTTTCTGAGCCTGGGTTACCTCACTTAGTATAATCTTTTTCAGATCTATCCATTTTCCTGCAAATATCAAAATTAATTTTTCTCTATAGCTGAATAAAACTTTATGGTATAAGTGTACCACAGCTTCATTATTCATTATCAGTTGATGGGAAATGTAGGCTGGTTTCACTTTCTAACTATTGTGAATATGGGTACCAAGTATCTCTACAGTAATGAAAACTCTTAGGGTATGTGCCAAGGAGTGGTATAGCTAGGTCATATGGTGAATCTATTTTTATCTGTCGCAGGAACCATCACACTGTGGAAATACAGGTTTTTAAAGTGTTTTTCATAACATCAGAAAATACATAAAATACTTAGGGATCCTCTCAGTAGAGTACGTTGCAGAAAGCTTCTGGGCCAACCTCAGACAAGGAGGAAGCCAGAAGATAAAAGAGGCAGCAGAGCTTGCACTCCATCTTGTGTGTCCTCCCAAGTCAAGGCAGGGTTTTATCACAAAATGATTTTGTAAATATTGTTGGAATTTGATATGTATATATCATTAAATGTGGCAAGTCTAGTACTGCATGAAAATGTACCTCTGACATATAAAACTCTTTGAAGAATAAGAGACATAAATCAATAACATAAATGGATAAACCTATGGGAGACTCTATGATAAATCAATACAAAATGCCTGATAAGAAATGCAAGGCAGAGAGAGTGTTGGAAAAGCAGAATAAAATGTAGACGGTAATCATTACAATGTCAGCTCCTTGAACACTGGGATAAATACCACAGAAACGAGTTATGTTTCAAAAGTCCCCATCCTAAAAACCAGAAGTCAGGAGAGACGAGACTGTCTCAGACACAGTTGTATCTTCACTTAGGGAAAGGGACAACTGGTACAGGAAAGTAGAGATGGACTAGACAAACCCAGATGTCTGCATTTACCTTCATGATCACAGCTGTGCGGCTGCTGTGTAGCAATGGGTTTGCTATAAGTCCGGTATTATGCTTCTGTCTTCTTCCCCATGGTGCCAAGACATGCTGTAGGACCCTAAGTGGACAGGTAGTTGGTCACTTGGCTATGACAGTATCTGGTCCCTGTATCTCTGTCCCCTGTGCAGTTTGTCATTTCTGGACCTGACAGTATTCAGTTCTCAAAGTTGTCAGGATTGATCCAGATTGTCTTAAGACGCTTCCAAGGCTAAAAGTCCAGCGTAGTGCAATGGACATGCTGTTTGCTCTTTTGGATAATTAAGGGTCAAGCAGTGTGGGAGGAAGGAGGTTTAACAGGTAGTGGACACTGGCAATGCAGGTCTCTTGTCTACCTGTCAAGGTGCTGGGACGATGAGAATCAGTCCTAAGGAAAGCCCTGACTTGTGGGCACTTTAAAACTGAACATGGCAGGATCGTTGAAATGCAAGCGTTTCTAAACTGGCCTCTCTGTCTTTGGCTTTAGTCATTAAGGAAGAAACTAATCACAGTGAGATGGCAGAAGACCTGTGCAAAATAGGACCAGAGAGATCACTTGTGCTGGACAGACTAGCAAGCAACGTCGCCAAACGTAAGAGCTCTATGCCTCAGAAATTTCTTGGTAAGAGTTAAATGTTTGCTATCTCTTAACAACTATGTGTGTGGCGTGCTGTCGACTCAAATAGAAATTATTAAAAGGTGGAGGAAAGAAAAAAATCTTAATTTTTTAAGAAGGAAAAGTAGTAAGCTTATAATTCTTTCGATACTTTTTGTCAAACTAATAAACCTTCCACCAGGAAGTTCTTGGATGTGATTTTGCAGCATCTGGGGCCCTTGGCATGATGTGTCTGTTGGTCTCTGTCCTAATTAAGGTGGCAGAGTCAGTGAGTCTAAGAGTGAGATCTAGGGACCCATGAAGGGCATGGTGCCCTCATGCCTGCTGCCCCATTTTTCAGATTCCCATTTTTCAGAAAGCCACAGCACCTCCCTCATAGAGAATGGTGAGAGCTGATATGGGGATTGGAAAATGGCTCTGAGAAGTGCTGTGAAGAGATGATGCAACTGGATTTGCTCTTTTGGCTGCTGTGAGGAATCACAAACAGTGAGGCGCCCAGTTCCTCAAACCACTGTTGCTTTCTGTAGATTATAGGTAAACACAGTGTGCCTCTCATCCAGGGCATACACGAAGGACGAGGGAGCTGAGACAGTTGTCAGTGGAAATCACTAGCACCAGGGAGCAGCCTGAGGTCAGTACACATGTGCTCATCAACTGTGTGACCTCGGGGAGATGACCCAACCCCCTGAGATACAGAGTGACTGAGAACATACGATGACTGCAAGGCCATGAAAACACTTAGAAGACCTCAGTGTGAAAAATCAGCTGTTACCATGGTTAGGAAGGGAAAGGTCATGTCCAGGAAAGAGACCATAAAATCTGCATGGAATTGCGATGGCTTATGAAAAGGGAGTAGAATTAAGCACCGTACAGATTTTGGAAGAGTCAGGAAGTCTGGACAGATGAGGAGAAGTGACCATGATGGTGGTGGGATCTGGAACAGGACAGTTGGGACATCGTGGAAGATCAGGTGTCTTCCCAGCTTAGCTCAAGTAGCCACTAGAAAGCAAAGGAAGTGAAGCTCTGGTCATGGGGTGAATAACCTTCGATGGCCAAGGTGAGAGGCGCAGCCTTTCAGAAGCACAGAGCAGGGTGCATCTCAGTGGACTCATGCCTGGATAGATACCACAGAGCACTGACAGCAATGGAGAATCATGAAACAGAATTAGTGAAAAGAAAGTGGAGTGTGAGGCTGGGATGGGTGAAGGAAATCATGGGCTTCACTGACAGTGTGCCATTTGTAGACAGATGAAGTTGGGTCTGGAAAATAATGGAGTTCAGGTTTTGATATAATTTTCAAGGGTCTCCTGGTGAGGATGGCCCACAGAAAACTTGCAATAGGGGAGAACATGGTACTAGAAAAGTAGTGCCCCTGAGGGCCCCTGCAGGAAGGGGAAGACAGAGGAGGCCCAGATCTTAAGCACTGACCTCCCTTTAGAGCTGCAAATAGGGTTCCATTACTGTTAGGGGTTTGTCATGGGTTGGGATTTGGGAGGACCAGGGGAAGGTGCAATCTGTTAGAAAATAAAATGAAACCAACTTGCTGGAAATAACTGTGTGGAGCTGTCCATGCATATGTGAGCTTTTGAACTACACAGATGAGGCAGGCTTTCTATTTCCTCACAGAGAAAAGGGGAAGAGTCAGCAGTTAAGTGGATAGTGTTTTAGGCAGCATCAGACACAAGGCCCTGGCTCCTCCCTGTTCCAGAAATATATGCTAGAAAGTCCCCAGGAAAAAGGAATTGTAGAGAGTGGTTGACATGGGTGCCCAGGGAAGATGGGCAGAGACCAAACTGAAAGTGTGTCCAAAGGTTGTGAAGAGTTACTGACCTTGGAAAATAGGGCATTACTTCCTCTTTTGGAACAGGAGTTTGAAGAATGCCACATGAGTTGGTAAATTAGCATTTTTAGTATCCTTTAGCTTTGGGACACTTCAAGCCACATGGAACATGTATAAAACACTGCAATAGCCACCCTGGGTAAAACTACCATGTGGGCTTGCTTTCATTCTAATGCTTCTGTATTAAAAAAGCAATACAACCGAGTGCTCTGGTTGAGCAAAGCCAAGCTGAGAAACAACATCCAGGGGAGAGGTGAGGCCCAGGAGGAAGTTGAGCTATGGGAACAGAAGGACCGGGATAGCAGAAGTGGACTCTGAAGGGGGCTCCCAGCAGCTGTGCTCTGCTGTTTCCCTAGGCAGTGGTGATGGGCAGATCATGTCCTAACCAGTCCTTCCTGTCCTGCCATGTCTGCTTCACTTTTGCTAGTATCCGGTGGCATTCCCATGAACCCTTCTTAGTATGTCATTTTGTCCACCTCTAAAGCAAGAGAAATGGACCTCGAAGACTCATGTCCACCTCTAGGGTGCTGTGCTTATCGTTTAGGTGCACTTATAAGGAGGGGAGAGGCATCCAGCTACTGTCATATCAAGTGACCCCACAGTGGTGGGTTCGGGGTCCACCTCCTGCTGTGACTGACTAGTAACCTTCAGCCATTCATGAGCCGCACTGGACTCAGTGTCCTCAGGGCAGAAATGGACATGGGTCGGCTGTCCTGCCTACTTCTCAAAGATGCTGAGGCTCAAAATGGAAAGCAGGTATAGTGCTTTCAACACTAGAAAGTGTTTTACAGATTCAGGCAATACTGTTTCCACGTTAGTTATGGCTCAGAGTTGCATGTATTTTTGTTTTCTTATTATAGGAGCTATGATTTTAATTTTTAAAAATTGAACCTTAACACAGATGTGAATAAGTTCCTGCTGTTTTGCCAGTATCATAGCTCATTGTAATCATCAAAAACCTTCACTTCTTAGCCAATCAGAAACAGGTTACTTGGCTCAGTAAACTCAATGGAAAAGAGCTGATATGAAATAGGGATGGTAATCATTCTTTTGAGACTGTCTAGTGATTGGAGTGAGAATAGTGTTGAAATGTTAAACCAAAAAAGAACCCACTTAGACCTAAGTTATCAGTATTTCTTCTATCAAAATTATCCTGGTATATTTTCTTCTTTTCTAAGAAAAGTTATCATATTATTAAAATGATACAGTTAATATAAAGAATTTTGAGGGGCTGGAGATATGGCTTAGTGGTTAAGGCATTTGCCTGCAAAGCCAACGGATCCCAGTTTGATTCCCCAGGACCCACATAAGCCAGATGTACAAGGGGGCATATGTGTCTGGAGTTTGTTTGCAGTGGCTGGAGGCCCTGGTGCACCCAGTCTCTCCCTCTTTCTCTCTCTCTCTGCCTCTTTCTCTCTCTCAAATAAATACATAAATATATTTTAAAAAACTTTTGATATAAATTTTAATATTTTTAAATCATCCCCAAAACCCAACATCCAGAAATTTCCAATGTGATCATCATTCTAAATATCTTTATACCACACATGTCAGTGGGTAGTACTATTGATAGATATGAATTATAATAGATAATTGTGAAATAAATACTTTGTGAAGCTTCCATCGTTAGAAAGATCACATATTTTTTCCTCAGGATGGACTTACGGTTTTTGTTATTTCCTGTCTCCAGGGCTTTGGGTAGGCTGCGCCTGCTGTGAAGACTATTGAAGCCAGCCTGCCTGATCCCTTGTTTGGTGTTATCTGGTTCTGGCCAGCAGAGCTTTCACTGCTCTGTGATCAGAAAAGGAGAAGGAACAATTCAAGCTCTTTGCAGAGTTTCTCTAGAGATCTGAGAATTCCTCATGCAGGAATTTTACGTGTTTCCTTGGTCATAGATAGATGTAAAATAGAAAATAGGTAGGTAGGTAGATGGATGATAGATAGCTTTCATTAGTAGATTTTATTTTTCTCATATGGGTAGGTTTCATATACAGTGTTAATCTGGAATATATGTTTACATTTTTTCCTATGCCCATTTGTTGTTGATACTAAGTTTTGGAAAAACAGACTTCAGTGGTTGCTAGCAAACCGCAGAGCTGTGACTGGAAAAACAGTAACACACCACCTTTGGTAAGGCCACATACACACTTGCACACAGCACCAGGCCTATTTCCTTATCTTTGTTGGAGCTTGGTAGAAAGATAAACTAAAATACGAACAAGAACAGGTTTCTTCTCTTACAGAATCTAACAAGACAGCACCTTGAAAAGGAGAGAGAAAAAGAAAACCTTTTGGTTTTAAGAATGCTGTATTATTAATTCACCCTGGAATGTAGGGAAAGACCACTCCTTTGATCCTCATCCTGCTTCACAAGGATTTCATTCTGCCCAGGTTCTGAGAGGGTATAACTGGCCATAGACGAGTTTTCTTTCTGCAGTCTAAGTATCACACTGTGCCATTTATCAGGACATGAGCTACTTCTGACACCAGTAACTGAAAGCAAATGGAACCAAGCTCTCACGTGACATCCATTAAGCATAAGAGACGTGGGGCTGGGAAGATTGCTTAGTGGATAAAGCACTTACCAAGCAAGCACGAGTACTGGAGTTCAGATTCCCCGTACCCATGTGAGGGCCAGAAACACTAGCATGTGTCTGCAATCCCAATGCACTTGCCACAAAATGGGAGATGGAGACCGGAGAATCCCTGAAAGCTGGCAAGGCTAGCTGGCCTGGGGAATGCAGCAGCAGCAAACAGCAGAGGGACCCTGCCTCAAAAACAAGGTGGAAGGCAAGGCCTGACGCTGAAACTTGTCCTCTGCCACATAAGCACCATGCACACACACACACACAAAGACCAGGAAAGCAGTGCAGTAGCACTTCAGTGTAGTGAGGAATATAGTACTAGGCCATCATTAGAGGTCACAGATTTCTTTTTAAGTAAATTTTTAAACTGTGTAGTAGTTCATCCTGCTGTTAGTCAGGAGGAGCTTGGGGGAGGTTAAACTGTCCGTCAGCAAGGGAACTGCTGGGATCACCTTCTGCTGCTGCCCTCCACAGGAAGCATCAGCCACCACCTGACTGAGTGGTCTTCAGGCTTCTCTTTGCACCTCCTCAATGTGTTCACTCTACTGTGGCTGAGAAGGTTGCTTCATTCAGACCCTTCAGTGGCTTCCGCTTCTCTTTGGGCAGTCAGCTTGGTGGAGGTTGCAATCTGTGACCCCACCTGTCCCCTCAGCACTGTCCCTGCCCCCTAGAGCTCTGGTCCATAGACCTTCACTGAGTATCCCTTAGACCCTTCCTCACTGCTGACCCCAGCATTGGGACACCAAGCCCTACTCACTCCACTGGCTCTTAGGAGATGAGAATCCTGCATGACGCTCTGGTAGCAAGCCTCTCTAATCTGTGTGGAATTTCTCTAACGGGAATGGACTGTGTGTGCTGTGTGCTTTGCTGAGTACTGCTGTGGATGGGAACAGTGTCCACCGGCTCTCTTTCCAGTCCCTCCAGCTGACCAGATGTGTTGAAAGAAGAGAAAAAGCAGAGTAGGGGTGAAATGTAAAATATTCAGACATTCCTGTACTTGGCCCCGTGTGCTGACTTACTCATTTGCCATCACCGAGAAAGAATGACAGATCACTAGTCCTGCCAATATGAAAACAATTAATTGAATCACTTAATGACTTTGTTTAATTTAACTCATGATGTTTTAGTGGGATTAGTATCGATGTACTAAGGTATGTCTCTAAGGAATTTAAATATTTTCTCCCAAAATTGTTTGATACCAAATAGTCTCAGATTTCACTGGTTCCAGGGAAGGAACCAGTGTAAGCTTTCCATCACTATAGAGTGAACTGTCTGAGACAAGCAACTTATAAAAAGATTGACTCTGGCTCACAGTTTTGGAGGTTTGAATCCATGTCGCTTGTCCCTGCCATATACGGCACCTATGCCAAGAGAGCACACCCTGGAGGGAGCATGTGGAGGAGCAGAGGTTCTCACCTCATGGCTGCAAAGCAAAAGAGAAAGATGTGGGAGCCCGGGTCCCAGCATCCCCTCGGAGGGTACATCCTTAAAGATCTCTGAACTCCTCTTAGTAGGCTCCGCTTCTTGAAGGTTCTGTCACCTCTCAATAGCATTTCCATAGGTGGGGACCAAGTCTATCACAGGGGTTTTTGAGAGCACCAGACGTCTAAACTATAGCGGAGTTCATGTACTGTTACAGAGTAATGATACTAGAGCATAAGTTTCTTAAGGCAAAGGCGCAATCACCACTGAGTTCACAGTGGTTCTGTTTCTCTTTAATGCTAGGAATGTTTTGTAAAGAGTAAGTGAATGGTGTGCCTTTGCCTCTTCAGGCCCATCTGCTGTAGCTCCCTTTGTTTGCTTCCTAGTTTGTACCACACGTTTCTCCCCCCCCACATCGCCCCTTAAGTTTTTTTTTTTTTTTTTTACATATTTTCCTAAATGTTGGGGGCCATCTCCACACGCTGGTCATAATCCCCTCCCGCCGCCCTTCTTCTTTCCAACTAGTTCCTCTTCTACTTCCATGTCATTTTGTTGTTTGCCTTCAGATTATGCAGGTCTTATGCAGGTAGTGACTGTCACCCTTGGGACATGAAAGCAACATTGCAAAGCACTCCTCCCTATCCTTTGGCTCTTATATTCTCTCGGCCACCGGTGGTCGCTGAGCCTTGGAGGGCGTGACAAGATGTTTCTCAGTGCTGAACACTCCATTGTCACTGCTCAGCACTCTGAGGGGTTTTGAGTGTCCCTAACAGCACACGTTATTCTAGATTATTAAAATGATGAACTTAATATTATCACAGAATAGTCAATAGATACATCACGTACTGTTACAAATTAATCATATTTATGCATTTTAATTAAGTAACCGGGACAAGTGAAGCAATATAAATTTAGGACGCTGTTTAAATATATTACATTTTAAGTTACAATGCTTACTTTTTCTGAGACTTAACGAAAGACAAGAGTATGGGTCTGGCCTGTTCAAGCTGATCGGGACAATCAATCTCTGGCTTTTCCTCGTTTGGCTGAACCAGTTTCTCTCTAAGCGCCACCGACAGGGTGGCACGCAGGGTCTGGTCTCCCGTGGGAGCCCTGGCGCCGCCCTCCCCCACGTCACTCACGGCTCGCCCGCTTCCCACAGGGGACAAGTGCCTGCCGGACATGGCCTACGACGGCGGCAGCTACGAGAAGGACGAGGTGATGACGTCGCACGTGATGGACCAGGCCATCAACAACGCCATCAGCTACCTGGGCGCCGAGTCGCTGCGCCCGCTCGTGCAGACGCCGCCGGGCGGCGCCGAGGGCCTGCCGGTCGTCAGCCCGCTCTTCCCGCTGCACAAGGCGCACGCCGAGGGCCCGCCGCGCCCCAACCACGCGGCGCTCGACGGCGGCGCGGGCGCCGTGGAGAACTTGCTGCTGCTGTCCAAGGCCAAGTCGGCGTCGTCGGAGCGCGACGCCTCGCCCAGCCACAGCGGCCACGACTCCACGGACGACACGGAGAGCAACGCGGACGAGCAGCGCGCCGGCCTCATCTACCTGACCAACCACGTCGCGGCGCACGCGCACGCGCGCAACGGGCTGGCGCCGCGCGACGAGCCGCTGCGCGCGCCCGAGAACTCGCCGGACGGCGTGCGCGTGCTCGGCACGGGCGGAGAGCCCCTGAAGGTGTACCGCTGCGAGCCGTGCCGCGTGCTCTTCCTGGATCACGTCATGTACACCATCCACATGGGCTGCCACGGCTTCCGGGATCCCTTCGAGTGCAACATGTGCGGCTACCACAGCCAGGACAGGTACGAGTTCTCGTCCCACATCACGCGTGGGGAGCATCGCTTCCCCATGAGCTAAACCCAGCCCGCGCACCCCGGGCCGCAAGGACCGCTGCTGCACTTCCTGCCCCGTTTGCAGGGGACCCGCGTTCACTTAAGTGGGTTGGTTGGGATTTGCTTTTGGAAAACAGGTGTTTTGTTTTGTTTTGTTTTGTTTTGTTGTTAGAGGCAGCATTGCATCGAAGCACGGGGAATCGTCCATCACCCTAGACGGTTCTCTAGACTTCTAGCTTACCATCCCCTTCTTCATACAGCTGGAAATTTCAGAGAGAATTAAACTTTAAAAAAGTTTATCCTGGAAGGAGCAAGGTGGGCCCTGCGCTAAGCACATAGTTCATGCCCCAAGTGTCCTTCAAGCCATGTGCACACCCCAGAGGTATAGACATCCTGCCGAGCTTCGAAGGGGGACCCTGGGACCAGGAATGAGGAGGCATCTGAGGGGGAGACCGTAGCCTCAGGCCACCCACATCCAGGGTGGAAAGGCTGCACTTTGAAAGATACTCAAGTCATATGCTGCATAGGAAAATGAATTGGTCAGGTTATCTGATGGTTTCACTGGGCAAGGGGTGGTACATTCCCCCTCAGTTGCCTGGGGGACACAGCCATCTGAGGCTTGTTGCCCAGTGACATGACCTCAGTGCACCTCTGGAAGAATCTGGGGGGGCGAGCTGTTTTCTGCTTTGTAACCCCCATGCCTTTAATATCCCAAAGCCTGTCTTGCTGCATCTTAAACACCAGTTTTGAAGTTGGGATCTTAATTGGAACATTTCAAACAGTAAATTACCTTAGAAACCAGAGTCTTCCAAATCGTACTGTAAGGTCCCTGGGTCCCTGTTCTCCTCAGACCTGCTTGTACCTGGGACCAGAACCTGCTGTCCCATGAAAACCTAATCCCATCTCTTCATTTTAATTAAGTCCATCGTTTGCTTATATCCGTAGATAGGGATTTCTCAGTGTTGGTTAAAAAGAAGCCACAAATCTCTGCCCTCACTGTACACACTTTTTGTTTGAAAACCAATAAAATCTTGATTCAAAATGACCATTTTTTAAATCAAGAATATATGTGATCCCAGCATTTCATTGGCTAAAACACAGAACTTCCCTGTCTTTAAGCTAAATCTTCAAATAGTCTGAAACTCTCTAGCCTAAAGGCAAAATAGCATGAGTGCTCACACAATACAGGATGCTGGGTGGCACAGCCTTTGTCCCAGGAGATGCCATAATGTGACAAGCCCAGGCCCCCAGAGAAGCATGCCCACCACATCTCACAGGAAAGAGACTGCTGATGCGAGAGGTGAGAGCCCAGCCCACCCAGGCTAAGACAAGGATGTATGCTAACTCAAATATCTGGGGAGTCTCTCACAGGAATGGGCTCCCCCAAGATTGTCATATCATTAGGGTCATTACTTTCTACCACCCTTCACACACACACATACATACACACACACACACACACGCGCGCGCACACAAATGATTTTAAACATTTTTTAAGTATTGTCTTCATAGAAATCTTATAAGATGAACCTGACGAATCAGCAGGGAAACTACATGAACAACTCAGCATTTCCTCTAAATCAAGATTCTTAGCTTCAGACTCCACAACATTTGGGGGTAGAACATCACTTCTGGGGACTGTCCTGTGCATTGTTATCTACCAAACCGATGCCAGCAGCACTCCTAGTTGTGACATCCAAACTGTCCTTCGAAGTTGTGAAGTGTCCCATAGGTGCCAAACTCATTCCTTGTTGAGAAGCATTGATCTAAATAGATGATGACTCAGGCAGAGGCACAGGCAGCTGTCCAGGGATGAAAAGCTGCACTTCTGCCGCTTGGGAAGGTGGTGGATTGTTCAAGTGAGTGCTCACAAACATATCCCTGTGCACTTGGATTCTGTTGCAGGATGGAGTGCACAAAGGCATCATTATTGAGCCATGGATTTCTTTGCTTCCAAAATAATGTGGAGGTGGAAATAAAATTGTAGCTGTAATAATTCTGTCTCAGCCGCAGTAATGCACATAGTCCAGGGAAAGTTTGAGGACCTATAGCTGTGGACATATTTTGTTTGACACACAGCTGCAGAGGCAGGTGCACACGCCTTTTCCAAATTCATGTATACCATGTGACAACTGTCCTAACTATCTTGGATTTCCAGTTTGCTGGCAGGTTATGCCCACCCTTGTTCTTATCCATGCATTCCACTGAGTCAACTGGTCAAAAGGATATGCCCCTCCACCCCCCCCCCCGCCCACTGGTATTGAACGCTTAAAGCAGAACTGTAAATAGTGGCTTCAGGAGCTGTTTTCTAAAATGTGTTGCCCCTTCCTCCCACTGCCTTTTTTAGCCAATATAAATGTCTATTTGCACACCTTTTGTTGTGGTTTTATATTGTAACAGCATTTTTTGAAACTATTGTATTTAAGGTAAGGTTTCATATTATGTCCACAAGTAATTAAATTATGTTTGAAGGTGGCTATATTCTGTACCAAAAGTTGATAAAGTTTTTCTTGCAGCTGGTAAAAGTAGGATTTTGCATGACCTCACACTTGTTCTGTGCTTTGTTCTGCTCTTTGGTGTGAGTGTGTCTCAAGTACTGCTGTGTGCTGAAGTATGCCTAGATCCCATGCCTTCATTGTGCTTTAAGTAACTACCAGAGGCAGGAGGGGTCCAAGGAGCAGGCTAACCTATTGGGGACAACTAGCAATCCATGTCTCTCATGCCCTCTCCTCTCTGTCACTCCAGCTTCCTTTGGTATGCTTGGACCTGTGCTTCCTGCCTCAGGTTCTTTCTGTGATGCGTACCTGAGAGTATGCTTGTCCTAGTAAAAGAGTCATGAACATTATGTGTTATCATTGCATTATCACCAAAGACATGTCTCACTACCAGTCGCTTCAGATACCAGCATGTTCCATTTCAAATTTAGAATCAACCACATGATAATATCTTAGAATCTTCATTGAGAAAGAGAGCTACCTGTTATGGACATGGGGGTTTAGTTTTGCCTTTCTTCTACTTTTGTGCTTTGTTTTTCTTTTGTTTTCACTGTATTGTGATTCTTGTAACATCCTCTTCTCATGAAAACACAAGTGAGATGAACTGAATTTATATATACACATCATGACGCAAACTCATTTCTCTATTCTTCACTTCTTCAGTTCCAGCAATAACAAGGGACCAGCTTTTTTAAAAAACCCAGACCTCCCTCATTCAACTTATGTTTCTATGATTTTTACTTTAAAGTGACACAAAATTAGACTTGAGATGTACAGGCATCAGAAATCAAGAAGCACATTCTCATTTGGTGCCATGGCACTCACTGTGAACAAGTGTAACCAGATATTAATATGCAACCTTGTTTCCGTCCTAATACACTTTTCTATGATGTTTTCTGTGGTGATTGTTGTGGTCAAATCTGCTTGTATGGAGTGAGGCTTTATGTCACCTCCCCGCTGGCAGGTACACGCACAAGACTGTATGTGAAAAGAATGTAGCCATATTCCTGGTCCTGCCTCTCTGGTAATGTTAAATTGTTTAGCTTTGGACAAAAGATGGCCACTGGAGGAATAGAGTATCCTTTTGTATGCTTTTTTCAGTGTTCTTCTGTAGTGAAATAAATTCTACAAACACTCTGTCTGCCCTCTCCAGTGAAGTCCACACAAGTACAAGAGAAGGCCCACAATGCAGGAGTCCTCTGTAGGCGATCTCCCAGTGAGCTCCCAGACTGTTAAGGAGGCAGGCTTCGAGAGATACATCACACGTTAGAATATACATGTGACCACCTAGGTATGGTGGTTTCCAGCAGGCATGACTGTTCAGTTCAGCAGGCTGGCCACCCTGTCTACAGACCTTAGGAACACCAGGTCATGCTGGTGAGGATGGGCAAAAGAGAGGACAGCAAGAACATTACTACTCTTCACAGAGCATCTCAATAAAGCACCTGGAGCCCAGCAGACACTATGACTTTGGACTGCCCTTCCTGTTAGTCCCCTGCCAGTGGGCTCTTTGGGCCAGAGCCAGGCCTGTACCATGAGCCTCCCCTTGCTGTGCCGCTGAGCTGCACTGATACAGGCCTCTGTGGTGAAAATCCTTTGTCCCTTTTGGATAAAAATCCAAGTACCATCTGAATTCAGATCTAAAAATATAAGGTGAGGTGGTAGCATCCATACTGCACCACATTGTATCCAAAGCAGTGAAACAGTGTGTTGAGTTTTGTAGAAGACCCTGGCAGCAGGACCCAAAAAAGGCTTTAAAAAATGTCTCTTCCCAAGGCAGCATCTTTTGAAGTTTGCAGCTTCCTCCCATCATTGTGCTGCAAGAGCACGTTATTTAAATGTAAGTATAAATATGGTGAAACTCCCATTGGAAACTTACTGCACCATGTTATAGCCATGCTTTATGTATCTCGTAGTAGCCACAGGTCCAAAGAATAAAGAATATCCATACTGCCTTTACAACAGAGGGCCTCAGACCAAGGGGAAGAAGTAATTCATGAAGTGGGTTGACAGAATGAAGGCATTGTTTGTGGATATACTTGTAAGCTATTGATTGGGGCCTTGCAGCTGTGTAATGAATGTTTGTTGGAAGCTCTCTGAGTAAGGGAGGGAGTCGCCTGCAGGTCTTCCAGAGACCAGCATCCGCAGTGCAGAAGATGGTGATGGCAGGTGGGAAACTTCTGAAACCCCCAACACAGTGACAGACTTTATTCCCTGCTTTTTGCCTTTTGAGATTTAAGAATTTTTCTCTGTGTAACCTTTCTAACAGGGCGTTAGCATTCACTTAGGTATTTCTGGTCTGAAGGGAATGCTGGAGGCTGCTGCTGGATTCCATTCTGAAAAGTATGTACCTATGAGCATCAGGCTGTATTTTAAATGTGAGCATGGCAGCTGGAGAGATGGCTTAGTAGTTAAGGCACTTGCCTGCAAAGCCTAAGGACCCATGTTCGACTTTCCAGATCCCACGTAAGCCAGATGCACAAAGGTGAGGCAAGCGCCAGGTCGCACATGCCCACTAGGTGGCACAAGCGTCTGGAGTTTGATTGCCATGGCTGAGGCCCTGGCGCACCAATTCTCTCTCCCTCTGTCTCTCTCTCGCTCACTCAATCTAAAATTAAAAAATAAATAGGGCTGAAGAGATTTCTCAGTGGTTAAGGCACTTGCGTGCAAAGCCAAAGGGCCCAGGTTCAATTCCCCAGGACCCACATAAGTGAGATGCACAAGGTGGTGCATGTGTGTGGTGTTCGTTTACAAAGGCTGAAGGCCCTGGCCTCTCTCTCTCTCTCTCAAATAAATAAAATGAATAAAAAATTTAAAAATATAGGCCAGGCGTGGTGGTGTACGCCTTTAATCCCAGCACTCAGGAGGCATAGATAGAAAGATTGCCATGAGTTCAAGGCCACCCTGAGACATAGTGAATTCTAGGTCAGCCTGAGCTAGAGTGAGACTCTACCTCATAAAAAAAAAAAAAATTAAAATGTGAGCATGGAATCAGAGGGTTGGGATAATGGTCAGGATTGGGGAATGGGAGCCCAAAACCCTTGTTCCAATGAATACTTCAGGTTTTCTATCAAAATGAAGCACTTTGGAGGTTTCCTAGCTCCCTTGTGAAATCTTTGCATCCTCATAAATGCATTCAGATTCCCAGGAAACAAAACTTTGGCTATTTCTGAATATCTGAATATATCCTATCATTTGGTATGGCCTCAACTCAGGCTCAGAGCTAAGAATGAAAGAAAGAGAATTGAGCAATTCCTGAAATATATAGAGGAAGTTCTCAGACAACCAAAGTGGGAACTCCATGTTCTTCTATCATCCTGGAAATTTCTGGCCCTTTCTCTGCACCAGAGCCCAGAGCAGCACTGGTTGGCACAACTCGCATGCAGAGGTGGGCCCAGAATGTTACTATTGCCACATGAAATCTGCCCCCTGCCCTTTTCCCCAGATCAGGCCACCTCCGCACAAGTAGCATCGCTAAGCAGACCAGAAGGAACCCTGTGGCTCTTGGAACAGCACTGCTCTCAGTAGCCTGGTTCCCTTTATGAACCAGCCTCAGTGCACCCACTCCTGGGACTGGCAACTCCGAGGCGACCAGCTCCCCACACACAGCTGCTAAGGCTTCCAAGCCTCCCAGGCCTATTTTCTCAGATGCATGCCCCCTTCGTGCAACCCCGTACCCATTGTGTGGGTCCAGCCCTTCTTGTGCAAAGCATGATGCCTAGTTGTAGCCCATCCTGTGGCAGTTACAGCCTTGAATTTCTAGAGCCCAAATCTGCTATTTTTAGGATGTAGGAATAATTAAAAATGTCTTCTTCACCTGAGGTTAAAGCAACACACAGGTGAAAGAGTAAGAAAGTGGGAAACGAACATGTTTGCTTTGTTACTCACAAAACCTACCATAGAGACGCACTTCAGCATGTGCCAGTTTTCCAAAACCCACTCCGGTTGGTGCCCATCATGGCAAGAGGAGCAGGGAAAGGTCGAGGCCCACAGGAGCAGCCTCACCACTGTGCTCAGCGGTCCCAGTGGACAGCTCTGCACTCTGCCTGGCCTCTGTGTCTTGCTGGACACATCTCAGCTGTCGCAGGTTTCCAAAGTGACTCAGGCTAAAATACCGGTCTCCTAATGGATCCGCTACCTCCTGGTTCTCCTTGTTCCAGTCCAACCTTCATGGTCAACTTCAAAAATGATGTTGCTAAGAGGCTTGTGAGAGCTCAGCACTAAATTAGATGTCTCTTATCATGCCTTCCAAGGCTCGGGGAATTTTGCACAAGAGAGCGTGGAAAGTCTGTATAAGCTGTAGAGTGGAGAGGAGTACTTTGGTACACTGTCCTATGGACATGAAGAGACATTTATTACCTTACAACGAATGCCATAACCCTTACACATTATTGAGCCCATCAGCACTTCAGTATAGATGATGGAGCAGAGTGAGATGAATGAGACAGCAAACTAGAAGGACTACTTGGAAAGATAAGGTTTAGTGAAATGGGAATGGGGAGGGACAAAGGAGGATAATGGGAGGGGGAGGATATTATGATCATATTACAGTATGTTCATGTATTAAAACTCTGAAAAGATATTTTTGTAGAGACTGGCATGGTGGCTCATGCCTATAAACCCAGCACAGTAAGAGAATCAATGTGAGTTCAAGGCCAGCCTGCACTACGTAGTGAGTTCCGCATCAGTCTGAGCTGGAGTGAGCCCCTGATTAAAAAAGAAACTGCTTTGTGAAAACAGGGGCCTGATCGAGGACTGTTAAGAGTATGGGGTTGTTGAGGTTGGGCTGAATATACCTCACATTATACCTGCACACAGATCCCTCAGTGAATGAATGAAAATCTCAAAGCAACCTACAATTTCTTACATCAAGTGGCCTTTTGCCTAAGAGGCTATCACTCTGGCCATGTCCCCAGGGGTATGACCTGGTGGTTAAGGATAGGATTCTGAGGCCATCAAGCCTGGGATTGAATGTCTGTGCTGCAAGCCAAAGTTTTAGGATAGTGAGTACATAGCCTAACTTCTCTGAGCCCTGTTTCCTCATCACTTAATCATTTAATTCTCCTTTGAGAATGAAGTCATTTGCCATGAACTGAGAATAGGTCTGAGTTGTTCAAACTTTCCTGATCTGCCTAGCATTTGCATAATGCCCTCTTCCTCCCTTTATCTCATTACATCCATGACAGCCAGGTGAGCCAAAGGTCCATCTACATCCCCATCTCAGCAGATACTTTAGGTCAGAAACTAGCAAGTCTCCCTCCTTTTTCACACCAGCCACACTGATATGTTCTCCATTACCCATAAGTGCCACAAAGAGGCCCACAGATAACTAGACAGAGGCATTAGGATCAGTACACACGGTGATCATTACACATTATGATCAATAAGTCCAGGACCAAGAGAACAGCACCATTTCCCTCACGAAGCAGCTCCTGGCCTCATCCCTCTGCCTGCCTTCCTTCCTTTCCTTCCCTTTCTCCTTTCCTTTTAAGAAGGAGTCTCATGTATCCCAGGCTGTCCTCAAAATTTGCTATGAAGCCAAGGATGATCTTGAATGCCTGGTCCTCCTGCTTCCACCTCCCAGGTGCTGGGATCACAGGCACCCAGTTTATGGAGCTGTGGGAGTCAAAAAGGGCTTTGTGCATGCTCACAAAACCTCTATATCAGCTGGGCGTGATGGCGCATTCCTTTAATCCCAGAACTCGGGAGGCAGAGGGAGGAGGATCTCTGTGAGTTCGAGGCCACCCTGAGACTATATAGTGAATTCCAGGTCAGCCTGGGCTAGAGTGAAAAAAACTTCTATATCCCCAGCTCTGTCTCCATAATCAGTGATGCCATGGGACACTATTTTTCCTCCAGCCTCTTTGTCCCCACTATTTCTTAGAACTGACCCCTGTTGTGAATGACAGGCGGGGGGGGGGGTGACTAAGATAATTGATGGGTTTGTTAAAATTTGATCTAGAAAATGGGAGTGCAGAAGGTTAAAGGAATCCTATTATTCCTAGTAGGCACTCCAGACATCCACGTTGTGAGGACCTCCTCAGTAGCAGGTGGCAAACTGAGCCAGGTAAACAGTGTTCATCAGCACCACAGATGCACATTGCTTGAACTTCCTGTTCATCCCTTGTGTGTGCCATTTCCCTCTGGAAGACTTACATCATGAACCCTGGTTCTGTGGGTGTCTAACCTTGGACAAGCAGAGTTATAGTGAATGGCCTCACACACATGGTGCTAGAACCATGTTTGACCAAAGTTGTTTATCTCCAGGGCCCACCCTCCAGTAATGGCCAGGATACTTCACACAAATAGCAAGGAAATAAGATGCAGTGAACTGTGTTTTAAAACAATGTGTGTAAATGCCTGGGGAACGAGACATCGCTTCTCACTGGTCATTAGGGCAGGCTCCATGGAGAAGCTCATGTCTGGTTAGAACTTGCCAAATACTGGGATTTAGACATCAGAAAGTGGCCAGAAGGGCTTTCAAGATGAAATAAGCACAAGAACAAAATACTGGGCAAAGGTCATAGAAGTCTGGTAGTGAAAAATGAAAGATAAATGTGGAAGTACAGACTGAGGAGACATGGAATTTGAACAGGGCAATCAGAAACCACTGGAGGCATAAGGAAGGAGTGATGCCTGAGAATTCTGTGGAGAAAGAAGAACCGTCTGAGGTCCATTCAGAAGAGATCCAGCTTAAGCAACACCAAGGCGCTGACAGTAGAGAGATGCAGAGAGGAGATGCCATCTCCAAGTGTAGAGGGACTTTGTCCTCACTCACTGCTATATTCACAGGGTCAGGAAGTGTTGCTGCAACCTAGAAAGTGCCCGATGTATATCTGTTACGTCAGCATTTACTTCAGATAATTCAAGGGATTGTTCTTTGAAGGAAAGCTGAGTTGGCCCTCAGTCTCAGATACTGTCTAGGAGCCTTTAATAAGAGATCATGGGTTCCCCATGCATGGCCGTGCACTTAGGAGACATAGCACGCCCTTGATGGTAACAGAGGCGGGCAGCAGCACTGGGGCTGCACCTAGTGGGTGGAGAGCGCCTCTGAGGAAGTGGGAGGAACAGGAACTAGCAAAGAAAATGATTGTCCACGGAGGAATGAAAGCCAGGTGATCGTAGATGATTGAGTTTTGGTATTCTTTTTTTTTTTTTTTCAATTTTATTTATTTATTTGACAGAGAAAGAGGGAGAGGGAGAGAGAGAGAGAGAATGGGCCTGCCAGGGCCTCTAGCCACTGCAAATGAACTCCAGACTCATGAGTCCCCTTGTGCATCTGGCTAACGTGGGTCCTGGGGAATTGAACGGGGATCCTTTTGGCTTTGCAGGCAAACACCTTAACTGCTAAACCATCTCTCCAGCCCAGCACACCAACTTTTATTTCTTCAGAGAGAGGCCCAGGGCTGAAGATGGTTTATGAGTTAAGGTGCTTGCCTGTGAAACCTAAGGACCCAGGTTCAATTCCCCAGAACCCATGTAAGCCAGCTGCACATGGTGGCACAAGCATCTGAAGTTTGTATGCACTGACTAGAGGCCCGGGCAGGCCCATTCTCCCTCTCTCTCTTTCATATATATGTACATGTGTATGTACATACATACATACATAAAATATTTTTTAAACAGGCCCATATGCAGGCCAAATGAGGAAGGTGGCTGAGAAAGGCCCCTGAGCCAGATGGATAGCTTATCCAAGTGACTCTAGAAGTATTGATAGGTGGGAAGAGGCCAGGTGGGCAGAGGTAGACTAGGGCCTCACCAACACAGCCCTACACCTCAGATGTTACCAAATCCTTGGCCAGATTTTCCAAAAGAGGAAGGGACTCATTGAGATGTCCCTGGCTTTTCCTACTTTTGTCAAATCCAAGGCAGGATTAAGGTGGACCTCCCTTGACCACTATCTCCCTCTCCAGTGGCTGCAGCCTCTGCCTGACTGGGCAGAGGGTTACTTGTGGCAGGATGCATCACCCTCTGCTCAGAGATCAAGACTGTCCTTGAGCGGTAGCCAGCCCCTGCTCCATGTCGTCCGCCCCCTCCCCCCCCAGCAGCAGGCGCTAGACCTGAGGGCTGAGCAGATGGGCCCTGGAGACTCCGTGAATAGGCCTGAGAGGAAGCAGATGTGCCCACCATGGTCCCCAGGCACAACTGGGAACCTGTCCCTGGGGGAGGAAATTTGCATAATAAGGATAATTTGGTACCAAAACTGTCCCCTAGATCTCAGTACAGTTCACAAATTTCACTTCTTCTTTCCCATGTTTTCTTAAACCAACTAGATGTGACATGAAGTATGTGAATTGTCCAAACTTTTTATTTTTTGTCTCCCTTCGTGAGTCAGCCCCGGGCTGCTGCTCTCTGCACTTAACCATACCCTTGCGCCCAAAGGGGAGCCTCTCACACTGCCACAGAGGCCTCTGCCAGGCACACCTGGGAAACAGCCCAAGTCCTCTCACCCTGAATACAACCACATGGTATCCCAGACTCAAAGACGGCATAGGTGGTCACTGCCTCTTAGACAGTATGCTTGGCCAATGCCATCTCATTCTGTTGCTTCCCTGGCACCTGCCTGGGCTTCCTCATTTTCATTATCCATATGGCTTCCTGTGGGAAGAGGGTGGGTCTGCCTCAGAGTAAGGACAGTGTATAGTTTCAGGGTCCTTTGGTTTGATTCCCTTTTCAGACCTCCTCCCTTCTGGTCACCACCCTATCCCCACCCAGAGTGGGCACTTCCCTTTCCTAACTCATTCGTGGACCGCATCTCTGCCAGCAACGTGAGATGCTTTTTATATATTAATTTCAAACTAACTCATGGGAAGACAGTTGCACATTTAAACCCACTAATACCATTATTAAACTTTTGAAACTGAGAATTCTCTAAAATAAGAGGTTTAGAGATCTGTTTAGATGCCTGCCACGGTGAAGACCAGTCCGGAGACAAATTCCTTCAGCCACCAGCAAGAAGGCAAAATTGCTGTTGCAAAATGTCTGTCCAGCCAAAGTAGCAAGAATGTTTTATATCAAAATTAGGGGACGAAGCAGCACAAGCCTACACTCTCTAGACACAGCCGGCAGATCGGTATGACTGTAGTAGGTGGTTAGGCTGTAAGGAGAGGTTTGCTACTTTACTTCCTAGTTGATTGATGGCAAAAGCAAATGGTGCTGTGGCCTTGGAGAGAGGCCTTCAGTCCACAAACAAAAAAAGTGGAGCCCTTTGTATGTTTCTTTTTTGTTGTTGTTGTTAATTTTGCTTGAGGCTGTCAGTGAAAATGTCTTTCTCTTGACTTTGGTCTATACTTTAATTTAGAATATCTCAGAATACAAAGACAAAACAGACATTTTTATGAGTTCAAGGATGATCTCAGGTCCTTGAAGTGTGAGGAGCTGGTCTACAGGTCCAATCCATTCTCTCCAGAATGGCAGACCTGACCCCAGTCCTTATTTGCAACATTCTCCAAATCACGCGTGATTCCAGCACTCACTCTGAGGGCCCTGCTTGTCCTGGGAAGTCTCACAGCTCACTGGGTGCAGTAGCAGAACCCCCAGCATGCAGTGTTTAGAGCTCTCTGAAGACGAAGTCTGTGTGCCCAGAGTAAGTCTACATCTAGACAGTCCTGATGCCTGTAAGCCTCTGGAGGGATGAAGCTGGTCGCAGGCCTCCTGGGACCTCGCACAGCAGTGGAGTGCAGTACGATGGATCCTGCTTCCCAACATGCAGGGCTTCCTGATAGCTGCATCAGCCCCAGCATGATGTCAGGGACCTCAGCCCATGGCACCGATGCTCACTCGAGACGCTCCGAGACTCTCCTCTCTAGGAGGGTCCTGTCCTTGTCCTGGCCTTCAGGCCCTCATCCAGTGGTTCATCCAGGACAGGCAGGACAGCTTCCTGAGTAAAGCTGCAGAGCAGGCAGAAGGGCACCGAGGGGAGACGGCAGGAGCCACCCCTAGAGAGTCCAGAGACCCTCAGCTCGAGCAGCAGTGAGCATAGGGAAGGACGCCCTCCAAGGACCGGGTTTCATTCTCCAGTCCAGTCCCATTCTCATTCCTGGTAAAGCACGCTACCACAGCCCTGTCCTGTGAGCATGACCAGTTCCTCCCCCAGCACTGGTCATGCTCTCCCAGGACCAGGGCCAGGGGTGGACATGAGGGAGGGATCAAGGGATCATCAGTTCAAAGCCAAGAACGAACCAAAGTGAGGCCAGTGGCTGCAAGGTTAAATTAGGTGTCCAAAGCCAAGTGTGTGGTGCACAGCCACAGCCCAAGGGCCAGGATGCGCAAATCTGGTGCATCTCAGCCAAAACAGGAAATGATGGAGTCACGCAAGTTAACCAGAACCAGAGGTGGAAGAAATGAAATACAAGAAGAAACAAAAAGGGAAACCAACAGATTAGAAAACAGTGATGCGGCTGGGCATAGTGGCGCACACCTTTAATCCCAGCCCTCAGGAGGCAGAAGTAGGAAGGTTGCTGTGAGTTTGAGGCCGACCTGAGACTACATAGTGAATTCCAGGTTAGCCTTGGCTAGAGTGAGACCCTACCTTGAAGAAAAAAAAAAAAAAAAAAAAAAACGGCAGAGGGCTGGAGAGAAGCCTTAGTGGCTTAGCAGTTAAGGTGTTTGCTGGCAGAGCCAAAGGACCCAGGTTCAATTCTCCAGTACCCACATAAGGTAGATGCACAAGGTGGCAGCTCATTTGCAGTGGCTAGAGGCCCTGTTGTGCCCATTCTTTCTCTCTCTCTGTCTCTCTCAAATAAATTAAATTAAATTAAGAGAAAATAGTAATGCATGTAGCAGATGCAATCAAACTATCAATAGTTACTACAAATGTCAGTGGATGAAATATACCAATAAAAGATAGAGACTGTCAGAGTTGACCCAAAACCAAGACTTAACCTACAGCTGTCCAAAGTACTCTCACTATAAGAGAGAAAGAAGTAACCTGCTAACTTTAATATAAAGTAGGAATAGCTATTTTAATCTTAGAAAAGACTTCAGAGTAAAGAAAGTTATCAGGGATAAAAAGAGGTATTACGTTATGAAAAGTAGTCAGTTACTCCAAGGAAACAACAATCATTAATGTGTATGTTTCTAACCACAGAACTTCAAAATATGGGCTGGAGAGATGGCTTAGCAGTTAAGTGCTTGCCTATGCAGCCTAAGGACCCCGGTTCGAGGCTCAATTCCCCAGGACCCACATTAGCCAGATGCACAAGGGGGCGCACGCGTCTGGAGTTCATTTGCAGTGGCTGGAGGCCCTGGCGCGCCCATTCTATCTCTCTCTCTCTCTCTATGTGCCTCTTTCTCTCTCTGTCGCTCTCAAAAAAAAAAAAAACAGAACTTCAAAATATGTAAGACAGGTTGGGGAGGTAGCTCAGTTGGTAGAGTGTTTGCCTACTATGCACAAAGCCCTGAGTTGGTAGAGTTTTGCCTACTATGCATAAAGCCCTGAGTTTAATCCTCAGTATGACATAAATATTAACATACCCCCGTAGCCTCCACACTAGGGAGGTAGATGCAGGGGAATCAGAGGTTGTAGTCCATCTTTGACTACATATCAAGTTTAAGGTCAGCCAGGAACACATGAGACTGTCTTAGAAAAAAAAATACAGGAGACAAAAACTAACAACTGCTAGCAGAAATAGATGAACTCACTCTTACATACATCCTCTATAAGAAGTGGACAGATCCAACAAGCAGGAAATCACTAAGGATGTACTTTAACTGAAAGAAATGAGTTATTTGGGCAAAGAACAGTAGGCAGTAGCAACAGCAAGAACCTAGGCCAAGAGGCTGGGGTATGATTATTGTGCTGAAGGAAGGTAAGCAGTAAGGTTGGGGGAGGGGGTTTGCAGGTCCTGCTGGCCTTGGTGGTCCTGGAGGAGACCACAGTAAGAAGCCACCACTACCGCTCAGCGGAAGAAGGACCTCTTAGCACCCCAGTGAGGCCGGGAGCTGAGAGAGGAGCTAAGGTGATTCCCTTGCTGTACCGCAGCAGCAGGGCTGTTCTGTAGGGCACCACCCTCCAGAGCAAGGGTGGAAATAGGCGTGAGCACAGATTTCAGGTAGTGAAACTAGGGCCAGGGAAGAAGACAGCCTTGGTGAAGGTCACAGGGAGTTACCCACTCTCAAGCCACATTTCCTAAGCCTCATTATGCATAATATATAAGGAGAATGGGCAAAATGTCTAAGGAAAAGACATATATATGTTTGACCCCTCCTGGAGATCCATATTGTCTGTGAGAAAGCCTGAGAAAAATGGAATGTGGCTTATTTGATGCAGCTTTCCACAAATGTATTTAAATATTTTATTTTTATTTATTAATTTGAGAGAGAGAGAGAGAGAGAGAGAGAGAATGGGCACGCCAGGTCCTCTAGGCCCTGCAAATGAACTCCAGATGCGTGTGCCCTCTAGTGCATCTGGCTTACATGGGTCCTGGGGAGTCAAACCTGGGTCCTTTGGCTTTGCAGGCAAGTACCTTAACCGCTAAGCCATCTCTCCAGCCCCACAAATGTATTTAATCCAAAAAGTCCCTACTACACTTCAAATTGTGCTCAGCATGCTTTTCACCACATAATACTTCAGAGATACTTCACTATTTCATGGTCCTAGAAGAGAAGCCATGAGCCTATGACAAGTCGCAGCAGCCCATCCCTAGCTCATCACAGGCATGGCGTGGTCCTGCAGTACTGCTCTCAGACTCCTAAAATTCCTAGCATTTCTGCTCCCTTCCTGCAACTGTGGAATCCTGAATCATAGATGAAGACATAGGCTCTAGTCACAGGGTGACTTGGTCAATGTTAGGGTGAGGCCAGGTGGCCCTGGAATAGATGCTCCTCTGGGAGCCGTTTAGCACCTCTTTTCTCAAGAGGGTCAACACATGAGCGGTCTCCTGTATTCTGGCGGGAGAGCTAGCACACTTCAGAGCTAAGACCATAGGCAGTGAGGAGGCTCCTCGGGCTTATTCTCCTCATGACGGAACAAAAGGCAGAGTTGTGTTTCCTCTGCCTATGACAGCCTTGATAGTGCAACTGAAGACCTGGCCTAGGGCCTCAATAACTCAAAACAGATCTACGTCCTAAGCATCTGGTTGGCCACGTAGAAAGCCCCAGCATACTATTTCCATTCATTTTTTTTCTAGCTCACACTTAGTGAAATGTTATTATACATGCATAGAAATTAGAATAAAATGAAAACAAAGCATATGCTGATTTTTTTTAAATTTCAGGCTGGAACCCATTCTCTTGAAGTTTGACTTCACATACAAACGTGGAATTCTAAGGCACAGACAGGAAAAGTAACTTCCCCATTATCCTTGAGAGGCAAGATAATGCAGCCTATAAGAACAAAATAAATACAATATGAGAGTAGTATAAGATCTTAATATCTATAATGTTATTTTAAGTTAGAGTGAAAATGGTATTGGTTAAGTTGATCAATTACCTATTATTTTTTCATTTTTTATTGTTTTTAGAGCAAAAGAAGAGAGAGAGAGAGAGAGAAGCCAGGGCCTCAGCCACTGCAAACTCCAGACGCTTGCGCCACCTAGTGGGCATGTGAGACATTGCGCTTGCCTCACCTTTGTGCATCTGGCTTACATGGGATCTGAAGAGTCGAACATGGGTCCTTAGGCTTCACAGACAAGTGCCTTAACCACTAAGCCACCTCTCCAGCCCAATTACCTATTTCTTAAATATATTCCTTATTTGATATTCTAGTTGTTATTTGGGTTTAGATTTGACACTAGGGAGACTTTTCACTGTAGATGCAATCATTTTTGATACTGGGTAGGCCAGGAGTTAGATATGAGGTAATGAAGGAAAACTGAAGCTGGATCTGGTAGCTGTGACTCCTGATGCTCAGAACTCTCTTTTGTAGTTAAACGTCCTGGAACCTGCAGTGAGACTGTTCCCACCATATCAGAATCCAAGGCAACAGGGCATCTTCCCACACATGTGTGTCAACAAAAGGTCTGCATGCTCAAAAGGACACAATGCCATTAAAAATCACATTATGAAGCCAGGTGTTGTGGAGCATGCATTTAATCCCAGCACTTGAGAGGCTGAGGTAGGAGGATGGCTGTGAGTTCAAGGTTAGCCTGAGACTATATAGTAAATTCCAGGTCAGCCTGGACTAGAGCAAGACCCTACCTCAAAAAATAAAAAACAAAAAATCACGTTATGGTGTTAACACCCTCCCCCACCCCACTTTGTGGGCTTTTCTAGAACATCACAGGAGGAAATACCCTAAGAGGAAGGTCCCGCCCACTATGGTTTTAGGAAGGAAAAAGGGTCACCTTACCCCAAGAATACGTTCTTGACAACTTCTGGGCCATTCACAACAGAGCTCCCTGCTTGTCCCCACAGTGCCCTTCCTTTGGGGTGCCAACCTCAGTCTCTCTGTGGAGTGCCTGCTTTGCTTTACCCAATAAGCTTCTGCTGAAACTGTGCCTTACAAAGAATTTCTAACCTGTAAAGTCAGAGTTGTAGCTGTTAATCCACTGTCCTCCCAAATTGCCGGCTCTTTGACTACAGCGCCTCTGCTCCCTGGCACCTGAGGTGACAGGCAGCAAAGAGTTCAGGTGTTCCTGTTGCAATTTCAAATCATTAGGAAGAATCCTCAAAAGCATTTCACTGGGCAGTCAATGCAAATCCTGCTTACAATACTGAGTGTGAAAAGCTGTGAGAGGTAAGGACATAATAGTTTGGGAAAGAGAAACATGACAGAGAAATTGGACAGCATTCCTCTACAAAGTGTGAGGAATATGAGAACATATTTCTACAGCATAGACTGGAAAGGAATCTGAGAATGCAAATCAGTGGTGTATTCCTAAGTTTTAGTAACAGAATGAGGAAAGGTGCTGAGAAGGACTGGCGATAGTTCAGATGGAAAACCAGATGAAGTAGAAGTAATAGTTTGGGTGGAAAATGGCAAGAGTAAAGGTAGAGCCATACTGTACTTGTTAGTATACAGTGATATTTTTTAACAACTTAGTCAGACATCAAAGACAACCATGCAGGATGTCATGAACTCATCTTCCTGGATAATATAAGGTTCAAAACTTCAAGAAGGATTTCCTTAACAGATCCTGCTTTATATTACAAAATCCTTCACCAACCTTAGGATAAAACTAGCTCTCTCCTATTCAGGAAAATATATACACTGCAAAAATCACATTCATAAATCTGTAGCTGAACACAAATATTTCTAAGTAACTGGTACATTTCAATGGTCATATCACAGAGAAGCAGTATCTAAGATAATGGATATGCCAATCACCCTGATCAACTCATTATACATTTCACACATGTCCAGGAATGTCACACTCCATCAATATATATAATGACTATGTACCAAAATAAGCTTTAAGGGCTGGAGAGATTGCAAAGTGCTTAAAGGCACTTGTGTACAAAGCCAGATGGCCTGGGTTTGATTCCCCAGTGTCCATGCACAGCCAGCTGCACAAAATGGCACACACATCTGGAGTTCATTTGCAGTGGCAAGAGGCCCTGTTGTGCTCATTCATTCTTTCTCTCCTTTCAAATAAAAAAATAAACAAAAAAAAATATATATATATATATTATATAATATATAATATATACTCAAAGCTGAAAGTCACTACAAAGCCTTCTGGTATTCTGCCCTGTTCCTATAAGAGACTACACTTGATTCAGTAAGTGGTAGGTTTGCTATTGATGCTTATGAAGCAATTGTAACCCTCTCACTTCACATCCTAAAGTCAGTGTTTCTGTTAGTCTAAATGATCCTTAATGCAAGCGGTGGCTGCTCTCTGAGGCACGCTGGGTGTCACATCTTGGTCCACCCTACCATCCAAGATGTTAAAGGTTGCCTGCCTGCGCTTGCCAGCCTCCCCCAGCACTGCCCGAGTTGATCACAAAGGAGAGCACGTCTCCCTGCCTGGCCTTCCTTATACAGGCCTCCACACCCAGCTTTCTCCTCCCAGTGGACACTGGCATGCAATCTCAGGACGTCTGACGTGATGAGCACACAGAGAACAGCAACATGGCAGTAGTGATGGTGACAGAAAAACACGGTAGATGATTCACTGTCTTGATACCTTAGAGACCAAGCTAGTCAGAGATATTGCCTGACCTCTTCTAACTAGGGGGAGCCACACTCTGAAGCACCCCAGGGGACCCAGCGGACAGTCCAACTCCAAGAGTGTCAACCATAATATGTTCTTACAGAAGGGAAATACTCCTCCTAATGATTATTTGGTCAGTAATACATGTAAGGCACAACACACCCTCCTGGAAAGGCTTGTCTGGCAGAAGCCAACAGCAACCCTGCTTTTTGTCTGTGTGCTCAGAGGTGGGAAGCATGCATCCCCAACTATGACTTGAGATGACAGAATGACAAGGTAAAGCATTCACATCCCAAGTAGGTCTGTCAGAACAATGCTGGGCCATAGGCATTTAAACAATTAGGTAGGATAGAAAATTCAGTCTCTTGGCTGCTAACATTCCAGGTTTTTAGTAAGCTAGCAGTGGTTCCAGCTGTGCACACAGATAAAGAATTTTTTTTAATATAGCAAATTGCGCAGGAGTAGTTCTGGTCAAAGTGTGATGTGCACCCGCCTTGCTCCTCAGGGTTCCCCCAGTTTCTAGAACAGTGGCTGACATGGGATTAGGACAACTGTCAAACTTGAATCTCTTCCCTCAGCAAGCCAGGTTCCTCCAATGTGATTCCCAGTGAAGCTCTCCTGGGTACTGAATGTGAAAGCTGCCTTCGGTGTTTGGAGATTGCAGCAGTTTGTACTGCTATGAAAGGCTTCACTCTGCCTAAAAGCAAAATGTCATTTGCCTAAGCTCCTGACATTTGTATGCATTCACACTGATCCCACTCAAGGACCTGGTTGATGCTGAGGTTCCCCTGGGATGGCTCAGAGCTCTAACCCCATTTCTCTGAGAGTGTGTGCTGCGTTGGGTTCCAGTGACCTCTAGTTCCCTCCCACCAGTTAGCAACCTGCAAAACAGAAACTGGTGAGCAGCCCTCGGAGGGAGGGATTCCAGCAAATAAGGAAGGACAAGCTGCACCCTGCCGGCTGCTTCTTGCAGGATCATCTTCCTCTTGGGAGAAAAAGAGGAAAAAAGGGGGCAAATCACTTTCCTCTTGCTTCTGCTTCTCCTAAATAAACTGCTTGCCTAATTTCCTTTGCAGTTAGAGAAACGTTCCTTGTGAAAGCCACTATTTCCACACAGTCACACCCTGGACTCTCGGGCTCCCAGAGGCATTTGCATTTCCAGTTTCCCTGTGTTCCGATACTGTAGCTGTCCTTACATCTCAACTGGAAGACAAAACTGCAGGCAGAGTGCAGTGGCTGAAGCCAGCAGAACCTTTCAGTGAGTATTGCTCCACTGGCCTCAGGTGAGCAGGAAGCAGCCCTGGGAGGCTCTAGCTGAAAGTGGGGGTTCTCCTAGAGTGGCCTTGATCATGTCATCTAACACAGACCCAGGATGGTATGGGCTTCTTTGTGCCCCTGCTGTGAAAAGATTTGAGAAAGCCAGAGCAGTCCTGTACTTGAGAAGGAGTCAAATCTGTTCCCAGCCTGTGCCTGGAAATCCTGAGTGGCTGGGGTGTACCTAGAACACCTAGTACACCTGTTACTAGGAATACCTAGTAACGGCCTCACATGCTTGCTCAGTATATGCAGACACCCAAACCATGCAGTGTGTAAGGGGAAAAAGGTCCTTCTGAGTCCCAGAAAGATGCAAAGGAAGTATTTGTGAAGTATTCAGCAACATAATGCAACATGGTCAAACGTCTTCCTGAGTGGCATCCATTGGTGTGCTGAGGACTTTTGAGTGTACCAAGAGGTAAAAAAAATCCTAAAGCTTGGTAAGCTAATTAGCCTCTCCATCATCTCCATCATCATATTCTGTCCCATCGACCCAGAGGAAACCAGTTCACTTAGAAGGGATTCAAGGCGCTGAGGAGGTAGATAAGGTGCTTGCCACACAAGCATGGGGACAGCTCAGATCCCCAGCATCTATGTAAGTGCTAGATGGGCTTCTGGGGACAAGCTGGCTAGTTAGACTTGCCTAATCTGCAAATCCTGACTTCAAGTGACCGACACTACCTCAGTAAATAAAATGTAGAGCAATGGAGGAAGACACCTTGTGTCAACCCCTGGCCTCCATATGCATAGCCGCATATATGTCCATCCATGCACATATGAACACCCATGCACACCACACACTCTGGAGAGATGGCTTAGAAGTTAAGGCACTTGCCTGCAAAGCCAAAGAACCCAGGTTTGATTCCCCAGGACCCACGTACGCCAGATGGACAAGGTGGCACATGCATCTGGAGTTTATTTGCAGTGGCTAGAGGTCTTGGTGTGCCTATTCTCTCTCTCTCTCTCTCCAATAAATAAAAATAAAATAGTTTTAAAAATAATAAGAGGAGGACTCATGCTCCTTTCACATTTATAGACAAGCCTGGAGAAAGTGCTTGAGAAGTAAATGGGAGTCATGTGGCCGGGGCTACGGCTGAGCCCAGGGCTTTCCCCATGCATCGTGTCACTGCAATACCTCCACCCCATCATTTTGAAACAGGATATCACTAGGTTGCCCAGGCTGGCCTTGAATTTGAAGTTCTCCTGCCTCAGCCTTCCAAACTGCTGCAATAATAGGCCTGTACCACTGGGCCCAGAGCATTTTTCAGGTACAAAGGATAGAAATACAATATTTTGAAGTATGAAGGAACTCAAAGTGCAAGCATTTTATCAAACAATGAACTGAGCCTTTTTAACATCTGAGTTGTTAACTGAAACTATTTTCAAAGAGGGATGATAAAGTCACTTCAGGCCCTTCCCGGAGGCCTGGGAAGCCCGAGAAGCGCTCGCCCCCTGGTGGCACAAAATTGAAAGGCTGGCAGGAGCCCTTGTAACTGACAATGACTTTTTTCCAGGGCAGTTTTACACAGAGGCTGGGGAGGGGCCTCAGGTCACCACCAGTAAGGGTAGGCATGGGGTTAACACCCAGGGGAATGTGTCCCTCCTTTGCTTGTGGGTTAACTTTAAAATCAGTTATTCAAGCTGGGCATGGTGATGCATGCCTTTAATCCCAGCACTTGGGTGGGAGAGGTAGGAGGATTGTGGCTGTGAATTTGAGGCCACCTGAGACTACATAGTGAATTCCAGGTCAGCCTGGGCTAGAGCAAGACCCTACCTTAGTAAATAAACAAGCAAAAAAAAAGTTATTCAGCCATTATGCCTACTGAGATCCATTTTCTTAATAAACCCTGTCAATACCTGCCACACTCACAGGGGCTATGGTGGACCCCTTCACTCTGAATCTAGAATCCCCTAGGAAATTAGCAAGGCACACTTTAACCAGGTGTTAGGGGTCCAAGAAGGTCCTTGCACCACAAACTGTAGGTTTCATTTTAATTTTAATCAAAGAATTGAATTAAAAAGAAGATTGAGAAGGATAATTATTAAATTATTATATTTATTGACGTAAGTACAGAGCCAAGGAAAGACATCCACGTGGTAGAGATCCCATGTGGAGGGCCTGGAAAGAAAAGAGAAAGTTCAAGGAGCTCCTGCCATGTGGGTAGCTGGAGGGGGTAAAGGAGCCCATGTGGAGAGTAAGGGCTAGGAGTCCTCCCCGCTGGGCCTGGGCCAGCTGAGGGAAAACTCACTCGCTCACAGCTGGAAGTTCCCAAGTAGTCACACATGCTGCCCTCCCCTTGCAAAGGTATGTATAACCTTAGGGTGGTGGGCTGTCTGCCGGCTCAGGTGAACCAGAGGAACAGCTGGTTGGTTAGCACTAGGGGCTGTCTCAGGAAGAGGCTAGCCCTGGCACCAGGTTCTGGGAGCTGAATGACCAAGTACAATGTTTAAATCCTATGAACAACCTTCCTCCCAGGAAGGGTCCTGGTTGTGGAAAAACAGGTCTAGGGAACTAGGCAAGAGATAAGAAGTTAGATCATCTTAGATTTCTAATAAGTGCAGACTTTCCTGCCCTTTTTACTTTCAGGGGTCCGGTCACCCTAATTGTGCCCCCCCTCAATACCTCTTGGTGTGTCTGGGAGGGTATTCCAGAGAAATTAACAAAAGGAGATAAAACCAGTCCTGAGTTGTGGTTTCACATGCCAATGGGCTGGGTGCCAGGGCGTTCGGAACAAAAGGGGAAAAGGAGCACTCCGCTCGTGTGGAGGCCCTCTGCTGTGTGCCTGCCACGAGGTGAAGTGCCTGCTCCACCCTGCCCTCCCTACCGTGCTGGACGCAGACCTCTGAAACTGGAACAGAACAAACCTTTCCTCCTCAAGTCATCTTTCTCAAGTATTTTCTCAAAATGACTAAAAGTCTAACTAATACATATACTTTATTTTAGTTACAATTAGGCTTCATTTGTATGTACTTAAATGTAAGTCATTAAATTTACACTTTAAATATGAGCAGTTATTTTTCAATTTTATCTTGATAAGCTATTTTAAAATTTAAGATACCTGGGGTGAAATAATTTTGATACTGAATTTTTGAGAGGTCTTCAGGGTACTCATACAATAGTTTAATGTCTTTTCCCAATCTCATGCTAGAATCTAATTACCACCATGGCAGAATTGGGAGGTGGGCCCTTGAAGAGATGATTGGGCTCTAAGGGCTCCACCTTATAAATGGATTAGTGCCTTGATGTTGGGAGTAGCCCCAGGGGCTCTCTTGCTCACCCTCAGCCACTCTCCAGGGCTGTATTATCCTACACCACTGCGTTATAATGCACCATCACCAGTTCTAACACGTAGACCTTGGATTTCACCTTGAGAACTGAGGACGTCAGAGGACAACCTCAGGTATTGGTCGTCATGGCCCCCTTGAGTCAGGGCCTTTCACTGCTCACTGCCTGTGTCCTGTCTGAATCTATTCCTAGCCAAGAGGCTACATAGAGAATGGGGTTGGGGGGGGGGGTAAGAGAATGTCTCAAGAGCCGACCTTTCACATATATGAAAAAATGCAACATTATTTTAAACTCAGTATCAGGGCTGATATAAACTAGAGCAGATGGCATATATACATACACAAGCACGTACGCACACACGCACGTACACACACACACACCCTAGCAAATGTGCTTGGTTCCCTCATAGAATTTGGCATACAAAACACTTTGAAATTACAAAACACTTTGAAATGTTTTCTTTTCTGGGCATTCCAATGAGAGAACATGTGTGTTTATGTTTGACGTTCCCCCGCCCAGAGATCAGGTGTTATTAAAATTGAGTTTTCAGCTTCTGCCCCAAGCAGGCAGACTCCTGCTACAGGGTCGCGGGAGAGTGAGTTCTGGCTTCAGATACGCAGAGTGAGCTCTGCCTGGGTTCCCTGCTGTTTGGCTGCCAGTTTTGCTCTTACTTGTGGTGCTGGGTGTGAGGTTTTCTCTCTGCTTGGAGCTGTGTAAGGGGGACTGGCTTCTTCCACCATCAATGGACCTTCCCCTAGATCTGTAAGTTTCAAATAAACCCTTCCTCCTATATACTGTGTCTTGTTTGGAGGTTCATCCCAGCAGCGTGGAGCTGAGTATGATAGTTTGTAACACTTAAACTCCAGCCCTTTCTGTAAAATGGGGTCCATTTTAAAATAGTAAAGCTTAGAGTGAGAGCTGTACTTCAGTGAAGAGCACTGGCCTAGCATGTGTGAGGTCCTAAGTTTGATTCCTACTGCCAAGAACAAAACACATGCAAAAGTAATCATTAAGTACCTGAGAATCATTAAGGGCCTGAAAATCTGTATTTTTCAAAGCTAACCACATGCAGTCTGGGCTGAGAGCCATATGTAAATTACATCTTTTGTGGACTCTTTTTTACTCTTCTTGAGTTACTCAAGGCTTAATGCCAAAAAGTAGACAAGAAGGCTTGAGACAGAATGGGCTTGAATACATTGGGCAAACCCATTACTCACTGCTACAAGTTACCAAACCTCTCATCTATAAAATTAGAATATTAATTGTTGAGAGAAGTTATCCAAAACATAAGAATGGATGTGTCCTTCTAATGTCATCGTGGGACAAGGTCTCACAGACCCACCCAAGGACTACTAAATACTGTAGGAGAATCTGCCTCTGTTTAAAACTAGCTATTTCTCCTGACTCAGCCCAGACTCTAGAGTGACTTGTTCATGTACCCATTTTGATTTGTAAAGATGCAAATTATTTGTTTAATAACAAAGATACCCATACATTTATCCTCATGCTAAAGAGAGCAAATTTTGTCCCTAACTTAGCAAGCCTGTTACACATACTCAACCTCAGCTTCCCATCTTGCTGTTAAGGTCGCTACTATGGCTTGGATGTGAAATGGCCCCCGTGGCTCCTGTATTGAAAGTTTGGCCCCTAGCTGGTGATGCTATGTTGGAAGTTGGTAGGAACTTGAGGAAGTGAGGCTGAATTGGAAGGCCAGCCTCATCCCTGGTCCAGCCCCATCCCTGGTCTTCCTTCTGCATCCTGTGCCCAAGGTGAGCAGCTTCTGCCTCTTCCTCCTACTGCCGAAATATTTTGCCACACACGGGCCCAGAATTAAAGCCTATGGACTAAAACTCACAAACCATGAAAAAACAAATCTTTCTGTGTTTTAGGTTGTTTATGTCAAGTATTCTATCACAGTGACAAAAAGCTAATTGACAAGGTCTCACGACATATATGTGTCAGTTGAATATTGTCTCCCCAAAATCCATGTCTAGTTGGATGCTTAGAATGTGGCCTTATTTGCAAATATGGTCATGACCTATGTAGTATAAAGATCTCAAGGGAAATCATGGCAGAGTTAGGGTATGCCTGAAGCCTCTGGCATCCCTATCAGAAATCTCAGTGAGACACTCAGAAGGGCATGTAAAGATGGGCAGAGACTTGAGTGGTGCCACTGCAAGCCAAGGAACACCTAGAACTAGAACCAGGAAGAGTTCAGGGGCTGATTCTGCCCAAGAACTTCCAGGCCCTGTCAACATCTTGATTTTAGACTTATGGAACTCTGAGAGAATATAGTTGTTTCTGGGAATTTGTCACGGCAATCCTAGTGTGTAGTTTGGATCAGATGTCCAGGCTAATAGCAGTTTGTTTACAAAGTCTGCTGCATTCTGCTTGTGTCATGAGAACATGGACAGGGTCAAATTTAGAAGAAATGCACTAGTGTAAGCAGATGGATATAACACGGAAATAAATGGAATTTTAGTTATTTGAGAGATTAGCAGCATTGAGATGGGGCCAGCTGTTCTGCATGGGGACAGCAGAAAGAAATTCTTTTGAAAGTTGGGGGTGAAAGAATGTCCTGCAGTTCAAATCCTCTTTATCTCCCCATAGATTTAACAAATTTGATGGCCTACCTGCTACTATGGGATTATATCAAATGCAGGAAAGAGGGTCCTTGGCTATTCAACATGGTTTGTTTTGGAACTGGCTACTAGGCAATTTGAGGTAAGGTTATTGGGGGCCCAATGAAGCCATGACAGTGAACCATGGGTTGCAGTGGAGACCCCAGGGTTTTTTGGACATGCCAGAACTATGAGACAGCTGCCCAGGAGAGCTGCTGGCTTGGGATGGATTGTTCTCCAGGCTGTCAGCAGTTCCGCTGGTAGGGAAGTATTGGAACTCCAGAAGCTTTGTTGTGGGTCCCAGATGGATGCGGAGTTGGATTTGATGTTTGCCCTGCTTGTTTTAGATTTTGCACTGGTTCAATCTGTTCTTGCAATGCCATCTTTTGCAGTGTGAATATTTACTCTGTGCCATTATGTTGTTTTGTTTTTATAGCTCACAGTTAAGAGACATTGGACTATGGGGAAGTTTAAACACTTAGAATTGACAAAACTACGGGGACTTTTAAAATTGGACTGACTACATTGTATTTTACATCATGGATAGTCATCAGTTTATAAGGACCATGGGGGGAATCTGGTGGTTTCAACCAGAAGTCTTCCATATACTCATGGTTTCTAAATGCTGGGTACCCCACTGTTGGCAATTTGGGTGGTGCAGCCTTGGTGGAGGACTTGTTGGGGTTGGGTTTAAGGGTATTATAACCAGTTCCCTCTGGCCAGAGTTTGGCTCACTCTCCTGCTGCTGTTTTCCACCTGCTGTGGCAGAGATGATATTCAGACTCTACTGATGCCACACTTTCCCTGCCATCTTGAAGCTTCCCCTCAATACTGTAAACCAAAAAAGAAACTTTTCTCCCATCAGCTGCTTTGGGCTGGTGCTTTATCATACCAGCATGAAGGTAATACAACACCTAGGAAACTATTATGGTGTTTGTCACAGTCAAGTTTCAAATCTCACAATTATACTTTGATATAATAGTATCTACCTCATAGAACTACTGCACTGACTAAATCATAAAATGTATATATATATCGTCGACTTGAAGAATGTTCACATAAAGAATAGCCCAGAGTGCAGCTGTCCAGAGACTGGGGTCACGCCACACCCCTAAGACCAACAAAGGAGGTATTACACAGAACAGTGGGGAAGGGAAGTCAGTTAAAATATTTTGCTGAGATAATTTCTAAGTCATCTAAATAAAATCAGCTTAAATGCCATTGAGACATTTAGCAGTATTCAGAGATGCCAGACTATGTTCCATTTCGGTTGCTCTGTTAAATTTTGTATTCTCATTGACCCCTTCAAAGTCTTGTATGCTGTGCATAAATGCTGTCCAATAGAATTTCCATGATCAAAGAAATGTTCTATGAAAGCCATGAACAATTCAGCAACTAATTTTTTTTAAACTTTTAACTTAAAAATTTTTAATTAAATAAATATACTGAATAGTGGCTACTGTGCTAGACAGTATGGCTCTAGCTGCTTCTGGGGAAATTATTTGTCTCCTGTGTTTTCTAAATGGATATTTTTGTCTGATTTTTATTTATTAGAGATAGAGAGAGGGGGAGAGTGAATGGGTGCACCAGAGCTTCTAACCACTGCAAAAGAACTCCACATGCATGTGCTACTATGTGCATCTGGCTTACATGGTACCTGGAGAATCGAACCTGAGTCCTTAGGCAAGCGCCTTAACTGCTAAGCCACCTCTCCAGGCCTAAATGGATTGTATCTTTAATGTTATCTAATTATTTTCCTCTTTTAAAAATTATACAGTCAAGAAATCACTATTTTTATTTGGTCATTGTTTGCATTGCTATTTTTTAGGCCTTGAGCACTGAAAGGCCCAGAGCTGCCAACACTATTCTCCTTGTTTACTCTACATTTTCAATCCAGATAGTGCAAGAGGTCCCTAAGCAGCAGATTATTGGACACATTATATTATGACATGATTTCAAAACTACTATTCAAGGGATAGGGCTTATGTTCCTTTAAAATATTGTCCAGAATTTTCTGACCATTTTCATATAAACTACATATTCTCTTGTATTTTTAAATCATCTCTGGGTTACTTATAATAATACAGTGTAAATATGTGCATAGTTAATGTATGTGCTATTTACAGTATAATGACAAGAACAATCTGTATATATTTAATACAGATGCAAATTTTTTGTTTTAAATATTTTAGTTGGTCAGATCCACAGATAAGTTCCCAAGGATATTGTCAGCCACCTGTGTTATACAACAATTGTTTTTAAGAATGCAGAGTTCTCAGCACTAAGTAAGACATCTCTGTCACTCTCTCCAAGCCTCAAGGATCATCATATAAGAGGTGGTAGAAAGAATGTAAGAGCCAAAAGAAGGGGAGGAGTGCTTTGTAATACTGTCTTCCAGTGGCTGTTAGTCATGACCTCACAAGAGCTGATGCTACATACACAAGGAAGGCCTGCATATGAGGAAGGAAAAAAATGATGACATCAAAATAGAATTTGGAAAGAAGGGATTCAGTGGAGGGGGACTCGGGAAGGGGTAAAGGGAGGGCTGCGGGAGATTATGATCATGGTATACTATCAATGTGTACAGATGTTGTCAATAAAAAACTGAAAAAGAATGCAGAGTTCTTCGTGCAGCACAGAAACTTTTACTGGCAACTGTAATTTGCAAGATAATTATAGATATATGAAAATGTATACTGTGCTTGTGGATATACACAGAAAATGACCTGGAGAGAAACACACTAAATATTTTGTGTTGTGGGATTTTATGTTTTCTTCTTCCTTGTGCATGATGTACTTCCCAAATTTACTCAATCAACATGTTATTAACTTTATGCCTGAAATGATTTTTAAAACCAAGATTATCCTAATTGTTAGTAGAGGCAGAGAGAGAGAGAGAGAGAGAGAAAGAGAATGGGCATGCCAGGGCGTCTAGACACAGCAAAGGAACTCCAGATACATGCACCTCCATGTGCATCTGGCTTACATGGGTACTGGGGAACTGAACCAGAGTCCTTAGGCTTCACAGGCAAGCACCTTAACTGCTAAGCCATCTCTCCAGCCTGCAAAGTCAAATTTTGTGAGACTTAGTTGTTTTTTTTTTTTTTTTTTTTTGGGGGGGGGGGGTTCAAGGTAGGGTCTCAGTCTGGCCCAGGATGACCTGGAATTCACTATGTAGCCTCAGGGTGGCCTCAAACTCATGGCGATCCTCCTACCTCTGCTTCCCGAGTGCTGGGATAAAAGGCGTGTGCCACTATGGCCAGCTTCTTTTTTAAAAATATTTTTTATTCATCTACTTCATTTATTTGGGAGGGGCAGATAGCGAATGGGCACACTAAAGCCTTCAGCCACTGCAAACGAACGCCAGACGCATGCACCACCTTGTATATCTGGCTTACGTGGGTACTGGGGAATTGAACCTGGATCCTTTGGCTTTGCAGGCAAGTGCCTTAACTTCTAAGCCATTCCTCCAGCTCTTGGTTATTTCTTTTTAAAAGACATTAAGGCATCTCACTTCACTATATACTATTCAAGAAACTTCAGATAACACTGGAACAAACATGCAGAAAGAGATCAAAGATGAAGTCGAAGAAAACAAAGTATGTTATAATGTACAGTACAATATGTCTGACATCTCTAATATCATACTTTTCATTTACTCCTCTAATAATCTTTAAGATATTGTAGTTATGTTACAAGGTAGGAACAAAAGATTCTTAAATTCTAGTACTATATATATAAAAATACTATATATATAAATATATAAAAATACTATATATATAAAAAGTGTTGTATAACAAAGAGCCTGTTTTCACTGTAGTTTTTGTTCCTGGACATATATATATTCTTATGCTCACCTAAAAAATTGTGAGGTTTCTTTCCTAATGCAAAACTCAGTTTTGCCCATTTAATACATTTTCTGTGAGTTAAAGCTAAAAACCATTTTTAGGGGACTGCTTTTGTCTTAAGCTGCTAATACTATTTACACGGTTTCCAGGAAACTGGTTTGCTTCTCAAAAATGATTTTTTCTTTTTTTCAGTTTTTCGAGGTAGAGTCTCACTGTACACCAGGCTGACTTGGAATTCACTATGTAGTCTCAGGGTGGCCTTGAACTGTTGGTGATCCTCCTACCTCTGCCTCCCAAGTGCTAGGATTAAAGGCATGCGCCACCATGCCCGGCTAAAAATGTCATATTTTCTTAAGAACATTATAAGCTATGTACTGTTTTATATAGGGTAACACACATATCCAATAAAATCTTTATTGAATTCATTTCAGAGAAGCAATATCTAGATTGGCAAATTGGGTACCTCCTTTTACTTCTACCTCTTTTTAATCTAGCTGCTATATAGGCTGCAAGAAATATGAAGATTTCTTAATATAACTGCTCAGTAACCCAAAAATTACCAAGTTGGAAGGTATAGATAGCATTATAATGGAGTCTATGTTGGGCATGTCACCAATTGCCCTTCTAACTGGCAGCAATGCCTGGTAGATGCCTAGTTTCACTAACATATTTTTTTCTGAATGACATTACCAGTTCTACTATGAAAAGATTCACTTGATCAGAAAGGAACTGTGAAGTCTATTCAGTGGTGAGCAGCTCATTACTTATGCAATGTCACACACACACACACACACACACACACACACACACACAAATGGTCCATAGTAGATTACGCAGTGCATCTGAAAGAATACAACAATCTTTGGAAGTAATTTTTTATTAGGCTAAGTTTTTCCTAAGTACTAATTTGGTTTAGGAAAAATATCTTTTTAAAAATTTTCTATATATACAGTTTCAGAGTAGATAGTGTGCATTTTCCACTCTAATTTAGACCAGCTGAGAGGAATAAATAATGAAGTACTGGCACATTTATTTTGCATCTACTAAACTTATCCATTAAAATAGATTTATCTGCATCATTTCCCTTCAATTGCAATCATGCCCTCATTTTTATAACAATTTTCTGTATTTTAAGAAATTACATCTCCAAAGCTTATCATGCATTGGGTATTGTGTTGTTCTACTGGGTCAGAAGGATGCATATAGCTAAGACATTTTTCCCCAGGTGTGAGAACTCACAATTATCCATACCCAAACTCTGATGAAATAGAATTTATCCACTTCTGTAGCCACAGATGTAATGTTATGCATATATGTTGCTAGCTCAGATGCCTTTGTACAATTGATTTTTGAACATTCAGTTTCTTAAAATGCAGATGAAATACTTATTTACCTCACAGTTACTTTTTAAAGCAATTTTCATGGCATTGCTCAATTTCAAGTTGGCTGACTGACTACTGCTGTGGATTCTGATTCTGAGGGTTACTTCTAAATACAGTCATACACACACACACACACACACACACGGAGGTTTTAACCTGCTGTGACAAAGGTTCATTTTCTGTTTGGTCATCATCTTTCCAGCACCATTTCCAATATGCAATGTTTCTAAGAACAATTTACAATAAGGATTTTCAATTCTTATTTCCTGCCTCTCCATTACTTACTAACAAATATGCTTTCAATTAAAAAAATAATTTAATTATTTAATTATTCAAAAAGTTATGTTCTTATGTTGAGTTCTTAAAATCAAAAGAGCACAACTAGCTTTGTAAACACTCCTAACAACCATATTGTGTGTGTGTGTGTGTGTGTGTGTGTGTGTGTGTGTAAACACAAAAACACAAATATGGCAATACTTCTGCCCTGACCTCTACTCTGTGAGAGGTCAATATTCTTTACTATCTTTTGGGACTTCTCTGCATTTTAAAACTTAGATATATAAATAAAAGCATGCATTTGATGAATTGTGTAACTTACTTTTCTCACTGAATAGAGCTTAGAGCTCTTTACCATCAGTGTACATACATCTACTCAACTTTCTAACAGCATGGAACCCCAAAGAATGTATTTAATGGTTCTCCACTGAAGGACATTCAGGCAGTGTATTTTTATGTTAAAAGCTTCATTGAGCAAATTCATGTAGCTCAATTCTAGAAGTAGAATTTTTGTAGATAGAGCTACCTTCCACAAAGACTGTAGTTAGTAACAGTCTCCCAATACCAACACCTTCTCACTATTTACACTCTTCCAATACCAACACCTTACTATTTATAGTTAATACCAACACCTTACTCACTATTTACACTCTCCCAACACCAACACCATAGTTACTATTCACAATCTCCCAATACCAAAACCTTACTCACTATTCACAATCTCCAATACCAACACCATACTCACTATTGACACTCTCCCAATAACAACACCTTACTCACTATTTACACTCTCCCAATACCAACACCTTACTCACTATTCACAATCTCCCAATACCAACACCTTACTCACTATTTACTTTCCCAATACCAAATACTCATTATTTACACTCTCCCAATACCAACACCTTACTCACTATTCACAATCTCCCAATACCAACACCATACTCATTATTCACACTCTCCCAATACCAACACCTTATTCACTATTCACACTCTCCCAATACCAACACCTTACTCACTATTTACACTCTCCCAATAACAACACCTTACTCACTATTCACAATCTCCCAATACCAGCACCATACTATTTACACTCTCAATACCAACACCTTACTACTTACACTCTCCCAATACCAACACCTTACTCCCCAATCCTTTACCAACAATGGATATTTACATATTTTTGTTAGTATTTGAGTAATTTTACACGTTTTACTTCACCTTTTCATACTACTAGTTTGCTTCTGGTTTATTCATTCCCTCAGTAACTCATTTGTCTTTGGTTTTTTTCCTACTGAGCTTCATTCATCTCCACCTCATGCTTCTACTTTAATGTGCAACAGGTTTTGACTGACATAAAAGATAAGTGATACACACACACACAGTCTTGGTACCACCATTTCTCTCCTCCCTGTCCCCATTTTACCGAAGGCCCTCCTCAGTGGGTTTGCTGGTATTCACCACGGGATTGTAGGTTATAAGTTGTGTGTGCAGCAGTCAGTCAGTGTGTGTGGCAGGGGGTGAGGCAATGCCTCTGTATGTCCCCTCCCATCTTGTGGCTCTTACAATCTTTTGGGTCCGTCTTCCTCAAAATTACCTGAGCCTTGGTGGGTGTGTTTAGCTCTCAGCAGGTTCAGTAGTTATGCTTTGGTACGTTTTGAGTATCTTCAGTATCTATAAAACGTAGTAATTGTTAACCAACATAAAACTCTTTATCCAATTTGATGCATCTTATGTTTATTCCTGTTTTTGTACTTTAGCACTTTCTTATTTTTCTATTTACCAACAGTTTTACTTGATTTTACAAAGCTATCATAATTGCACATTGCCTTAACTAATTTATGAGACTGTTTATTCATCAGTTCTTTATATTTATTGTGAGGTTTGAAATGTTTTATCTGCACCTGAAATCTTATTGAAAAATTTTTATTAAGCTTGTATTAATTTATCTTGTTTTTGAAGCAAAGTCTTACTCTAGCCCATTGTTGCAGTCAGCTCCACGTTGCTAGGACAAACATCTAACCAGATAGTTTACAGGAGGAACAGGTTTATTTCAAGCTTACAGATCTAGGGAAGATTCCACCAATGGTGGAAGCAGCTGGCTCCCTTTCATAAATCCAAGCAGAGAGAGGAGAGGAAAAGAGCCAGCAAACAAAACACAAAAGAGCAGAAAGCATGAACCTCAGACTCAAACTCTTCTCTCCACACCTTTAGCCTGAAATCATACACCACCCCCAGCAAAAGGCTGGGGGAGACTTAGTAAGTTAACCTTAATCAAAAAACACCTGAGGCTGAAGAGATGGCTCAGCAGTTAAGGCACTTTATCTTCAGAGTCTAAGGAGCTGGGTTCAACTCCCCAGTGCCCACATAAAGCCAGATACAAAGTGACAAATGCATCTGGAATCCATCTGCAGTGGCTGGAGGCCCTAGCATGCCCATGCTCTCTTATCCCTCTCTGCATAAAAATAAAAAAAAATATTTTTAAAAGATACCTGCGGACTGGAATCGATGGCTTAGCTGTAAAGCTACTGCCTTACAAGCCTAACAACCAGGGTTTGATTCCCCAGTACCCACATAAAGCCATCTGCAGTGGTGCATGCATCTGGAGTTTGCAGTGGTTGGAGACCCTGGTGTCCCCATTCTTGCTCTCACCTCCCACTACTTAAAAATATTTAAAAAGAATGTTTTCAAAATACTTAAGCTACGGAGGACATACATTCACATTCAAACCACCACGCCCATCCTGACTTGACTCTATAGCCCAGACTGGCCTCAAATTCATGGCTATCTTCCTACTCCAGCCTCCTAAATGATGCCATTAAAGGTGTGAGCCCCCAAGCCTGGTTTTGTGGTCAATTTAAAAAATCTTTTCTTTCTTTACTGACATTTTTTCCCTCATGATTTGAACATTTTCATGACATTTTTCATCTGTTTCCTCTTATTAACATTTGTATTTATATTTTAGACAATTCAAACATGCACAAGGTTTTTTTTTTTTTGCTTGCTTTTGATGTAAAGGATACATATGCACATTTACATACTTAATCAATATGTGTGGAATATTGTTGATCTGAAGGAGTGATTTCATAGGAAATAGTTGATAAAGCCAGGAGACAGTGTTAAACTCAGGAGACAGTGTTAGAAGAGTTTTGTTCCACGGTCAAGGACTGGAAAAACGGGGCTTCTACTCTACCTGCAGATCAGTTCAGCTGAGGAGTTATACAGAATGAGGGAGAAGAAAGAGAAAGACTAGTCATGAGGAGTAACATTCTTTCTTCTCTGGGGACAGAGATCTTCCATAAACCTGGTATTTATTACCTTGTTGCTACTTTTATTGTCTGATGTCAGATGATGACACTGGTCTTTACTGCAAACATTGAGGCTTCAGAGACAGGCACAATATGGGCAGAAACATCAGGTTCTTTAGTCTGCTTCATTCTTCAGATACCTATGGGTCTAAATGAGGATTAGTGTTTTCAGCAAAAGTAGCTTCAAGTCCCTGAAGAGTCACCTAGGCAGAGGTGTTGACAAAGCAAGCTGTAGGAAACTTATAAAGCAATTCGCAGCTACATGACCTCCAAAATTAATGACCTTTTAGTCAACTGATACCAAATGAAGCTTTAGAGCTTGTTTAGTTTTTTTTATTATTATTAATAACAATCTTTTGTTACTGAGTCTTGTACTCAGGTATTAACATTACATGACAAAGTTAAAATGCAACACTACCAGCTGAAGATGGCGTAGTAAGCAAGAACCCTTGTAATGCAAGCATGAGGGCCTAATTCACTCTGAGTTCAATTCCACAGCACCCACATAAACAGCTGGTCATGGTCATGTATGTCTGTGACCCCAATCCTACTGGGAGCAAAAACCAGAGAATCTCTAGAGCTTACAGGTCAGCTAGGTTGACTAAAAATGGAAGTTCCAGACTCAGTGAAAGACTGGTTCAAGAAAACATGTGAAGAGTAACAGAGGAAGACACCTGACATTCTTCTCTTACCTCCACATGTATGTGCATGGGGTATGTGCATCTCCATACACATGTGTATTTACTATACACACAGACAAATGCACACTGCACATACAAATGAAATGACAGATCTTCAAACTTGGGATGGTTATCTTGACAGGATCTAGGGTTATCTAGGAGATAACTCTCTGTAAGGAATTTCCAAGACTGGGTTAATTGAGGTGGGAAAAGCTAGCTTAAATGTGAGCAGCACCATTCCATCAGTTAAACTGAGTAAAAATGAGAAAGTGAACCTAACACCAGTATTAATCTTCCTCTGCTTCCTCAATGCTGATGGAGTATGACCTATGGCCTCACACTTCTGATTTCAGCTAGTTCTCCACCCCCCCAACACACCAAAATTGGCAGTACCTTCAAACTCTGAGCCAAAACAAACCTTTTCTTCAAGTTCTTCATGTATTTTATCACAATGAGAAATATAACCAATGAAGAAGATTGGTACCAGAGGTGGGGTTGCAGCAACAAGAGAACAACCTGATACAACACTACTTTTTAGTATATTTCACAGACATTTTCAACAAAAATGTATAAGGAACTCACTTCATTACAAACACGACTGCTGCAATGGTCTAGATCAGCCCTGGCCAATACTGCAGACAATAGGGTACTGGAAATAGTGTGACCCAAGAATGAGATGTGTTAAAAATATACATACACACTGGGCTTCTAAAACTTAGCATTAAAAACATATACTGTTAATTAGCTCTTATATTTTTCCTGCTGAAATGATAAATGGATTAATTTTATCTGGTTCTTTTGACTTTTTGTGAATACTAAAAAAATTTAAATTACTGTGGTTTTCACCATCTGTTAAACAAATCTATTCCTGATGTCCTTGGACCCCACTCAAGAAATGAAAAGTTAGTAAAATACTGACTACAAGGAAAATACATTCCCATCATCTGCTGATGAAGTTTGTTAGAGCGGTTGCCATTCTCAGCAGAAACCCTAGCTCTCACTCACAATAGGTACTTTATAAATGTCCTCATCCCTCCATAGATCTGTGCATGTGTTAGTTATTTTCTTGGAGCTTCAATTAATCTAATATTGCTGCTATGACAAATTGCTGTTTAGCCTCTTTGAGCAACACAAAGTTATTACCTCTGTTCTGTATGTTCTAAAAAAAATGGTCCTTCATGATAAAAACTCTGAACAAGTTAGGTACAGAAGGAATATATGTCAATATAATAAAGGCTACATATAACTTATACACAGCAAAATCATAAATGGTTTTCCTTTAAGATCAGAAGACAAGAATGTCTGACATTACCATTTATTCATCATAGTACTAAGAGTCTTAGCCAGAGCAATTAGGCCAGAGAAAGAATTAAAAGCATGGAGATAGGAAGAGAAAAAGAGTAATAACCCTGTTTGTAGATGGTGTGATACTGTATATAGAAAAATCCAAAGTCTCCATGAAAAAACTGTCACAGAAGACTGAAGGTGCAGCTCAATGGTACAGGATTTCCAAGCACGTGCAAGGCCCTGGCTTCTATCTCGGATACTGACAAAACATCACTTAGTATCTTTATACACCAATAATGAGATTTCTAAGAAAGAAAATAAGGTTATTCAGTGTCTTCACTATGAAAAACTTGATAGATGTTTGAGATTGTTGTTTACCTCAAATATTCACTATCCAATGCATACATATATGAAAACATTATATGGTACCCCACTAATGTATACAATTTATGACTTCATGTATTAGTTTAAAAATTAAAAGCACAAGAACTAAAAACAAGAAAAATTAAAAGTATATCATATATGGTTTTCTACAAGTAAAACAGCCAGAATAAAAAATAAATGAGAAAAAATGTAAATGGCTGATATTGTATATTTAGATAAATTAACATATTTCAACCAAAATTTTAAGCATTCCTGCAATTAAATGTCACATGTTCGTAAAATGTGAATTTAAAGACAGCAATCAGATTAGTGTCTGATCTCCTGAAATGATGGCCTGCCTGGTCATACTGTATTGCCAGCAACACTCAGAAGAGAATTCAATCCACCACTATCATATGTTTAAAAAAAACAAAAAAGCAGCATCAAGTGAAACTGAGGAAATTCCCTACCCAAGTGCCTCAGAAGCTCTTGAAACCACCAAGGGCCGAGAGGCAGTGTCTACACAGCACAGTGTATAAGCGGCTGCCCAGTGACGCTAGCTTGACTTTTCTCTCTAGCTCTAAATATCCTACTTGAGTAGTGCTTTCAGGTTTAGACATGGGCCTGCTTTGTCCAAGACAAGGTGAATGAGGTTCTCTCTTGTAAACTAAGTTCCAGAGTAGTGACCCCTGCTTGGTGATCAATGGAGATGAACTGCAAGATTAGCAGTTTGTGGTTAAAAACAAAAATGGGTTAAGTTACAGACAGAGGTAAATAGCAACGAACATAGAGGGCAGCTGGTAATAATCAATAGCTACGGTAAGTGCAGACTCAACAGGGTGAAAAAGTGATCTCTTAAGGGAATAAGTATCAGGAAGGAAAAACTATAAAGAATTCCTTGACAATACTCAACAATGCAGGTTACAGTGCTTTTATACAGAAATGGACACGGAGTTATTTTTCCCCTGGCTTTTACCCAGTATTTAACAGAAAGAACTTTTAGGGAAGGAGGTTTACTTTGGTTCAGTTTCAGGGGTTCTGTCCAGAATTACTTGGCAGAGTCTTATGGCAGCAGAGGCCTGTGGCAGAGGAGGAAATTCTTCACCTCATGGTGGAGCAGAAGCAGACAGCAAGCAGGCAAGGAGCTTGGGACAAGATACAGCCTCTGAGGACACTGACCTATGTAACAACAACTAGGCCCGTTTTTAAAGACTTCAGAACCTTTAAAAAGTACCGTCACCAGCAGAAACAAATAGTCAACACACAAGCCTGTACAGGCCATTTCATCTACAAACCGTAACAGGAACAAAATATTCATTATCATATGTTAGAAATTTTTTTAAAGTTTAATACCTGAATTCTAATAAGATAGACACACATTTCCAAGGGTAAAACTAAAAATTTCACTATAGTTTTTTAAACAGTATAAAAATATACAGTAGGTAAAGAATAACAGTTTAGGGCTAGGGAGATGTCTCAGTGGGTAAAGACTTGCTATGCAAAAATTGAGCCCAGAGCCTACATACAATGCCAGATGTTGCGGTGCACACCAGTAAGCCCAGAGCTAGGGAGGCAGAGACAGGGAATCTGGGGCACTTGCTGGCTGATGGAGCTGAATTGGTGATCTCCAGGTTCAGCAAGAGACTTTGTATCACAGAAATAATGTGGAAACAATTTGAAGAAGACACCTGATGTTCATCTGTGGCCCCCTACACACACCCATATATGCACACACACACATACAAAATTAAAGCACAAACTTTCTAAGTTCACCTGTTAAAAGTGCTTCACAGTCCACTGCATGCTGCAATGTTCACAAGAGGAAACACCAGAACTTAAATATAGCCTCTAAGAATCAAGAATGCATGTTTGTGTGGCTCACTACGCTACCTTCAACGCCTGAGGTACTGTATGGAATGAATGAATGTAGGAAGGAAGCTAACAGACACCAGAATCCCTGCTTCCCAGTTCTACTGCAGCACAGGTACTGTCCCTTTGATTCAATGCCAACAGAAATTCTGAACAAGCACTATTTTTTAGAGGCAATGTAAACAACATGCCCAAAGCTTTAAAATTATACAACTTATTTACTTCAAGAATTTTACTCAAGAAAATTTTCTTATTTTAAAAGATCACAAAATGGCTTTCAACATGTCCTTGTTTACAATAAACAAAAGATATTCTGATGCTCTGACCTAAAGGCCCTCTAATAGAAAACTGGATTAATGATAGCCCATCTATACTTGGACTCCTAAGCGATGGTATAAAGGACAATTATGTTAAGACATTTAAATTAACAAGGAAAGTGACGGTAAAGAAAAAGATCTGACTAACTGTGCATCACAGCACAAGCCTATAATCCCAGCACTTAGGAAATGCAGGCAAAAGACAGTTTCATGTCAGCTTTCACAAAAGAAAATGCGTAGCACAATCCTACCCTTGCATAAAACAAAATATATTTTAAAAGTTATATTAAAATAAGTTGTTCCCATCCAAAGTGATAAAACAATGATTTTTATTTTTTGTTTCTAGTTTCTACAATGAACACGTGTAACTTATAAAATGAAATGACCCATTACAAATATCCAAAATATTTTTTGAAAGTGATACTATAGGCTATGTAGTAGTATCACATAAAATATTACTGGTAAACATCATAGGGCCCCTCCCTGAAAAAAAACACATTCTTCATCTTTTGTTTCTGTAGATACCTCTGATAAATTATACCCTTCTATTTCTGAACATGTTTTTATTGGTATAGAACAAAAAACACAAAAGAGATTACAAACCAGCAAAAGAAAATTTATATAGTTTAGTTTCTGGTGAGAGCCTAGAATTTTTCTAAACAATAGTAAGTAAGGCTGTTTCAGATGTAAACTATAATACACTGATGTCTTCTTTTACAAGAAACTTTCTTCCATAAAAGAACATAAATCACTGGGTGTGGAGGCACACGCCTTTAATCCCAGCACTTGGGAGACAGAGGTAGGAGGATCCCTGTGAGTTGGAGGACACCCTGAGACTACATAGTGAATTCCACACCAGCCTGGGCTAGAGCAAGACCTTACCTTGAAAAATCAAAAGAAAGAACAGGTATCAGACACTGTCATATGCAAATGCAATCAGACTAAAGTTTCAATTTGAGCTCACTATTCTTATTACACATCTTCAAAAGGCTCCTGAAAAACAAAACAGGCATTGTCATTCTACTTAAATGAACTTATATATTTCAACTTATAACTGAAAGGCAAAGTCAAAATAGTAACATTGGATCCTGGAGTTTAGAAGATTTAAGATCTTACCAATTAGTAACATCCCCAGTCTCAGATGCTAAAAGAAAAAACAATAACACAACAACAAAAACTTGTGCTGTAAAGATGCCATCTTTTCATCTGTCCTGTTCACTTTCCACAACCAAATGTTTTGTCCCAGTTTTCATAAAGCTCTAAATCTTTTGGAGACACACTAGGCCGCACAGTCCTAAGAGCATTTTCAAAATCAATATAGGTGATTGGTCGAACCTGGTCTGGGGTTATGGTAGCAATGTCAGCAGTGTCCAAGCTGCGGATAGGACCGAGAGAAGCCTCTCTGCAAAGCTGAGTCATGTCTGCTCCGGAGAACCCAGCAGACTGCTGAACTACCAGTTCAGTTTCTTCCTCACTGAGGTGACATGGCTCCTTGGACATTAGTTTAACCACTATCTGTTTCCTGGCTGAAGCATCTGGGAGGGGAATATAAAGCCTTTTCACCAATCTTCTCCGGGCAGCTTCGTCAATCTCTTGTGGCCGATTTGTGGCTCCAATCACTAGAATACGGTCTTCAGAAGACGTGGTTGCTCCATCTAACTGAACTAAGAATTCAGTTTTTATCCTTCTAGAAGATTCATGTTCACCATCTGCTCTTTGAGATAACAGGGAATCTATTTCATCAATAAATATCACAGCTGGTTGCTGACACCTTGCAACAGCAAACAATGCACGGACCATTTTCTCCCCTTCCCCTACCCATTTCGACGTCAAGGATGAAGCAGAGATGCTGAAGAATGTTGCCCCAGACTGGCTAGCAATGCACTTGCCGATCAGCGTTTTACCAGTCCCCGGAGGGCCAAAGAGCAAAATTCCCTTAGGGGGTCCTCGCAACCCAGTAAAGATGTCTGGCCTCATCATGGGCCACACAACTATTTCCTTTATTGTGGCTTTTGCAAATTCTACTCCTGCAATATCTTCCCAATGTACTGGAGGCCCATGATCCATGATCTCATTCATAATGAGTTCAATCATCTTTGGCTCCAGATTCTTCAGACGGCTGTCAACAGGATGTGTTGCTGCAATAGGCCCTGCCCCAGTAGACTTATACCGAACTTCATTTTGCTCCCCTCCATCTTGCTTAGGTACAGGAGGAACAAACTTTCCAAATATCCCTCGAGACTTACCAGCTCCCAGAGACTTTTTCACACAACAGGAAGACCCTGATGTATGCTGGGGTTGGGGGCATTTTTTCTTCTGATTTGCCCATAACTGTTCTTTTGCAGTTTTGAATGAAGGCAGGCTGCTGTCTTCCCTTTGGTCATTATCTTTTGTTTTGCTAAAAGCCTTATTTGGTATTTGATTATCAATGGTGTCAAAACCATGAAAAGCCTTCCTTTCCTGTAGATTTTCACAGCCAGAAGAAAAACAAGACAGACTGGATGAGAATTTATTTAGTCCTTTGTTGCCCTTCAGTAGAGCTAGAATTTTCCTTTTTGCTATTCCCAAATAATGGTGTGGCATGGAATTTTGCAGTGGTGGACTCGCCTAATGGTGCTGACGAGGTGAGACGAGGCTTAGTAGTGTTAATCACCACAGACGGAAGGGCACTCTGAGCTTCAGGAGATTCCACATTGCTCTCTGGGATGCCTTGGAGCCATTGTGTGTCATCCACTGAGCTGGGTAATCGGTCACTCTCTCCCAAACTTCCACAAACACTAACTGTAGGAAGATCAAGGCCAGTGGCCTTTCCCCAGCTGTCCACTGAGCCACCAGAGGGCTCTGATAGAGACTCTTTCAACTTTTTGCCAGCTTGCATCATCTTTTGTACATTACTGATCTTGAAAACATTATTTATGGACAATCCAGACTGCCACTTGTCACTATCAGTCTGCTGAGATTTTGCCAAAGCTAAAATGTTTCCTGCATAGTTATTCAAGCCACTTGCAACATTGTCAGAATCAATAATTGCAGAATACTTTTCTGCATACCTTTTGAACAGATTAGCAGTAGCGATGTGGGAGATCTCGGAGTTTGCCCATGCATACTGAATACGCAGTATCTGTGCACGGTACGCGTCTGCCTTCTGCCCTGACGTACATGTGCCAGACACAACTGTGAAGTAATTCTTCTGCCACTCACTCAGATGCACAGATCGAGAGCTGGAGGCCTGCATGTTAGAAGTTCTAGAACACAGGACAAAATCGAAGACATCAATATCAAGAAAAAGGCAAAAGTGTAACACTTTCAACAGTGGGAAATTTTCTGCTAAGGAAAGTACACAGGATTTATTTACAAGGACAGATATAAAGTGTTCAAAATTAAAGACCACACAACCATGACTTTTTAGGGGCTAAACTGTTTTTAATTTTCTTGCAGAGAAACCACTCATAGATTCAAACAGAAAAAATCTAGAATTAATCAAAAACAAGGGCTGGGAATGTGGCTCACTGGTACAATGCTTTCCTAGTCTACCTAAGACCCTGGGTTCTATCCTCAGCACTGTATAAACTAGACATACACTTGTAACCCCAGCACTCAAGAGGTGGAGGCAGCAGGATCATGAGTTAAAGGTTATCCTTGCCTATGTAAGGAGTCTGAGGCCAGTCTGGGATACATGAGACCCTATCTCAAAAAAAAAAAAGGAAAAAAAGATATGAAATCAATCAGTGGTTCAATACTAGCTCTTATCTCTAGATAGGTAGGTTCAACAACAAAAAATCAACAACAAAGAAACCTCAGAGTAAACACAACATAGATCAAATAGGCTCAACATATATCTACAGGTTGATCTTTCTTTAAGCGTGTGTGTGTGTGTGTGCGTGTGTGTGTGCGCGCGCGCGTGTAGTGTGTGGATTACGTGCACATGCACATATATGCAGATGTATGTGGAGACCAGAGGACAACTTTATGTGCCATGCACAGGACCACTGTCTACCCCGAGACAGTCAGTGTCTCTCTCTAATTTAAGGCTCACCACATAAGCTAAGTTGGCTGGCCAGTAAGCCTCAGAGATCCTCCTGTCTCTGCCTCTTCAGTGCTGGGATTACATGTATGCACCACTACAGTCAGCATTATGTGGGCACTGGGGATCAAACTAAGGTCATCATTATACCTGCATAGCAAGCACTTTACCGAGAGAGCTCTCCCCCCAGCCCCACTGTATAATAATCTTTCCAACAGAAACAAAATACACATTCTTCTCATAGCCCATGGAACCTTATCTAAAACTGACCACATTTTAGGACACAAATCAAGTATCACTAAATTTAAGAGAAATGACATAATCTCTTGTATCTTATATGATCATACTGCAATAAAACTAGAAACCAATAGTAAGAAAAATGACAGAAACTACAAAAATACATGGGAGACCAAGAATACACTTTTGAATAACCAGCAAGCCATTGAAGAAATCAACGAAGAAACTACAATGTTCCTAGAACAAGAAAATCAAAGCAGAACCTACTAGAACCTTTGGGTAGCAGCAAAGGCAGAAGAATTAACTGTGTAACTAAGGAGGTGAAAGATTTTCACAATGAAAACTTGTAATGCACTGAAAAAACTGAAGATACTAGATGATGGAAAAACCTCCCAGGCTCATGGATAACCAGAATACTGTGGAAATGACTATATAACCCAAAGTAACATACAGATTTAATGCAATACCCATCAAAATTCCAATGGCATTTTTCACAGAACTAGGAAAAATATTACCAAAATTCATACAACAGCATAAAAACCCCCAAATATCTATCGTATTTCTTAGCAGAAAGAGCAATGCCAAAGATATCACAATACCAGATTCATGTTAGACAACAAAACCACAGAACCAAAACATAATGGTACCAGCACAAAGACACATGTAAGCCAACGGAATAGAATAGAGGACCTAGTAGAAATAAGCCAACACAGCTACAGCCACCTAATTTTTGATGTCAAAAACATATGTTGAAAAACCAAATCATCCAATGAAAAACTGGACTGATGAATTGAATAGACAGTCTCAAAATAGTACACATGACCAATAAATTCTTGAAAAGGTGGTCAATATTCTTAGCCATCAGGGAAATGCAGATTAAAACTGCTTTGAAATCTCACCCCTGTTAGAATGGCTACTATTATATATCCCCAGGACCCACATTAGCCAGATGCACAAGGGGCCGCATGTGCCTGGAGTTCGTTTGCAGGTGCTGGAGGCCCTGGTGCACCCATTCTCTCTCTCTCTCTCTCTCTCTCTCTCTCTCTCTCCCCCTCTCTCTCTCTCGGGCCTCATTCTCTCTGTGTCTGTCACTCTCAAATAAATAAATAAATAAATAAATAAAAACAGAAAAATTTTTTTAAAAATTAAAAAAAAAGAATGGCTACTATTATTAAGAAAACAACAAATGCTGGTGAGAATATGGGGAAAGAACCCTTATTTACTACTGCTGGGAATATAAACCTTATGTAGCCATTATGTAAATCAGTATGGAGGTTCTTCAAAAAACTGAAAAAAGGACTACCCTATGATACAGCCGTTAACACTCTTGACTATAAAATTGAATGACTCCAAATCAGCACAGCATAGAGATACTTGCATATCCATGTTTATGGCTCTATTGTTCACAATAGTCAGGAAATGGAATCAATCTAGATGTGCATCAACAGATGACTGGATAAAAAAAATGTAATACACACCCTTCAAGGCTCAGGGACCATTGTGGGGAGCCAAAGGAAAGGGAGGAGAGCTTTGCAATACTGTCTTCCAGACATCAAGGAGCCACAACATTTATGACCTCCAAGTGGCTGACACTATACACAAGACCTGAATAATATGAGAGCAAAAAAGAAAAAAATAAATAAAAGGCTGAAGAGATGGATTAGAGGTTAAGGTGCTTGCCTGCAAAGCCAAAGGACCCAGGTTCAATTCCTCAGGACCGACGTAAGCCAGATGCACAAAGTGGTGCAAGTGTCTGGAGTTCGTTTGCAGTGGCTGGATGCCCTGTTGCACCCATTCTCTCCCTCCCTCCCTCCCTCCCTGACTCTCTCTCTCTCTCCCCCTCCCTTCTCTCTGTCTCCTTCTCGCTCTCAAATTTTTAAGAAAATAAAAGAAAAAAATGATGACCTCATAATAGAAGAGGAATTAGTTGGAAAGAAGAGGGTCACTGGAGGGGAGATAAGGTACAAATGAACATGTTGAGAGGGATGATGGTCAGGGAACACTGTGTATATGGGAAGTTATCAATAATAAGTTAAAATTTAAAAAATAAGGGGGGAAATGTGGTACATACACATAATAAAGTTTTATGCAGCCATAAAGAAAAGTGAAATCAAGATATTTACAGAAAAATGACTACTGGAAATCATTGTTATGTGAATTAAGGCAGACTCAAACAAACACCCCTTGTTTTCTCTCATGTGCAAAACCTAAATTTAAATTTTGTATATGTTTATCTATGTGTTCAGAGGTCAAAATGTAGAAAGAACAGTATGAGTGTAGTAAGAACCCTTTAGGAAAGTGGGAAATACAGACGGTAACGACACACATGTCATAGGAAAACAGATGGTGTAAATGACTGGGGAAGAAAGGAAACCAGCAGGAAGAAAGTTGGGCAAAGGAGAGGAACAAATGATAACATATGCCATCAAAGTATGAGGACACAATGGAGAAACGCAGTGATCTGCACACTAACACGATAAAACAATTAAATGAGTCTATGGAGGAACAACAGAACTATAGATACACAAAACAATCCTGAAGTTTGTCTGCTTCCTAAGAAAAAATAGATGAGTTATTTTAACCCTTTTACTACCTCTGGCCTTCAGGAAAGAACCACTTCAAGAATCAGCAGGGCGTGGTGAGGCCCACCTTTAATCCCAGCACTCGGGAGGCAGAGGTAGGAGGATCACCATGAATTCGAAGACACCCTGATACTCCATAGTGAATCCCAGGTCAGCCTGGGCTAGACTGAGACCCTACTTCAAAAAAAATAAATCACAGGATGCATATGAAAATAATTTGAAAACTGTTATATAAATGTAAAAACTGAGGCAGAAAGAATTAAGGAACTTACGGACGGGAGATGACACAGCTGGTTATGAGTGAAGCTGGAAGTCAAACCCACAATTCCATTCTAGGTAGTATCCACCTCACCAGTGCTCTACACTCCTTGATGCTACTGTCAGAGGTCACAGACTGAGCTGCATGGATCATAAACAGAAATGTCATGTACTGTTTTTATGAGCTGCTCATGAATAACTGCCCCAACACAGCATGCTGCAGAATACTTCAAAATTTCCTAATTTCTCATAAAGTACGAAGAAGAAAACCTATACCATAAAATCTAAGAAAACCTGCCAAATAGTCTAGTAAAGCACTTTTCCTTTACCTTTCTCTCAAGATATTTTCATAAGCCTCTTCACATTGTTACATTATTAAAGAATCAGATTAATGTACAATTTACCTAGTAGTCACACATATTTAACTTTTTATTTTCCTAGAAAATATGACAATAAAGCAAAAAGAACTTGTACAAACATTTTTACAAGAGCCATGTTACTCCAACAATGCCTTGAATTTATCACATTATAAGTAAGTATTTATAAACTTATTTTTTAAAAATAGAAACTTAACATTCAGTAAGATTAATTAAAAGCTGTAAAGCTAAACTAGAATCAAACTAGATAAGAAGTTCTGCTGACAAGAAGTCCCTTCTGCTTTCTAACATCTTAATCTCCTTTAATCAATATCGGGAATAAGTGACTTGGAAAATACTTACACCAAACTTCTACAATTAATATAACCATCCTTTCCATGACTTCATTCCAGTACATTATCTGCAATCACTAGCACAAGTCATTCTTCTCAAACTTTCTCCCTTTCACTACCACCTTTTTTCAACATTTACCTTTCAAGACTTATTTCTTCCTTTCCACTCAATCATGCAACCAACAACTATGCACACACACAGCCAAAAGCCCTTTGCAAGCACTGCTCAATAACATGGGTATTATAGTTTACCATTTCCAAGTCAATTTAAGTTGTGGCTTTAAAATCTACAAATTAGCATTAATTAGCAATGGTATAAGAGCTATATTTCAACTTTCTTTACTTTGGTAATTTATGACTATAAATGTTATCTGCCTACTTAATTAGATAGTTGTGTTCTGCAAATAAAACTATTTCCACTACATTTAAGACTATGGCTTTTATTAAAATAATTACTATAAAAATCCTGATAAGAGTACCTACCACAAACCAGGCACTATAAATGCCCTTTGCAGAGACTCTCTTATTTACTTCTGGCAAATCGGCATAGGAATTAAGAGCACCGGGTCTGAGTCAGGAGGCAAGTGGTCAGATTCCTGCGGATGACAATGCTTTTACCTATATACCAAGTACAGGATCCGGCAATCCCTGAAGCAATCTTAAAACGGTTCCTAGCACCAGACGCGCTAGATAAGGCCCTGCGGGTTAGATTCCAGTGCGAGGCGGGAGCCGATCGCAACCCTCACGGACGTGCACGGGGAGAAGGGCGCGAGATTCGCTTAGGATTCACGGACCCTCAGGCACACGGACCCTGAAGGCGAATTCTACCTAATGTTTTAAACAATCCTGGGCAAGAAACCGTCTCTTGGTATGGAAAGTCTCAAAGGAAGCGTGGGATCTTCGGGGCTTTTCGGATGGGGGGACACGCTCGAGCGCGCGGACCCGCCGAGGCCACGGCTCCCGGCCCAGCCGCCGCCCGACCCTCCCGGGCCCAGGGACCCCGGCCCCGCCGCCCCGCCGCCCGCCGCCCCGCCGGACCTCCGGCCGCCTCACCCGCTGCAACCGAAAACCGCGGGTCTCGCTGTGCGCCTGCGCGCAGTGACGCGCTTGAACCGTGCGTGCGTGCGTGCGTGCGAGCGAGCGTGCGTGCGTGCGTGCGTGCGTGCGGAGGGCCGGCAGGGAGCCTCCAGAAGAGTGCGGACGTGGCGCTGCGCTTCATCCCTGGGGTCCCCGGTGCCTTGTCAGGAGCTTTGCTGACTGCTAGTGTGGTGATGCCTTCACCTACGAGATCAGCTTTCGTTTCGCTTTGTCCTTAACGTGAAAAAGAAAAAAAAAAAGTTTAATTTATTTGCAAGGAAAGAGAGAAATTAAGATTCCTCTCACCGCTGCAAATAAACTCCAGACACATGCTCCACTTTGCGCGTCAGGCTCTACGTGCCTATTGGGGACTCGAATCCGGGCGGCCGGCTTTGCGCCTTTAACCCTTGAGCAGACCCCCAGCCCTCGGGCTTAGTTTTTGCTGTTTGCACTGCCGGGGTTAACTTGTTTTAACTGCTGAGAAATAAAAGCGAAGGAGGTCGGGAGAGTTCAGGGAAAATGAGAAGGATGCCGATAGATAGAGACTTACCTAGACTGACCTAAGTGAGCAACCACCATTCCTCTGTGCTTTTGCAAGGAGAAGTAGGGGAGGACAGTTAGGAGCCATTCATGATGGCATTACGCTAGGACCCTCACCCCAACCCCTCAGTCCTGAGGCGTTCCTCACGCTGTCCTTCCTTTGTCATTATCCAATAGGTGGAATGTGGAGTGTCTTTGACAACAAAAAGGTAACAGGGCCTACGTACCAAAGCCAGATATGTATGCCTGCACTGGAAGCGCTAATCTCTTTCCATGTCAGGAAAGGTTATGTATTACATTTGAGTGATATATTCTTGGTTGGCTTTACCCTTCACAAATAAGCTGTCTTTTGGTGTTGACTATTGCTGCCTTTGACATTTCTTCTATTTTAGGGCCTTTGTCATCTTCTGTCATTGTTGAAGGCAGGGTCTGACTCTGCCCCAGGCTGACTTGGAACCCATTTCAAACTAGAAATCTCAACCTCTAGTTGACAGGATTAAGGGTGTGAGGCAGTACACACCCTTAGGAACTTTGGCTTTATTAGAATATCTGTTTGATTTAATCCCACACTTGTACAAATGGTCTGTGCTTGTTTTGACAGAATGTATATATTGCTGTTGAATTTTAGAATTTGCCAGTTATTTGCTCCACCCAGTCTACTACAATACTTGAATAGCAGGTAAACTTAACACCTAGGGTCACTTCTGCTGTTTTGCTTGGAGTGTAAGAGCTACACCTGGCACCTTAAATGCCTTACTGAAGATATATGAAGTCATATTTACACACCTAAGAACAGTGCAGATAATTGGAAAACCCAAGCATCAAATTAACATTGTAATACAAGAAACACAAAAAATCAAAACAATACATTCCCACCAAAAATTATAAATCCATCAGAGATAACCTCCAGTGAGGCTTGAATGGGAATTTCAAGACACTCGGGACACTATGAAGAGAACAAACATAAGAATTCAGGGTAGAGTAGAAGAATTTCACTCCAAAGGCATAGAAGGTATTTTCAACAAAATCATAAAAGAAAACATCTCCCAAGTAGGGAAAGTGATGCCAGTACAGATAGAGGGAGCCTATGGAACACCAAACAGACAAACTCAGGAAAGAACTTCTCACCATCATATCACAATTAAACTGCAAAACACACAAACCAAAGAAAGTATATTGAAAGCAGGTAGAGAGAAAAATAAAGTCACATACAAAGGCAAGCCCATCAGGATAGCAAAAGATTACTCAACACAAACTTTAAAAGCCAGAAGGGTTCAGAATGATGTATTCCAAGTTCTGAAAGATAACAACTGTCAACCAAGATTACTATATCTTGCAAAGCTAGCCATCCATATAAATAGAGAAATAAGGAATTCCACAACAAAAACAGGCTAAAGGAATATATAGTGCTAAACCAGATCTACAGAAAATGCTTGAAAGGATCCTTGATGCTGAAGAGAAAGAAAATCACGCACATAAGGAACCTGGAAAAAAATAAACCATACCCAAATAATAGTTAATACAAGAGAGTAAAGGTAAAACCAGAAGAATTACAACATAAGAATGGTAAAAATACATACACACCTTTCAATAATAACTCTTAACATCAATGGACTCGATGTCCCATAAAAAATCCACGGGTCTGTAGACTGGGTTAGAAAGCAGGACCCTTCTAATTGTTGCCCCAAGGAAACTTCACCTTTCCACAAAAGATGGACACTATCTTAGGCTGACAGGGTGGAAAGCACTGTTTCAAGTAAATGGGCCTAGAAAACAAGCAGGTGTTATTATCCTAATATCCAATGGTATATTTCAAACCAATATTAGATGGGAAAGATAAAGAAGGTCATTTTATATTCATTAAATAAACACTCCAACAGGAGGACATTACAATTCTAAACACATATGCACCTAACATGGGTGCTCCCAATTACATCAAACAAACACTACAAGAAGTAAGGTCATAGATAACACCAAACACAGTTGTAGTGGGTGATGTCAAACACTACTAGAACTAAGGTCACAGATAACAGCAAACACAGTTGTAGTGGGTGACTTCAACACCCCACATTTATCAATTGATTGTCATTTGATGTAGATTTCTTTGTTTTATTCTTTGATTCCTATGAGTATAGATAAAAGCATACTTTTTGAAATATTTTTCAGGCATTTCATCTAAAACAGTCTCATTGGGGGCCACTTCTGACGGATCTATAATTTTTGGTGGAATTGTATTGTCTTGATTCTTTGTGTTTCTTGTATTATAATGTTGTAATTTTTGCTTCCTGAGTTGAGTTGATGCTTGGGTTTTCTAATAATCTTTAGTGCTTTTAGGTTTGGAAATCCAACTTTGTATACCTTCAGAGTAGGAGTTTAAGGTGCCAAGGGTAGCTCTTTTACTCCAGTCCAATTGCAGAAGTAATCCTAGGTGTTGAGTTTGCCTGGTATTCAAGTATTCTAGTGGGCTGGGTAGAGCAATTCACTGGCAAATTCAACTGAGCAATATACACATTCAATAAAAACAAGCACAGAATATACAAGTGTGGGGATTGAAACAAACAGAAAACCTTATAAAGCCAAAATCCCTAAGGGTGTTTGTTGCTTCACACCCTTAATCCTGTCGGCTGGGAGGTTGAGGTTTCTGTTCTAAATTGGGTTCCAGGTCGGCCTGGATCTGAATTAGACCCTGACTCCAATAATGACAGAAGCAAAAGACAAAGGCCTTGTATTTCTGAAAGCATCAAAGGCAACAATAGTTAACCCCCAAATACAGCTTAATTGAGAATGGTAAAACCAACCAAGAATATATAACCCATAACCTGCCCTGACATGGAAAGAGATTAGCACTTCCAGTGCAGGCCTGTGTACCTGCTTTTGTGTCACTTGGCCTCATTATCTTTTGGGTTGGCTTTCAATATCACCAATGCTGAATGCCCACCTTGATCCCTCTGTGTTTTGCTTGGAGCTGGTGTTCTGATCAGCTGTGCTGGATGCTCTGCCACTGGGGGCTTAATACGTTCTCCAGATTTTCGATGTTCTGATGGATGGGGGATGGGAGAGTGCAGGAAGTCTGGAGTTGTATTGGAACTGTTCAGCTGGTCCCACCTATATCCCTTTCAGCACCTCCTTAGATGATCTTCACTGTCCCCCCTTCAGGTTTCAGATAGGAAAATCCCCTTGTTTGATCTCTGCTATTGCAGCTTGGTGTCAGGCAGATGGTGCCTAGCAGGTGTGCAGATCACGCAAATCGGGACCACAAGCACCTCAGTGGGATTCTGGCCCTTTTCCTCCTTTCTGTTGCATCTTGGCCTCTCCTGCTTCTCCACTATAGCCAATAAAAACCTGTACACCTTCACTTTTCAGAACAAGAGTGTATTTTGCTGTGGCTTTGCTTAAATCCCTTGCTAGGCTGGTTTCGCATGGCTCCTATCCTGCCATCTTACCTGGAAGTCTCCTATTCCATGTTCTTGAATTGGAAGAATCAATATTGTGAAAATGTCAATCTTACCAAAAGCAATCTATACATTTGATGCAATCTCCATCAAAATTTCAATGGCATTCTTCATGGAAACAGAAAAAGCAATCCTAAAATTTGTTTGGAAGCACGAAAACCTCAAACATCCAAAACAATTTTGAGAAATAAAAATAAGGCTGGTGGTATCACCATACCTGATTTTAACCTATCTTACAGAGTCATAGTAACAAAAACATCATAATACTGGCACAAAAACAGACATGTAGATCCATGGAACAGAATAGAGGACCCAGATGTAAGTCCAGGCAGCTACATCCACCTGATCTTCAACAAAAATGCCAAAAATTATCACTGGATAAAAGACAGACTCTTCAACAAATAGTGCTGGGAAAACTTGATTTCTGTATGTAGAGGGAGTAAAATATATCCTTATCTCTCTCCATGCACAAAAATTACATCTGACAGAGGATTTATATCCAGGATATACAAAGAACTCAAAAAAACTAAATAATAAGAAATCAAACAACCCAATTTAAAAAAAAAATGGGTCATGGAACTAAACAGAGAGCTCTCAAAAGAAGAAATACAGATGGCATATAAACATCTAAAAAAAAGTTCTAATCCTTAGCAATCAAGGAAATGCAACCTAAATCTACTTTGAGATTCCATGTCACTTCTGTCAGAATGGCTACCATCAAGAAAACAAATGACAATAAATGCTGGCAAGGATGTGAGAAAAGAGGAACCCTTTTACACCGTTGGTGGGAATATAATCTGGTACATCCATTGTGGAAATTAGTGTAGAGGTTCCTGAGACAGATAAAAGTAGTTGTAGCACATGACCCATCTGTACCACTCCTACACATATATCCTAGGGACTCATTGCACTACCTTAGAGATACTTGCACATCCATGTTGGTTGCTGCTGTATTCACAATAGCTAGGAAATGGAACCAGCATAGATGCCCTCAGCTGATGAGTGAATAATGAGATGTGGTACATTTATATAATAAAGTTCTATTCAGTGGTAAAGAAAAATGAAATTTTCAGGGAAATTCATGGATCTTGAAAGGGTTATACTAGATACTGAGACAATCCAGGCCCAGAAAGCCAAGCATTACATGTTCTCTCTTATATGTGGATCCTAGCTACAAATGTTTGGACTTGGATGTGAGTTGGAATAAAACTCTGTAGCAGTGACCAGTATGCTAGGAAGGGGATATAAGGAAGAGAGGAGAAGGGGGGTGAGGCTTAAGGTAATGGTAATACACACACACACACACACACACACACAAGTTGTTGGCCAGTGAGGTCCCTGATGTCCCACCCCCAAACACTAGAAGGCTATTGCAGAGGATCTTGGTTTCTCACAAGGAATAGATGGTAAGACCCTATTGCTAAAGACTCCACATACGTGGGCTGCAAGGCCATTGAGAAATCTTGCTGGAGATGAGTGGAAAGCCTCCTCCGTGTAAATCAGCTGACAGAAAGATGGAAAAAGCTACACTGCAAGCAGTTCCATGGGAGAGAGAAATCACCAGTAGAGATAAAACAACAGCAGATACTGAAAGCCTTAAATTTGGCCAGTCAGGCCAAATGAGCCAATGGGTAGAGTGGCATGTCTGTTATGGGGGAAACCAACTGCTCTCTAATTGTACTGGAGACCCACTTCACTGGAGTGCCTGATACTGAAAACCTATGACAGAGGACGTCATGAGCCCTAGTGGTGTAAATTCTACTGATGTCTAACTAAATGTACATATACTATGCTCACCAAACTGCTTGGGAAATACTTTTCTTAATGTTCATATCCATATATTTATGCTGCTCTCACTTTTGGTTAAAGAAGCTTCTCTTTTCAGATGGCAGGTGACCTTGGGGTAACTTAGAAGGTACATAGTGCTGAGAAGAAGTGACAGAGGAGTGCTCAGCACTGAAACATCTCTAGCACACTTTCCAAGGCTCAGGGTGCATTGCAAAAGAGGTGGCAGAAAGAACTTAAGAACCAAAAGAAGGGTAGGACTCCTTACAATGCACACTTCCAGACACAAAATGGCCTGGATATGAATGACCTCACAGTGCCTGCCACTACCTACACACAACCATCATAATAGGAGGAAAAGATGATGATATCAAAATAAAACTGAGACTGGTTGAGAGGGGGAGGGGCTATGATGGAGAGTGGAGTTGTAAAGGGGAAGATGGGGGGGAACTATCATGGTTTGTTGTCTATAATTATGGAAGTTGTCAATAAAAAATAAATTTAAAAAATTGCTAAAGTTTTACACAAGTACACAGTGTTTCTAATTGTGCTGGTAGGAATGATAGTATTCTAAAGAGACACTGGTACTCTCCCATTTGGCTGAGTATTGAAATAATGGTTCCCAATAAATTTGAATTTTCCCAGGAATCTCAAGTTGAGAAAAGAAACAGGCTAAAGCCTGGTGCCAGCTGAAGGAGGAATTTGCCTCTGAGGAAGAGATTTCGCATAGTTCAGACAAATTGTCAGACCACCTCGCAGAAAAGACTGAAGCCACAGCAGTGCTAGGTACCACCACACCTTGACCAGGATTTCTCAGCTGTACATATGTCTTGCCTTCTATTTAAACCTAAATCTCATGTCAGGACCCCAAGTATGGATCTTAGGGAGCTGCTGGAAATCTTCTCTTTTCCTTCCAAATGTACATCTATTCAGTATATATTAGAAAATCTTTCTCTCATTTTAACTATTAGCTTGTCTGTAAAATTAACTTATTGAGGACAGGGGGCTGAGCACAGCCTGTTAGGACTTTCAGATGAGATGTTGACCAGGTGAGTGATTGACAGGCTCTACCCCACACCAACACACTGTTCTGCTGCTCAGAATGAAGTGGGTCTTCCCTTTATAAGCCTAAATAAAACTAAACAAGTCCTGGAGAGATGGCTTAGCAGTTCAAGTAGTTGCCTGCAAAGCCAAAGGACCCGGCTTTGATTCACCAAGACTCACATAAGCCAGATGTACAAGGTGGCACATGTGTCTTGAGTTTGTTTGCAGTGGCTGGAGCCTCTGGCATGCCCATTCCCTCTCTCTCTCTCAAATAAATAAATTTTTAAAAACCCACTAAACCAAGGCCTTGAAGCTTCCAACCTCCTTTCTTGCATACAGTGTTTTAAATCCTATGGAGGAGTAATTGTGCTCTCTTAGGTCAGTGTTAAGTGGGAGGAAGGAGGGGTGCTTTCTCCAATGACCTATGAACTTGGTAGTGATTATCTAGCTCACTACCATTATGGGTTGAATTTTGTCCTCAAAAATATATGTTGTAGTTCTAACCCACAATGCCTATAAATCTGATCTTAAGAAATCTCACTTCAAATCATGCTGGATTAGAGTAATCCTCATCCTTATAATGATAAACAGAAACATAGTAGAGATAGAACACAGGGACAGAAATGGCAGTGTGGCTACAAAACTCCAATGAATGAGAAGCTAAACTTGGAGGAAATAGGGCCCTCTTTATAAGAAATAAACTGCAGTGGTTGATTTTCAAGATAAGAATACTAAATCAGCGCAAGCCTGGTTACAGATAAAAGATACCAGACCCCTACTGGCACCTGCTTGCCAGAGCCCTTTATTTACCCCAGAGCCAGAAATAAAGAGACAGATAATAATTAATTAGCCAGTGTGGTGGTTTGAATTATGTGTTCCCCATAAACTCATGTGTTTTCAATGCCTGACCACCAGCTGATGGTAATTTGGGAGGTGGAGCCTTGCTAGAGGAGGTGTGTTCTTGGAAGCAGCCTTAAGAATTCCATAGCCAGATCCTCCTTGCCAAAACCTGGCTCATTCTCATGCTGCAGTGTTCCACTGGCCGTGGCAGACGTGATGTCCAGGCTCTGCTCATACCACACTTTCTCCTGCCATCAGAGAGCTTCCCATTGAGACGGTAAGAGAAAAATAAACTCTTCCCTTGAGCTGCTTTTTTTTCAGGTGCTTTGTCCCAGCAATGAATTTGGAACTGATTTGCAGAAGGAATGTGGAAGGATTTGAAGCTTTGGTCTGAGAATCACCTTGCAATGATATAAGCATAGTTAGATGGACCATTCTGGTCAGAGTTGAAATATATAAATGTAGAAAGCACTATGAGCTATGTAGATTTGGCTAATGAGGAGAATAAAGAACTTTGTCTGGACTGGGCTAGAGGCAGTTTATGTGAAAAGCTTTTGCATTCTTCCTGTCTCCTGAGAAGCTTTCAGAGTTGAGCTTAGAAGTGATGACTGGTGTGAGCAGAAGGATATGGCATAGAAAGAAATAAAAGTTTCAGGCTGTAGACAGTACCCATTCAGATGTAATAATTTGAGAGATTACCACGATTTGGATTAGGCCAGCTATTTTGCATTGGGCCAGATGAAAGAGTTCTGACTCTTTTGAAAGTAGGGGACCTGAATGTTGAAGGAGTGTCCAACTCTTGAAAATTGGCTTTAGTCTCCACTGGATTAATTCATTTGATAGCCAACTTTGTACTATGGAAGTATATAACAAAATCAGGAAGGAAAAGGTCATTGTATTTGCAATGTGGTTTGTTTTTGGGATATGGTCACTGGGCAATGTGAGGCTGACTTGTTGGAATGCCTGCATGGAGGCCCAGTGAAGCAATGAAGGTGAACTGTGGCATTCAGAAGAGACCCCAGGACTTTTTGAGATGCCAGGACTGTGGGATGGCTGCCAAGGAGAGCTGCTGAGCAGCCCAGATGGAGGGGCAGAAGTGGAATTCCAGAGACTTTGTCACTGATTAAAGGTGTTGGACTGAGAGCTACAGGAGTTGATGTTTGCCCTGTTTGTTTTAGATCTAGCATTGGTTCAGAGTTTGCAATGTGAATGTTTACTCTGTGCCATTAAGTCTCTTTGGTTTTACAGTTCACAGTTAAGACATCCTGAATTATGGGTATGTTTGAACAGTATTGGGATTGATAAAAACTATGGGGACTCCCTCCCATTCGCCCTCCCATGACCTGGTCTGAACATGTGTAATTCTACCTTTCTTCTTCCCATCCAAAGAAGAGAGCACTTTTCTCTTCTTGGGTATTTCCCTGCTTGACTTCTGCCTGTTTCTGACTTTGGGGTGACTTCTCACTTTGAGTACACAAATGTTCTAGTCTCCTCCCTGGATCTTAATTGCTCCTACAATTAACCTCATAATTCATGTTTTTTCTGAATAACCTTAATAATTCATAACTTACTTTTCTTGAATCCATTTTATCAGTTCTTTGTTAAAACCAAAAAATTGGAGTTCACAGGCCTGGTGGCGGGGGGGGGGGGGGGCTTCCTGAACACTACAATCTTGCATCACTAGCAGGTTTTTTTAAGCAAGCACCATGAATTGCTGAGTCATCTTCCAAGCCCCAGATTCCTATTCTCATAGTATTTCAGTTTGAATCTAAAATGTCCCAGATAGGCTCATGTTTTGAATGCTTGCTGTCTAGCTGATAGTGCCAGTTTGGAAGGTTCTGGAAACTTGTAGGTAGAGCCCAGCTGGAGGAAGTAGGTCACTATGGGTAAGTCCCTGAAGATAACCTGTCTCTGTTTGTGTCTCTTTCTGTGTGGTTTGTGTCCCACAGTGATATAAAGTATCCTCCACCACAGTCTTTACCATCCAAATGTTCTGAATTATTGGGACTGGTTTTCATCATATGATCTTAATCTGCCTATCTGTCCTTACAGTCCTAATATTAGGGTGGTACCTTTTCAACTCCTGACACAGGAATTTTGAATGTAGTTGAGAGTGGCAGAACCTCTCGCAGCTTTTGAGTGGGTAATAACTCAGGAGCTGAGGTACTGGAAAATAATGGTAACACAGTACTTTCTCTGAGTGAGTGGTCATAAGGGCTGTTGTCATTATGAATTTAGATTAATGACATCCACAGACAAGTGGGTAAGCGTGGTGGTTTGATTCAGGTGTCTGCCATAACTTAGGTGTTCTGAATGCTAGATTCCAAGCTGATGGAGATTTGGGAATTAGCGCCTCCTGGAGGCAGTGTGTTGTTGAGGGTGAGCTTATGGGTGCTATAGCCAGTCTCCTCTTGCCAGTATTTGGCACACTTTCCTGTTGCTGTTGTCCATGTGATGTTGGCCAGGAGGTGATGTCCACCCTCTGCTGATGCCATTATTTCCCCCTGCCATCATGGAGCTTCCCCTCAAGACTGTAAGCCAAAATAAAAAATTTTCCCCACAAGCTGCTCTTGGTCAGCTGTTTCCTGACACGTGACTACAACAGTAAAGTTGATATCAGAGGAGTGGGATTATTGATGCTAGAAACCTGACTTTGTGGCTTTAGTCTTTTGGAACTGCTTTGCAGGAGGATGTGCACAAATTGGAAATCATGGCCTAAGAGATGGCAAGTAGTGCTGTAAGTACAGCTTGATGGGCCACTCTGGTCAGAGCTGAAAGACCTCAATGCAGTAAGAACTATGGACTGTGAAGCTTGGCTTGTGAGGGTGAGGAAAGCTTTGCCTGGACCGGGCTAGAAGCAGTTTGAGTGAGAGGCTTGCTGTTATGCCCATGTCCCAAGAACTTGTGCAGAGTTGCATTGCATAGAAACAGACTGGTGTGTGGAGAAGGATACAGCACAGAAAGAAATCTTTGTGCTGAAACTTCTGCTTGTTCAGTTGCAATTTTATGAGAGATTATAACTACTGGGATTGGGCAGGCTGACCTGCATTGGGACAACAGAAAAAAATGCAGAGTCACTGAAAGGGCCTGAATGCTGAAGGAGTATCCTGTTCTTCAAAGCCTGCTTTATCCCCCACCCCGCCACCCCAGATTAACAAATTGGCATATTCTTCTGTTGCTGTTGTCAATCTGATGTTGCCCAGGAGGTGATGTCCACCCTCTGCTCATACCATCATTTTTCCTGCCATCATGGAGCTTACCCCTCGAGTCTGTAAGCCAAAATAAACCTTTTTGCCATAGCTTGCTTTTGGTCAGGTGTTTTCTGCCAGCACTATGAACCTGACTACAGCAGTGAGGTTTAGAGAGATTTCACTATAGGATAGGGTAAGTTCACTATAGGATGTGGAGAACTTAAGAGAAGGAATGAATTCAGATCCCCTGCCCAAGAAGAGGCCAAGAAAAGGGTCCCAGAAAATGAGGAATCCCAGCTAGAGACCCATTTTAGGGTCATTTATGTGAGCCCCCTGGACAGGGGACTGCAGTTCAGTCATGATATCAGATGTCTGGGGACAGGTTTTTTGGGAAAGGACAACGTTCCCAGGAATGTTAATCCAGGAAGGGGGTAAACTTCTGGGTGGAGGTGATCATCTTTCCTAGGAAAGGGTTACTCCTCCAATATATTCTAGCATTGCTCAAGATCAGGTGTAGCATGAGGACTGGGGAGGAAATAATGACTGAATCTCATGCTTGGAACCTGTGGCCTCATTTTCTGAATCTACTAAGAAGTGTCATTAGCTCCAATCCCATTTCCATAGGCCTGACTATGATTCTATTGTTTGGAGATTAGTTGCCATGGCTACCAAACCAGTGTATTATCTATTCCAAGGTAGAAATGGGACAATGGGCCTAATATGTTAGAACACGTTATTTAATGCCAAGAGGACATACTTCATACAACATATCATTGTTCAATTTGGAAGGGTAAGTCTAGCTTACAAGAGTCAGTCTGATACAGTGTAGGTCAAGATGACTACTCAACACACCATTGGACATCAATTGTTTATTAATCATTAGCCACATAACACAGTAAATACCATAGGAATATTGAGTTATGACCACATATTACCTTGGAAAATATTTTAGTAAACCTTTCCTACGATCACAGATAGCTCCACGAGCATTTGACATTTTAATCAAGAAAATCATGGCCAAATAATGAACAAGCATTTCAGCCACTGGTGTTAGTTTCCACACAAAATCACAAGTTACATCTTTGGAGATTCATGTGAGGCTAAATATTTGTTGAGTTCCACAGAGCCAGGATTTTTTTTTTTTTCTTATTCCAGTTTTCAGATTCACTTCTTGTCGGCTTCTATCTCTACAGGGGAAAAAAAAATGTCATGAACAAATGCCTACATTAAAAAGCAAAAAAGGAGGCTGGAGAGATAGGTTCATGGTAAAAGTGCTTTTTTGAAAAGCCTGACAGTCCAAGTTCAATTCCCCAGCTCCCACATAAAACCAAATACTCAAAGTGGCATGTGTGTCTGGAGTTCGTTGGCAGGGGCAGGAGGCCCTGAAGCATCTATACTCACTCTCTTTGTGTCTGCCTCTTTCTTTCTGTCTCTCTCTCTTTCAAATAAATATAAAAATGTTTTTAAAAGATTAAAAGTAAAGAGGGTTGGGGCTGCAGCTCAGTGATATAGCACTTGCCTACTATACACAAGGTCTTTGTTCCATACACAGAACCCCAAGAAATTAAAATAAAATTAATATTGTATACTTTTAAATTGAATATAGGAGGGTACACTGTTTCTCCAGTGAAATGGATGAAAGTGATATACAATAGTTGAACTGCAAAACAGGACTTTGTTTTGCCAATCTGACACATCTGTCAACATTTTTTTTTTTTTTTTTTGATTTTCGAGGTAGGGTCTCACTCTAGCCCAGGCTGACCTGGAATTCACTATGGAGTCTCAGGGTGGCCTCGAAATCATGGCAGTCCTCCTACCTCTGCCTCCCAAGTGCTGGGATTAAAGGCATGCGCCACCACGCCCAGCTCCTGTCAACAAATTTTATCAATGTAAGTAGAATCTGCCTAACTTTCAACTTTCTGTGACTAGAAATAGTGTCTATTTTCTCTCATAACTATGAACATGTGGATATACGAAAGCTGCAAATAAGCACAAATAAAACCAATGAATTAAAAATTTAATTGTTCTGATAATCTTGCAGAAGTAATACACATGTGTGGCCAAGGTGTGGAAATTCCCTTACTATTCAAGTAAGAATATTCGCCTGCCTCTAAGTAACATTAAACTCCCATTGTTCATTTGTGATGAAAAGTTAAAACATCATTGACAATTACTGTCATTCATCAAGTGTAGTGGTTTGAGTCAGATGTCCCCCATAAACTCATGTTCTGAATGCTTGGTCCCCAGTTAGTGGCAATGCAGGAGGTGGAGCCTTGCCTGAAGAGTCGTATTTTGGGGGGCAGACTTTGTGGCATTATAGCCATATCCCCATTGCTAGAAACTGGCTCACTGTCCCGCTGCTGTTTTTCACTTGTTGTGGCAGATTGTAAAGTCCAGCTTCTGCTCAAGTCACGCTTTCCCAGTCTACCATAGAGCTTCCCCTAGAGTCTATAAGCCAAAATAAATCCTTTCCTCCAACCAGCTGCTTTTGGTCAGGTGTTTTGTCTGAGAAACAAGGTAACTACAAGAGAACATTGGTAATAGGAGTGGGGTTATTAGTGTTAGAACCCTGATTGTGTGGCTTTTGGCCTTTTGGAACCAATTTGCAGGAGGAATGTGGAAGAATTTGATACCTTGAACTAACAGATGTCTTGCAGTGCTGTAAGCAGGTCTTGTCAGAGATGAAAGACCAAATGCAGAACAAACTGTGGAGTCTGAAGTTTTGCTTTTGCAAAGAAGGAGAACTTTGTCTGGACTGGGCTAGAGGCAGTTTGTGTGTGAGAGGCTGTTTGTTCTCTTCTTGTGTCCTAAGAACTTAAGCAAAGCTAAATTTAAAAGTAATGGCAGAAAATAGAGCAGATGGGCATGGCACAGAAAGACATAAAAGCAGGGCAGGATATGGCAACCCTGCTCACCTGCAGTGGTTTGAGGGGACAGATGGCCACCATTGAGAATGGGCCAGATGTTCTGCATTGGGACAGCAGGAGGAATGCTGATTCCTTTGGAAGTAGGGATCCTGAATCCTGAAAGAGATTTCCTAATCTTCAACATCAGCTTTATTCCTCACTGCATTAGCAAATCTGGTAGGCCATCTTGTACTATGGAAATATAACAAATGCAAGAAAGAGGGAGTCATTGGATTTGCAATGTGTTTTTTTTTTTTTTTTTTGGAAGTGCATACTGACAATATGAAGCAGTATTGTTAAGGTATCCTTCATGGAGGTCCAATGGAGCCATAAGTATGGAACTATGGGTTGCAGTGGAGACTCCAGGACTTTTTGAGATGCCAGGACTATGGGACAGCTGCCAAGGAGAGTTTACAGCTCAGTATGGAATTTTTGCTGGGCTGTGGGCAGCCCAAATGGAGAGACAGAACTGGAACCCCAGAGAGTTTGTCACTGGTTGTAGATGTTGAACCTGGAGCTACAGGAGTTGATGTTTACCCTGTTTCTTTTATATCTTGAGTTAGTTCAATCTTTCCTTGCAATGCCATCTTTTTCAGTGCGAATGTTTATTCTGTGCCATTGCAAGTTTTTGGTTTTACAGGCTCACAGTTAAGAGGCATTCGACTATGAGAATGTTTGAACAGTGTTGGTATTAATAAAAACTATGGGAACTTTTAAAGTTGAACTGAATGCATTTTATATCAAGATAGTCATGGGTTTATGGGTGCCATAGGCAGCATGTGGTGGTTTGAATCAGATGTCTCCCCATAAACTCATATGTTCTGAATACTTGGTCCCCAGCTGGTAGCAGTTTTGGAGGTGGAGCCTTGCTGGAGGAGGTGTATTGTTGGGGGCAGGCTTTGCGGTATTGTAGCCAGGTCCCCCATGCTAGAACATAGCTTACTCTCTTGCTGCTATTTTCCACCTGCAGTGGCAGAAATGCTGCCCAGCCTCTGCTCATGCCATACTTCCCTTGCCATCATAGAGCTTCCTCTAGAGACTGTGAAACAAAATAAATCCCTTCCTCCTCTCAGCTGCTGTTGGTCAGGTCCCAGCAATGAGAAGGGAACCACAACACCAAATCAACCCCATGGACATCTAACATCCAGAGGTAGCAATTCAGCTGTGTGTGCTTGGAAGATACCCTGGAAGCCACACACCACCATAAAACTAAAGTCATACACGTGTACAAATGGCAAACTCATATATGCATTTACACTGCGAAACATTGCAGGAGATATGGTCATCTACAAAGTTCACTTTTGAGGATGATGCAGTCAATTTCTAAAAATAATCTCAAAAAAAAACTCTTAATTTTTAAAAATATTTGCTTATTTATGTGACAGAGAAAGAGAGGAAAAGAAAGAGGCAGATAGAGAATGGGCACCCCATGGCCTCCAGCCACTACAAATGAACTCCAGATGCATGAGCCACCTTGTGCATCTGGCTTACATGGGTATTGGAGAATCAAACCTGGGTCCTTAGGTTTCACAGGCAAGTGCCTTAATTACTAAGCCATCTCTCCAGCCTCCAAATCTCTTAATTTTTAAGTAACCTTTTTGATTTTGTGTTGGGTCATACTCGTATCTTTCCTGGGCCACAGGCAGCTTGGGGGCTGCACGATGGACACCCTCACTCTAAATTATTGAGAACTTGGGCCTTCTCAACTATTAAGTAAAACCTCAGTCACATGAAATTCCAATTTTATTGCTTTTGTTCATCTGAAGCTTGACAGTTTAATTTCTGAGCTTGTAATGAAAACAAGTTACCTTGGTAAATGCTGTTTGGAGCAATCTGAAGGGAAAGAAAGTATGGGCATTGATATTATCATAGATGCCAATAAAAAAAATCAAAATCCGTTTTTTGTTCTTTTTTTTCAGGCAGGGTTTCATTTAACTCAGGTGGACCTGAAACTCACCCTGTAACGCAGGTTGGCCTGATCTCATGGCTACCCTACCTCAGCCTCCTGAGAGCTAGGACTAAAGGCATGAGCCACCACCCCTCCCCTAGCTCAGAATCTGTTTTTAGGCAATCATTATAACTCACATTTCTTCTTCTCTTAACTGAACATGATCTTTTTCTCTTCCTAATTTTACAGCAGATGAAATGGAGCTACAAAACACTGAGGTGTAGCTGGGACTGAGCCCAGATCCCAGATTCCAGACCCAGAGGACAGGATGTTCCTGGCGCAGACCACTTACCTGCAGCCAGCTGGGCTTTCATGCCTTCTCTGCTGCCAGCACGCTGCCCGCCAGCTCCCTGATGTGCGCCCAGGCCAGCCGCACGTGGCTAGATTCCACCTTACGAGAGCAGATGGCAAATCGCAGCACCAGCTTGTCTCGGAGATGACAGGGAACCAAGTGGATTTTTTTGGCACTATTTATTCTTTGTAGCAAAGCTTCATTCAGGTGGTTAGAACCCTGAAGGAATTAGAAAAGAGGCACATTATACATCTCAGCTAGTCTCACAATGTCTGGAATAACAGGAAAAAAAAAGTTAATGTTACCATTCACCCTTCATTGAAGATGTTTGAAAGGTCTAATATAAGCTAAAATAATATGTAGAACCAATTAATTTCTCTATAATGTTATGTCTGTCTGTATATTCTGTCTTATCAGAAGATGGCCTTCCTGCAGTCTAAGTTTAATTAAGAAAAGTGAAGATCCCTAGAGATGTTGTCTACAAACACATGATCTTTAATAACATGTCCAGATATTTTTGTGGCACCAGAGCAAAATTCTCTAAATTTTCATTGAAACTTACAGAAGAAGTTTTCAACAACAGAGACATAACAGGGGCCACAGGCTATTCAAACACTGTTGGTGCAAACTCTAGGTCTGGACAATCAAGTTCTATTCAAGGAGGATAGAAAAATGAGATGTAGTGCTAAGGGAATATAATTTATCAAAAAGACTCAGCATGAGAGCACACATCTGAAATATGTTATGCAGAAAATGAATTATTTATGTAGGAAAAATTTGCTTGCCACTTTCAAATGGACTGTTAGATGGGATTTCCATGAATTAAGAGCAGAAAGCAATCAGAGAAATGGTCTAAGATGAAATTACAACAAAGACAAAAGTAGGTCAAGTATAACACAGGAGGCTGGCTGGAGTAGAGGTACTGAGAAAAAGGAGCAGTTATGCCATTGCAGCATCCCCTCCTGTGATGTTTTGTGTTGACGGTCATGACAGGACCTGGAATGAGCTGTGAGGGATAATCTGGGTAAGGTTAGCCTCTGGGCATCCCTGTGAGAGAGGAATTGCCTCCTTCTAAAAGTTAATTTATTTGTGAGAGCGTGCACACCACACACACACACACACACACACACAGGGGATGGAGGGGTTATAGGTGCACCAGGGCCTCTTGTAAAGCAACTCCTGATGCATGCTCTTTTTTGTGCATTTGGCTTTATTTGGGTGTTGGGAATTGACCCCAGGCTGGCTGGTATTGCAAGCAAGTGCCTTTAAAGGACGAGCCATCTCCCCAGCCTCGTGGCATTCTCTTGATTAGGTTGATTGAGGTGAGAAACCCTACCTTAACTACTGGTGGCTCCATTCCGTGGGTTGGAGTCTTTCACTGACCGTATTAAAGGAGAGAGCGGGCACATTTTTCATCAGGGTGTATTTCTCGCCACAGGCCTGCCTCAGGCACCACGCCTTCCCTGCCGTGATGTCCTGTGACCTTGAACTGTGAGCCAAAATAAATCCTTCTACCCGTAAATCAAATTTTTTGTCAGATGTTTTCTTCAGGAAATCAGAAGATAACTAATATGCATGTTTTATGTTCAAGAAACAGCTGTAATAGAGTGGAAGAGTTCTTGCCTACCACATACGAGACCCTAGGTTCAATTCCCAGTAATATGAAAAAAAGAGCCTTTCGTATAGTGGATGTATGGTGATGCCTGAAATCTCATAACTGGGGAGAGGGAGACAGAAGGATTAGGAATTCAAGGTCACCTTTGGATACACAGCAAATTTGAAGGTAGCCTGGGCTATAGGAGACCCTAGCTAAAGATAAAAGAATAAATAATAAATAAAATTTAAAAGCCACAGTATACACTCACTGAAGCCATCAATCAGGGATAGAACTGAAACTCCGGGTTCAGAAGAAGATGACAAAGAGAAGAAAATGACCACATGTAATTCTGTATGCAAGAAAATGAGGAATAATGTTTACTGAGCTTCCTCAAGAAAAGAGCAGATTTGTGGGGTAGGGAGGATAAAGCTCACAAAAGAAAACTGCCTGGGGACCCTGACTAAGAGGATTGCAAACAACATCAAACGTGTAAAAAGGGCAGAAACCAAGACAGAAGTAGATTTGGTGTAGTCTGCTAGTCATGTAAACAGTAATGGGCTTAGCCTTGACATCATGCTAAGAGTGAAAGAAACTAGCCACAAAAGACAACATATATAGAATTCACTTATCTGGACAAAAGAGACAGATCTCTAGAGACAGACAGCAGGTCAGAAGGCTGAGCAGTGGGGTGAGATATTCCTTGGGGGAGTGGGGGTTGAATATGTTCTACCCAATGAGATTGTGGTGATCGTATAAAATCACTCGAATGGACAGTTTAAATGGGCATTTCAATAAAACCATTAATTATCATGAGCATCCTAGAAGGACACTGGCAATGGAAACAAAGTAACTACTTGCGGTCAGACAAGTCTTAACAAGACGCCAAAATCAACATTGTGACGTGCCACACCACATGTCCATGTACTCAGGGACAGGATGCACACACGATAGTTGGGCCTCATTCTCTATGTTTCAGCATGTTTTCCTTAACAAAAACCACACTATGCTCTGCCCATGTTCCTTGGACAGAACACATTATGCTCAGCATGTGGTCCTTGCACTTCATAGACTATGTCCTACATGTGTTCATTGAACCTCACATATTATGTTCTGCATGTGCTCCTTTGACCACACACATTATGTCCTGCACATGTTCCCTGGACCTCACACATTATGTCCTGCACATGTTCCCTGGACCTCACACATTATGCTATGTGGAAAGTGCAATACTCCTCTGCATCTCAAGTGCCACATACTAGCGCACTTCCAGAACTCTGCATACCTGGATCTCGTGCCCATCTTAATGCTCCAAGAATTGGTGAGGGAAGAAAATGGACGGCAGCATCATAACCATGACAGTCCAAATTGGCCCTTTTCATGACTGCTGACTTAAATTGAAGAATGAGGCCTTTCGAAAAGTTCTATACCTTATTCAGAAATGACTATCCATTCAGGTAAACAGGCATGCAAGTGCAGCCCAGCTACCTGTCAGAATCCTGTTTTTGGTCAGCTTGGGCAGCAGAGTCAGATCCTATTTCTTATTTTTTACAAAGAGAAGAGGGTCTGGAAATGCAACTTAGTGGTACACAGAACTTGTCAAATATGAGTGTTTCCCTTAATTCTATCCTAGCATTGCTAACAGACAAAAACCAAAATTAATTAATTAATTAATTAATTAACCTATGTAAAGCTGTCAGTTGGGGCTAGAGAGATTGCTCAGTGGTTAAGGCATTACAATCCAGGTTTGATTCCCCAGTACCCACGTAAAACTAAATGCACAAAGTGGTGTATGCATCTGGAGTTCGTTTACAGGGGCTAGAGACTCTGGCATGCCCATGCCCTCTTTCACTCTTTCTCTTTTTCCCTCTCTCTCTGTATATCTCTCTGCTTGCAAATAAGCAATAATTTTTGTTAAAAAAGCTATCAGTAGCAGCCAGAGAATATGGCTTTATTTATGTCACTGGTGAACTGGAGGCATGTATGCAACACACAATAGGGTTTTGTTTTTTTTTTGAGAAATATGGTCAGGAAAGATGGCTTTCTCCCTTACCTACCAGGGTTGGCTTCCCTTACAAGTTGAGCACACAGCTCAGGTGTCCCTGCTGTCAGAATGATGATAAGGTGCAGCCAGGTGAGTGGGTGGGAAATTTATTTTTCTAAGCAGCTCCTAGATGCTCCTTGCTGCAGGCCCATAGATGACCTCATTAATGAGGCTACAGACAGCCACAGTCCAGCAGAAGTATTGATGGACTCTTGGCACTGGACCAAGAGAGACATCTCCAAGCACATGTGAGGCAGCTGAGCAGTAAGTGCATGGGGGAGTGTCTGTGAGGGCCCCACAGTAGCCACGAGTCAACAACGCCACTGAGCAACACAGGCTGCGTCTTTGGTCCTGGGCAACCAATGCAAGCTCTTTTTGTAGATGTATAGATGATACTGTCTCACTCAACAAAATCTGAAATTGGCATAAACATACCTTTATCCGAAAGCAGACCAGCCCCAGAATGACTTCCGCACATATCTCAAACCGGGGGTCCTGGCACAACAGGGACTCAAACTCATGAGCCAGTTGCACGTGCTGGAAAAAAAGAAGAGCAAGCTCACTGAAGTTCTTCCTGCCCCTGAGTCGGGGCCCTGGACCGCAAGCTCACTGGAGTTCTTCCTGCCCCTGAGTCGGGGCCCTGGACCACAAGCTCACTGGAGTTCTTCCTGCCCCTGAGTCGGGACCCTGGACCGCAAGCTCACTGGAGTTCTTCCTGCCCCTGAGTCAGAACTCTGGACCGCAAGCTCACTGGAGTTCTTCCTGCCCCTGAGTCGGGACCCTGGACCACAAGCTCACTGGAGTTCTTCCTGCCCCTGAGTCGGGACCCTGGACCGCAAGCTCACTGCAGTTCTTCCTGTCTCTGAGTCGGGACCCTGGCCACCCAACTGTTTTATAGAAGACTGCATGCCCATAATTAATTCACAGGGTCTGATTAATGTTGGTCACCTCACTAGCATTTCCCACATAGGCTGACAGGAAACCCAGAGGACAGTCCAGTGTCCTCAGAAAAACACCCTCATTTTCTTCTGTTCATGGGACTATATTTTGCGTGCCCCCAACCTGTCTCTTATAATTTTATAATAAACATTTCAAAGGGGCATTTGAACATTCTAGAAGAGAGAAGAGCTACTTCCATCTGTCTTGTTATCTCTCATGACAGCAGCAGCATCATGATACTGGGATGGAGGTCATTTTTCAAACAGGGAAACTGAGGTTCAGAGAAAGTAAGCACCATGTCTGAGGTCTTATGGCCAAGCCTCAACTGAGCTGGGATTTAAATTCAACTGCCTAACACTGGAGCCTCAGCTCTGCGGGGTGTGGGGCTGTTGTCTCTGGTTGATTTGTAGCTGATAGATGGGACTCAACTGCACCCCTCCTACAGCTAAGTGCTCTCATTGAATATACGAGTTCATTTAACTTCTATGCTTAGAGAGTTCAAAAGCAGATTGAAACCATAGCTGATCTGTGGAGAGTACACACCTCACAGTCCAGGAGCGCATCAGCTAGTGGGGAATCTAAGCACTCCAACCAGCAGGAGGAGTTGAGCTCAAGTGATGGAAGGAAACGCCATTGAAGAAAGTGGTCCCTAGCCATGACACCAGGGGGCGCCAAAGACTCAGGACTAAGGAGATCTTCAACTAATTCTGGCCTAGGGACCCCAGCTTTTCTTTCCCACAATTTTCTGGTAAGGCAGGATTGGGGCCCTTCCACAAATAGGTGTGGTCTTTTTTAACAGGAGACAGCATAATAACAGTGAGTTGCCCTGAGCTTAAAGTCAGCATCATTGTGGTCGGATGAACCACAGCATCAAAGGCAGAGAGTAGGAGATACTGTGGGCTTCAGCTCCCTCTGGGCACTGGAAGGATATCCACCTCCTGCCCTCCGCACCCCCGCCACTACATTGATGCTCACTCAGCATGCATCCAGTGCAAGCAGTAAACATCAAAGCGTATGTTTTGCTTTTTCTTCCAAATAAGTTAAATTCACCTTTCTTATTCCTTTTGAAATGGGCAGTATGGACTGTTTGACTCATAAACCCACACACATATACTCAGCATCTCATTCTTCCACCTATGTGGATGCTTGTGGCGCTTGGTAGCTTCATAGGTTTCCTTACAGCAGCCTTGTAACTTGGACAGATGCCAGGTTGTGGTATGTGACAGGCATTCTGGACACAGAGGCTTTTCTCATCATTGTCACTGGCATTGGAAACCACAAGCGTGTCACTGTGTGCACTCTGGGACTCTGGGCTTTCCAGATGGAGCTGTGGCTTAGATCGGATGGTAGGGTCAGAAGGAGGGACCCAGCAAGAAGCCAGCCAGCCTTCTGTGTCTGGTTAATAAATGGGCCTTAGGCAAGTCATGGCTCGCATTCAAGCCTCAAATGTTGAAAAAAAAAATACTAGGACAGGGCTGAAGAGATGGCTTAGTGGTAAGGCGATGACCTGCGAAGCCTAAGGACCCATGTTCGATTCCCCAGATCCCACGTAAACCCTCTCCCTCTCTCTCATAAAACAAACAGGCCAGTATGTTGGGCTTGCCTCAGAAAAAAATAGTAGGAAAGAAAAAGTATTAGGAAAGTAGGTCTTGCAGCAGATTATTGATTCTCCATTGTCTATGTGCAGATCACTGTAACCTGGATGGCTTATTGAAACAGGCTGCAGGTCAAGAGGCTTGCTTGAGAGAAATTACGCGGTATTACGTGGTATTTATCACAAGTAACTCAAAGATTCTTTTTGTTTTGTCAGACTTTTTATTATGCCCTCACTATTGTGTTGCTCAGTGAACCTCATAGCTGGCTACATGTGGCAAAAACAAAACCATCAAATGCTTTTACTTTGGATATCTTCCTGGAACTGAAAACCTGGTTTTTTTTTTAAAGATTTTATTTTTATTTATTTATTACAGTCAGAGGGAGAGAGTGAGAGACAGAGAGAGAGAGAGAGAGAGAGAATGGGCATGCCAGGGCTTCTAGCCACTGCAAACGAACTCCAGACGCATGTGCCACTATGTGCATCTGGCTTACGTGGGACCTGGAGAATCGAACCTGGGTCCTTAGGCTTCACAGGCATGCACCTTAACTGATAAGCCATCTCTCCAGCCCAGATAACCTGTAATCTTAATAAAAGTTTCTTAAACATCCATAATCCATAATCATGCACTAGGCCATCTTATAAACCCCCTAATATTAAAGGCCCACACTACAGTCTGGTTCCATTACTATGTGCAGTCACGTGCTGCATCATGCTATTTCAGTCAGTGGCAGACTACATGTATCCATGTTCCCACAGGACCTCCTCTGCTTGGAGGCTGTGGCCATCTTACCCTGTATAAGCACACTCTGATGCCCTCCCTATTATAAAGGTGCCATTTCTCAGGAATCATCCGCATTGTTAGGTGATGTATGACTGGATTTTCTCACTAAGACACCTAAACTCATTTCTGAGGCCCTGAAGACCTCCATATTACCCAGATGAAGAATGGAAACGGTCACCTTGCGGATATGAGCCTGCAGTCCTTTGACGCCATACATTCTAAAGACAAACCACATTTTCAAAGAGCGGAATCTCCGGCCCAGCGGGATCTGCCAGTGCTGAAACAAAACACACGTCACTGAGAAGCATCGTAAGAGCCAGGTTCCTTTCAACTCATAGTTAGCCTGCTTCTTCTGAGTTCCCTATGAACACCCATTACCCACCCTGGACAGCAAAGGCTCCAGCGTGTGAGTGCGACCCCAGCAGCAAGCTTCCTTACTTCCAGAAAGGATGAAGACAGACAGGGTTTATTAACCTAGCAGGCACTCGTATTTACTGTGTTTGCTGAACGGATGTCTGCTGAGTGAGCGTCCATCCAGTGGGGCGCATCCATCCCGTACAGGGAAGGAAGTGCTGGAGCTATTTTATAGAGCATTACTGGTTTGTTTCTTGTCCTGAGGAAAGAGAGGTATCTCTCTGCTAGGCATGGGGTGGTACTTAATAGTAAGGAAGGACACCCCAAGTTCACATGGCTTCCTGAGGCATCAGTGAGGGCTAGCCTGAATCAATCATGTCTCCTTGGTGGAAGGTACACTGACCACTTTGATATACAGTTGCTCCTTCCATCCCTTACTCTCCAGTAGATACACAAAATGTTAGATAGTACCAAACTTCATATACATATATATGTGTGCATGTGTGTATATATATATATATATATATATATATATATATATATATATACACACAATTTTCATAGTATATTATACATATATGCCTATGGTGAAGTTTAATTTATAATAGGCACAGTAATTAGTTATTGACAGCAATAACTAATATTAAAATAGAATCCTTACAGTAATACATTGTAATAGTCATAAAAGTTATTTAAAACATATGAACTGCTATTTCTGGAATTTTCCATGTAATACTTTGAGCCTGCAGTTGACGTGGGTAACTGAAACCGCAGCACTGAGCTGTGGATAAGGAAGAACAACTGCCATGAGTGTTGAGTGAGGGCAGGGCAGCCTCTGATCTGCAGGAGAAGCAGCCCTTGGAGCTGAAGCTTCTCAAGTTGCAAAGAGAAACACAGGCTGAATATCTCAACTCAGAGGCATTTAACATGGGCCCTGACTTCATTACAGGCTCTGTGTCGGGCATATCCATACCTCATGGGTTTTGGGGTTTTTTTTGTTTTGTTTTTTTTGGAGGTAGGGTCTCACTCTAGCCCCGGCTGACTAGGAATTCACTATGTGGTCTCAGAGTGGCCTTGAACTCACAGTGATCCACCTACCTCCACCTCTCAAGCACTGGGATTAAAGGTGTGCTCCACCACACCCGGCTACACCTCATGTTTTATTACCCTAACAGTGCTGTGTAACAGGGTCTCTTACCTCCCCTCTAGCTTCTATTTTTGTACCAAACCTCCCCTTGCTCCTGTGGTTCCCAATTCCTTCCCAGAGTCAAACAAAATAACTTGGGGTTTTCATAATCGAGAAAACGTTAATGCCAATTAACTATGAGACAGAAGCAAAGCAAGGGGAGGCAGGGCGGAGACGGTAGTCCCTGCCTCCGAACCTGGGCTCATCTCTGACCCTGAGCTCTCCCCCCCTACACCCACAGCAATAAGACAGAAAGAAGTGCCACGGGGTCTTACGAGAGAGACCCTTGCAAGAGTCAGAATGTGAATCTCCGGCTGCGCATGCAGTCAGCACAGAGCCTCCTAACCTCGGGCCTCTGCTTGGTGGACTGAACAAAGCTGCCCGATGCCTGACACAACCCACCGCTGTGTCAGCCAGTACCCGGGTAGAAGGTGTCCTCCACGGGCTCCCGCTTACGAGGGAGAGGGGCAATAGCAGCCACAGCACAGCGGGTCCTAAAAGACCTGGAACTCAGTGAGGTGACTATTCACTTACCCTGTAGTCAGTGATAAGCCCTGGAGAAAAGAGAAAGACAAAGAACAGAGACCATTACACACAGGCAGATTTCTTATGTCACAAATGATGTCTTCTAAGGCACACATGAAACTGCCAGGGGCTTGCTGGGGCTGTGCCTTCTTTGTGGTGCACTGCAAGGTAAAAGATTCCAGAGGGGTCCCCCGAGAGCAGGGTGCCGAGCGCACATTGAAGACGCTGAATTATTAATGGGACCCCATTAGTTTTGCTTTCTGCACTTGCACAAGCATGAAAACCTGCGATTTCTTTCTGTGCCCAACAGTGTTAGCATTCAGAGCATGTAAGTCATTCATCATTCATTCATTCATGCATGTGAAGGCGAATTTGTGATACAAAGAATGGTTCAAATAATGAGCACAGAGTGGAGCGTGGTGGAGTTTTCATCTCTGTGTTCCTGGGTCTAGGCCTGGCACCTGACTCAGAGCGGCAACTCCATGGATATCTACGGAGTCAAGTTCCTCACCCTGAACTCAGTGCCTCCACACTGCTCATGAGAGAGCGGCTTTGCACTCTGTGTCCACCGGTGCCTTGATGGAAAGGATTTCAGAGGCATGGACCCTCTCTAGGCCTAGCTGTACATCAGGACCACAGCACAGCCTCAAGCCTGTTCCCCAGGACACGTCATGTAAGAGATACTGAGTTGTGGGCTGGGGAAATGGCTTAGTGATTAAGATGTTTGCCTGTGAAGCCTAAGGGCGCCAGTTCTGTTCCCCAGGACCCACAAAAGCCAGATGCTCAAGGGGGCACATGCATCTGGGGTTTGTTTGCAGTGGCTGGAGGCCCTGGAATTCTCTTTCTCTTGCTCTATCTGCCTCTTTCTCTCTCTCTCAAATAAATAAATTAAAAAATATTTTTATAAAAAGAAATTTTGAGTTGTGAGCCCTTGCCCATGGCTGCTCACCCATGCTGCCATTATGTGGCAGGAATCTAGGCACCAGTGGAGACAAGAGTGCAAAGCCATTTTCTCACGCTCAGTGTGGAAATATTGAGTTCAGGGTGAGGAACTTGACTCTGTAGATATCCATGGATATGGCTCGACTCAGCTCTCCACTAGCCACTGCCATGGCCGCTGGAACCAGTGACCCAATACGTCCACCATGCCCTGATTAGGACTGTTTGCCCTGCACGTACCCTGGCTGGATGTGGCAGTGCTGGGGGACAGGCCAGACCATCAGTCTTTGACTCCATCTTATAAATAACCCTGAGAAACACTCCATGGTCACAGAGCCCCTCAACTCCCATCTGGCACTTTCCCTCTCTCTCTCTCTCTCCCCCTCCCCCCTTATCTCTTTTCTTTTTGCTTGTTTTTGAGGTAGGGTTTCACTGTAGTCCAGGCTGACCTTAACTTCACCATGGAGTCTCAGGGTGGCCTGGAACTCATGGAGATCCTCCTACCCCTGCCTCCTGAGTGCTGATTAAAGGCGTGCGCTACCACGCCCGGCTGCACTTTCTCTCTTATACCTGGGAGTCTCTGTTAGTAATGGAGCTCTTAAATCTAACTGCAGAAACAGTGGTTCACAAAGGTTTGAGGGGTCCACTGTCACAGACACTCAAAGAAAGTGTGTGAATAGCACCTGGCTGACATCAGTATTATGAATGGTGACACCACCCCCCCTTTGAGCTTATACGGCTACATCATTTGATACGGGACCACTAGCCAGCTGTGACTATTTACATTAAATTGACTGAAATTAAAGCAAACAGAAAACGCAGTTCTTTAGACAGACGAGGCACGTGTACTCATTTGCTACGTCTGGGTTAACGATTACCATTTGGACAGCACAGAACTTTGGAGCATTTCCTCAGCAGCAGAAAGGTCTGGGATGCTTCAACCAGACACCAAAGAGAAAGATTTGGGGACAGTTGCTTCAAGAGCCAAATAAGTACATTAGTGAAAGTGAGACAGTTTAGGGGTGACCGGGCCCCAAAACAAAAGTGAGGAATTTCTTAAGCCTGTAAGAGAGGCTCTGAGCTCTCTTTAACCTTCTCTCTTTTCCCCTCACCAGTGGAAGTGCATAAGTGTCTTTGGTCTTATCCCCTCCTTCCTTAGAAAAGAAAAGCATGTAAAAGGATTGTTCCTGGAGAACCTTGTAACACCCAGGTTCATGGCATCAGTACTGAGTGGACTGGCTCAGCCCCCATCCAGTAGACTTCCTTACAAGACTCCATCTGGGTCTCTAGGTGGATTCCTAATTTCTGGAAACACTACTCTTGCTGTATAGCTTTGTATTCTTTCCTTCTCTTAAGCTCTAGCTCTAAAATATCTATGATAGAAATATTTCTAAACATTATCCTCTGGTCTGTGGGTTTCATTCATCAAAATTTATAAAACAAGAACACCGTAGGCCATGCAGTGGAAGCTTTGTGTGACCATGAGTGTCTGGTATCCTAGCTCCGGAGTGCTGCCCACCTAAGAGCTGAGAAAGGCTCAACACTCTCAAAGACATTCCAAACTCCCATACCAAAAGGTAGAATCTGCTTCTACATGAGCCTGATTCATTAGATATAAGTGAAAATCTGGCTCAACTCTGAACCGCTTGTATAATCACTTCCTGTTCACATGAAAGATGGTAACTCCCCTAAACCAGCAGTTCCTTATGCCCATGGACAGATGCACACTTGTGGACTGCTTAATATGCCTTATATGCCTACTAATTCTTTAAAGTGTCTTAAATTGTCATGATTAAGGCACCTGTAAATAGCATGTAGATAAAGCAATAAAAGCAGATAATGCCTAAAAAGAGACTAGTGAGAGGTATGATACATTGGCAAGGTTTGCATTTAGGTAGATGTTTGAAGCTCCTACTTTAGCCTGGACTCTTTCCACTTTGCACAGGTAGATCTTCACTAATAAAGCCTACTTAATAGGAGTGACCACTTTTCCTCTCACCAACATGTGGAAGCATTTTGTTATGAAAGTGTTCAAAGAACTCCATATGCTTAGGTTGCAGGTCACTGAGAAATCAAGCTGGAACTGAGATGGAAACCTCCTCCCTGTTGTCTAGTTGTCAGAAAGCTGTAAAGAGGGCTGGGGAGATGGCTTAATGGTTTAGGCGCTTGCCTGTGAAGCCAAAGGACTCATGTTGGGCTCTCCAGGTCCCATATAAGCCAGACACACAGTGACGCAAGTGCACAAGGTGGCACATGCACACAAGGGGGCACACACATCTGGAGTTTGATTGCAGTGGCTGCAGGCCCTGGTGTACCAATTCTCTCTCTCTCTCTCACACACACGCATGCATTGAAAAGGCAGTCTGTTGGGCTTGCCTCAAAAAAGAAAAAAAGCAAGCGAGAATGAGCTATGCAGTATGCAGCCTTTTGGGAGTGAGAAGTCATCAATGGTATTAAAGAGTAGTGGACCCTGCAAGCCTTCAGATTGGCCAACCAGGCCAAATGTGACAACTGGAGAAACAGTGGCATGTCTGTAATGGGGAAACCAATTGCTCTCTAATTGGCCTGGAGGCCTGTCCTTGGGAGGGAATACATGCTTGGTACTAAAAGTCTAGTCAAAAGCCTATGGCTGGGGAGGTCATGAGCCCTAGGGCAGTAACACCTGCAGTTGTTTGGCTAAATGGATAGATTATTCCTACCAAACTTCCCTCTAAGCACTTTTAATGTTTATATCAATATATTAATGCTACTCTCACTTTTGGTTATAGAAGTTTCTCTTTTCAGACTGGCTGTGACCATTACAGTGACTCAAAAGTCACCATAGTGCTGAGAAATGACAGTGGAGTGTTCAGCACTAAAACATCTCTATCATACCCCTCAAGGCTCAGGGACCATTGTGGAATAAGTGGCAGAAAGCATAGAAGAGCCAAAGGAAGGGTAGGGCCACTTACGATACAATCTTCCAAACACAAAATGACTTTACAGTGCCTGCCTGACACTACCTACACAGGGCATTCATAACAGGAGGAAAAGATGATGACATACATACAGAAGAAAGACTAATTGGAAAGAAGGGATTCAATGGTGGGTGGATTTGAGAGGGGTACGGGTGGGAATTATTATTGTTTATTGTCTATGTTTATGGAAGATGTCAATAAAAAGTTTTTATTTTTTTAAAGAGACAAAAATGTCTTCATAGAGGCCCAAACTGATGGAGCTGCTTGATGAAGTACTCGAGCCTCCAGAAACATGAGCTAAATAAACCTTGTCCTCTACAAGTAAACTGCCATTGTAGGGATGCCAAACTGACCTATACAGTCACCATGGCTCAAATACCTTATTGTGACTGCTTTTGAAAGGCCCGGAAACCAGACTGGCATCACGACAGGCTTCAGTAAGGCGCTGCCCTGGCTAGGGCTAAGTTTCAAATTCCCGCTTAGGGAGAGGACCTGAGTCAGCCCCTAGACATGTCCAGGCATGCCCAAGACTTGCCCACGATTTGTCCCTTCTGCCTCTCTGCCCAGCCAATCAAAAGAATACAAGTATAGTTACTGTTTAAACCAACCAATCATGTAACCACCCCCTACTTCTTTGTTCAAATTCCTATAAAAACCCTGCCCTACTGCTACTTGGGGCTCTTGCATGGATCCACCGTGCTGGTGAAGTCAAGAGTCTGAGCTTAAGCCCGAAATAAAGCTCTTTGCCTTTGCATGCGTGTTTGATTCTCCTTGGTGGTAACTGGGGGCACCGAGAACTGGGCATAACACTTTCTGCCCTGATCGCTCAGTAGCATATAGCTAAATTGGAGTCCACCATAGCAGCTGCAGGTTCCCTTCTCTGCTTTGAACAGTAGCCTGTGTTTACCCCACACCACTCACAGCTGGTTCATTCTCTTCCTCACCAGTCTGTGCAGGTACTGAGCCCTCTTCACTGTTGCAAACGGCGCTGGACACAGGCTGCAGGTCTGCCACGGAATGCAGGCATGCACGGCAGGGCCAGGACCCTGCCATGGCTTCGTTCTTTTCTCTTTGTTCTCTTTCTCTACCCAACATTCTTCCTTTACTTTTCCCCCTTACCTCATGGTACTTGGAAAACATGTGCAAATTCTATATAAAAAAGGCGTTAATGCAGCCAGGACTGTGGAGGCGTTTTCTTTCTTACAAGCCAGGCTTGTACCTCCCCTAAAGACTTACGGCTGCCCCTACCCCTGCACACCTTGGGCTCTGGGTGCTTCTTGAGTGACAGTGACACAGGTTAGGGGTAACAGGACCCCCAAAAGTAAATTAAATATGGCTAAAGAGTAGAAAGGTCCTTGAATCCTGTCAGGGAAGATCTGGTTTCTTATCTCCTTCCCCCTGGAGCGTCCACTCTGCCAGAGGCTAGTAAGGTAAGGTGGGGAGGGGGGCCGGGAATCTGTTTTTTACTTATCTTTCTTTCCTAGAAGAGAAAATTAAGAGATGAAATCACTCCTTTTCCTGGGAACCTGGCAGTGCCTAAATATATGAGATGGGGACCTGACTGACCAACTCAGCTCCCATCTAGTAAACTCCCATAAAAGACCCCAATTAGGGTCTCCAAGTAGGATTTCCCATTTCCAGGCACCTCCCCCTGGGCCGGAGCTCTGGCTACTTTCCTTCTCTTAAGCTCTGTAAACTTTATAATAAAATCTTTCTAAATTTTACCCTCTTTGGTGTGTCATTCACCGAGTTTGTAAGAGAAGAACCCAGAGATCATTATTCAATAGAATTCTGTGTGACTGTGAGTGTTCAGCACCCTACTCCCAAGTTTCTGAGTTATTGCCCACCCGAGAGCTTGCTAAAAGACCCATTGCTCTCAAAAACACCCCTCATTCCCGTATCATTAGGGAACCTTCCTCTAATAAACCCAAGACCTTCCAGTGCAGTCATCTGATATGAGGAGCTGTGAAGGCAAGTCCGGGAGGCACAGCGTGGTGGGCAGGGCATTTCCAACGCAGCCCTCGCGGGGCAGCGCCCCAGACAGACCCAAAGCAGGAGCTTCCACTCACCGGAGTCCTGGTGGTTGTGCTGCAGGTACACAGGGTCCAGCTTAAAGGCTCCGGTCAAGTCAGTTCTCTTTTTCACCCTAGTTTGTGAGAACAAATGATAGGGCTTGAGGTAGTTTGGCTTTATGACCCCATAGACTCAGGAGTTTCATTAAAATGGAGCTTGCAGCTTCAGCCCCTAGCAGGCATTCTTCTGCCATGGGGGTCGGGGGGGGGGACCTGAATTCCAGCTCAAAGTTGTGAGAAGAACTTTAAGCTCTGGCAGGGTCCTTGCTTTCTGCTTTGTGTTTTGTGCTGGCTGCTAGTGGGGTCTCTATCTGCTGGATTTGTGAATCGGAGCCAGTTTCTTCTGCCACTGATGGAACTGACCCTGGATCTGTAAGCTTCAAATAAATTCCTTCCTCCCATAAAGCTGTGCCTGGTTGGATGTTCACCCCAGCATGGTGGAGCTGTCTACTGCAGGGCTCATGCTGTGTTCTTATTCTCCCTGCTTGGCTCTGCTTTCCGCATCCCCATCCTGAGCTCAATCCAGCTCAGAGGGTCCCTCAAGAGCTCCAAACACTGGGGGTCCCTGATTCCTGGCACACAGCTCACAGCTACTAAAATCCCTAAATCTCTAGTAGTCATGATAGCATCCTTTGTATACTTATGAGGTGACTCCTGGCTGGGGCTCCTAGTGTGATTATCTTATAAGTCGGTATTTTAAATACAGACACGAGTGGCCCTCCTTTTGGCCAAAAGATTAATGAAACAATAGACCCTGAGGAATTGGAATTTCCCCAGGTGTGTTATCTTGGCAGAAGGTAAAGGCTAACCCCTAGTGCCAGCCAGAGGAGGAGCTTTTCTCCTAGGAAGAGATTTCACATAGTTCTGACAACTTTGCAAGAGATACTAAAGACAATGATGGGTAAATAAGTTGAATCATACCTTGCCCACGACTGTTTAGTATACCTCCTGCCCTCTTTTTAAACCTAAATCCCCACAGAATAAGTTCCAGGTCAGCCTGGCCTAGAGTGAAATGCTACTTAACACACACACACACACACATGAAACAAAGAAGGGGCTAGAAAGATGTCTCAGTGGTTAAAGTTGCTTGCTTGCAAAGCTTGCTGCTCTGAGTTCAGTTCCCCAGCACCCACATAAAGCTGCTCATGGGCCAGACATCTGTAGCAGCTAAAGACCCTGTCTCTCAAAGACGGTGGAACACAGACAACTCTGACCTCCAAACATGGACCCCCCCCCCACACACAAAATAAAAATAGAAGTAACTATTAAACCTAAACCTCATATCAGGACCTCAAAAATAGATTTGGGGTGTCACTAACCTCTATCTATTTGCTCCTCTTCCTAATGTAGCCACATTGAATAAATCTCCTTTCTCTGTTTTTCACTATCACCTACTTCTTTAATTGTCATATTAAGGGTAGCCTACTAGGTGTTGTAATTTTCAGTCTCAGCCCCAAGTCTCCAGGGAATGAAAATGGGTTGGAGCTTGAACTGGTCAGTAATAAATCAGGTAAATATAGGGAACTCCATTAGGAACTGTTTGAGGACTCCTAAAGGCTCAGGAGCTTCTGGACTGCTTAGCTGCCCAGCTGCTGTAACAGGGACTCTAAAACAGAATTAAAATTTCCCCAGGAAATTGCCTGCTGTCGTGCAAGCAGCCTGAAGCTGTGGCACCAGAGTTGCCCTGTTACCTGGGCAAAGTTAATCACGCACTTCTGACACAGTATCTGCAGTGTGATTTGCTGGCTTTTCTTTCATCCTTTTTATAAATTTATAAATATGGCTACAGACAAAGGAGAAAGAAAATAAACATTTTTCCCTCCCTAATTCTGGTCCAAACTGCAAATAAGCCCACTTCCTTTTTACTAGCTACTATCTTCATTTGCTACTGTGTGATTAGTTTTTTGTTTTTTTGTTTTCCCCTGTAAAGTGACTAGCAACAGAGCTGACTTCCTGGTTCCGGTGCTGGGTACCCTGCGAGGGCCTGAAAGACCCTCAGTGGGCTTCTGTCCCTGCCTGGCCCCGACCATGGCCCTGCACATCTCTCCACCGGCTGTTTACCCTTTGTAATAAACCTGCCAAAGTAAGTAAAATAAAAGTAAATAAAAAGTTCTGCGAGTTCTTCCAGTAAAATTATCCAACGTGGAAGACGGACGTGTGGGCACCCCTGATTTTCTACCTACATCGACCAGAAGTACAGGTAGAAAGGAAAGGCTGAAGCCTGGCTCCAGCTGGAGGAGGAGCTTGCCTTCCAGGGCTGGGGCTGGTGTCTGAAACGTAGCCTGAACGCGGTAACGTGCTGCGTCGGACACAAGCTCTGCGTGGCAAGTGTCATCTGGAATGGGCAGAGTGGGAGAACTGGAGTCAGAGCAAACGGCTCACTCACTTAGAATTTGTTGCTTTCTGTGCAGTGAGCGTTCGCTGGTGAAGCACATAAGCTGTCTGTCCTGCTCCACCTACTGACCAGGAAGCACTTGAGGGGACACTCGTTCTGAACAACGTGGGCCCAGCTTCCACTGGGCTGAGATTTGAAGAGCCCACTCTCGTGGCAAGAGCTGGTGTACGCCATTTCAAAGCTTGTTTTGTGGCAAGTAATATATATATCCTAAGAGCCAACTAGAGCAGAACTATTAGTCTGACAGCTTAAAACCAACAGTGCCAGTCTCTGAGACAATCCGGTGAGCAGGTATAGCAAAGGGACGGGAGAAAGAGGATAGATTCCTCTATAAAGGAAAATCAAGCTTTTTTTTTTTTTTTAAGGGTTAAAAGACAGACCAGTTCAGCAAGTGACAGAAAGCTGTCTAGTATCTACTCTCTCTTGCATGGGGAAGGATTTTTTATGAGAAGCTCCTTTGGGCCTCGGTAAAGTATGGAGAGTTCTGAGTTGGACCTTAAGGAGAGGGACAAAGAGACAGGGGCCCAAATACCTATCACAGTCATAGAAACTCCCTCTGACCAAGCAGGCCACACGTCCCTCCCACTGACTCCAGTGACCTTTAAGCTTGCTCTTGTTTGGCTTTAATTTAAAAAAATACATTTTCAAAGTCATATGGATCTTAAATAAGCCACATTTTCCTTGTGGGGCCCTCCCCTCCGTTTCTTTGTCTCCTCAGCCCATGAACATGGCTTTTCCCCACCTACTTGAGTCTGGCTTCCCCGTCAACATGCAAGGCTGGGAGCAGGAAGAGAATATAACACTGCTTCTTGGTCTGGGAGCTCTTCCGCTTGCCTGTGCTTTATAGTTTTGGGGTAACTTCACTTTGATTACATGCATGATTTTCCTCTGGTCTACCACACGCTTATTCCCCTTACACTCCAGAGCTACCATGTGAGTGCTCTCACTAACCCCAGGCCTGCTACCTGTGTGCTTTCTTTAAACTCGGGGTACCCATGAGTGTAACTCTCTTCATTACTCATTTCTCCTCTGAGTTTCTTGGTCTCTGCTTTGACTTTTTTTTCCCAGAAGAAAATAAGTACCAGCTCAGGAGGCACCTGAAATTTACAAGATTTACAAGGCCCTTCCTCAAGATTACATAAACTATAACAATTACTGAGGAAAAGAGATTCTCTCACTGGCTGACTTGCCAGCAGGTCAGGCAGGGAGTTTCAGGGATGCAGCTTTCAGGAGCTGTCATCCATTCTAGGGTGGGCTTTTCAGCCATGCCAGTTCCTTTGGGTTACCCCCACTCCTGTAAGTAACCCCTCACCCACAATCCCATAAGTCATCCCAACCAATTCACTGATTCACTAAGGTAGACTTGGGTGGACCTATTTCTTTCATCTGTTATCTGTACCCTATCTGGAGTGCATAAATACCTATTAATGTCTCCCCAGGAAAAAAAAAAAAAACAAATCACACAACAGATGCTCTCACCCTTAATATGGCAAGGGAGCCCTTGATAGCTCTCTGATAGTGTTCTCTACACTCTGTCTCCTCAGCATCATCTCAATGGACCAAACATCCAGCACAATCAGATGACACTCCTGCCAAAATTAAACCTCGGTAGAAGAGAGTTTAATCCACTGCGTATGCAGTGTAAGCTGTGCTTTCTCCTCTTGCGATGAAACTGTGCACATGATCAGAGCTCACAGGGAGTGCCCATGCCGGCTGCAGCTTCTGCTCAGCCTTACTAGCATTGCAAACACCAACAAAAAATAGGAAGCTCCCATGGGCTTTTAAAATATTATCAAAAGTTTGAGGGAAATGATTGTAACAACAACAACAACAACAACAACAAAAAAGAATTGGGTTGGTCATGGAGTAAAGACTAGAAATTGGCCTACCTTGAGGTAAGCAGTGAAATGGCAAACTGATTATTTGGTAAACTGGAGAAGTTGATAGAACCTGGATTTTGTGAGAGTTGTATTGCTTGCCTATTTAAGTGAAAAACCATTTATAGACTGAGCAATTTCATAGAGTAAGCTTACTAAAAAATTTGAAAACTTTGTAATCTTGCCGTCTTTGTAATCTTTCTATAGAAAACCCATGCAAAATCCCCTGGGTCCTATGATTGATTAATCAACTTCTCACTCTAACAATTTCAGAGGAACAAGTTTTTACTGTCCCCAAATTACTCTCAGACATCATTATTTTTAAAAACTTATTTATTTGCACAACAGAGAGGGAGAGGGAATGGGGAAAAGAGTGAGTGAGCATGAGCGGACCAAGGCCTCTTGCCACTGCAAACAAATTTCAGATGCATATGCCCGTGTATCTGGCTTTTCATGGGTTCTGGGGAAGCAAACCTGGGCCATCAGGCTTTGCAAGCAAGCACCTTTAACCAGTGAGATTTCCACAGGCCCCATCATTATCATTATGCAATATGTTAATTTTTTAGTTACTTTTCTTACTCAACTATAGCCAAAGTGATTATTGCACTGTTTTCATTATTGAGAATTTCCAGGGAAATCGTTTCTTGATTCCAATACTTCCTTGTATCAGGAGGCGGGGGGGGGGGGGTGGCAAAGGTGGGAGGATAGAAAGGGAGAGAGATAGAGAAAGGGAAAGATAGCGCATTCCAAGGGAAAAGCAAGAGACCTAAAGAGAGGTATGGCCGGTGGGGGTGGGGAGGGAGAAAGAGAGTTTAAGGGTCATGGGAAGCAAGGAGGGAAACTGCCCTGTGGTGGAGGTGCCCTGGGTGATGTGCTGAGGCCCGGGCTGCAATGGCATTTCCCTCATTCCAGCCCAGAGGTAACCCCAAGCACTGTACCAGGAAGTGGTTCTGGAACCCCAGGCCTAGTCTGAGCATGGTCAGGTGGGCAGAGGGAGAGATGTTCGAGACTCTTACAGATAGAGGGTTATTTATTTATTTTGAGCAATACTTTTTAAGAAATTAGATTGCTTAAGCTCAGCACTAGTCTTAGACTGATGATGAATCTGAAACTGAAAACACTGAAGTTATTGAATTAGATATAAATACCGAAATTTCCTTAGATTAGTTGCTGTTAAGTAGTAGATTGCCTGTCTTTGTCCTCTCTTTCTCATGCCCATGTGTTGCGATAGTATGTTCTTGATCAAAGCTTGTAGCCAGGGTTGAATTTCAGCAAAAATCCTACCACGGCTCCAAAACAGAGGCAAGTGGTGGGTTGAGCCCCTGCTCTCGCCTGGGTCTTGCTAACCTTCTGGCGGGAAGGCCACCATCCCTGCGCACCCAGTGGGTGTGGGAACCCGCGTCAGAACCACGGGGAAACTTACCACATGGCAGAGCAGTCAAAATTCACCAAAAGCCACTTGTGGGGATTAAAGTTAAATGAATCTGCAAACTACGGGGGAAAAAGCACAATAAAAAGAGAAGTTTAGTTACAGATACTTAGGTATAAAACAAGATCCCAGTGAGCGTAAAAGCTTATATTCCTAATGAAAAGCATGTTCTAGTTTACATAGTCTAATATAACTTAAGATTTTCCATAATGTATTTCAAAGAGCAGGAATATTCACTTTATAAGTACTATGTCTAGAAATTGTAGATTAAGCCCATAAATACTTTATGCCCACTATTCCTTCAGCTTCCAAAAACAGCCGAGCTCTCAGAAAATCTGTATAACCACAAAAAACAGAAAAGAGAAAAATTCATAGTCAATCTTTAGTCATTAGAACTTTCTTTTCTGGGGCTAGAGAGATGGATGAGTGGTTGAAAGTGCTTATGTGCAAAGCCACATTCTAGAAAACCCACGTTCTACTCCCCAGTGCACACATCAAGGCAGAAGCACAAAGTGCCACATGTGTCTGGAGTTCATTGGCAGCAGCAAGAGGGCCCATCATCTCTCTCTCTTACAAATAAATAAGTAATAAATAGATAAGTAATTCCTCTTCTACTTAACTGAAAGCTTCTTTTGCCGACGTGTCATAGATTACCAACTCTTCTCATGTGTGTATTTTCACACTCATTTTTAAAAACGACATCTGAATTCACTGAAATCCTAACCTTTACAGCTTTCTTAGCTAAAGGATCATGGGTAATACTGCGGGCAACCAGCTCCCACATCACGCACCATGTTTTCAAGAGAAAATAAAAGACTTCCAACTACTAGGCGAAGCGGATGAGGTTACCTGGATTTTCACAGTACTCCTACAAGAGCTGCCTCCTGCCCTGTCTCAGATGCAGGCCCCTCATGTACCATGTGACTAATGAACAGCAAGGGGTCCCTCTGAAAGCTCCGGATTTGCCCCAACACTAAATCCATATTGAAGTAGAAATACAAGAAGGTTCCACTGCAAGGCCCAGTCTGGCCTCATCTCCTAAAAGGACATTGTTTTTAAAAAAATCTTCTCTTGGCTTTGGTTCTCCTCCTCTTTTTATTTGATCCCAGAAAGGGACCCCAAGAAGACAGCAAAGGTTTATGGGGCGACATTGGCATCAGCAGGGGGACATCGGGTCAGTGGATTCAAGCTTCCACATGGACCCGTGCTAGAAATGCGGATTCATTTCCTCCCAGGTTCTAGAAAAAGTAATTTTGAGAAAGAGACAGGAAATTACATAGAGTTTCATGTGTTGATAACAGGAAACAAAAGGTTAAAGAGGAGCTTTGTTTGCTGGGGATTTTATTAGTCCCCCCCTGGCGCTGGTCTGTTTAAAGGTCTCTCATGGCCACACGGCGCTATTTTCCTTTTACTGACAGGGAGGACCTCTTATCTGCAAGGGTTTGGCCACAGCAGGATATTGCAACTGTTTATCTGATCAGGGGGCAGCGAAGCCCTTGCTAGGCAACACTAATGCACTGACAGTAAGAACTGTGGTGTCTCCTTGTCCCCGGCGAGTGCTGTCTGCTGCTGATAGAATCTGGCTGCAGTACCCATTGCCATGGTGGTCTGTCGGGCACCCATGTATGAAAGGCAAAAACCTTGAGTTGTCAATTCACAGCCAAAGAAGAGCAGTGGAGGGAAAAAATATGATGAAACCCTAAACCTAAACCTGGTACCCAGAGTCAGACAGTCATTTCCAGCTCAGGCCCGACCTCAGGAGAGGCACCTGTGCCTTGAGTGAATGCATGGCCTGGCTCCTACCCCTCTGTCCAGGGATGGACATTTCAAGTGCTGTGTATTCCCTCTGCATAAAAGATAAAAGAGGAATTCGTGTGTCACGGGTTGAGTGTCCCTTATCCAAAGTGCTTGGGACCAGAATTGGACTTTGGCACATTGACGTCATGTCAGTGATCAAAAAGTTTCAGATTTTAGAGCATTTTGGATGTTGTATTTTTAGAGCATGAATGCTCACCCTCAACATTAGTCTTCATTTCCTAGCATCAAGTTCCTACAGAACCACTTATGGAACTGTATGTGGCCTGGCGTCAATGCCACATGACTGGATCTTCTCTCAAGCCAACCCTGCCCACAGTACTTAGTTAAATTTTTGGATATCTGTCTCCCTCCAACAATCCACCTCAGCCCTTGCATGTCTGAGACACTTGACAAGGAACTGCTGAATGCATAAATGAATGGATGAAAGGGACTGGAGATATAAATCAGATGCTACTTTATTCATTAGTAAGAAGGGGATCAGTCTTTTCAAAGATGGAGCAATTCGTATTCTATGCCACTTATGTTCTCTATTCTGGTATCACAACATCATGAGAATTCAAAATAGTCATTAGAAAATTGATTGGCAAGCCTGGCATGCAAGCAGAAAGAGGTTTTGAGGGAAAATTTCTCCAAAGCATGGAGAAAAATAATGAAAGCATCTAATGCATGTTCAGTTTTCTGTGTAGCAGACCATTCTTAAGCCTCTTAAATGTGATTAATCAATTTGTTTCTCATGACAACCCCACAGAGGAGTCATCATTAGGAAGTCTATCTTATGAGGTATAAAGATGCTATTTCACCTGCCGAAGACTACACCGTGATTCAAGTCCGGCATCTTAATGCCAAAGCTCACACCCCTCAGCCTTGCTTATAGGGTGAGGCCTCAAGAAATCTCTGCCCCTAAGCAGACAGCCAGTTTTAGCATCTCCTTCTTGAGCATAAAACCTCTTGGGGCTTTCTATGGACTAATATGTTAGCTCCTGGGGAAAAGGGCTTCCTGTCCCATGTCCAACAAAGAAGTCCAGTTTGAGTATTAAATAACACGTGATGTCATGTCTACTGGTGTTTTCTGTGTGTTAAGTCTGCACTGAATTATGCTCTATACTTCTGTGGAGAAGGAGAATTCTTGGCAACAATTTTGATTGCTACTTATCAAGGAAGTAGGATTTAATTTGGCATTACTGGTTACACTCTGCAATTTTCAGAAAAGTTCTTAGGAACATTTAAGTGAAGGTTTTTGTACAATCTTGGCCAAAGTGACCTACTTATTCAGGTATATGAGGAGAATGTGAATGACATTTTGAGCCAGATTGTAGGGAATTTCAGGTTGGTATTTTAAATAACTCTTTGAATGAAAGGTATGAAATTTTTGTCTTGTTTATCAATACTTTTCCATAGTTTGATAAGTTGAAGTCTATCCTATGATTCACAGCTCTGACCTGGACTTTTATAGACCGAATAAAAAAAGTTGTCTGGGGCTGAAGAAATGGCTTAGTGGTTAAGCGCTTGCCTGTGTAGCCTAAGGACCCTGGTTCGAGGCTCGATTCCCCAGGACCCACGTTAGCCATATGCACATGGGGTGCATGCATCTGGAGTTCGTTTGCAGTGGCTGGAGGCCCTGGCGTGCCCATTCTCTCTCCCTCCCTCCCTCCCTCCCTCTCTCTCTCTCTCTCCCTCTTTCTCTGTCTGTTGCTCTCAAATAAATAAATAAATAAATAAAAATAAATGAAAAAATATTAAATAAAGAAAGGAATGAAACTGAACACAGACTTCTTTAAAAAAAAAAGTTGTCTGCCTCAGGAGTGCTTCAAAGACAGGCTCTGTTCCTGGGAGAACCTCAGCTCTGTCCTGAGGCAGTATCATTTCTAATAATCATTGGAATTTCTGGAAAGTTAGTTGCTAAAACAAACCACAGCAGTGAGAAATGGGGTGTCAGGTTCTTACAAAGAGAGAAGTAACAGATAATATTTAGACATATGGCTTAGTGGTAGAGGACTTTATTGGCAGACATCCCTGGACTTGATTTCCAGTATCACAAAAACCCAAAAAAGAAAAAAAAAGAAAAAAAACCAAAAACGTTATTACACAGCAAAAAGCACACTCACCTCCACTCCATTCAGTAAATGTCGGAACTCGGGGCAGATGAATGCACTTCCGGCATACGCAGCGTCAACGTGCAGCCACATGTCTTCCTGGTTGCCTAAACCCAGAAGCAGCTGGTGAGTTCTCAGCTGGATGCTTCCCCTACCGTGTGCAGTCAGAAAGATGCTGCCCAGCATCTCTCGTATACGATGCATATCATCAGTTATGGTCAAATCCATTACAAGTATGTAGATATGTACATACTAGAACACCATAGTCAAAGACTAACGTTAAAAAAGAGAGAGACCAGAGTCATCTAAAACAAGGTTCATGAATGAAGATGTCTGGATTTATCACATCTCCAAGAATCACTCGTGCTAGATGGTTATATGACCCCACATGGATGAAGCAAGAGACAAAGCTTAGGAGAATATAAGAGTCTTCCCAAAAGAATGATGGCCATTTATTGCCATCACTCAGATTAGCTGTGGGGCCAAGAGAAACTTTACATGCCTTTGTAAGACAGGACGTGCTATGATCTGAATGTTGGCTATTACCCTGACCTCCAAGGTGATGGTATTAGGAACTGGTACCTGTAGGCAGTGACTTGTTAGGGTCAAGTAAGGCAACACCCTTATAAAAGAGGCCCCAGAGAGCATCCTCAGACCTTCCATCGTCTGAGCACTCACAGAAGGTACTGCCCGTGAACCTGGAAATGGGTCCTTATCAGGCCTCAGAACTTGGGTGAGTTGATCTTGAACTTCCAATCACTGAAAATGTGAGTAGTGAGTAGTGAATTTCTATTGTTTACTAGCCACCAGTCTGTGGTATTTTGTAAAAGCAGCCCAAGTGGACTTAAAACATGGTGATTTTGTTTCCACAGGTGCTACCTATGCCTCACACAGACCTCCAAATTATAGAATTTCCTTTTCTGCCTTCTTTTGAGTTTGATACATGCCGATATTTGTGTTCAGTTCAGCATGTTGGATGAAGGCATGAGGCAAGCAAGACGCTAAGTTTGCAAAGACAGTCACGATACACACTCATCAGGCATCAGTTGAGGGAGCAAGGGTAGGCTCTGGATGACCAGTAGGCTTCTCTTTCCACCTCAGCTCTATTTTTCTTCCCCATAGACACCACCGTTGAGAGGAGACAACGCTGGGGAAGTCAGGGAAACCATGGACAGACGGCAGACCATGCATCATCCTCCCTCAGTGTTGTCCCTTCTGCTCCACAGTCACCCAGAGGATAGCAGATCCAGTCAGAGCTCCAGCAGGGGATCAAGAGTGGTGCCAACACCTAAGGCCACCCTAGAGTGAATCAGACACCTGGGAAGGGGCAGTGAGTAGGCAAAGCCCAAGTGTTCCCATGTGTGCAAGGAAAGGGGCGCTAGATGGAAGGTCTATAGTGAAGAATCAAGTTGGCCCAAAACGGTGTAACATGTACCCTGGTTCTTGGGAGATGACCTTTGGGCTCTTTTTCTTTTCTTGGCCTGGTATTTTGGCCCCAAACAGGATAACACTATGATTTATGATGGGGGCACTGGGCCATACAATATCAGTTCTGATTTCTGGAAGAATTGATTACTAAAGCTATTAGCTGGGCTTCTTGGAGGGGCTGGAGTTTGAAGGTCAGTCATAGGGGCTGATAACATGTAGGAGAAGAGGTAGGTGGACACAGGGTGGGCACATGGCCATCAAAGATAGGGAATGTGGTAGTTTGAATAGATGGCCCCCAATATATTCAGTGTTTTATTAGTTAATAGTTTGCATCTGCAGCCACCTGGCTGGAGGTGGTGTTACTGGGCGGATCTTAAGGTGTGGTGGTGGGTTTGAGATTTCTGTCTAAAGTGTGCCTAGCTGGAGTTCCTGAAGTGTGCTGTGCTATGTGGCTCTTGACTTTTAGGCTTGTGCTTCTGTCTCTCTCCTTGGGCCTGTAAAGGCAGGTCAGCTTCTTCTGCCATTATGGAACTTCCCCTGGATCTGTAAGCTTCAATAAATCCCTTCCTCCATAACTGTGCCTGGTCTGGAAGTTCATCTTGGCAAACCTGAAGCTGTCTGCCACAGGGAGTTATTCATGCCAGGTGTCTCCTGCTAGCACTGAGACAATGCGGCCTCAGCTGAGAAGACGCAGTGGTCTCTGTAACCCTCAGCCTCTCGCCACCTCCATCTTCCTTAAGGGGCTTCCGTGGAATGCAGCATCCAGGCGAGGCTGCTTCTGAGACAGCATGCCCTCCGCCCAGCCCTTCAAGCCTTCACAATGGGGCTTGGATGGCCTGTTGTGCACCGCTCCCCTCCCCTACTCTCTGAGATACCTCCCCTGCCCCGCCAGGGCCTCTTCTATTTTCTCATTTGTACGCCTAACTCCGAACAGCTGGCAGCTGTTCGCCTGCTATAGTCCATCCAACTCGCGGTAAACCCCTCCCTGGCAGCTGAACCATCCAAGGGTGCTAATGTCAATAGCCTCTCTGATAAAGCATTATCTAAAGAACTGAAAAGAACCCATCTTTCCTGAAGCAGAAATTTGAAGCAAGTCATCTTCTGTTTTGTATCTCTGTGGAGAGATAGTAGGCGAAGAACTTCTCTGTGCCATTGCAATGATATTATTTTAACCAGTAGGGCAGGGCCAAATTAGAGCAGTGTTTAGTGGAGAAAATGCTAGCTGAACTGAAGATTGCAAGTAAACGTGTCAGCTGAGGGAGGGACAGTAAGTCGCAAAGGCTTATCTGGCAGGAACTATTTTTTTTGTTATTTTTGTTTTTCAAGGTAGGGTCTCACTTTAGCTTGGGCTGATCTGGGATTCACTATGTAGTCTCAGGGTGGCCTCATCATGGTGATCCTCCTACCTCTGCCTCCTGTGCTGGGATTAAAGGCGTGCGCCACCACGCCCGGCTTGCTAGGAACTGTTTACTGCCAGTTACTAATGCTATCCTCAGGTAGGAAGGCTGGCCATGAGTGAAAGGGTTTGGTGCTGGTCCTTCAGTGCCCCAGTGTAGTCCCAAGAGAAATCTCTGGCCTTGAAGCTCAGCACAGCACAGGTTGTACGAGGTTGTGCGCACAGCCCCAGGTCTGCCCGGCAGAGGGAGTTCCAGGGCAGCTGGGAAGCCAGAGCCACAATGGCCCAGGCCCTGTGAATGTGAGCGGCAGGGACACATGCTGCCTGTCATCGTTCTGCTCTTGTAGGCAGCGGACACTGAGCTCAGGGGCAGCAGCCGCGTGGGCTTTGCCTGGCAGAAGACCTCCGTGCTCTAAATCTGATAGCCCTGGGGAATGACATCAGCCGGCTGCTAGCCAGGACATTCAGTTCTTGGCCTGACATTTGAGTCGGAGGACTTTAAGTTGCTGGGCTAAGCTTGTGGAGGTCTGCAGCTAAGAGGCACAACCAAGCCCAGCCACAGCCCGAGACAGCAGCTAGTTCTGTCTGCCCTCAGCTCTCTGTGTGCAGCTACCCTCGGTGGCTCAGAATCACAGCTCCTGACGGGAAGAGCCAAGTTCTAGGTGAATGGCAAGTCTTTGTTCAGCACACTTCTTGAGGCTGGTTAATAACCTTGGTATCCTAGCAGCACAAACAGTACTGTCTACCTTCCCAAAGCCCTTGTCCCTGCAGGCTCCCCCTGAACCATATTGTGAAGGGAATACTATTTTATGAGATTTTTTTTCTCTCTCTCCAATTTTCGGACATGGAAAATGAAGTCCAGAATTCAAGGCATGCAGCGACAGCTGTAAGCTTCTCTTGCCAAGGTCACGGTCATTCCCCACCATCACACCTGTCACAACTGCCACCCCCAGCTGCTGCTCAGAGGACAGAAACCCGAGGGGGGTGGGAGAATCCACTCTTGAGAACAGAACATAGGCGAAGCAGGGGTTAGGAGAGGCGAGAAACGTGCTTGGCCCACAAAGATCAAGAATAGAGACAAATGCCAAACAGGTGGTGTGATGTCGATCCCAAGCCACAGAAGCATAGTTTGAGAGTTTTCACATATCCAAGGGACAAAGAAGGGCATGTTTCATGGGATGGAGTGTTCTTGGTGCCCCAGGAGAGCACTCCTGTCCCTGGAAACAGTTCCAAGGCTGACTGAGTTTCCAGAGCCTCATTAAAGGTGCTACTTTAAAATACAGCCACCGATTTTTAAAATTTATTTGAGTGAAATGCACACACACACACAGAGAGAGAGAGAGAGAGAGAGAGAGAGAGAGAGGGAGAAGGAGAGGGAGAAGGAGAGGGAGAGGGAGAGAGAGAGAGAGAGAGAAAGAGAGAGAGACAGAGAGAGAGAGAGAGAGAGAGAGAGAATGGGCACACCAGGACCTCTTGCCACTACACACAAGCTCCAGACACATGCACCACTTTGTGCATCTGGCTTTACATGGATACTAGGGAGTCAAACCTGTAACAATAGGTTTTGCAACCAAGTGCCTTTACCAGCTAAACCGTCTGTCTAGGCCCTGAATTGTTTTGTAGTTAACAGAGAATTTCAGTTTCAGTGAGGAAAGCCAAAGTGCCTTGACTGAATGAGAAAGGAAGCAAGAAAGAGCCAAGACATCATCTGAAGGGAAGTGTTTCTCTGAGAAGTCTAGCCTGATTGTAGGGATTTGCTAAAACACTTTACCCCATCTGTTTAGCTATACTCAGCATAGCCACACTTAACTGGTGAACAAGTCCTGAGAAATATACCACTTGACAGGGGTGTCAGTATACACCATTCAGTGTACTTACACAGACTTAGAAGGTATAGGCTGTTATTCACCTACATGTGGGATATGCCATCATAACTATGGTGTCTGTCCTTGATGGAAATGTTATACAACACATGATCGATTTTTTAAGCTAAAAAAAGACATACTTGGGGCTGGAGAGATGGTTTAGTGGTTAAGGCACTTGCCTGCAAAGCCTAAGGACCTAAATTAGACTCCCCAGTATTCATGTAAAGCCAGATGCACAAAGTGACCCATGTGTCTGGAGCACATTTGTGGTTGGAGGTCCTGGAATGCCCATTCTCTCTGTCTGTCTCTCTGCAATCCCTCCTTCCCCCCTCTCTCCTTGAAAATAAATAAATAAATATTCTAAAAAGACATACTAAAGGACTGAATCTAAGCATGGATGATTCTCATGACCAGAATTGATGGTTTTGGTGGCACCAAGGAAAATGGAACATTTGACAGGAACTTCTGCAGTTCGGCAGGTTCATGGCTCTTCTGCTTGGTCCCCTTGATTTTACCTTTTTTTATATACAGCAAATCAGAGCACTCCTATGACTAGATAAACTCCTGCACTCAGCTTCTTAGCAAATCTATTGAAGAGACAAAACTCATAGAATGAAGACCTGCACTGCCCAGGTGGCCAACAAGTTGAGTCTGAGCCTCAAAGTCTGCTTGGGCAACTGGACCCAAGGTCTGTGAGCTGCTTCCACTGGGGCTCTTGCATCTGCTCCTGCCTTCGAGAGTCTCTGGACTCGTGGAGCTTGGAGCACTGGACTCAAGAACCCTAGTGTCACTCATGCCCTGGGTGCTGAACATGTTTTTGCTTCTTTGGGGCTCTTGGCCTGGACCTACTTCTTGCCACATGTGCCCTCAGCACGTGGAGTCTTCCATCTTGGAGAGAGAACTAACAGGACCTACTGCCTTGGCAGCCTCCGACTTCTGCTTCAAAGAGGACCCATTGCTGCTCCCACAACGTCTGGCTGTTGTTCTTATGGGACGTGCTATTGTCTGATGGTCCAAGTTCCTGCTTCATTGCCTCTCGACTGGTATCCCAAATCCTGTGAAGGATTTACAGCCATAACACTTTTGAGTCCTCTCAGTTGGCAAACTCATTGCCACCATGAGTCAGCTGTAACATCCATTTTGTTCAGCAAACCTACTGCCCCTGAGAGCTGAGTTCAGAGCTTCCTGTTGTCATGGGTGTTCTATGCCCATGTAAATACCTCTGAGTTCCTTTACCTTTCCCAAGCTGTCCATTCCATTCTTCCGTAGGACGTATAAAGACTGTGTGGAAGTGTGAGTGTAAACTACCTCCCGTAGACTTGGTTTTGGAGGGATGAGAAGCGCAAGATGGAGGGTGTCATGGAATGTTTTGCCAAGGCTCCAGAGAGCTGCTGCCAAGGCAGGAATGTGAGGCAGGCTTGGAGTCCCCATATGGAGGCCTTGAGAGGCCTGAAGCTGTGAAGGTGGACCCTAAATTTCAGTGGAGTCCCCAGGATATTGGAAACGCCAGAACCATGGAATGTCTGCCAAAGAAAGCTGTGGGATTTGGGTGGATCTGGCCTGTGAGAGAGGCTACAGACAGCACAGCTAGGAGGGCAGAGCCTTCTGGAATGCAGATGATTTTCCAGCTTCCAGACACAGCACTGCAGAGTCTCACGTCTACCCTGTTGTGCTTCAGCTTGACTTGGTCCAGTCCTCACTTGCTGTGCACCCTCTCCTTCCTTTTGGAATGGGAATGCTATTCCATACAATTACTTGTTGGAAGAATGTAACTTGTATTTTGATTTTACTGGCCTTACACTTAAGAGATGCCTTGAGTCTCAGAGGAGACTTTGGACTTTTGAATAGTGTTGGGGCTGTTAGTGACTGTGGACTTTTAAAGTTGGATGGAGTATGTTTTGCATCACTGGACTGCCTTGGAGTCTATGGCAGTCGGGGGCAGAATGTGGTGGTTTAAATGTAAAATTTCCTCCATAGGCTAATGTGTTTAAAGACCTGAGCCTCAGCAAAGTAGCATTGTTTAGGAAGGATATGGAACCTTTAGGAGTCGGGGCCTTGCTGGAGGAAGTGTGTCACTGGGGGTGGGCCTTGAGGCTGTGGAGATAGTGCAGCCCCGCCTACAGGCCTTTCTGGGGTCTGGGGAGACTACAGCTTCTGCTGTGTCCTCACAAGCCTTTACTACCCTCTGGAACTGTCAGTCAAATTACGCTCTTTTCCTTTCGTAAATAGTTTCTGGTCAGGTATTTTTATCCCCCAGCCATGAGAAGGTAACTGATACAGTCCGTTTCAATGGTCTGTATATTTCACGCATGTACAGGACCATTACAGTGGGAGTAACTGTTCCAGTATATTGAAGAGCATCACCATGGCCTGAATGACATCACTGTGATAATGCTTGAGACATTTTTTTCCTTCCAAATAATATACTGGTATGGTTAAGTTCAGCTCTTAACCAATTAGCTCAAACTGTGAGTTGAGGGCTGGAGAGATGGCTTAGCGGTTAAGCACTTGCCTGTGAAGCCTAAGGACACCGGTTCAAGGCTCGATTCCCCAGGACCCACGTTAGCCAGATGCACAAGGGGGCGCATGAGTCTGGAGTTCATTTGCAGTGGCTGGAAACCCTGGCATGCCCATTCTCTCTCTCTCTCTCTCTCCCCCTCCTTCTCTCTGTCTTTCACTCTCAGATAAATAAATTAAAAAAAAAATCTCTGAGTTGAGGAATTTGCCAGTGAGATTATATTATTAAATAAAATACAAGGTAAGCTTAGAAAATAATAATACACAAAAGTAATGAAGAGGAAGATAGCTAAACAGGAAAGGTTAACTAAATTTCTCCAATGCTAAGAACATTTTTCTAAAAGAAAACTGGATCAGATACTTACAGATGGGACCCAGTTCTAGGAGATTGTCAAAGGAGCAGCAAGATGTGGTCCCCAGTGTAGCCACCACCTGATGAGTCAAAAACAGACAGAGAGACATCTAGTTTATCCCTCATGTGTTAACTATTGTTGCAACACACCCAACACACACACACACACACACACACACACACACACACACACACAGAGCCATTGCCAGTAGCTAGTCCAGGGCCTTGAGCACAGTGCTAATGAATGTCTATATGAAAATGGGAACCCACTAATGTGAGTTTAATCTATGGGTGAAATTTTCATAATAGGTTAAGGATATGCATAAGGTTATACATAAAAATCTGAGCTTTTAGGTTAGAAACAGGGAACTTGCAAAAATTCTGGTACCATTTTATGAATGATTGTATATGTTTGACCTGCAAAATAAATCCCATGCGTATACCTTGGGGAAGAAAAGAGGTGTTCAATTATATGGGTAGCTATTCCTATATTCCATATACCTGTATGGATATAAGAACATAATTCCTACTGTGAAGCAAAGAACCTGTGTGTTTTCATTTGGGGTGTGTGTGTGTGTGTGTGTGTGTGTGTGTGTGTGTGTGTTTACAAAGCACAGAGCAGGCACATCAGAAATGATGCACACTCCAGCCAGGCTGGGAAGATGTGAGCAGAACGGTGCGTTCAGAACAGCCTCTGGGGCTGATTACAAACCACTGCAGTACATTGTACCAGAGTGCTTTGCTCTCCTTCCTCCTCTGCCTTCTCATCCTGAATGGTCCTGCTCCCAGAGATCTACTTAAATCTTCAAAGGACCACAAGAAGCATCGCCGAGGCTGTCAGTAAGTCTATCAGAGGCATTCTGGAACAATGTTGAGTACCATGAGTCACACACTGGGAAATGTGGTCCAGAATCCACTGAGTACCTTGTGATGCCATGACCCACATTGTGCACCCACATACATGACTCTCTCCACATCCACTGTGCTCCTGTGGGATTTTGAAATAGTGATTTTTTTTTTTTTGAGGCAGGATCTCACTCTAGCTCAGGCTGGCCTTGAATTCATGGTGATCCTCCTAGTTCAGCCTCCCAAGTGCTAGGATTGTAGATGTGAGCCACCATGTCCAGCTAAGTTATTTCTTTATGTTGGTGGGAATTCTCACTTTGCTGGTCATGGAATAGACACTGACATGTATTTGCCTAATTGAGCCTCTTTCTATATGATCAAAAGATATCTGGTAATGTTTACCAAAGCAAACAGTCTGATAACCAGGTGCCACGTGCTCATGTCTGATGGTGGCCCTTCTCCTCAGATGGAACAAGAATACAATGTTTAAAATTATTTGTTTATTTATTTGAGAGAGAGAGAGAGAGGCAGAGAGAGAGAGAGATAGAGAAAGATAGAGGGGGAGAGAATGGACTTGCCAGGATGTCCTGCCATTTTGTACATATGGCTTTATGTGAGTACTGGGGATTTGAATGTGGGCCTTGAGGCTTTGCAATCTGCTTTAACTGCTGAGCCAGCTCTTCAGCTTGAGTACACATTTGAATGCAGTTTGTACCCCTGTATCAAAGCTTCATGTTTTCCCAAGGGCAAATTTGGGCACATCAGAAATTCAGACGTGAACACTCAGAAAGGTTCATTTCACAGATGACCACTTAACTTACCTGAAAGCCAAACCTGCCTCTCGTGAGGTCCAAGCGCTCTCGCCAGGTGGCCTGGAATTTACCTGTGGGCGGCTCACTTTGTTGCCCAGGCCTTGCTTCTCACACAGGAGCCTGGATATGATTCTTGGGACTTTCCCAGAGATAATGGTCTTCGTAAGGGACCACAGTTTTCTGTGCCTGTTCACAGGAGGCTGTCACAAAGCAAATGCTGCCAGGTGTTCTCTGACACTGAGCTATGCTCATCAGGTCAGCCCACCCCTCGTAGTGTTACCCTCAGAGCTAGCAGAGGCACACTGTTTCCAAATGTAGGTTTTTATGACCGTGCAAGTGTGGTGAGCCAACAGGTAAGGGGGTGGCAGCTACTGGCGATACTTTGTTATTCACTGTTCTCAGGAGAAGGACTGTGACACACCATGGGGCATGGGGACAATGCAGAAGCAGCGAGGTCTATTAGGAGATGGCAATGGGTAGGAAGACTGTGGGCAGAAGCCTTCATTGAAGTCCTCGAGGAAGCTCCCAGAGCTGCCATAAGCTCAGTGGCTTAGGAGTAGTGACTAGTGAGTGGACCAGTAGTGGGCTGGGCAGTCCCCGGGAGCGCATGAACCTCAGGGTTAGATGAGGTGGGGGAGTATCAGCTCTGTACTAGTTCATATGTATATGAGAAGCAGACTTGCACTCAGTTCTTGACCTGGAGAGGCAGGCCTGCCAGGGCAACAAGACACAGAGAGGTCAGAGCATCAAAAAAGCAGACAGGAAGGGCCAGAAGTATGAAACAGGCCTGCATTCCAGCACTTGGGAGGAACAGGCAGAGAGATACCAAATTTGAGGCCAGCCTGGGCCACATGGGGATGCCCTATTTCCAAAGAAAGAAAGGAAGGAAAGAAGGAAGGAAGAAAGAGAGAAAAAGAAAGAAAGAAAAAAAGAAAGAAAGAAAGAAAGAAGGAAGGAAGGAAAGAAAGAGGTAGAAAGAAGAAACGAAAGAGAAGAGGAAAAAAAGAAGAGGAGGAGGATGAGAGCAACAACAAAAGTCCTGGATGAGAGGCCAGCTGGCTTGCGTTAGCAGACACCTCGCTGGGCCCCAGCTTTCTCCCTTGCCACATAACATGGTGGATGTTAGGCCTGTCCACTGTAAAAGATGTCAATGTTCCTTTGTTCTGTTTTTCCACTGGAGCTCTCAGACCCCTTTCTGGACCTCTGCTGGGCTTCCTCACTCCATGCATCCCACATTTTCCACACTTGCTTCAGCGGACAAGATGAGTCATTTTATGGCAGGTCAAGTTAACATGTGATTTCCTGTCTTACCATCTCTTGGAAATGACATATCTGTAGTGTAGCAGCTGTTCAATTCCATCATATTTTTTCAGTTAAATGCTAACTGAACTAAAGGGTTTCTTTTCTCAGTGAAATTCATACATATTAAATATCCCCTTGTTAAAAATTATTTTCTCTCCATTACTGAGTACATAAAAGAGAATTCAGAACAATTTCTGGCAAATATTACTGCTTATCTCTTGAGACGAGATTTTGGTTAACAGAAACCTTTATTCTTAGAATCACATGTAATTGTTGATTTGTTTGTGATGAGCATGATACATGTTTTTACACAAACAATAAAATCCTGCCATGTTCAGGAGCCTCAGTTGAGAATAAAAATGAGTGACCATGTTTTTGAGCTCACTCTGTAAGGGCGTATTTTTTCCCAAGTTATGTCTAATCATGACAGTAACTTTAGAATGAGGTAGGCTCATGATCCCTACTTCACAGTTGAGTGAAAGCAAGTCCTAGAAGAGGCCGATTGTGCAAGAGCATACACAGTGATGCTGTCTGTGTGCCACCACCTTCAGAAGACAAGGGTCCTGAGCCTGACCCCTGAAGTCCCAGCTGAAGAGCCCTGGGCTTTCTTTCACACGGAAGTGCTGGGAGACAGACTCAGTCCTCTCAGGCTCCCGCGTAAGCTGCAGGCAGGTGGTGGGTCTCCAGACTGGCGAAGCAGCAGGGGGCTGCCTGAGCAATGTTCTAAGTGCCTTGTCCCTGTGGCACACAGCTACACGTCAGCTTGTCCTAATTCTCAAAAGCCATATTAAAGCTAGCACCTGCTCCGCTCCAGGCTCTGATTACCCCGGCCCAGCATTTGCTCAGCGACGCTAACCTGATTTCAGCGTGCTCTGCTGAGGCCTAATCACATTTGTGCAGGGGGTGGGGGCAAGGGCAGGAGCAGGCCTCTATCCCGGGGCGGGGTGGGGGGCGGGGGGGGCTGCAGCTTTCCTGCGGGTGCGTGCCAGAGCCTGTGTGACCTCCTCCCTTCCTCCCTTGCTGTCCCTGCCATCCACCAGCCTGTGTGTTTTCATGCACGTGCCTCACAGGCATTGCCCTTTGTCTGCCGCCTGAGGGCAAGTTGGCTTGTTTGAGGTGCAAAACCTTCAGTACCAGAGTAAAGCCAGTTTACTGCAAGGCAAAGATTCCGCGTTCTTGGTCAGACTGCCGTACACTCCTCTACTCTCAGCAATGGATCTCGAGTTTTGAGGGGTCTGCAACCCCTTGTGATATACTGAAGTCCACACACCTGCATCCCAGGGGGGCTCATGTGGCCATCAGGCAGTCACAGAGTTATGAGCACTCGAAAGCAATGGAGAACTAAAACAAAGTCCAGCTACCGTCCTTTCCATACCTGGGGCTGTGGAGCATATACCCCACTGAATGGCAACATGCTGCCCCTTTGAAATAACGAATCAGTTACACTATCTTGAATGTCACTTTTTGAATGCTCTTTTGCATTGCTGAGCATTTGGAGTCTCTTTCCTTTAATAAGAAACATGACACACCATGAGCCCCCATCGTCTGTACACTCTCCAGGGATGCAACTTCTAAATGTTGCTTAGCAACAGGGATTACCATTCCCCTCCAGAGCTGACTGAACCACCTACCCTTGTTGACATGTGTACCCTTCATCAAACAGTGAAAAGACTAGAAGCACCTCTGTCTTCCCCATGAGGAGCCATCCAAGAGCGGGGAAACCATGCTGGCCACATATTCTAAGAACTGGCTGGCCCATGGGATACCAGGTACAAGCAATGTCCTTACAGCTGCAGTGTCCAGTGTATGTAAAAGTGCAAGAATGGATGGGCTGTGAAACTTCCCTCTACACCAGTGCACAGGATTGGCAATTTCTGTGGCTTTTGTCAGCGGAAAGCCAACAGTGCCCTCCAAGGTTTTCGGCAGTTGGGGCCATTAGAGCACAATTCCAACAGTGACTTACTCATTTGCCCAGACCCAGCCATCCTCCTCTAGGAAAATAAAATTTGCCTTGTTTCTCTTTAGTGTTTCTCCTCAGCTGGCTCCAGCACTTGAGCATTTAGATACAGGCAGCTCTCTGCGGCTTCTGGCTCTGTTCCCCTGGATTCTAATAATCTCACATCAAAAATGTTCAGGAGGGCTGGAGAGATGGCTGAGCAATTAATGCGCTTGTTGGCAAAACCTAAGGACCCGGGTTCTATTCTCTAGGATCCACGGTAAAACCAGATGCACAAGGTAGCCCATGAGTCTGAAGTTAGTTTGCAGTGGCTGGAGGCCCTGACCCACTCATTCTCTCTCTCTCTCTCTCTCTCTCTCTCTCCTTGCAAATAAATAAATAAATAAAATATCTTTAAAAATGTTCAGGAAAAAAAATACCAGAAATTTCCAAAAGCAAACCTTAAATTTGCTGGACAAAAAGTGCTGTGCACTGAATCCACATGCAGGCATTCATCAGATCAAGTATTCTATGTATGTCTTAAATATGCAGAAAGCTGTCTATAGATCACATGCAAATACTGTTATATTTCATGTAAGGCACTGAGAATCCATAGCCCTTGTGAAACTAATACCTGTGGACAGCAAGGGACAACTGGACACACAAATTTCTCATTTCTGCATATCTTACATTGCCCCAAGGGACACTCTAGAATCCTTCCACCATACTCTGTTTTCCTTCAACTTTATAAAGGAAACTGTTCTTACATTGTGTCATGCCCTCATTTGTCCAAAGGTATCTGAATTTCACCCACAGATACTCTAGCAATCTACTCCTAAGAGAGCCTTAAATTACTTCTTCTTAGCAAAATACTAGTAAGGCCCTCTATTAATAGCATCTCTAGCCTATAAGGCACTTGCCTTGGTGCTTACCTTCAGGTTTTTGTTTGGTTCCCCAGACTCAGAAATGGTCCTTTCTCAGGTTCCTTCATGAGCAATTCTCCCTCAATCCACCTTTATGTATGTATTTTACTATTTTTTTTTCAAGGTAGGGTCTCACTCTAGCCCAGGCTGACCTGGAATTCTAGGCTATGTAGTTTTAGGCTGGCCTTGAACTCACAGTGATCCTCCTACCTCTGCCTCCCGAGTGAGTGCTGGGATTAAAGGTGTGTGCCACCACACCCGGCTCAGCCCACCTTTAATGTGGATGTTCTTTCCTAAGGCAAAACCCATTGGCTACCCCATAATTCTTAGATGTTGGCATCTTCCAGTCCTCAATGTCTACGACTCTGGTTCAGTTCTTCTGTGAGCTCAACTGTCATGGTGGGCATTTTTATTTGATGTTCAATGTTCAAAGTCAACTTGTGTCAAAACAAAGTTCTCTCACAACCCAGACTGCTTCTGTTCCACATCTCAAGGAATAGAAGCTATCCTAACTCCTCCCTCACTTCTGAATCCAATTAGTCACCAAGACCTTTACTTGAGAACGCTATAATATATGGAACCCACTAAACACTGCAGCTTAGCAACACAGTCCACTGAAGAGGAAAGTGTGTTTATCTTAGTGATTGCCTGGCTGCCTGCAGGCCACAGCTGCCTACTGCTGCCCAAAGTCATCAGGGAGAATCATATCAGATAACACTAATCAGCAAAAAATCAAAAGTCAAGATCTGAAGCATGGTTTCTACTAAATGCATCAAACCGGCATAATTTTTAAAAACCATAAACTGAATAATTATAAATCAAGAATGTGTGTGTGTGTCTACATCTGTGTATGTCATTAGTAACCTAAAATATAGCACCATTTTTATTTGTAGTTCCATATTTTCTACCCTACTTTAAAAGACTAATTTTTTTTAAATCATTATGTTTCTGGCTTTACAAGTTGTAATTTTATGACATCAACGATAAAAAATAGTGGGACATTTATGTCAATAACCAGTTCAAGGCTTTAGTTAAATTAAGCTGATCTAAGTCAGAATTATAGTGTATGATTTTAGGATGTTAGATGTGATCACTATGGTAAGCACAAGGAAAACGGCTTTTCAGAACATATCTGAAAGGAAATGAAAAAAAAAATGCAAATGCTTCCTTACAAAAAAGTTACTGAATGCAAAATAGCACAGTAATGTGGGAAATTAGGGATGAGATATTATAAATGAAAGTAAACAATGGGAAAGAGACAAAAATGCAAGTCACTTCATAACATTATTAGAAATGCAAGAAACTCTGACACATGCTACAACATGGATGAACACAGAAGGCTTTATGTTAGTAAATTATGACTTTTAAAAATTTATTTGTTTATTAGAGAGAGACAGAGAAAGAAATTGGGCACACCAGCCCTTTAACCACTGCAAACGAACTCCAGATGCATGCTCCACCTTGTGCATCTAGCTTACATGGGACCTGGAGAATTGAACCTGGATATTTAGGCTTCACAGGCAAGCACCTTACCACTAAGCCAACTCTCCAGCCAAAGTATGTCTTTTTTTTTAATGAAAGAGAGTGAGCAAGTGTGTGTGTGTGTGTGTGAGAGAGAGAGAGAGAGAGAGAGAGAGTATTGGCACACCAGGGCTCCAGCCACTGGAGTACCACCTTGTGTGCATGTGCAACCTTATGCCCTTGTGTCACTTTGTGCATCTGGCTTATGTGGGACTTCGAGAGTCAAATATGGGTCCTTAGGCTTCACAGGCAAGTGCCTTAACTGCTAAGCCATCTCTCCAGCCCGAGTATGTCTTTTTTGAAAACACAAGTATTGAATCATCCACTTACATGAGGCACCTACAGCAGCCAAATAAATGCATACAGATACAAAATAGCATGCTCTTATTAAATGAGTACAAAGTTTCCATTTTGCAAGAGGTCGGATTTTGGAGATTGATGTGTGGTGATGATTGCACATAAACCAATCATCTAAATAAATAACTTCCTAAGTTATAGATAAAAAGGTAGAGTTGCAAAGAAAAGTTGTTATATTATCTTTTAGAGTGATAAAGTAGCATTATTAGTCTAAAAGCGAATGTTATATATATTATACACATATAGATGACCCCTGGCTTAAAGTGGTCAACTTCAGATATTTTCAAATTTATGGTACGGAATGATGGTATAAATGCAATGCACACTCCGTAGAAATTTCAGTATGTATGTACTAAATATCACTGAATCAGACACTTGAAAGAGTTTGGTGTATTTTTTTTATAGTATGTGTACTTTTCCAAAATTAAAAAAACTCATCAGAGGGTATTATAGGGTTGATAACCAATAACAAAAGGTGTTAATTTTCTAAGGAAACACCAATTCTTAACTTTGTAACTAACAACAGAGCATCAAAATACACAAAACAAAATTGATAAAACTGCAAGATACAACAGATGAACCAACTCTTGCATTAAAGATTTTAGCACTTGTATCAGAAATGGACAAACCCAATAGTTAGAAATTGATAAGGATGTACTTGAATTGAAAAGCACCATCAGCCATCTAGATCTAATTAATATCTATAAAATACTTTATGTAATGACAGAAGAATATATCTTCTCAGGCTTGTGTGGAACACTCATCAAATGAGCCATGTTCCAGCACAATACATATCTCAATAAATTTAAAAGAATAGACATTATAGAAACTATGCTCTTAGATCACCGAGAATTTAACTGAAAATCAGTAATAAAAGATAGCTGGGATCCCCCCCCCCGCCCAGAGTACTTCAGCTTAGTGGAAATGATAATACAACTCATTACAATTTGTGGACATAATGAAAACCATGTTTAGAGAGACATTTATAGCATTGAATGCATATACTAGAAAAGAAGAAAAATCTATAAACAACAACCTAAGCTTCTACCTTGGGAAACTAGTAAAATAAGAAAATGAAATGCAAGGTAAACACAGGAAAATAAAAGAAATAAAAATAAATTAATTAGATAAAAAACAGGGAAGTACAAAAAAGCTGACTCTTTGGTCAATAATTTTGAAAACCTTCTAGCAAGATTAGCTAAGAAAAAAATCAGATAATATACGCATTATTAATGTTAACACTAAAAATTTAATCATCCCTACTGGTTTCATAGACATTAAGAAGATAATAAACAATATGATGGACATGGTACACACAAATTTAAAGACTTAAATGGACAGAACTTGAACCAATCTACTAAATGTTACATGAAAACAGATACTCTCAATAAAGCAATACTTATTAAAATTGTGTTTATAATCAATAATCTTCTGAAACATGAAATATCAACAAGCTCTAACAAAATGGAAGCAAAAGGCAAAAATCCTAACTTATTATGTGAGGCTAACCTTACCAAAACTAGACAAGAACCTTTTAAGAAAGGATTCTACAGACCTATATCTGTCATGAATATAGATGTGAAAATCTTCAATAAAACATTAGTAAAATGAACCCACAATGAAAGTAAAGAATTACATACTTAGACCAAGTGAAATTTGTTTCAGATATAAAACCTGGGTTGTATTTGAAAACAGGGGCTGGGAAGATTTCTCAGCAATTAAAGAGGCTTGCTCTGCAAGTCTGTTAACCTGAGTTCAATCCCCAGTGCCCTAGCCAGATGCAAAGTGGTCCCAAAGTGCCTATGGAAATGGGAGGTGGATCCAGGAGAATTCTGGAGTTTGAGGACCAGACAGACAACAAAGAAGGTAGAAGAAAGAACTGACACCCCAAGGTTGTCCACTGACTTCCACATGGGCTCCATGGCATGCACACACACACACACACACACACACACACACACACGTAAACAAATGAACATATTTGAAAACAAGTGTAATTTATCATATCATCTGTCTATAGAAGAAAAACCATGTGATTAAATAAACAGATACAGAAAAAGCATTTTGCAAAATCCAATATCCATTCACGATCTGGAGACGCATGTCTTAGGGTTATAATAGACTTTCTTAATCTGATGCCAGCCACCTGTGAAAATCCCATCAGCAGCATTATTCTTAACACTGAGAAACTAGACGTGTTTCTGCTACAATCAAGAGAAGGCATCTGTTCTAATCACTTCTGTCCAATATCATATCATGAGTTCTACTCTAATGTGTTAGCGATCCCTTTGTTGCTGTTATAAAATACCTGAGAGAAACAATTCAGAAGAAAGATTTGTTTTGGCTCATGGTTTTTAAAGGGAACCATACTCAGCCGCTGGGTCCTACTGTTTTTGGGCTCATGGTAAGAGGGGAACACCAGGGTGCGGGGGGGGGTGGGAGAGCTCTTCACCTCACGGCAGCCCGAAACAGATAGGAAGACTATAAGGAAGGGGTGGCAGATACGTATTTTCAGGACATAACCCCAGTGACCTACTTCATCTGACTACACTCCACCACCTGCAAACTTTACTCCCTTTCAATAGTCTCTCTAAGTATGAATTCACTGACAGGTTACCATTAATGAAGTCAGAGCCCTCATAATCCAACCGCTCCCTAAAAGCCTCACCTTTGAACATTATTACCTTGGAGACTGTGGTGGTTTCACTGGATGTCCCCCAGGACATTGGGGAGTTTATTGAAGCTTGTAATTTAGATCTCCAGCTACCTGGTGGAGGAGGCATCAATATAGGGGATCCTGGCTTCCAACTCTAAGGTGTGGGGATCTGAATTCCAGCCTAAGATATGCAGTGCCTCAGTTCTGCCTAGGTTCCCTGCAGTTGGGCTGCTGTTTTGCTCTTGCTTTTGGTAGTCGAATTTCTCTCTCTCTCTCCCTGTCTTTTGCCACTATAAAATTTCTCCTGTATCTGTAAGCTTCAATAAATTACCTTCCTCCCATAAACTGTGTCTGGTCTGAAGGTTCATCATAGTGACCTGATGCTATCAGTTACAGAGACCAAGCCTTTGGAGAACATGTGATATGAAAATAAAACAATATTTTAAAAATACAGATCAGGAAGGAAGAAATAAACTGTCTTTGCAATGACATGTTTGTCCATGCAAAAATACTAAAGAATAAATCAAACTGACATAAAATCTTCTTGGAACCAGTAAGTTTGCAATAGCAAGCTATGGGATACATTGCCAATAGGCAAAGGGTAAGTGCTTTCTTATATTTTGGCAATAAAAATATAAATCTCAAAACAAAAATACAATGGAATTTACTTTATCATCAAAAAATAAAACACTTATGTGTAAGTCTAACAAATATCTATATTTATGAGGAAGACTCTAAAACTCTAATATACTTTTTTAAAAATCCAAATCAATGTAGAGATATTCCATGTACATGGGTAGGAAGTTTCAATATAACTATGTTGTTACTTCTTTTAACTTTATCTATAAATCCAAAGTGGTCTCATTTAATGTTATAAGGACTTAGATGGTAGAAACTGGCAGGCTGATTCTAAAGTTAATATAAGAGTTTAAAGACCCAAAAAGCCTACAGAATTTTAAGCAATAATGTCAGAGGTCTCGTTTGACCTTACTAAACTTAGTATAAATCTATAGTAACAAAGTCTTCAAAGAGAAAAAACTAGATCCATGGAGCATAAATGGTCACATGTTTAAGCTCAGCTTTGGCAAAGTAGCAAAAGCAATTCACTAGAGGAAGAGCAGTCTTCCAACAGATGATGCTGGAACAACTGGACATCACAACAAACACACAATACATATATCCATACGTGTACTTGTGCAGATGTACATATCCACACATGTACATACACACACACTTAAATGACTCTGGATATACTTTCCCCCTCATAAAAATTAACTGAAAAGAGATCATATACTAAATATAAGCTACAAAGCTATGAAACTCCTAGCAGATAACACCAAAGAAAAATCTCGAAGATCTAGGTGTTACCAGTAAGTTGGCTGGAGTCCTTTAGGTCTACCTAGATAGAAATCATGGCAAAGCAAGATCTTCCCGTACGGGCAGCAGGCAGATGGAGCAGCAGCAGGAGGTCCTCTCTAGTGTGATAGTCCTGCTGCAGGCCTTTGGCATTAGGACCCTTAGCCCTGTCAGTATTACAGCTCTTCTGTAGCCCTGGGAAGCTGGGACTGTGTGCCCTTGGCTGTGCTGGCATGCGGCTTCTAGAGAGGCCTACATATCAGGATTCCTCAACTCCTGACAGCAGCCAAGGCTCCAGATCTTTTGCAGGCTCAGGAAGTCAGGATGCCTTAGCTCTAACCCCTGGCCAGGATTATAGCTCCAGCTCTGAGCGTTTGAGACCCTTGGCCCTAAGGATTTTTCAGTTGTATATAACCCCTCTGTCAGCCAAGGACTCCAGCCAATTTACTGGGAACACTTAAATCTTCTAGCTCCAGCAGTCCCTTTACTAAGCCTGCACAGGAAGTTCCTCTCCCTCTGGCTCAGGTGGGAATGGTTTCAGGGTCATTGAGAGTTCACTGCGGCTTGTGATAGCAAAAACATCTGGAACAAACTTTCAAACAGCCTCTCTTGAGGCTGTGCCTTCAACGTCTAGGGCTATCAGTGGTGATCATCCTAAAGTTTTCTTAACTTCAGGTGACCGTGGACTTTTCTAAGATGGCATGTACTGGCATTTGACCGACAGTCCTTTTGTTCACAGCAGCCAGAGAATCAAGGGAGAGTCCAATAGCTGACAGGGAGCCAGATTGCCCCAAATGCCATCATCTTTTTTTTATGTACAGGAAAATCAGTATCAGAAGGAGTGATTTCAATACAAGCTTAAAGAACTAATCATTAACATTTATAGAGATTTTTAAAAATCAGATTTTAGTGGTGCTTAACACAGTCCCAGGGAGAGGCAGGTTCTTTCATCTGTCTCACTGGGCTGGCCAGTAATCCTTTAGATGTAACACCACAGGCGTGATTTGTGAAATAAATTGATATGCTGGGTGTCACTGATATTAGACACAGTTCAGAGAATAAAATGACAAGCCACAGACAGGGAGAAAATGTTTGGAGACACACAAGTAAACATGGAAACTCTCTGTGTTCGTTTTTTTTTACTTCCCTGTAAACCTACGTTATGGTTTGATTGTGAAACGTCCTCCAGAGGCTTGTGTGTTTGAACACTTGCTCCCCAGATGGTAATGCTGTTTTAGGCAGTTGTGGAATAGTGAGGAGGTGAAGCCAACCTGGAGAAAGTGGGTCACTGTGGGGAAGGCATTATAGGTTGTTAACTGGCTTCCTTGTAACCTAAGCCTTCTACTTTTTCACTGCCAATGCGACGAACCAGCCACCTCACATTCCCATCGCCATAGCTGCAAGCTGCTCCCACTGCTGTCCTTCCACACCGCAATGTACTGCACACCCTGAGCCTCTTTAAAATGTTTCTGTTAGGTTTTCTGTCACAATGATGGGAAAAGTAACTAATACAAACCAAAAGTGCTTCAGCAAAATAAATCTGTTACCACTCGGGAGGCAGAGGTAAGAGGATCACGGTGAGTTTGAGGCCACCCTGAGACTACATAGTGAATTCCAGGTCAGCCTGAGCTAGAGTGAGACCCTACCTTGAAAAACCAAAACTAAATAAATAAGTAAATAAAAATAAACAAATAAATCTGTTACAAATATATATATTTATATATATTCATATATGTATATAAATATATATATATATAAAATCCCTGTGGTGACATGTAACAACTGGGATGGGTCACAAGGGCAGCAAATTGAGTGAAGAAAGCCTATCTCAAACTGTTACATACTGTATGATCCTAATTATACCACATTCTCCGACAAAAGCATGGTGACCAATTGTTGATTGCTGTGTGTTAAGGACTGTGGGACTCACAGAGTGAGAATAACTATGAAGGGTCCATAGGAAACTAATCCTTTTGGCAACAAAATATTTCAGTATTCTGATTGAGGGAAGGGTTAGAAGAATCTGTAGCTGGGACAGACAGTTATACAAACACAATGTACCGATACCAGTTTCCTGGTTCTGATATTGTACTATAGTTATCTCAGTTGCAATAATTGGGCAACACCTATGAATTTTGTAACTTCCAGCAAATTTTTCAAAATTAAAGTTAAACATTTCCATATTTTAAATTAAGAAAACAAGACTTTTATTTATAACCTTGGTATAGCTAAAGAGAGAATTTGAGAATTGTAAATAGGTCAGATTAAAAGCATGCCTTTCTTTATGATGGTGGGAAACATGGACAAGAAGGTAAGTGTATCTGGAACTCAGTGGAAAAAATATAAATGTAAGTAATCTGAGTATCATGAAAGGAAGAGAAGAAATGAAGAGGCGTAAACTATGAGAAGACAATGGGTATTTTCCAAAACTAACAAAGAACTCAACGTGGATTCAGAGGAGAGTGAATACAAAGAAAACAATTCTTTTGGGTCATGGTAAAACTGTCTAAAAATTGAGATGAAAACCAAATGCTATAAGCAGCTGGGCTGGAGAACTTGGATCACTTTCTACAGTATGTTAACGCAAGCAACAATAATGCTGACAACTGACAGTCAGCGGACTCCCACCTCAGAATTTTATACCAGGCCTGGTCTGGGTTCCCTGTGCAGATCGTGTGCGGGTGGGTGCAGTGGTGTGGAATGAGTAGGCCAGGCCCCTGTTTCCTAGCTCCTTCCAGCTCCCTGGTCTGGGTTGCTTGTGTAGGTCTGTGTGCTGGCAGGCACGCTGGTGTGGAGTGGATAGGCCAGACCACTGTTTCCTGGCTCCTTCCAGCTCCCTGGTCTGGGTTCCCTGAGCAGACAGTATGCAGGCAGGCAGGGCGGTGTGGAGTGAGTAGGCCAGACCCCTGTCTCCTGTCTCCTCCCAGCTCCCTGGCCTGGGTTTCCTGTGCCTGTCTGTGTGCTGGTGGGTACAGTGGTGTGGAGTGAGTAGGCCAGATCCCTGTTCCATGGCTCCTCCCTGGTAGGGTCCTGGTAGGGTCCTGGTAGATCCCACTGTGCCTTGCTTGGGGAGGTCCAAATGGATCAAAGATCTCAATATAAGACAAGAAACTCGTATACTACTGGAAGAAAATTTAGGAAGTACTTTCCATGATATAGGAATGGAAAAAAACTTCCTGAACAAAACCCAAGTAGCTCACGAACTTAAACCGTCACTCAACTAATGGGATCACATGAAGCTGAAGAGTTTCTTTACAGACAAGCAAACAATAAGCAAAGCCAATAGATCACCCACAGAATGGGAGAAAATATTTGCGGGTCATCCAACTGATAGAGGCCTAATCTCTAGAATCTACAAAGAACTCAAAAATCTAAACAGTAAGAAGTCAAACACCCCACTCACAAAATGGGGCAAAGAGCTGAACAGGCAGTTTACAGGGGAAGAAATAGAACTGGCAAACATACACTTAAGAAAATGTTCAGCATCCCTAATTATCAGAGAAATGCAAATTAAAACAACTATGAGGTTCCACCTTACCCCAATAAGGATAGCAAACATCAAAAAATCAAATAAAAATAAATGCTGGCGAGGATGTGGAGAAGTAGGAACACTCATCCACTGTTGGTGGGAATGTAGGATGGTACAACCACTTTGGAAAGCAATATGGAGACTTCTGAAAAAGCTGAGTATAGAGATACCAACAGACCCAGTTATTCCCTTACTGGTCATCTACCCTAAAACCTTCAAACCACAGGCTAGAGAGATTTGCTCAACCATGTTTATAGCAGCTCAATTTGTAATAGCTAAGAGCTGGAATCAACCCAGATGTCCATCACTAAAAGAATGGATAACTAAGATGTGGTATATCTACACAATGGAATTCTATACAGCAGTAAGAAAAAATGACACAATGAAATTTGAGAAAAAATGGTTGAACCTGGAACAGATCATTCTCAGTGAACTTACCCAATCACAGAAAAAAAATCGCCACATAGTCTCACTCATCTACAGCACCTAAACTGAATCTACCCAAGATACCTTACATACCCAGCAAGCACCTCCTAGACTAGACACTGGGATGGAAGGGGAGGGAGGGGAGGGCATCAAAGGGGTGGGAAACACAAATCTAGACCCAAACGGCAATGGTACCATAATTTTCTACTTACTAAAAGACAGACCAAATGGCTGATCCTTCACCAGGCCCTTACAGGGAACACCTGAACCACAAGACACTGGAGAGGGTATGATCAAAACTAACCTTAATCTTCTACATCTTCCCTCCCTCACTTCCCCTCTCCCTCTCTCTCTCTCTCTCTTATCTCTAACTCTTGTATATTAGTTATCTTTTTCCTCATTTTCTTAGTGAGCACTGACCTGTAACTCCCAGAACCAGCATGGGGCTATCATCCACAATGTGATTTTGATCAGAGAGACCTACAAGGTTTCCTAAAAGACAGACAGATTTCTGTCAGAGTACTTGATGACCCACCAAAGGCTAGTGATAAGACCCTACTGCTGAAGACACCTTATGTGATTGACATGCAAATTAGAATGGCATGGCTGGAAGTTGGAAGAGAGTCAGTCCCCATACAGTCAGCGTGCCTAGTGCCAGAAGGTGCTACATGGGCGACTGGGGGAAAATGACCAATATCTGTCGAAGCAACACATGGTCTAACCTACTTAGCAGCAAATAACTTGTTGGGATGCCCACACAAGTGCAGTGGTGGCACACAGCCATGGTGGGGAACCAACTGCTCTCAATTTGGTAACTGATCCCCTCACTGGTATGGGACCCATAGCTGGAGCTGGGAAACAAGTCAGAACCATATCCAAACATAAACCCACTCTCCAATATCAAGCTACCGTCAATTGTGGGCTACAAGAGGGCCTACACCTATTAAATTCTCTATAAAAAAAGGGTTATCTCATTTGTCCTGATGCTAACTTACTCTCCGTTGGAGAATCTGCTTCTCTTTTTCAGATAGAAGTAGATCCTAAGGAGAGAGCCACCCCATAATACCTCAAAAGGGCCCCGGCTGAAACTAAGAAAAATTGGAGAAACAAGCAAGGGCACTGTTTTCCTGATGAACCGGATACCAGCACAAGGGGGAAGGAGATCAGCACAGAGAAAAATCAACTCCTACCAAATCAAAGGGCCAGAGCCTCAGAGGCCCCCAACACCTCATCACTGAAGCAGACCCAACATGGCTCAGGGAAATTTTGCGGAAGAGGGGGCGGAAGAATGTCAGAGCCACATGTTGGGTCATGATATGCAGAGACATTTAGCTTACCCATAACTGTGGGCTAACTCCACAATGCATGACCCGTATACCTCAACAAGGAGGGGCCAAGGGGAGGGGGTAGGTCATGGATGAGCCTAATAATGGTACCAAACCGACTGTAAAAATAAATAAATAAATAAAAAATAAAAATGGAAAAAAAAAGTAAGGGTTATCTCATTTGTCTGGTGCTAACTTACTTTCCATTGGAGAATCTGCTTCTCTCTTTCAGATAGATGGAGATCCTAAGGAGAGAGCCACCCCATCATACCTCAAAAGGGCCCCAGCTGAAACTAAGAACAATTGGTGAAACAAGCAAGGGTGCTGTTTTCTTGGTGAACTGCGTACCAGTACAAGGGTGAAGGAGATCAACACAGAGAAAAATCAACTCCTATCAAATCAGATATCCAAAGACCCAGAGGCCCCTAACACCTCATCATTGAAGCAGACCAAAAATGAAGCCAACATGGCTCAGGGAAATTTTGCGGAAGATGGGGAGGAAAGAATGTCAGAGCCACGTGTTGGGTCATGATATGCAGAGATATTTATCCTACCCATAACTGTGGGCTAACTCCACAATGCATGACCCATATAGCTCAACAAGAAGGGGCCAGGGGGAGGGGGTAGGACATGGATGAGCCTAACAATGGCACCAAATTGACTGTATTTGCTGAGTACAAATCTAATTAATAAAAAAACCCACCCAATCTAAAGCTATATTGCAAAGCCATAATGACAAAAACAGCATGGTAGTGGAATAAAAAGAGAAACATAAACCAATGGAACAGAATTGAATACCCAGACTTTAGGTCAAGTAACTACAGCTGCTTGATCTTTGACAAAGGTTCCAATAATGTATACTGGAAAAATATGACAGCATCTTCAAAAAACAGAGTTAGATAAACTGGATGAACATATTAGAAAAATGAAATTAGATCCACTCATTTTGCCATACACAAAAATCAAATCCAAATGGATTATAGACCTCAACATAAGACCTAAAAGTCTTCAACTACTGGAAGAAAACATAGGAGGCACTCTCCACAATATAGGACTAGGAAGAGACTTCCTGAACAAAACCCCAGTAGCCTAGGAAGTTAAACAAACACTCAACCAATGGGATCTCATGAAGCAAAAAAAAAAAAAAAAAAAAAAAAAAAAAAAACTTTTGCACAGACAAACACACCATAAGCAGAGCCAATAGATTACCCACTGAATGGGAGAAAATCTCTGCCAACTATACCACTGAAAGAGGCCTAATATTTAGAATCTACAAAGAACTCAAAAAACTTAACAATAAAAAAAACAAACAACCCACTCCAAAAGTGGGGTAGAGAACTAAATAGGGAGTTTTTAGAGGAAGAATTACAAATGGCTAACACACACTTAAGAAAATATTCAATATTCCTAACCATTAGGAAAATGCAAATTAAAACAACTATGACATTCTACCTTACCCCAGTAAGGATAGCAAATATTGAAAAATGAAATGAAAACAAATATTGGCAAGGATGTGGAGAAATATGACCACCCATTCACTTTTGGTGGGAATGTAAGCTGGTAAAACCACTATGGAAATCAATCTGGAGACTCCTGACAAGGAAGAATATAGAGTTACCAACAGACCCTGTTATTCTCTTACTGGGCATTTACCCTAAAAGTTCCACATCTCAGTTCAGAGATATTTGCTCAACCATGTTTATAGCTGCTCAATTCTTAATAGGTAAGAACTGGAATCAACCCAAGTGCCCATCATTGGATGAATAGATAACCAAGATATGGAATATCAATATGATGGAATTCTACTTGGCAGCAAGAAAAAAATGACACAATGCAATTTGTAGAAATATGCTCAAACTTGGAACAGATCATTCTAAGTGAACTCACACAATTACAGAAAGACAATCGTTGCATGGTCTCCCTCATCTGCGATTCCTAACCTGGATTAGCCTGAGTTGCTGACATACCTGGATGGCATCTCAAGGCTTGAACAATAGAGAGGGTAGGGCATGGGGGAAGGGGAAGGATGAGGGGGGGACACAAACTGAACCCAAATTGAACTGGTACCATAGAATCCTATATTGTGGAAGTTAGACTAAAAGGTGGGACCCTCAAGAGGACCTTAGGGGGAGCACCTGAATCGAAGGACCCTGGAGAGGGTGAGATGAAGCCTAACAAATTTCTCCTGTTTCTCTTTCTTCTCTTTTTCTTTTTCCTTTTCCCTTGTGCTGCCCTGTAATTCCCTGTACCAGGATGTGGTTTACATCCACAATGAGTTGTTGATCAGAGAGACCTATTTGATCTCCCAAAACTAACAAGACAGATTTCTTTCAGAGCACTTGGCCACCAGAGGTTAATGGTAAGACCCTACTGCTGAAGATACCATACGCTATCAGCACAGACCATGGAGAGATCTAGTCGGAATCCAGAAGAGAGCCAGTCCCCAGACAATTAGCCCATCTAGTACTGGAAGGTGACTCATGAGCTACCAGGGAATTTGGCCAACATCTGTCCAAGCAACTCAAAGTCTAAGCGACTCAGAAGCAAACCACCTGACATGATGCTCACACTAGTGCAACAGTGGCACACAGCCATGGTGGGTAACCAACTGCTCTTGGATTGGCTATCATATCGGGAACTGGAAAACAAGTCAGAATCATATCCAGAAAAGGATTTTGCTTTCCAGTGTCAAGCTCCCACTAATCTTGGCATATAAGCGGGTCTACACCCTTTAAATTCTCCCTAAATTAATAATGGTTATCCCATTAACTGGTGCTGACTTCACTCTTGGTTGAAGATTCTGCTTCTCTTTTTCAGACGGGGCTGGACCTGAGGAGATAAAGAACCCAGGGCACTTCACCAGGGCCCCAGCTGAAACCACAGAGAAATTGGGGAAATGAGCAAGAGTACTGCTTTCTTGGTGAACATGATATCAGCACAGGGGTGAAGGAGAGTGACACTGAGGACACTCAACACCTACCAAAGCAGAGATCCAGAGGCTCCTAAGAGCCCATTGCTGAAGTAGACTTAAAATGCACCCAACATGGCTCTGAGAATTTTGTGGAAGAGGGGGGCAGAAAGATTGTTAGAACCACAAGTTAGGACATTTTAGTCAGAGACATTGCCTCTCTCTCCCATAACTGACTGCTTCCCCCATAATGCATGACCCACAATCCTCATGGGGTTGACCTGCATCCTCATTGAGGAAAGTGTTGTTTACATAATAAATATGTCCATATCTAATAAAATTTAAAACATACAAACAAAAAAAGAATATGTTTCAAAAGCAAATAGAAGGGGATGGAGAGATTGCTCAGTGGTTAAGGCTCTTGCCTGCAACGCCTAATGAGCCAAGTTCAATTCTCCAAGACCCAAGTAAATCTAGATTCACAAGGCAGTGCATGCATCTGGAGTTTCTTACCAGAGGCTGGAGGCCCTGGCATACCCATTCTCTCTCTGCTGGGCATGGTGATACATGCATTTAATTCCATCACTCAAGAGGCAGAGATAGGAGGATTGCTGTGAGTTAGAGGCCACCCTGAGACTACATAGTGAATTCCAGATCAGCCTGAGCTAGAGCAAGAACTACCTCAGGGGGGAAAAAAGGAAAAAAAGAAAAAGGAAAAAAAAACTGAATGGAGCCAGGTGTGATGACTCATGTCTGTTATTCCAGTGCTCAGGAAGCTGAAGTAGGCCGACATCCATGAGCTCAAGGCCAACAGGGTCTACACAGTAAATTCATGCCAGCCCGGTCTGCAGAGTGAAATCCTGTCTCCAAAAATTGAAAAAGTAAACGGAAAATAAAGGCTTTCTCAGAAAAAAAAAAAAAAGCTAAAGCAACATAATATTCTAAAAGGATTTTTTATACAGAACAAAATAATGCTAGAAGAAAATATAAAATAAAGATTGATGAGATATAAAAGTATATAAATAGGATAAAGTGAAGAAAATGAAATAATACAGAACATTCAATAAAAAAGTGAAGAAATTGGAGAAAAAGACAAGAAATGAGTCACACAAAAAACAAGAAATATGATGATTGATATTTTTTTATTAAGTGGAAACTCTGTATGGACACATCAAGTGTTGGGACTATCACCCCCTCCCTGCCCCGACTCCACTGAGGGCCTCCCTTAGTGGGGTTGCTGGTATTCACCATGGAGTTGTGGGTTATGGGTTGTGAGAGCAGCAGTCAGTCATTGTGGGGATAAAATTTTAATGATCAGTAATTTACTTAGGAGCAAATATACAAAATACTTAACTCATGTTACAGTGGATTTGAAAACAAATTCAAAAAACACAACCATCATAAGCTTTTGCCACAGCATTCCTTTCGTATACAAGAACAAGAAGGTTGAAAAGAGAGGGCAGAAAAGCAGAGTGCAGCGACACTATCAACCAGCAGTGCCACGTGCAGCTGGAGAGAAAGCAAAAATGTGCTTCTTAACAATAAGTGATTATTCCTCAAGCAAAGATAATACTGTATCAGCACACCCAATCACCAAGTGTCAATATCAATGTAAGGTTTGAGAGAGAGAAAGGAAAAATAGACAGATGTTACAAGCGGAGTGTGAGATGCTAGCATAACTTCATTTAGCAGGTAGCTCACATTTCTTTGGCATTAGAGGATCAGAACTGATTTTTTGATCACATAATAGATCTTTTTTTGTCATTGTTTTTGGAACTGGCTTCATGTATTTTGCATGTCTTTTCACTGAAATGTTACCTCTTTGCTTTGACAGGTTGACCTTTTTATATTGAGACTTATTTTATGTGTGTAAAACATGCTGTTAAGTAGTAGTTCCTATTGTCAATAATAATGAGTTTTGTGGTTTTTACACAATAAAACATTATCATTTAATGTGATGTGTTCTCCATTGCTTTCATTCTTCAAATTTAAAGGAATATATTTCAATATGGTTAGCAAGATAACTCAGTCAACATAGTGCTTGCTTTGCAAGCATGAGGGCCTGAATTGGAGTCCCCAAACCAGCTGCAAAAAGAACTGGGTGTAGTACATGTTCTCGTAAGCCCAGCTCTGGAGTGGCGGGGACAGGTAAATCGCTGGGGCTTGCTGGCCAGCCAGCCCAGCCTGGCGGATCTAGTGCCAGACTGGTGACAGAGCTCGTCTCAACAAAAATGAGGACGGCGTCTAAGGAAAGCACCGGAGGTTTCCTCTGTCTCCACGTGCACACACACATACCTGCACACAAAACACACACACACACACGGTTAACTTCTCCTGTACAGAATATTTTAGTGACTCCATATTGAAGTGAAGCATCAGAAATCATCTAATTTAAACAGATGATTTTCAGATTGTACTAAAATTTTAAGTTGAAAATTTAAACCTAATCTTTATTTCTACCCAGAATGATATTTCCTCCAAATTTCACATACATAGCTTCAACCAAGGATTGAAAATAGTTCCCAAAACACAAATTGCACCTGTATTGAATATGCATAAATATTTTTGTCTTTATTCCCTAAAATATCCAGTATAACAGATTTAGACAGCATTTATAATTGTACTTGGTCTTGTTAGTAGTGAGAAATTACATAAAGTAGCATACATGGGAGAATGTAGGTCATATGCAGATATCACCCATGCTATAGTATTATAGTACATAAATCTACCACTGTTTGAACATCCTTGGATTTAGTATCTGTGAAGATTCCTGGAATGACTTTCCCATATACCCTGAGGGAAGACTGGGTCTATTGAGCTTCTGCTAAGTGTCAGACACTATTCCAGAAGCAGAGATAAAATGGTGATTAAAATGAACTCTCCTATAGGTATGGTAGTACATGCCTATAATCCTAACACTTGGGAGAAAAAGGCAGGAGAATCCTAAATTCAAGGGCAGTGTAGCAGACAGCTTCAGGTTCACTGAGATGAACTTCCAGACCAGGCACAGTTATGGAGGAAGGGATATTTATTGAAGCTTACAGATCCAGGGGAAGTTCCATAATGGCAGAAGAAACTGCCCTGCATTCACAGGCCCAAGCAGATAGAGAGAGAAGCACAAGCCAAAAAGCCAAAAGCCACAGCACACTTCAGGAACTCCAGCTAGGCACACTTTGCGTATCTTTAGATTGAAACCTGAAACCCACCACCACACCTTAAGATCCACACAATGGCACTGACTCCAGCCAGGTGGCTGCAGATGCAAACTACAAACAATAAAAAACTGAATATATTGGGTGCCATGTATTCTATTCAAACCACCACAGGAGCCTCTGCTACACAGTGAAACCTTGATTAAAACAACAAATAAATGAATAAATAAGTACTGAGAGTATAGCACCATGATAGAGTACTTGTCTAGCAAGTGCACAGCTTGCAACTTATCCCCAATACTGAGAAACAGACAAGAAGAAAAGCGAGGGGAAAGAAGAGGAAAAGGAGAGATGACTGGAGAAGAAACGAGATGAGAAGGGAGAGGAAGGACAGAGAGAAGATGGAAGGAGAGGAGAGAAGAAAAGAGAAGGGGTGAAGAGACAAGAAGAGAAGAGAAGAGAGAGAAGAGAAGAAAAGAGAGAAAAGGAAACTTTCCTGACCACGTTTCTCAACACAGATGCATTAGAACCTTGAAGGTGATATTAACTATCTCCTATGCTTGGTTCCATCCATTGAGATATCTGAAAAATTGATCAGGGAAAAGGCTTGGGTATCAGTTTTTAAAATATTTTCATTTATTATTTATTTATGTGTGTGGGCATGTGGGCACATGTGCCATGGTGTGCATGTGGAGATCAGAGGACAATTTTGAGGTGTCTCTGCTCCACCTTCCTTGAAACAGGGTCTCTTGCTACTGTGAATGAAAACCAGATTGCACAAGCTGTCAGACTAGCTGGCTCGGGAGCTGTGGAGTCTCTTCCACTTCCCTTGGTCATAGGCATGCCAGGATCATGCATGCATGGGCTACTTTGCATCTGGCTAAGGAATTGAACATAGGCTGACAGGCTTTACAAGTAAGGTCCTTTAACTGCTGACCCGTCTCCTCAAACAAGGCATCAGTTTTTTTTTTTTAATTTCTTAGGTGGCACCAACATGCAACCAGAAAGCAGAATACCAAGGAAGGGCCACACTCACGAGACTTTGATTATGGCATACATGATGTATTGGTTCCAGGCACCATATACTAGAGTAGTCACACCAAGCGTATGACAATTCCCACACTAGAGTTGTATTTCCCACTGGAGAATGCATATCTGGGCCCAAGAGAACCAGTGTGTGACTTGTTGAGTTAGATATTTTACTGGGTTAGTCACTGCTTGCTTACAAGCCTCACAAATGACCCATCTCACTATCTAAAGAAAGCAGTGAACCTATGCAGCAAAGCCTGCTGCTTTTAGTTTTCACTGAGTTCATTGTCATACATTCCTCATCACATAGGGCATCTACCATGCACAAACGACTTTCATAGGACAGTAAGATGGTGCCGTGTGTGACCACTGTAGAAACCACTGCAAGAGTGTTTCTCTAGTTTTCCTCAAGGCAACAGAAGTTCACCTGTCTTGTGGCTATTACACAGCCTAGAATGTGTTTCTATCTCTGCACTACACACATACACGCACAAATGCACACAAGCACCAAGCCCTACTCAGGCCCAAGCAGGACCTAGAGGCTCCCACGGAGCCACCCCCAACAATTGCCACTGAACTTACAAAGAACGGAATCAGGCCAGCCGCTTTGTCCTGGTCCACGGCTTCCTGCAGGGCAGAAGCACGCATGGAAAAGTTGCCGTCTGAAGGGATTGCTCTTAATTTCACACCGCCAATTAATCCAGCTCTTTCCACGGAGGAGTGTGCCTGTGAAGAGAGGTAGAGTTGGATCTATGTGAGCATGCTTGCATGGTAACCCTTATTTGCTGGCTCTGCAGAGTACCTGACCTTGACAAAGACACCTTGACAAGGTGACAGAGCTCCTCCTGTGCTCCCGCTTCTCCCTGTACCTTCAGAAAGGCACCTCTTTTCTGACTTGTTTCTGTTCTGGATTCTTGCTTTTGAGTCTAATGAGCCCAATCCTACCAGGGCCATATGCTAGGACTACACCGGCGAAGTTTTTCATTCAGTTGAATTCAAGAGCGTATGAAGAGATACTGGAAACTGTGCACCACAGGTGGACTTACAAATCTCGGGTTCAGGTTCTGGCCCTGCCTCTCACTGTAGGCCCTTAGGCCAGTGTTCAAGCTTCAGACAATAGATGTTCAGTAAATATAGTCGTTCCTGGACCTCAGTGGATACTAAAAATCCACAGGGGCTGGAGAGATGGCTTAGCAGTTAAGCGCTTGCCTATGAAGCCTGAGGACCCCAGTTCGAGGCTCAATTCCCCAGGACCCATGTTAGCCAGATGCACAAGGGGGCGCACGTGTCTGGAGTTCGTTTGCAGTGGCTGGAGGCCCTGGTGCACCCATTCTCTCTCTCTATATCTGCCTCTTTCTCTCTCTGTCTGTCGCTCTCAAATAAATAAATAAAACTAAACAAAAAATCAAAATTAAAAATCCATAGATGCTTAAATCCTGCTATAAAATGCCATAGTATTTGCTCTTAATCTGTGAGTTTCCACTGATACACTTTAAGTCAAGGCATGTCCAAGCTGCAGTCTTCCAGCCACATGCAACCTAGGATAGCTATGAATCTTCCCCAACATGTTTATAGATAAGAATCTCATTTCAAAATGTTAAACTGTTGGAAACCTTGCTTTAAATCTCCAGATTACTTATAATACCTAATGTTATGTCTGTATGTTTGTATGTAGGTTTATATGTATGCTGTGTAAATAATTGTTGTATTGGAATGATAGCAAGAAATGTTTTCCTGAATGCTCAGCATAGACACAATTTTAAATGTATTTTTAAAATATTTATTTACGTTTATTTATTTATTTGACAGAGAGAGTGAGAGAGAGAGAGAGAGAGAGAGAGAGAGAATGGGAGCGCCAGGGCCTGCAACCACTCCAAATGAACTCCGGATGCTTGCGCCCCCTTGTGCATCTGGCTAACGTGGGTCCTGGGGAATTGAACCTGGGTCCTGTGGCTTTGCAGGCAAACGCGTTAACTGCTAAGCCATCTTTCCAGCCCTTACATGTATTTTTAATCCATGGTTTATTGCAAATATAGAGGACCAAAGACGGGACATCCTTGTGGTCTGGAAGGTCTACCCTTCTCAGGGACTCCCAGAAAAGTAGCACTTTATGAACTGGTGGCCACCTTCTATCCTTTGGCTGTATCCTCACTGCCTCTGTTCTGACCGTCCATGGGGCTGGCTGTCAATGCTATGGCAGAGCTTTCTGTAGGCCACTGCAGAGGCAGAACATTCCCAGAGAGCACTGAATGGGCTTCAACCCGCCCCGCTACAGCCTGGCTGGTAGGACCCCTAAGGCTTCTCTATCACAGTGAGCTTCTATGTCTCTGTGCACAATGAGAAAATAAAAGAAACCCCACACACTTCAAAGGACAGATGCGAAAAACAAAGACCAAGGTGCCAGACAGAACTCCTGGCACAGAAGGCATCCCGGAAGTGGCAGTCCTTCCCCTTCCTAGTAGGCTAAAACACTCACAAAACTTGTAACAATTTAGGAAGTTGTTTTTGTAATCTCTGAGAACAGTCTTAAACCTGAGCGGACGTCTGAGGTGACGTCTATACATTTCTGATGAACACCTTGACCCTGCTTTCTGGGGTTCATGCTAGCCCGCAATGCAGATCCAACTCACATGAAGGCAATGGGAGGCTGGAACTCACAGAAGCACGTGTGAGCAGTAGATAGGGATGCGGGGGAACGGGACAACAGGAACGTAAGGTGTCCCCAAAGGAGAGTTCTTGCTATGTGCACCTGCTTCCTGTGTGGTGTGCTAATGTTCCTCTCATGTGTCCATGGTGCCCATGGATTATATTACTAATGGCCTATATTTTATAATCATGTAAGATTATATGTATGTAAATTATATGTTTCCTGAATTCATCCCTACGCTTATCCATTGCCTGGTATAATTACTGAAGATATTAAGAATGGAATTCAAAGCCCATGTTTGTGTGTGGGGGGGGGGGAGAAGAGGTTTATTTTGGCATACAGGCTCGAGAGGGAACCTCCATGATGGCAGGGAAAACAATGGCATGAGCAGAGAGTGGACATCACCCCCTGGCCAACAAGATGGACAACAGCAACAGGAGAGTGTGCTAAACACTAGCAAGGGGAAACTGGCTATAACACCCATAAGCTGGCCCTCAACAATATACCACCTCCAGGAGGCTTTAGTTTCCAATTGCCATCAGGTGGGGATCCTAGCATTCAGAACACTTAAGTTTATGGGCGACACCTGAATCAAACCTCCACAGTTGATGTCTCCCTAGGGCCTGGCCTGTTGGATGACAATAGTAACTGCTCCCTAAGTATTTGCCTAAGGAATGAATGAATGTTCAGGAATCCCAGACTGACAGGAAGGCATTGAGCTCCTTTCCATCTCAGCAGCCTAGAGAGAGGTTTTCACATGGCTGGAGGGAAGCAGGCAGGGGCAGAGGACCAGGGCTGGGCCAAAGTGCAGGACCCACTGTCTGGTTAGCTCTGGCCAGCACAAGAGAGGCCTGCCTCTCTTCTCCCTGGTGAAGCCACTGTCCCCTGATCCCATTGTAATCTGGGTCAGCCACTCAAGAAATCCTAGCTCTCCAACCCTGTTTAGCCCATCCCCTGCCTCCTGCTGCCAGTGTCCCTGCTTGGGGGATTTCTTTATTTATTTGAAAGAGAGAGAAAGAGAATGGGTATGTCAGGGCCTCCAGCTGCTGGAAATGAACTCTAGACATATGCACCACCTTGTGCATCTCGCTTATGTGGGTCCTTGGGAATTGAACCTGAAAGCCTATGTTTTTAATGAAAATCTAATGTAATTCTTGAAGCAATCCTCCTTTTTCAGATATTTAGGATGTTTCCAAAGGTTTGCTGTTACAATGTGTAACACAGAGAAGATTGTGATAACATATTCTTATCTGCACACATAATTATTTCCTCGGGCCAAAGAGCCAAGGTATTAGATTGATATGTGTGCAAGGGGCAGCAGCTCCCATCTCCTTGCTGGGACAAAGTACTTGAGAGGGAGGAAGGGTTTATCTCAGGTCACAGTTCAGGTTACAGTCCGTCATGGTGGGTAGAGCATGGTGGCAGGAGCCTGAGGCGACTGGTCACATTCAATACTAAAGTGAGGAAGCAGAGAGCCAGGAATGCTGCTGGCGCTTTCCTTTTTCTACAGTCTAGGACCTGGACGCATGGAATGGAGCCACTCAGAGAAGGTGGGTCTTCCCACCTTAACTAACCTAACAGCACAATCCCTCACAGGCCTGTTCAGAGGCTAAGGTAGTCTAGGTAATACATCACAGGTCCTGTCAGGTTGACAAGCCATAAAAACTCAAGTTTTAGTATACATTTTCATGTCTTCTAAAAATATACCTTACTGTCCCACTAGAAGTTTTGAATAAAGGTCTCTCTATATATTCTCCTTAAAACAACCTACATTCACTAACTCAATACTTACTCTCTTTCTATAAATACTTATGGCTTAGGCTTTTGCTCCAAACTACATGATGATCAGAATATCATCAAATTAAATCACGCCCAGGAGGAAACCATGCAATTAATAGCCTTGATATAAACGTCAGAAGCAAGAAGCTGCTACTGCATAATGTGGCATTCTGTCTGTCAGTTAAAGATGTTTTTGTAAGTAAAGGGAGCAGACTCTAAAATAATGCTGAAATGTATAGTGGGGACACTCTGTGGTCACTGGCCACCTCAGAAGCTCCACACATCAGACACCACCAGCAACACCACGAGCACACCACACCCACTCCACACACTGAGAACATGCTGGCGAGCTAGACCCAGTGCAAACAAGATTCGTTGGTTCTTTGGTCATAAGATTGCCCTGCGGGAGTAAAAAAAGATTTATTTTTGTTTATTTAAAAGAGGCGACCTCTACATCAAGGAAAAGGAGACTGAACATTTAGAGTGAAAAAATCATAGCTCCTCAAGAACTCAAGAGGGTCAATGTTATCAAACACCAACTGTATGTCTCACATAGAGAAAAGACATCTGGGTGCTCACGACAGCTAAAACCACTGAGCTGCCGCGATTCGCCATGCTCAGCAACAGTGGAGGTGGAGGTGAACCTGAACACACGAGAGTTTTTAATCCATGGCCAGAGTTCTTCATCTAGTACTGAATATAAGGATCGTCTAATTCACCAATCTTCACTGAAAACTAAGCGCCAATCACGTAAATATTTGCCAACCAGTGAGATGAAAATTTACTCGAACAATTTGGAAGGTTGTGCTTTCAATGGAAGGAGGGGAGCAGGCCAGAGCAGGGAGAAAAACAAAGTCAAGCTGTGGTCTCAGCTAGGAACAGCCTTCAACCTGACCCAGCTAAAAAGAGAGGCAAGGAGAAGAACAGATGTAATTACTTTGGTAAGATGTGCTGAACCCACTGCCGTAAGGTGAACTCATTGTCCAGTGAAGCTTAGTGCAAGAGTGCTTAGCTAGAAACCTAAGGTCGTTAGGTTCAAGGGAGGAGAGAGGGTCACGGCGGGGGTGGGGGGGCCTCTGGCGTGAGGCCTTTGACCAACGGCCCACACTAGCACACTCACCTGATCAGATGAATAAGCCACTAGCTTTCCCATGATAGTGCCTGGGGTCAACTCCGGGGAGGCTGCCTGCAGCCTGCGGGTCACTTTGGTGCGAGCAGCCAGCAGGGCCACCAAGGTGGCTTCACTGGCACTTCCCTAAATCAAAGAGAAAAGGTTCAAATGAAATCAAAATGCAATAAAGGAAACAAGGTCTAAAATGTTGGAAGATACATCATTTGTGTCCATAATTTTCTTATAAGATGAACCTAAAATTGCAAAGCTTACACATTTTTTTTATACAGAAAGCAGTCAGAGGCCCCTTGCACTTAAGTTGACATTGCTGTATTTTATGTAACAGTGAGCCAACGTTTCTGAGTAGTGAGAAGGCACAAAGCCCATGAGAGACGCTCTGTAGGTATTTTTCTCCTAGGCTCATCAGGCCTGGCCTGTGTGTGCTGTCCACACCTCCACCACAGAGGAGACACTCTCTCCAGGACACGCCTGCCCAAGCCCATGTGTACACAGACAGAGAGAGTCTCTGTGTTCACAGACAGAGAGACTCTCTGTGTTCACAGACAGAGAGACTCTCTGTGTTTATAGACAGAGTCTCTGTGTTCACAGACAGAGAGACTCTCTGTGTTTACAACATTGGAGACATATTTTCCTTGAGACATAGTGGTTGATTTGAAGAATTTCTCTTAATCCTTAATGTTACAGGCTGAATTATGTTCCCCCAAATTCAGAATGGAACTGTATTTAGGAATAGGAGCTCTAAATCGGGCATGGTGGCACATGCCTGTAATCCCAGCACTTAAGAGGCTGAGGCAAGAGGATTACTGTGAATATGAGGCCAGACTGAATTATACGCCAAGTACCAGAACAGCTAGTTTCAATGCGAGACTGTGTCAAACCCATAAGATAGAGAGAAAGAGAGAGAGGGAGAGAGAGAGAGAGAGGAAGGAGGAGGAGAAGGAGAAGGAAAGAACAGGGGAAAGAATAAAGAATAAGGAGGAGGAGGGAAGAGAAGGAAGACATTTAGAGTGAAAAAATTGAAATTTTATAGTGAGTCCTAATCCAATGTGATTGGTATCAGAAGCCTCCAGACATGTCCACACAGAGGATGCCTGTGTGAAGATGGAGAGAAGGCAGCCTTGATCAAACCAATGAGAGCCTCAGGAGAAACAAATCCTCCTGACGCTTGTTTGGGATTTGCAGCCTCCAGAACACAGGCAATGAATTTGCTGTTGGAGCCGCCCCGGTGCCTTGTACCTATTGATCTGATGGAAATGATGACAACAGCTTGTTTTAGCAAAGTAGTAAAGAAGTATTCAAAGTTCATCTAGGTAAGAGATATGGTTTCAGTCCCCATCATGTCATCCCACTTAATTGATAGAATAGTCTCATTTTTAGTGTGTCATCTTCGGGTGGTGATTCTTAGAGTAGTTATATAACTTCTCTAAACTTGTAGATGGAGAGTAGCACAGTTAGGAGTGAACCTCCAACTTGGCCATCCTTGGTACATCTCCATATTTGAGAGCAGTTTCCCTGGTAGGCAAATGCCAGTAGGACTCAATCAGCTGACCATTATTGCTTTGAAAGGGGTTTATATGACTAGTTTTTTCCAGAGAAATATACAACAAAGTAATTATGTAAAAATGCTGATTTTTCTTATTAACATTTTATCCTCTCTTCATCAGCCCTGAGTTCACATTTTTTTTTCTGTTTTTTTTTCTTTTGATTTTATTTATTTATTTATTTGAGAGAGTGAGAGACGGAAAGAGGGAGGGAGGGAGAGAGAAAGAGAGAGAGAGAGAGAGAGAGAATGAGTGGGCACACCAGGGCCTCCAGCCACTGCAAACAAACTCCAGATGTATGGACCACCTTGTGCATCTGGCTTACGTGGATCCTGGGGAATCCAGCAGAGGTCTGTTATTTTGCTGTCACATCCTATTTCCAACATATTATCTGGTGGTGTGTTTTGAATTTGAAATATCCCAAATAGGATCATATGTTGGGAAACTTGGTCCCAGTCCGTGGCACTATTTGGGAAAGGAGTGGAACCTTTAGTGAGTAAATGCTTGTTAGTAAAAGCAGATCACTATGTGTGGCCCTGGCAATTGTACAGCCTGGCTCCACTTCCTGTTCCTCACATCTCTACTTCCTGAGGGTGGATACAGTGAGATCAGCCAGCTTCCTGCTGCTGCTGCCATGCCTTCTCCATACTAAGGGAAAGTATCCCCTTGAACTGTAAGTCAAAACAAACCCTCTCATTAAGATGCTTCTGGTTAGGTATTTGGTAAGAGCAACAAATAAAGTAACTAATTCAGTACACTTGTTAAATGTGGACAAATTTGTGAGCTTAATCCTTGTAAAAATGTTTCAGAAAATCTCCCCCTTCGAGTTCACATTTTGAATTTACCATTTGTTGTGCTTTGAGTGCAAAATACTCCCCATAGTAACATGTGTTTGAATATTTGGTGCCCAGCTGGTGGTGCTATTTGAGAAGGAACCTTTAGGAGGTGGAGCCTTGCTGGAGGAAGTGGGTCAATGGGTCAACAAGCAGGTTGGCCTGGAAGTTGCATAGCTTGGCCCCACTTCCTGTTTCCCGCGTTTCCTGACTGTACATGCATGCGGCTATCTCAGAGCTTCACGTTCCTGCCGCCATGCCTTCCCTGCCAACATGGAAAGTCTCTCCTGGAACTATGACCTGAAATGAGCGTTTTTCTCCCTTAAGCTGCTTATTTGGTCCCATCAGCAAGAAAAGTAACTAATACACCATTCTACTTCTTTCACTTATTTTTAAAATAAACTCATGTGGATCAGATTCAAAACTAAATACATTTACTTGCCTTTTTGTAGCACTATGTCATGAGTTCAAACAAACACATGGACCATTCTCTTTGCTCAGCATCTGAAGTAGTTTTCACATTTTTGTCAAGCTGTGTTTTCACAAGCATATTTTGCACATGGTTTCAGACCATGTCAGAGGAGCTTGGCTGATCAGAATGGGGCGCTTTCGCAGGAGACCTAAGCTCCCGGGCAGGCGTGGGATTTCACACTTCTCCCATGCTCCTTATTATTTCTTCCTCACAAGAACTATGAGACAATGCTTATCTCTGTCTCCTCCACACATTTCATTTCTTAATGTCTGTCTGTTAAAAAGTAGGTAGGGGGGCTGGGGAGATGGCTCAATAGTTAAAGGTGCTTGTTTGCAAAGCCTTTCTGTCTGGGTTCGATTCCCCAGTGCCCACATAAAGGCAGATGCACAAAGTAGTGTGTGCAACTGGAGTTCATTTGCAGTGGCAAGAAGTCCTGGCAAGTCCATGTTCTCTCTCTTTCACTTTCTCTATCTCTCTTTTTTCTTTCTTTATCTATCATCTATCTATCTATCCCTCTATCTATCTATTATCTATCATCTTTCTCTAAAATAAAAAAAAAACTAAAAAACAAATAAAACTCTAAAAAATAAAAATAAAAAGTAGATAGAGAAGTGCATGGAGAGATCTAGCTTCTTGCTCGCATCATTACTACTCAGCTGTGACTGCAGCTTCCCTGGATAAACTCTACCTGCTCTTTGGAGCCTTGGAACTGGAATGTCTTTCTCTGAACCACAATCTAGTTATTATAGGTTGGGGGGAGGTCATTGTCCATTTTGTTAACAAAAAGTGATTTAAAAAAACCAAAAAGTCTAATGGAAAAGCAATTGTCAGTGGAGCATATAGACCTCAATAGTTAACATTGCAAACAGGAGGCTTCCACAAACTTGAATGTGAAGGTGAGTGGCTCTCTCTGCCCTTTGCTCAAGCAGATTTTGCTGGGGGAAACAAAGGGGGGGGGTGACAATTCTTTGGTAAGAGAGCAGTGACAGGGCCAGATCTGGACCACTGTGTCTAGTGGACGAGAAATGTGAGAATGAGTAGCTCCCAGATGCATCCAGCTAAGCCTGTGCATTTGCTGTTCCTCCCGTTAGGAACCTGCTTGCACCACATCTTCGCCTGGGTGCTGATGCCTTAGCTTCAGGTGGACAAAGGTTGCCATGGTGAGCCAGGCCTGAGGTGGGAGGAGCGGATGCTGACGGCTGCTGGTTCCCTGAGCAGAAAGGGCCTTTCATATACGGCTTTTTTTTTTTTTTCACAAGTGTCACCTCATACAGGGTGAGGAATTGGCAGCTTTTTTCCACAAGAGCTTTCAAACCCAATTAAGAGACCAATTTTGCGGGCCTCATTTGTCCAGCCTCGCAATTATGGTTTGCCATTTGACTCAGACACCTACGACTGCACGGAGGCCGGGGATATGTGATTATTAGCTCTGAGGAGATCGATAAGGCCGGGTGGCTGTATGCGGTCTGTGGGCTCTGCTGTCCTTTGAGCCTCACAAATGACACGTAGTCAGCCTTATCAGATGGAAAAGGCAAGCTTCCTGCCACAAACGCAGACCAGGCAGCCTACTTTCATCCAACAAAAACAGTATTGAGCTCACAGAGATTTTGTTGAAGCCTCGGTAAGAGATGCCAGGATTAGTCCTAAACTAATGCTAAGATTTCTGAAATGAAGATTGTCTTTACTGACAACCCAGTTTATCCTTTAGTAGCATACAGACTTCTAAATACTCTCAAGCCAGTGGTCATGTGAGCTGCTATAGCCTTAGCACCATCCTTTTCCCATAGTCTTAATTAGCTTTTGCCCCTGAACAGGCATAGACTAGCCATTTATTTGAGAGAGAGGGGCAGAGGGAAGTAGACAGACAGAAAGAGAATGGGTATGAGCATGCCAGGGCCTCCTGCAACTGCAAACAAACTCCAGACACATGTACCACTTTGTGCACCTGGCTCTAGATGGGCACTGGGAAATTGAACCCAGGCTTTCAGGATTCGCTAGCAATGCCTTTAACAGCTGAGCTATCTCCCCAGCCCTGCTGCTGCTGTTTTGAGAAGTCTGGTTCATACTATCCCACTGATGCATGTGTATATATGTATATGAATGATAGTTTGTTTTTTTTGAGACAGTCTCATGTGGCTCCAGCTGGCCTGAACTTATTTAGTACAGCCAAGGATGATGATAAAACCCTGATCTTCCTGCCTCTACTCCCAAGGGCTAGGAATGCAGATCTGCACCACCATACTCAACTCAAATATTTTATTTTTATCAGTTCCCTGTTACAGTGACTTAGCTATGATGGAATGAGATAAGCAGACAAAGTGAGGGATGGTTCTGAGTCTAGCCACACGACCTAGTGGCCATAGGGAAGCTGTCACCAGTCCCACATATGGCATGCTCAGGGATCTCTATGGCAGAATGAAGTAAAATTCACATTATTTGGTCCATCTGACATTTGCTGAATTTGACTTTCTAAAGATAGAAGGAACCTGCCTTGTGAAAGAGTTTTCTCTTATTTCTGCTACGTATAGCATGCAGGCAGAGTATCCATAACGATACCGAGTTTCCATCACAAGAACCTGGCATTACTGACCTTACAGGGAAAAAGTAGCTATGCTGATGTGATTATGGTAGGACCTTTGACTTGGGAAGATTATCTTGGATTATTTGAGTGGACTCAATCTAATCACATGTGTCCTAAAATTGGAGATACATTTTCTCCGCTGTAGTCAGAAGATGTGACCAGGAAAGAAAGGACAGAGAAATGAAAGATAGCTGCTTTTGAAGATGGAGAGTCATGGGCCAAGGGACTCCAGAAGGCTATAGAAGCTGGAAGAGGCAAAGAAATAAATTCTTCCCTTAGGCCTTCAAGGTGTCAATCTTGATATTAGCCCAGTAGGATCCAGGCCAGACTTCTGACCTATTGAACTGTAGGACAATAAATGTGTTCAAAGCCACTAACGTGGGAGCAGCAGAGCCAATTTGTTACAGAAGCAAGAGGAAGCTCATACGTGGAAGTTTAAAACACATGATCTTGTCAAGCAGTGTCAGAACTAGAAACTGGGAGTTGTGCTCAGTTTAGCTTGACCTGCACTAGCCATGTGATCTTACACACAAGCATTATTCATTCTGCCCAGGGTTCTCATCTATAAAATGGGTGGCATTTATCTGATTTTCAGAGCTTTCTTTTTTGATGTGTGGTGGTGTGGTGTGTGATGATGCGGTGTGCATGAGGGCAGACGTGTGCAGAGGACAGAGAATACCATCACATGCCATCATTTTTAGTCATCTCTCTATTTCCTTGGAAAGGAGTTCCTCATTCAACTAGTTTTGCTGTTGTTTTGAGGTAGAGTCCCATCTCATTCTGTAGTCCAGGCTGTTCTGAATTAACTATGTAGATCAGACAGGCCTTGAACTCATGGGGACCTGCCTCCCTCCACCACCATACCTGGCTTCTCAGAGATTTTTTTTTTTCAGGTAAGCCCAACAGACTGGCCTTTTTTTTTATTAAATGTGCACGCAAGAGAGAATTGGCGCCCCAGGGCCTCCAGCTGCTGCAGTTGAACTCCAGATGTGTGCACCCCCTTGTGTGCATGTGCAACATTGTGTGCTTGTGACACTGTACATCTAGCTTATGTGGGACCTGGAGAGTCAAACATGGGTCCTTGGGCAAGTGCCTTAACCACTAAGCCATCTCTCTAGCCCTCAGAGCTTTTAAAAGGAGAATATCAGGGAAAAAAAAATAAAACTCTTTTCTAAGGTTGAGAATGCATTTGCAATGTCACAACCATGAACTTGACATGAGGTAAATAAAGATCTAAAGGACAGTTGTGAATTACTAGCAACCTCGTGTAAATGGTAGCTGTCCCTCTTTCTTTGAGCCTCTGATGTGGGGACCTCTCTTCCATCTACCACAGCTAAGGGCCTAGGCAAAAGAGTGATTTGCCTATAGCCAGTGAGAGGCAGGGCTGGGTGTAGGTACAGATCCAGCCAACTCCAGGGCCAGGTTCCCTTATACTCAGCTCTGCCTGCTGTCTGGACAAAATCCAATGGCACAAGAAACAGCATGAGTTCGCCTCTTCTGCCTGCAGTTGTGGCCCCTTGAGGAACCCATGCTCCCGGAAAGCTACCCCACCCACTCTCCCTGCTTCACCTGGATCACTCCTCCTCCTTCCCCAGCATTTCCGGCCAAAAACGACTCTGGCAGCTCCAGCATTTTTCCCAGCCAATCCATCATCACTGTCTCCAGCTCTGTGCATGCGGGGCTTGCAGCCTGGATGGGGGATGAAGAGTTAAGTCACAGGGCAGCAGCATAAAAGGATGACACAGGATGCTACTTTGGTAACTCTTATTTTATCAATTAAAAAAAAAGTTTATTTATTTATTTATTTTTACCAAAAAATCCACCCCTGGAAGGGAATTAATTTGGTGATTGCTTTTATCTGATCACGTCTTCCTAAATTCATGTGTTGGAAGACAGATCCTCAATGGGAGAATATCAAGAGTTGGGGTCTTGAAGGGGCAAATGTGCTAGAAGCTCTGGGCTCATGAGCTGATTGGGAGTGAGTAAGGCAAAAATGGGGGGGGGGGTTCACTCCTATTTATCCTTCTCGCACTACACCTGCTGGCATCTGCCCAGCAGCAGAAAGGCCTTTGCTGGCAGGTGCTGACACCATATTGCTGGACTTGCTATCTTCCACAACCCAGCACGTGGCATTCTGTTCTATCACCAGCAAATAGATTGATTCAATGTTGGTATTCCACTTTCAGGAGACCCAGAGGAACCACAGGGGATGACTCTCCCAGGATCCCTGGCAGAAGAGCCCTGTGCCTCGCAGTGCTAAGGGACGCTCCAAAAAACTGGTAGAAGAGCTTCACATGAAGACACTCCTCCTCTCTCCTCCAGTGGGCACCTTCCAAATCTGCCAGAGGAATCTGTGTGCTCTTCCTAATTTATCTCACAGTCCTTATGATCCCTCTATAACAGATTTGTATCACAAGAGGTGCACTGTGAACTGTTCCTGTATGTCAACCCCTTCCACCACACACACACCACCTGACAAGAGGTGTGCTATGAGCTGTCTTTGTACGCCAACCCTTCCCCTGCCTCCCAAAACACACACAACCTCACAAAAGGTGCACTGTGACCTATTCCTGGATATGTCAATGCCTCCCAACACACACACCCACAACACACACCCACACACACACACACACACGATTCTTTAAAAGTTGTTGCTAGGGCAAGGGTTCAGTCACTGTGGAATTTTGGGGGCAACTTCAGGTTGTAACTTTCCAATGAACTGAAAATTGAAATCACTGAATTACAGGTGGGCCTCAAAATGCCCCATAAAGGCCCCAGATATGTACATTTTCATCTACACCGGTGCAAGGAGATTGGCTGTGAATTACTCCCACTAGACTTTCTCTACTGCATGCTGCATCACATACCCATCTGATTATTTATAGAAAGATCTAGAAAGACCCACTGGTGGACCCTTTGCCATAGTCCCAAGTGAATAGAAAGCATGCAGAGTGGAGTGGGTGCTGGATGCTTTCATCCATGAGACATCTGCCATCATGTCCCCAGGGACCTAGCCCTAGGACCCTCCCTCCTATTGCACACAGCAGGTGGTAGGGTGGCCCACTCAAGAATGTAGTGAATATCCATCTTCACTCAAGATTCCCCCTCTCTTGCTCGCTTTAAAAAAGGGGGGCTGGAGAGATTGCTTAGTGGTTAAGGTACTTGCTTGTGAAGCCTAATGACCCATGTTCCATCTCTCTCTAGATCCCACGTAAGCCAGACACACAAAGATGAGGCAAGTGCCAGGTTGCACATGCCCACTAGGTGACACAAGCATCTGGAGTTCAATTGCAGTGGCTGAGGTCCTGGTGCACCAATTCTCTCTCTTTTTCTCTCACTCTCTTTCTTGTTCTCACTCTCTCTAAAAAGAGAAATAATAAAATAAAAGCAATGATTCCACTTAAGGGGCCCAATACAGACCAGAGTGTTCTCATATATACCTGTGCATACCAGCACTGTGACGCACTGTCAGTAAGAGGAACTGAGGACTTTTTCCTGTGGGTCAGGTCAGCCCTATCTTGGTGGCTTCTATTGAACTGCAATTGAACTAAGCCTAGCTGCAGATATAGGAACCCACACTCCCTGTTAGAAACTGCAGTTATAAAACAACACAACCTCTAAGACGGGAAGGCAGACACCTTCCTCTAAGCTCCCCTCCCCTTGCTTCCATATCAAGCCATTCCAGGAGAGCAGATACAAGCAGAGACTGATCCTGAATCTTTAGGCAGAGACACCACAGCTCTGGACCAGCACGACCACATCAGTGGAACTCGCCACTCACTACAGCGTCTCATGAGAGAAACTTGTTGTTTCAGATTAGGGTGTGTTCAAACCAAGCTACACTGCTGTGCCTAGTCAGCTCTGTCCTGAGAGAAAGGAGGTCACAGGTGCCCAACAGATGAGTAGTGAAGACGGCAGTCGCAGGAGACTCTCCGCACGCAGCCCCTGCCATGGGCTGTGACTCCCACAGGTCCAGCACCTGCTGACACCAGCCTGAAGAGCAGCAGCCATGTGAAGCGCCTAGCATAGCCGGGCTCTTCCAGCTGCTGGAAATTCAAAAGTTGATTTCTCCTTTATGTATCACAGGACCTTTCCCAACACCAGTCAACACTCCAAGCTCACTGGGCTGCAAGACACTCCGGATCTAGAAAGTCAAAGATAGCCCTGGGCTTTGAGGAACTCTCCACAATGTGGGCAGGCCTTTGGGGCTCCTAGCAGTAGATGTCAGCTATGCATCCTGTCTCTTGAAGAGCCACCTGGGGCACAGAGGCACAAGGAAGAACCAGTTCTTCTGAGCAGGGACCTTTCTACGTCATTTACCCCACATAAAGCAGGACTCTGTACAGGGAGGGGCAGGTTACCCACAAGCCAGCACTGGGCCCATTTCCAGATACTCCCTGCACTATGCGCTCATCCATCTGATGGGCGGGGGCTATAGCATGGTGGATGGCGGATGGAATGGGACAAGGACAATAGCATACTCAAGCTTCAGATGGCACAGAAATCCTCTCGCCCCCTTGGGGGTTGCAGGAGTCTAACCTTGTGCTGTGGAAACTCCACTGTGCTACAGTGGGATTTCATTTCAAACTAAGTGCTCATGAGAAACAGCCTTGTGCAGAATTAGCTTGGGGTTGTTGAGACTTTTCCAAAAAGCATATTCTTCTTCTTCCTCACGACAAAACTGTCCTTCCTGAAAAGTGACCCTGCTGCCCGCAAGGTGGTACGGCTGTTAGTTTTTGTCCTGTGTTCAAAGGAATAACGTCCCCATTCCAGAGAATTTCCCACCCAAGATCACCAGGACACTCACCCAGGAGAAGCCAATGCAGCCGATGGCCCCGCACAGCATGTCTGCGAGCATGGCTGGATATGAGCTAGCCGTAGGGAAATAAGCGAAGAAATAGGGGCTGTGCCAGTGGGTTACCTGTGGGGAGGTAGAGCAGTTATCCTGGGGCAAGGGAGCCGGGCTGCACCCCAAGGGGAGCCCCAGGGCCCCTGGGCGCATGCCTGTGGTGTCTTGGACACAGTTTCTGAAATTCAACCATCTCACATCTTCCTTCTGACACCCTCCGGCAGCTAAATTCCACCTCGCGGTCAGTACAGTAAACACAATCCCCATCCTGTGCTTGGATATGTCCACTAGTTACAAAGGACGCGTTATGTCCCTAAGATGATGTGAGACATCATTACTGTCTGTTGCAATACATGAAGTGTCTAGGTAGGAACAACAACGAGGTTGTATTTTAGGTTCTTGCCAGGTGCTCTGATCAAGGAAGGTGCTGTATGAAGGGGTGGTAACCTGGCGTGAAAAACTGCCCTAAGTTCTTTGTTTGTTCAATGCCTCAATTATTAGGTTTCTGCAGTCCAGCCCCAGATGCTCATCTGCCCTCACTGCCCTCGGCTCATTAACTCATGCAAGCAGCTCTCCCCAGCCAAGCAGTGCTCTATACGCCTACCTCATCTGTCCTCCAGACTGCCCAGGGACCCCTTCTCCTGCCCTTGCTCTATGCCTCACCCTGGGGTAGGCACAGAGGAAAAGCTCAGGTGGGCCAGGGAGAGATGCAACTAAGTATACTGTTGGATGCTCCGGGGGTTCTGGGGTCCAGGGCAATAGTAAGCCACACAGGCCAGCATTGGTCGCTGTGGGGAGAATGTTTCTGTTCTTCCCACACAAGGCATGTGTTGGGGCCCTGTCCCTCCAAATGATGGTATTCTGAAGCAGGCCTTCGTGAGGTTGGTTGTGTCATGGGTGGAGCCCTCACAAAGGTTACTGAGACTTTTATAAAAAAGAGACCAGAGCAGCTCAGATATATAGCTCCGTTGGTAGAGTGCCTTCTTAGCATGCACAAAGCCCTGGGTTCTATCCTCAGCATCCTATAAAGTGGATATGGTGGCACAAAGTCATCCACAACTATGCCAAGAATTTGAGGCCAGCCTGAGAAGAGAGAGAGAGAGAGAGAGAGAGAGAGAGAGAGAAGGGAGCGCTAGCTCTCACTGCTACATGAGGACCTAAGAAGCAGCTCTTGCCACTCTTATTCCCAACTTGTAGCCCTCAGAAGTGTGGGAGATGGATGTTGACTAAGCGCCCCAGCCTAGGTCCTCTGTAGTAGCACCTGGCTACAGTGCTATAGTGTGGATCTTCAGGTATGTGTTAGAGGCTTCTCCCCAGGTTAGCATTTTTGGGAGGTGGTGGAGTCTTAAGAACTGGGTCTTAGAGGGAGGCTTTTAGGTCATATTCTCAAGGACATTGTAGGACCCTTGGACCTTTCTCTTTCCATCCATGCAATGAGTGTTTGTTTATTTATTTGCCATTTGCCATTGCTCTAATGTGCTGTCTCACCATAAAGCAACAGGACCATAGAGTGGAACTCTCAAAACTGTGAGCCAAAAGGAACCTGTCTCTTTGAAAGTTAATCATCATGTCTGTTACAGTGACAGACAGCCAACACAGGCATTGTTTTACACAGTCCTGGTCGAGATGCAACCAGGTCCTTTTTTTTTTCCCAGAATACCAGTTATTAGACATAAGCTGCTGGAGATAGGGCATGAACAGCCTCCTGACTGTGGAGGCAGGAGACTAGGTGGCTTAGTAAGAAATTCAGCAGGTCCCACTGCAGTTATGGCCACCTCTAGTTCACTGGGGGTGGGGCATGGGAGAGAAGGAGAAAGGTATTGAGCATGGTGGGCTAAGAGATTTAGAGGTAGGAGGCTGATCCTAAGTCTCTCAGGCCCTAAGGAACCAACCACACAGGTTGAATGATAAGTTCAGAGCAGCAGGCCTGGGGCCCATGAGGTTTTAGAATAAAATAAAAATAAAAATAAAAATAAAAATGAAAATAAAAATGAGGACTTGGGCTGGAGGGATGGCTTAGTGGTTAAGGCATTTGCCTACAAAGGCAAAGGACCCAGATTCGATTCCCCAGGACCCAAGTTAGCCAGATGCACAAGGGGGCACATGCATCTGCAGTTCATTTGCAGTGGCTGGCGGCCCTGGCACACCCGTTCTCCTTCTCTCTGTCTCTCTCTCTCTCTTTTTCTCCCCCTTTCTCTGTAAAAAAAAAAAAGAAAGAAAGAAAGAAAGAAAGAAAGAAAGAAAGAAAGAAAGAAAACAAGGCCTTCAGAGATGGCTCGGCAGTTAAAGGTGCTTCTTGTAAAGCCCAAGACCTGGGTTTGATTCCCCAGCTTATGTGAGAAGAAGGCAGTGAAGAGTGGGAAATCTCCTGAAGGTGAAACACAACAGGAGTCACCAGGGCTTTGAAGGCCACCAAACACACTCTGAGCCTGAGGGACTGTTCCTGAAGCTGAGGACCCAAGGCTCAGCCCTTCCCCAAAGGCAGCGACCTTGACTCACTGTATGTCTTCCCAGGGACTCTGCATTTGCCTGGGAATCAGGGTATACCTGGTTTGTGTGTCACAGGCTTATTTCCCACACATCTTACAATCACAGAAATGCTACCTACCCTCTCTGAGCCTCAGTTGCCTCCACTATAAAGTAGTCAGAATAGGAGATTCTGTCCTAACGGTTTTGAGGACTTGCCACATGGAGATCAATACACTAGCAGAATACACTACTGTCATCTAAGCTTGGATATATACTTACCCCTGGCATGATTATCTTTTCAATATCCTTGATGATGTCCTCAAAGGCTTCTGGCTCCTGGGGGGCAGTGGTGGGGATCAGCGGTCGCAGGTAGCCAGGCTCCACATCAGGGTAGACTTGGCGATCCTCAATGCCTTCCAGATAGTCAGCCACATAATCCACCATCTCCTTCCCTCTCTTCCGGAATTCACTTGCATCCATGGCGAAAACTACCCACGACGAGAAGAGAAACTAGTATGTAAAACATTGCTGCCTGTGAAATGGAGGGGTCAACTGCAAGTGAGCGATTCCAATGATCCCTACATGTGGAAGGCCACCTAGCCCCCAAGTCAGTGTCCCTTCCCTTCCATGTGTGGGTGAGATGGACCTGTCACTGGATCTGCACAACACAGCACCGTGTTCACTCTACTCCTTACTAGTCACTCAGCAGAACACAGCACAGCATCTTTACGTCATTTTCAATGTCAGTAAAATGCAGGAAACTTACACTATCATTCATGGACCATTCTATCCTCATGGGTACAGTTCTGCCTGTGGCCTTCACTAGCCTTTTGACAGAGCACTGGCTGTCTTCTTTGATCACTCTCCACCTTATTTATTGAGACAGGGTTTCTTACTTGAACCCAGAGCTCATAGATTCAGCTAATCCACCTTGGGCAGCTAGCCCCAGAGATCCTCGGTCTCTGCTTCCCAAGCACATCCACTGCACGTTTACACGGGATCTGAGCTCAGGTCTCCATGCTTGCATGCCAAGCAGTATCCATGGAGTGATCCTTCCCAGCTCAAATCTCACATTTTGAGCCTCGCTCCACACCCAAAAGATAAAGATGATAGTTCTGGCCTCTGCGATGGGGATAAAGGGATAACTACAATCTCGTTGGACAAGCTCTGCCAAAGCCAGTGTCATCTTCCCCCCTGCATCCCATCTCCAAGCACCTCTGCCTAAATCCTGTTTCTCAGAATGGTTCTCTCTTTTCAATCACCCAAGTAGTACACAGCAGGTCTCAGAGTTCACATTGTTATCTTCCACAGCACTGCCATGAACTCTAAGCCAGGCCTCCTAGGGAAAATGCAGGGCTGGTTCCTGGAGAATGATCAGAGTTCTAGCCAATACCTTCTTGTATGTCTTTTCAAGGACATCTTTTTCATATATGTTGAGTCATTAATGATAGAATACATAGCCACTGGCATCATGACTTAGGCCTGAATGAAGCATACGTTAACACAGGTATTTTCTTTTTTGATATATTTATTTTATTTTATATTTATATTATATTTTTATATTTATTTAAAAAATAATATTTATTTGTGTAGTTATTATTTATTGACGGGGAAAAGGACATACAGAGAATGAAGGGGCATGCCAGGGCCTCCTGCCACTGCAAACAAACTCCAGACACATGCACCACTGTGTGTGTCTGGTTTTAGGTGGGTGCCTGGAAACTGAACCCAGGAAGTCAGGCTTTGCAAGCAAGCACCTTTAACCACTGAGCCATCTCTCTAGCTCAACACAGCAGTTTTCTCCAGAAGGCATGGCAGTATGCCTGGCTTGAAGATCATGAGATCACAACTGTATATAGCATATTTGAGGGAAATTTTAACCAGTAAAATCACCAAGAAGAAACACAATGTCAAGGATGTAGTACCAAACAGACTGGATGCGCAGTTATTTGCACCATGAGAGCAGAAACAGAAGGCAGAGGCCCCTTGTTAAGCCTCAGCCGGGAACACGTGCATGTGGTGACTCACTCAGGTCCCCACTCTTCACGTGGCCATCAGGGCAGGTTCAGATAGACGTTTGCAAGCAGAAGAATTTTGTGCATATGGAATTAATGAGTTACAAGAATCTAAAGTATTTGCAAGATGGAAAAGCTGGACAACATCTAGAATCTGACCACCCAAAATTCCTGTTTGTGTGTTTGTGAGAGACTACTGAGGCTGAGCAGACCATGCATTTCTGAATACTTCCTGTCATCCGGAGCTCTGTAATTACAGATGGGTTTTCCCATCAGAGTGAGTGCTTGGGATGAGTCAATACCCACTGTGATTAGCAATGGAGCTGACCTTCGTGTCATGTTCCCAGCATTTCCTTGTACTCCCCATTGCCTAGGCTGGGGGTTTTGACAGATTTTGTGATGTTGAACATGTTGAAAATCATTCATCAGAAACTTGTTAAAAGTGGAAAGGCAGATTTTATTCCAGACCATTGCATAGTGGAGAAAGATTGACCTCAACTTGGAAACAGCAGGGACAGATGGGGGATTACAGCCAAAGGGCATTAGTCAGTGTTCTCTAGAGGAGCAAACCCCACCTTATGTATACTTGTAATTATAAAAAATGGATTTATTGAATTGGCTCACAAGATCAGAGGCTGGACAGTCTCACAATGGCCATCTGCAGGCTGGAAGAGTGAAGGAAACAGTAACTGCTCAGTCCAAGACGCTGGAAGCCTCAGAGCAATGACAGGGCTCCAGTCAGGAGGCACGGTGGGGGGGGGGGTGTCTGCTTTGAAAGGCGGGAGAGCTGGAGTCTGGCATCCTGGGGCGGGGGATGTAGCAACAGTAAGAACACATCTGCCCAGGAAGAAGAGTGGTGCTTCCTCCTTCCACTTGCTCGGTTTGACTCACAGCCTGTTGGCTGGTTCTGCCCATGTTCAGCAATGGTCTTCTCTCCATTTGTTAACTCACCCTTCCCTCCTGTGTTTCTGATAATGCCCACGCAGACACACCAAGAGATGTAGGTTACCGATTTACCATGTGTCTGTCAACCAAGACTTATCACAGCAGATGAGAGTCAGCAGACGAGGAAAGTTACTGAGAACGTGAGACTTAGTCTTGGCGTGGGGCGGCAGAGAGCTGGATCGGAGACCAAGGCTGGAGGGAGGTGAGCCTCATCAGATACCAGGAGTCTGCTGGATGCCATGCGGGGTCAGCAGGACTTCTCTGCTGAATGAAGATCGGGCTGACTAAGGTTTGGTCAGGAAGGAGCTGGTGTCCAAGGTGAACCTGCCTGGTCATACCTTTCCTTCCTCAAATGCTCTCTGCTAAAGGGACAGCATGCAGCTGCAAATTATAGTACCTCAAGGCCTATCCGTAGCCCCGTTGAAAAATTGTTGTGTATCCACATGTGCACATGTTTTAGTCAGTGAGTGAAGTACAGTCATTGTATTCTTTTCCAATAGGGTGGTAGATATTTCTCATTTGATTATGAGTGACACTGACTGGGGTATAAGGTGAGACTATGGATTTTAGTGGCAGTGAACGCTGAAGTAGTAGCATGGGACAAGCCATTCTGGTTAATGCTTTGCTGATGTGTGGCTTCTCACGACAGTGTGGCGCTGCATAATGAGACTGGCTTGAGTCACAAGGTGGACCTCTGCACTGGACACCTGCATTCTAGAATTTGATACTCCGGGAGCAAGAGCAGACTGACTCAGGCTCAGGCCCCAATTTCTACATTTAGTGGACACACGTGCTACAAAAATTGCTACCATGCTAACCCTCATTTTCCTTAACTAGAAGCAAACACAGCAATTGTAAGAGTGCTACCTCAAAGAATTTTTATGATCATAGTACACGGAAAAAGCACCTGACATTACTCAAGAAATGTTGGTTGCTTTAGCTCCCCTCTTCTATGTCTTCACATCTCAAGTTTTGGTTACTTGGAGCCAAATGTAGTCCAAAAATATCAAATGAAAAATTCCAGAAACAATGATTTTTAACTTTAAACTGAGCACATTCTGAACAACATCATGAAATCTGGTACCTCCTTGTTGCTTCACGGGACCCAACTTATTGCTTAGCTCATGGTGTATTTCCACCTTGTGTATTGTCTGCCTCATAGTCACTCACTCAGCAGCAATCTCCCTTATCAGCCTGTCACAAGACAGCAGTGCTTGTGTTCAAATAACCCTCATTGTAATTATTTATTAGTGTTGCATATCATCTCCCATACTTAATTCATTAACTAAACTTTGTCATAGGTATGCATGCATGCATGCCTGCCCATATGTGTGTATGCATATCTGTATGTATAGGATACATAGAGTTCGTTTCTGTCCTTAGTTTCAGGCATTCTCTGAAGATCTCAGACTCTATTTCTATTACCTTGTGAATTGGAGTTGAGGGGGACTACTCCATTCTTCTCTTTTTTAAAAAAAAAATCTTATTTATTTGCAAAAATAGAAAGAGAGAGAGAGAGAGAGAGTGGATGAGCCAGGGCCTCCAGACAACGCAATGAACCCCAGATGCATGCACCATCATGTGCATCTGGCTTCATTGTGGGTACTGAGGAATCAAACCCAGGTCATCAGACTTTGTAGGCAAGTACCTTAACTACTGAGCCATCTCTCCAGCCCAATTATCTTCTTTATAACCCTGAAATATACAACATATTATGTTTCTGCACACAGTTTTGCATTAAAAATTCCTAAAAAGAAAAATATCTATTTAAAAATTTTTAGGACAAATTCTTCTAGACGTACTTATTTATTTATTTATGTTTCTTTTGTTTCAAGGCAGGGTCTCACTCTAGCCCAGGCTGACCTGTAATTCACTATGCAGTCTCAGGGTGGCCTTGAACTCATGGCGATCCTCCCACCTCTGCTTCCACAGTGCTGGGATTAAAGGTGTGTGCCACGACGCCCAGCAAGAGATACACATTTTTAGCATTTTAAAATTACGCTACCAAACTTCTCCATAGTTTAGTACCTCACCAAATTACTATCCCAATAGGGAGTGCATAAGAATGCTCATTTTGCCACACAATCACTGTTTGAATATTAATTTTAAACTTACAAGTCTTGGAAGCATTAATCACGCTCTGTTTTGGCCTGACTACTGAGCAATTTTCTGATATTTCTTTGACATTTGGATTTCTCTTTTTTATTTAAAAAATAAATTGCTTATTCATTGATTTTTCTTCCACTAGGGTGTCAGATATTTCTTATATGACTATAACAGCTCTAATATAACAATGCTAGTGGTAACTGGGGCCTTATCCAAAAGCAGAAGTGAGGAATGTCTTTGAACCTGTAGGGGAGAATCTAGGTCATTCCACTTCACTGGAGGTCAGAAATGTCAGCAGGGCCTGGTCTTTTCTTATCTCTCCCTCCTGAGAGGAGTTCCCCTTTTCCAGGAGAAATACCCCTTTCCTGGAAGATTAGGACCTCTGGGAAGATTGCTTTTTCTTAGAAAACCTGACTCCAGACACCTGACATCAGGACAGGACTGACCAGTGCTGTCCCCATTAAAGACCCCCACCTGGGTCTCGAGTGGCCTTTTCAATTTCTACAAGCCTCCTCTTACTATATAGGAGCTTTGCCTTCTTCCTTAAGTTCTATCCATCACTTAATAAAACCTTTCCAAATCTTACTGTATGGTCTGTGAAATTTATTCATTGAAATTCATAAGATGAGAATCTGGAGGCCAGTGAATCAGTGCAAGCTCTGTGTGACTATGATCTTCTAGGACCCAAGATAAGGCTGTGAGGCTCTCAAAGACACTGCAAGTTCCCACGTCAATATTTTTACTCTTGTGTCTGCGACAGGTTTTGCATTTTCTTCCTTTAAAACATATTTTATTTATTTATTTATTTATTTATTTATTTAACAGAGAATGAAGGGGAGAGAGAGAGAAAGGCAGTGCCAGGGTCTCTAGCCACAGGCAAACAAATACCAGAGACATGCGCCATCTTGTGCATCTGGTTTTATGTGGGTGCTGGGGAGTCAAATCCAGGTCCTTAGGCTTTGCAGGCAAACATCTTAACAGCTGAGCCATCTCTCTTGCCCTTTCCTCCTTTTTATTTGACCTAATTGAGGTTGTGTTTTTATTCTGACCTATAAGAATTTCTTTCTCTTTTTTTTTGAGGTTAATATCTTATTCTAGCCCAGGCTGACCTGGAATTCACTATGTCATCTCAGTCTTACTTCAAACTCACAGCCATCTTCCTACCTCAGCATCCCCAGTGCTGGGATTAAAGGCATGCACCACCACACCCTGCAAATTTCAATTTTTTATGTGGCAAAGAATCACATATTTTTCCTTATAATTTGGACCTTGTGTATGGCTTTTAAAAATACCTTTTGTAAGAAGGTATTTGTGAAATCTCTGTCCTACTGAGGGGGAAATATATGTGTTGCAGCAAACTTACATCTCAGTAGAAACTCAGAAAAATTAAGCAAGATGGCTCAGCTTCCCAGAGCATCAGTAGCCTCTTCTTGATGGCAACAATACAGTTGTAAGGACCAAACGGGATGTGGGGAAAGGGGAACCAGAGTTTGACATACTGACTTGCTGCTATCCAAAGAAAGATTGCCAGTCAAGTTGTAAGACAATACTGAGATATTCTTTAGAAATCATGCTCTCGTTTATTTGCAGAATATTTTTCCCCAAAACCTTTGCAGAAGGTGCTTAGTGCAAAGGTTCAGAGTCTCCACTCATCTGGAAGCTGTTTGATATTCCATGCCCCGAGCTGGGCAAACATTAGCTGGGAGATGCGAATGGTGACATTGACAATGGCCTATGCCTTCCCCACCCTCTGTTGACATAATCTGCTCTGTGTAGGCAGTGTCAGGTTCGGGGTTCACCGTAGAGGACTCTGAGACAATTCCTTGGGCCCAAGGTTTTATTAATGTCATGTGAGACAGTAGTGGTAGGGGGTGGGGTGTTCAGAGTGGGAGGGAAGGGGCAGAGTATGGTGGAAGGGAGAAAGAGGAAGAGGTTTTTATACGCTCTGGGGGAAAGAAAGAAAGAAAGGGAGAGAGCTGCTACAGCACTGTACGGGGCTGCAGGGAGGGAGAAGAGGGCTGAAGGGAGCCTGCTGGAGCCAGGCTGGCTGGGCCCCCCTGTTTGGGGGAGTGAGGCTTTGACTCATCAAGGGCTGGCAGGGAAGAAGTTGTTTTTCCTCTCAGCTCAGATGCAGAAAGGTTTAGTCAATTACTGCAACAGCAGGTGAGGATTCCCAGATCCCAGACCCAGTCTGGACATATGGGGAGGGAGTGGAAAAGATAGCATTCTTTGAAATCTCAGTTACCAGAACAGGAAGTCACTTCAGAATTCCTGGCCTAGCTAGAACAAGGCAGGTTGGGAGCAGAAGAGAGGGAGATGGGCATAGAGCTCTGGGACTCTGACAGGCAGAAGCCACACTCTGGGGCTCGGACGCGCGGTCCCTGTCTCATATGCTGGGCATACTCTTCACCTCCCTGGCTGTTCTTTTTTTTTTTTTTTTTTTTTTTAAGCCATGCAAGTTATTAACTCTTAGCTTTCAGTAGACTTCGAACAAGTTACATTAAAATTAAATCTTACAAAAATGCTTCAACATTAAGGTATTGTAGCCACTTTCAGGGACCTTAACGACCTCAACTGTCCTTAAGGCTCACAACATGACATCACTATTGCCAGCTCTCTGCATTTCTACAGAAACACACTCAGATAAGCAGAGCAGTTGGCTGGCTTCCTGTCTGTGTCTGTCAGCTCTAGCACTAAGGGGTTTAGGAAGATATGAACCAGCACCCCGAAGGGTTTAGGAAGATATGAACCAACACCCCAAAGGGTTTAGGAAGATATGAACCAACACCCCTGAACTTTCTTTGGCATGAAGACCAACCCTCAGTAGTGAGGTTGTTATTATGATTATTCAAATTTATCTTTCAACTGATATCCTTTGGTAACTGGGGTTCTCCAAACCAGGGGTCTCAACACTCATTTATTTTATTTTTATTTTTTTAAAATATATTTTTTAATTTATTTGTTTGAGAAAGAGAAAGAGGGAGAGAGAGAGAGAGAGAGAGAGAGAGAGAGAGAGGGAGAGAGTGGGCGCAGCAGGGCCTCCAGCCACTGCAAACGAACTCCAGATACACGCGCCCCCCTTGTGCAGCTGGCTTATATGGGTCCCTGAGAATCGAACCAGGATCTTTTGGTTTTGCAGGCAAATGCCTTAACTGCTAAGCCATCTCTCCAGCCCAACACTCATTTATTTTTAAGTCCTCAGGACCCATCACAGGCCCTGATCCACAGTAAGGAAGTTGATGTTTGCTGGATGAGAATGAAGATGAATAAATGAATAATTTTTTGGACCTCTAAATATTTTATTTCTACTCTATATTATACTGGGTCCAATTCCCTGCCCAAACACCAGCTCAACACATTTCTGTCACAAAGAGTCACAGAGAGGAGAGGGACTCAGTGCTAGGGTCCCGAGCATTCCCCCATTGAAACCCTGTAGTCTCCAGTCTCTGAGAGCTTCGTTTTTGTACTCCTCTGGCACAGCCATTTGCCCAGAACCCAAGCCAGACCCACTACTAATGCTTTGACAGGCTGTGGGGTAGCGTGACAATCAATTATGCCTCCACAGGATCTCGGTGTAAAACTTCAGCTGGTGACTAAACCTGAAACTCATAAGATCAGCCAAGTACCATTTAAGTGGTGTACTAGGGAGGCAACTCCTTGTGCTGAGGGCAAAACAATAGCCCAGTGCCCAGTGCCCAGTGCCCAGTATCTGTCCATGGTCCTGCCCCTTATTTTAATGTTTCAAGCCAAAACTTTAAAGAACTTCTGAGCTGTGAGATATTTCTAATAATTGGAAGGATGACTATCTGATACCTTGCTTCAACAACAAAAACTAAAGTCCTCCAAGTTCTTTTTAATTCTTAAAACGCTGACTGAACACACTTTTATGTGTGCCCATGTGTGTGTGTGTGTATGTACACATGTATGTGTGGATATGCATACATGTGTGTATGTGGAGGTCAGAAGACAACCTTGAGTGTCAGTCCTTAGGATGTCCACCTTTGATTGAGACAGAGGCATTAGCTTGCAGCTCACCAAATTAGGTTAGACGGTAAGCTGCAGGAATCCGTCTGTGTCAGCCTCCCAGTACTGGGATTAGAGGTGCATGTCAATGCACCTGGCATTTTTTTTTTTTTTTTTTTTTTTTTTTTTTGGTAATCATTCAATCACTGGGTGCCTTCTCTAACCAGGGTCTGGGTTGTGGCAATAAACAAAAGAAAAAGAATCCCACTTATCATAGATCCTATATTTTCTTTTTATTTTTTTCTACTTTTTAAATATTTTATTGATTTTTAGAGAGTTAAAATATTTATTTATTTATTTTATTAGTTACTTATAGATATGCTCAGTATGTAAACAGCACATGTTGATACCATCCTTGCCCTCATCCTTGCCTCCCTCCTCCGAAGGGACCCTCCTCGCTGGTGATGCCCGTGGGGTTGTGGGTCGTGCGTTGTTGGGGTAGCCGTCAGTTATGGCATTTTACATGGGTTTTGGAGATAGAATTTAGGTCTTCATGTTTGGAACGCAAGTGCTACAATGCACGAGCAGTTTCTCCAGCCTCCGACAGCATGTTTTCCAGGCGCTTTGGGTGAACGTTCTTGCTGGCGGTTGGAGGTCAGGAGCAGTCAGCCTCAGCTCTGAGTGGCCTGAGCACAGTCTAGTGTCAGGAGCACCCTCGGCCAAGGGCACCCCGCCAGGCACCATGGGCTCTTCAACCTGAAATCTTTCTGAGGCTTTCTGTCAGCCTCTGCAAAAAAGCAGAGAGGCAAGGAAGCAGCCCCCAGGAGAGTGGGGGAGACCATGCCTGCAGCAGAAAAAGCTTGTGTTGGTAATATGGGAAGTAAGGGGTGGACTGAAAGAAGTGACGCATAACTTACTTTCCAGTTTCTCTTTCATTATTTATTTCCTTCTCTCTCTTTGTTCCTTTTCTAGGTTTTACTTTTTCTTTTCTCTTAAAGCAAGGTCTCACTCTAGCTCAGACTGACCTGTGACTTACTCTATCGCCCAGTCTGACCTTGAACTCACTGCAATCCTACTCCAGCTTCCAGAATGCTGCGATTATAGGTACGGGCCACCACAGCTGCTTTCATTTTATTCTTTTTGAGACAGAGTATCATACTACAGCTCAGGCTAAGCTCAAATGTGCTTTATATCCAAGGTTGGCCTTGATCTCCTGATCCCCCTGCCTCCACTTCCCAAGTGCTGGATTTATAGTCATGTACCACTACACTGAGCTTTGTGGCTCAATTTTTGTGTTAACCAGTGTCGTGGTTGGATTCAGGTGTCCCCCATAAATGTACGTGCTCTGAATGCAAGGTTCCCAGCTGATGGAGATTTGGGAATTAACACCTTCTGGAGGCAGATTATTGTTGGGGGCAGGCATATGGGTGTTATAGCCAGTGTCCCCTTGACAGTGTTTGGCACACTCTCCTGTTCTTGTTGTCCACCTTATGTTGGTGAGGAGGTGATGTCCACCCTCTATTCATGCCATCATTTCCCCCTGCCATCATGGAGCTTCCCTCGAGTCTGTAAACCAAAATGAACCCTTTTTCCCCCCAAAAGCTGCTCTTCATAGGGTGATTTCTGCCAGCAATGTGAATCTGACTGCGACAACCAGACACAACTTTAAGGGTTTTAAATTTTTTCTAAGTAAAACGACAAAAATAGACTGGGCAGAAGCACCTAATTTTCTGGCCACAGAGGTTTCTTCCTCTCACTGTAGGAAACATTCTTGCCCTCATCTCTGCTCCACAGCTCCAGGCCTATCCCTTTACCAGGTGGAAGCCGCTGCTTGCTTTCTTTGTCTTAGGGAGACTTGGGCAGCACCAATACGCATAATCACCTCCTCTGAAGGGCAGAGTGAGGGAACTTGGAGGCAGAGCTCAGAGCACAGATGTGTGTTCAAGATGGTTTGCCCTTCCTCCAGCTTTCCTCAATTCTTTCCCCATTCTCTGATCTTAAAGTCATGTTAATAGTTTACAAAAAATCGCAACCATCCACAGAGGGGAGACTAGTCAGACTGCATTCTATCTGGTTACCTCTTTTGGTAACAGTCACGTATTGGTTAATGTCCGTCAGGAGTACCAGACACCTCGCAGGGTGAATCCCCTAGGTGCTCTTCGCACTTGATTTCCGTAGGCTCACTTTTCTTTCATAAACAAGGAGGGTGATAAACAGCACCTTCTCAACTCCTGGAAAACTCCCCTTATCAGTCTTAGCACACAGCTGCTGGTCTGTTACCAAGTGTTGCTAAGAGGCCTGCATTTGAGGCTCCTCCAGTCCAATTGTGAGGCTGCATTGACATTAGGTTGTCACGTTCTATTGTCTGAGAAACCAAGCAGATTAATACTGGCTAACCTTCTGCTGATCACATGATTTGTTGCATCTCATTTAACACTAGACAATCCTGTACGGTCTTATTATTACTGTTACTTCAATAGCACACAGTCAGCTAGTATGTGGGTGGGTGCTGTCCTCTCCCTCCGAAGCGAGGCTCTTCCCAGCACCCCCTTCCCTGCACCGTCACCTTAGCCTGAGAGTCACAGGGGGACCTTAACAGGGACTCTTGCCTGGGCTGGGGGCGGCATTGTCTACAACCCCAGGTATAGTTGCAGGGGTCCTGCCCACACGTTGTGTACAGGAAGACAGGAGAATGGCTTCAAGGGAGAGAACTGAAACCCACAATACCCCCACCCACCTGGATACATCCCCAGGGAAACAGGTTGGACAAGCTTCTACCCTCGGTGGCCAAAGGAAGCGCCTATTCTCATCTCTCCTCCCAGATAAATTGCTTCTAGTGCCTTCTGTCCCCAGGCAGAGTATAAGCACTTACCTCTGTTCTCGTCTTTGGTACAACACCTCTACAGAGCCACAGAACCTCCTTCAGAAGTGAGGACATGGGCCAGGGCGGTAGGTGGCCTGCCTAAGCCTGCGCAGCTCAGAGGTCTGCAGTGCAGGCTGGTCCAGACAGAAAGGCCAGCCTGGCGCCCTCTTACCTGGGCTGTGCAGCTGCCACTCAGAACACAGTGACATTTCAGCCTTCCCGGGGAGCCGGTGCCTAGCTCACTGCTCCTTACTCTTACCTTGGTAGGCGCACCAAAGCCTCTGGGGATTTCCTCACCACATGCTTTTGAGCTCAGGGAAAACACCAGGAATAAATATGTATGTATATGTGTATAGGAATACATATGAATATATACAGATATAAACATATATATATATATATATATATATGTATATATATATATATATATAATTTCTATTGGGAACTTTAATATATGAACATACTGCACATTGTTCATAGTCCCTCTTTTGTCCCCTCTGCCTGGCTCTTATTCCACTGACAGCCCTTCTCAGTGGGAGAATATAACCATGGTTTATTTTCCCTTGAACTTCTCCCAAATTGCCACCAGACACAAGTTGAGTTTCCAGGAGCCCACAGTAGAACCTTCATAATAGCCAGGAGCTCAAAGAGGAAGAAAACAATATATTTAAATCTCTGGCCATTTCTTTGGGTGTGTAGAGGCTTGAAAGGAGGTCTTTATTTATTTATTTTTTTTCTGTCTCTCACTGTGTACTGAGGTCTACCCACTATGTGCTCAGAAGAGAAGAAAGGAGGCTGTGATACATGACCGTTTCATCTCCTCACAGAACATCCGTGGCTGGTTCATCATTGTCCTAGGATGCCTGCTGTCCTGCTCCATGGACCCTGAAGACTTGGCTGGAGCTTAGGGTGGCCCTGCAATGAAGTCTTATTCTTCTCCGGCACCTCAGAGAGAGCCAGTTTTTCCTGCAGATGTTACCTTTGCTTCGGTTCTATTTCACAGGAGAAACACTGTTTTTTCAAACAAAAAAAAAAATGGTCTATAAGGAGCAGATGTCTGAAAGCTGTTGAGAAAGAAACATGGCTGGGGGAGATCCCGGTCACCCGCCTGCAGTTCCCTTGGAAACAGGAGACAGGAGGCTGTACAGGTTGGGGTTGACCATTTGACACTGTTCAATGTCTGAGCACACCCCTTGGCACCTGTGGTTGCCTTGCTCATTCATAACGGATCTCCTAAATTGCTAAGCACCTACTGTGTGCCCAGCCTTTTCAAAGAGAGTTTTACTGGAATGCTGCGGGAGGACACTGTTAGCTTCCTTCATTGAACTGCAAAACATACCCATGATATCCAAGTCTGTGTGCTGAAGCCTCCCTTCCCACTGAATCTGTGCATTCAACATGTACAGGACCCCACCCAGAAACCAGTTCCCACTTGGTTATGTTACTATGACGGCTCAAACAAAGGCTAAATGCCATTGAAGTTCCTGATTCTTTGCTGGACCTGTTGCTTAGAGATGACTCAAAAAAATCAGACTGACCTAGGTGGTGCCTGATTTCTCCAAAAGTTCCCACAGCAGCACTGACAGCCGTGCTGCTCCATGTCCAGACTCCCATTTGGCAGTCCCTGTCTCCATGAAGACAGAGAGTCAGCACGACCAGGATCAGCTACACCCCACCCCACCCCAGTCCCAAGGGTCAAGACCTCCCAGAATTGGGTGCTGAGTCTGACCCTGAACCACACAGAAAAAGAGCAGTACTCACGGGCACTGGGGTCCGTCTCCTCTTTCCCTGCTCTCTCACTCCTCTCCTCGGTGACAGTTAGAAGGCACAGAGGATGCGATTGCCATTTATGTAGACAAAGTGTCCGCCTCCCTGAAGCCAATCAGCACAGCTTGCTCTGCATTATTTCCCCAGAGCATCTTCTCCTCGCTCTCTCGGTGCCCCTGCCCCCACAGGATATTAAAGCAGTCCTGGAGCCCAGCAAGTGGGAGGGTGCGGCAGGGCTCGTGGGGCCCAAAGAGAGGCCCAGGAGAGATGGGTCCCAGGTTCTTCCTATTGTATGTGGTCCAGACTTGTGGCCAGCGCTCCGTTCCAGGGGAGAAGATGGGGCCACGTGGCCTGTAAGGAGCCTGACACAGGGCCTATTCCTTCCACGGGGACCACTGGGACACTGTCTGACGCAGGAGTTGTGAAGAACTTTTGGAATCAAGCAAACATGCACAGAGAGGCACACATATGTATTCAGAGGCACACACACACACATGCAGAACACACATGTTTGTAAGGGAAGGTACATACAGAGAAACATGCACAGAGACACACATATGGACAGAGAACAAACAGGTACACAGAGTCACACATGTGCACAGAGAGCACACATGGGTCTGCGTTCATATGTGTACACAAGTGTGAATAAATGTGTGCAGGTGCTCTGGTCATGCATATGCACGTGTGAAAAGCACATGCATGCAGGCACTGTATGTACACTCCCATGCATAATACATGGACAATTGTGATGTACTCATATGTATATTACATACACATGTCTTCATAATACATTCATGCCACACATACATAGTTTGATATACAGGCACAAACCACGTCCAGAACCTGCAAGTCAGGAATTTCCAAGAAGAATGGACTATCTGTTGTGTGGCTTTCAGCAGCTCTCTTCCATGGAGCCTCTGGGACAGAGGTAGCAGCCTCTAAGGACAGCAGGATGTATAAGGAGGGGGACGTGTGGGCAGAGCTGGGAGGTGGGGGCTCTGGGTGAGGGAACGCAGCCCCATCTAGCACAGGCACCTTCTTCTACAGTGAGTCCCTACAGCAGCCACGCGGACAGGAGAGGACAGAGGAAGGAAGAGTAAGCCCCATCCGTACAGACAGAGTGCCCAGCCTCCTAGTCCCCTACGGAAGGCATCAGGGAAGTGTCATGGACAGAAGGCTGACCCCTCGCCTTTGCAGCTCAGCCAAACCATAGAAGAGGGCAGCGTGAGGTGAGAAAGGCCAGCACCAAGCTGGACAGACAGGCGTCTCTTCCTGATTGTAAGTGCAGTGTAGATGCAGCTCCCTCATTCCACCATGTCTTCCCCAACATGATGGACTGCTGCCTTCCAAATCATGAAAATAAACTCTTCCTTCCTTAGATATCTTTTTTTCTTTTGGGGTAGCCCAGGCTGACCTGGAATTCACTATGTAGTCTCAGGGTGGCCTCGAACTCATGGCAATCCTCCTACCTCTGCCTCCTGAGTGCTGGGACTAAAGGTGTATGCCACCACGCCCAATAGCTCCTCACAGAGGGAAAAGGGCCTCATGCTTTCTTCCACCACCTATGATGGAATGTTGATGAACCTAATATTGTGCAGGTCTGATGCAGGTAACCATAGTTGCTGTGAGGTCATGCGTGCGGTGGCCACGTCATTTAGGGAAGGCAGCATTCCATAGCATTCCTTCCCATCCCCGGGTTTGCATATTCATTCTGTGCTCTCTCCTGCAAGGTGGAGGGAGTGATAGAGATGCCTCATTTAGCACTGAGCACTTCGCAGTCGCTTATTTTCTGCTATTTGATGAGTTTTAAGTCTCCTTATAGTCACTTAATGGTAATATTTTAATGTCATCCTCATTAATTTTTCCTTTACTGCATTTATAATCTCATCCTCTTTCATGACAATAATACTGTTTATTTTCATCTGAAATTAATATTATCAGAGCCATGTCTACTTCCTTAGCATTGGTTTACAGTACCTTTCTGGGTTTGTTGATTCTCTATGCCACCTTCATTTTTCATTTATCTCTCCTCATAACCTATGTTCTTACTTTCATTAGATTACTTTTAGGTATACTTGGTTGTTCTTTAACTAACATGCTTATTTGAGTGATTATTTTTTATTTGGGGGCATTTTTATTTTCTAATTTATCATATTCTGTCCTCCATGAACTACTTTTAATATATAACTCAGGTTTTAATGTATAACATTTTCATTATCATTTACTTATAACTAGTATTTCATTCCTTTTGCTTTTTTTCCCTCTGGCACTTTCTATGACCCAAGATATCTTCAGGCCTTGTTAGCATTTCAGCTGCACGGGAGAAGAAAAGTCTATTTTCTGACTACTGGGTACAGGGTCCCACATGTATCAAATAAACCAAGATTGTGGGTTGTATAGTTGTAATTTTTCTCAGTCTTTACTGTTTTCTTTGTTAGGCCTATCATCCCATTTACTGTACTGTCAGCCCTCAACATCTGTATGTGCTCCATATCTGTGCATTTGACTAACCATGGATAAAAATATTTAAAAAAATTTTATGTTCACAGAACACATAGTTACTCTTCTTGGATTTTGGTATCCATGGGATTACTAGAATCAGTCCCCTATGGAAGACAGGAATGATTATAATTAGAAATTATGTGTTAAAATTTCCCATTCTGATGGTATATTTATTACTTTCCCCATAATCCTACCTAGGTTTCTTTTCTACATTTAAACCATGTATGTCTTTAGAACTATCGTATATTCTTTGTGGAGTGAAACATCTATCATCCATATAAAACTGCAGTAAATTACTGAGCTGGTTACTCAAAGGACTTTATTCAAATGTGAAAAATCTTTTCTCCCTTAGTTGATTTGCATGTTCTGGTTTGGCCCCTTTCCTTCCCTAACAGAGCAGGGTAAGTCAAAGCCATGGATGGTACTGCATACAGATGCATGTTTCTTCACATTTTATTTAGTAATTTCAATGCACCCCAATTTATGATTAGATTATAAGTAGGACTAACATTGCCTGTTTAAAAATGTCATCCAGGGCTGGAGAGATGGCTTAGCGGTTAAGGCACTTGCCTGCAAAGCCTAAGGACCCATGTTTGACTCTCCAGATCTCACATAAGCCAGATGCACAAAGGTGAGGCAAGCGTGAGGTCACACATGTCCACTAGGTAGCAAAAGCATCTGGTGTTCGACTGCAGTGGCTAATGCCCTAGTGTGCCAATTCTCTCTCTTTGTGCGTCTCTCTATCTTGTTCTCTCTAAAATTATAAATAAAAATGAAAATGTAATTTATTTTCCCTGAGAAGGCACTGGAATGAAAAGTATTGTGAGGGCCATCTGTGTTGTACACCGTCATTCCAAAAATCTCAACAAGCAAGGCTAAACCCTGAAGTGATTTGCTCCTAGCAAGCAATATAATGAGCATTTGTCATCCTGGCTCAACCAACAAACTGGTTTTCTTGGTCTGTGGAGCAACCCAAGAGTATGTCCTCAGATCAGAGTTCCTTCTGGGCTGGCAGGTCACTAGCTCATCCAGCTGTGCTGGGAGCATCTCAGAACTGGAAGCATGAGCTCCCCAAGGCCATGTGGAAGACCTAACTGAAGGACGATGTGTTTGATGACTAATGACACTGAATAAAACCGTGGAAGCACAGAACTGTTCATCCACCTCCAGTCCTGTATTTTTTATTTCTCAAAGGGCTCTTTTTCCATTCTTGACATTTCCTACTTCCCTTCCCCATCTCATTCCTCTCCTACCCATAGTCCTGCCTGTCTTGCTTCATCCATCTGGACTCAACCCATTTATCTGCAAGGTGCTCCAAGGGAACCTTGTGAAGCTAGCATGGTGCCATGGCCCAAGGAAAGGTTTTAAAATGCAGCTTCTGAGCCAGGCATGGTGGCGCACGCCTTTAATCCCAGAACTCGGGAGGCAGAGGTAGGAGGACTGCCATGAGTTCGAGGCCACCCTGAGATTCCATAGTGAATTCCAGGTCAGCCTGGGCTAGAGTGAGACCCCACCTCAAAAAACCAAAAAAAAAAAAAAAAAGAAATGCAGCTTCTGCAGAATGGCAGAGCACAATGTACTAGACTATGAAGTTAGAATGATTGCAGTTCTAATTTCATCCTCACTGGCTATGGCATGTGACACTACCTTGCTACCTCCTCTTCTGCTTAGATTGACCCCTGGTGAAAGGAGGCTGTGATTAGAAAACTACGAATCCCAGTCTAGATAGAGACGGGCGCAATCCAAGCATTCAGATATTATTTTAATTAACATCAGGTGTGGACACAGTTCGTCCCATGGATTCTATCCTCTGGTGGGAACTAGAATTAACATTGTAATCGGCAAGAGTGAGCTTTGAATTTTTCCCCTGGAATCACACTATTGATGTAATAAATGGATTTGCCACTAAGTAGACTACACAATAGCAGAGAGACTTTTACAGGACCACAGATGTTATTTAGGAAAGAGATTTCATATTAATGAATTATCTCCAATGTATGTCCCAGTAAGGTAGATATTACTAAAACCCTTACTTTATAGACAAAGAAACCAAGGCTTAGGGAGCTAAGAGCCTGGTGCCACCCTGACTTCTATACTTATTATAGAACTGCAGTATGAAATCCTTCCTGCACCTCATTGCGTACAAGCTACAGGAGTACTAGCTCTGTGATCCCCTCAGAACCGAAGTCTGCTAATCCTTCAACAAAAGAGAAGCATTCATCATCAATAATCCCCATTCTCAGAAAAGTCATCCTTTCAGTAAACATTCAGTAATGTGAAGCTCAGTTAAGAGACAAGTGATGCCTTTTCCAGCAATTTTAATCTGATAAAGTATAAAATGGGCTTACTTGATGGAAATTCAAATTCCTCACAAGGCCACTCTTCTCTGTAGAATCATCCAGCTCTGGGAACTGAAGGAGGTGGAGAAACAGCTCTGAACTTGAGTATGCAGCTCGAAACACGTGCCTCTCCTTGTCCTTGTGTTTTTAGTCTCATTGCTGGTTAAACATTAATTTCTGATGGTGATAAAGGTCAGAGCTGTTTGCCGAAGGCAGGGGCGCAGTTCTTCTCTTGGCTCCCGAGAAAACTCATCTTGAAAACCTGTTTTATCGCAAACCCTGCTGGTTTGGGTCTGTCTGTCTGTCTCTCTCTCTTTTGTTTTTTTGAGGTAGGGTCTCACTCTAGCCCAGGCTGACCTGGAATTCATCATATGGTCTCAGGGTTGCCTTGAACTCATGGCAATCCTCTTACCTCTGCCTCCTGAGTGCTTGGATTAAAAGCATGTGCCACCATACCCAGCTGGTGTGGGTCTTTCTAACCATACAACCCTACCATTTTCTATGACTTCCCAAACACCCCAATTTCACATTGTTAGCCCTACTAGGTCCTCCATAAATCCCAGTTGTATCAGGGGAAGATTGCCTTACAGAAAGGCCTTGTCCCTGTAAATAGCCCTAAACCTGAATCTTTAAACTGCCAGCATCTACCTCCCCACCCACACTGGGGATCTCCAGATCCAGACATTGGGCAGAGCCTGAGCTCTTGTCTTCCTCCTTAACCTGTTGAAATGACACTTGAGGTACTGAGGAAATACATTGAATGAGATTTTGATCAATTTCTGGAAAAGCCAAAGCTGTGAGAATTTGACTGAGAGGTGCATGGGAAAAGCTTGCAGATAGCCTGGAGGTCAAGGTAGGTCCACAGGAACAAAGACCAGAGTGCTCGGGAAGCTGTGTTGGAGTAACTCATTAAAGGACTGGGTATAACGCAACTGAGGAGATCAAAGCTGTCACTTGGGGCCATTGTCAGAGGCCAGGGACAGAGCCAAGCCATCTGTGTTCTGTTCTAGGGTCTGGAACAGGGTGAGTGCTGAGTCCAGAGCCAAGGATTCATACTGTCAAAATGAAGCAGAGAGAGACCCCAGGAACTCTGAGGAGACTCCAGATACCTCCAACATCCACTGCAGGAAAGAAAAGAGAAGTATGGTGAGGCAGCCTTACAAAGACACCCACTTAAGTGCTCCAGAACTGGCTGCTCAGTGAAACCAGACCTGAGGAAGTGATGCATGGCCGTGGAGTGCAGGAAGGACAATCTGTGGGGAACAGTGTCTGAGACGACCCTGAAGTTAGACAGAGCTTGGTGACCTCCTGGTCCTGAGAAAAGGCCAACTCTGAAGGACTAGACAGTGGGAGAGTGAGGCCACATTATGAGCCATATTACAGAATGTGCCCTCCTCAGGGGTCATGAGAGACATCGGAGTGAGTCTAGAAAGAAGTTCTCTTAATATATATATATATATATATATATATATATATATAGTTTTTAAAATATGGAATGCTTCATGAACTTGCATGTCATCCTTGTGCAGGGGCCATGCTAATCTTCTCTGTATTGTTCCAGTTTCAGTACACGTGCTGCCGAAGCGAGCACTGCTTACTTATACTTTAAGGTCACTGTGGCTCATGGTGGAAGATGGGCCTCAAGAGAAGGCAGAGGGCTCTCCTGATGGAAGGAAAGCACCGAAATTCAAGAATGTGGAGAGAGTTTAGGATGGCCTAGGGAGGACACAGTGTATATGCATGGGAGTTTATGTGCGTACATTAGGAGACTTCGGTGGAAGAAGGAAGAATCAGAGAGACAGGACTCCTGGGGGATGACGAGGAAAGGCAGGAGATGATAGTGAAAGAATATGAGAGCATGAATGGTAGGGATCAGCCTTGCATAGGAGAGAGGAAGGCATGGAGAATTCAGTTTGGGAATTACATTTCAGATACTCAGTTTTTAAAAATCTGAGTGGAACTATCCAATAGGCCTTTCAATATGTGAGTTTAAAACCCAGCTGAAGAGATGGCTTAGCAGTTAAGGCACTTGCTTTCAAAGCCTAAGGATTCAATTTCCCAGGACCCAAGTAAGCCCGATGCACAAGGTGGTATACCCGTCTGGAGTTCGTTTGCAGTGGCTGGAGGCTCTGACACAGCCATTCTCTCCATCTATCTTCCTCTTTCTCTCTCTGTCCCTCTCTCAAATAAATAAATAAAAAGATCTGAAATTCAGGAGAGGTTCTAGGCAAGAAATAAAATAATGTGTGGAAAGTATTTAGACGATATCTGATGCAATAGAAGCATACAACTTATAAATTTACAAAAAAATTAGAGAACTCACAGGTTGTATCCTTTTGGGGGTACTTTCATTTTTTTTTATTTCTTTTTTAAGTAAATATAAGTCAAGTATATCTCTCCAAAAGTCATACAGTTCATGCATTTAAAACATTCAGATTTGGGCTGGAGAGATGGCTTAGTGGTTAAGCGCTTGCCTGTGAAGCCTAAGCACCCTGGTTCGAGGCTCGATTCCCCAGAACCCACGTTATCCAGATGCACAAGGGGACACATGCATCTAGAGTTTGTTTGCAGTGCCTGGAAGCCCTGTCATGCCCATTCTCTCTCTCTCTCTCTCTCTCTCTCCCTCTTTCTCTGTCTGTTGCTCTCAAATAAATAAATAAAAAAGAAAAAAAATTTAAAAATTCAGATTTATTAGTACAAAATTATAAGATATTTTCCTTACATGCATATTACCTTTTCTCGCTGTAGGTTTTGTCTTCTACCATTTAATTGTTCTTATGTTTTCCATTTGCTGTCATTGTGGTGTTTTCAGCTCAATTTGTCTAATTGATCCTTTCCTTTGCTTATCCCCCATCCTCCTACCTCCTTTCATCTTACCTTTCTGATTACATGTCACATCTCTTCTTTTGCCCCTCCCCCACTCTGCTTCCCCGTCATCTCTTTTCAATCCTCTCATAGCGGCACCTTTAGGTTTTAACCACATTTGCTGCACATATATAAATCTAGGATACACCCATGAGAGGGAACATGTGATTTTGGGATTTCTGAGTTTGGGTCACTTCACTTAATATAATTCCTTCAAGATCCATCAATTTTTTCTGCAAAATCCATAATTTTGTTTTTCTTTTCTGCTGAGCACAATTTTGTTATATACGTAATAGCATCATTTTAGCTAACAGTTTCTCTCCCAGTAGACCAATCTGTCTACATGGGAAATTACAACTATTCTTAACAGAGGTTTTTCTCACTTTTCTTGTCCTTTCTATTAGCTTCTGGTTTTAAAGGGATTTGTGAGGCTTAAAATTAAAAAAGAAATCTAAAGCATGGTTTTCAATCATGCCATGTGTACCAATAGGAGATACACTATCTGTACACACAGACATAGGTTCAAAAGGGGAAGAGTCATTAGGACACGATGGAGGAGAAAGTCCCATAGCCTGCCATAAGCAGACTAGAGAACCAGGAAGGCCTGCGGTGTACTTCAGTTTTACTCTGAAGGCCCAAGAACCAGGCACTCAGGATTTGAAGGGCACGGCGCAGTCTATCCTGGCACTGTGGCATGTTTAGCAGTATCTGTCTGATTGTTGCTCATCAGATGCCATCATTCCTTGGTGCCGATAGCTATGCGTGTCTCCTTAGGTTGCTCATGTCTCCTGGTGTTGGCTGAGAACTGCTGCTGATGGGCACAAGGCAGCACGTGCTGCAGCGGACAGTGTCCTGGGAGCTGCTGACTGGGCTATGGCCACTCTCCTATAGAAGCAGCAGGTGGTCCCAGAAGTGTATGTTTTGAAGAGACAAGACTGTGAATGCAGACATGACTGAGAGATAGATCCAGAGGGAAAGAGATGAGGTGGTCACACTGTGCCTGTATCATGCCAGGGAACAAACTTGCCAAAAAAAAACCTCCGAGGAGCTAATCAGAATACAAACTTGATGGTTCTTGCAGAGAAGTTTTCAATTTTAATGAAGTTCAAGTTACTGTTCCCCCCCACACACCCCGCCCACACACACCCAAGATTTTGCCTTTGTTGTACCTCAAACATCATCATCAGGGCTGGGCTATAGCTCAGTTGGTAAGGTGTTTGCCTTGGAAACATGAGGACCCCCCCCCCAAAATGCCAGGCACAGTAGTAATCCCAGTGCTGGTGAGGCAATGCCAGGGAGACCCCTGGGATTTATTAACTAGCCAGGCTAGCCTAATTGGTGATCTCTAAGCCAACAAGAGAATTTGTCTCAAAAAATGGTGAACACATTCCTTAGGACACCCGAGATTTTCCTCCGGTCTGCACACGCACACACAGGATCATGCACACAAATACATACACACATTGATTTTTTTAAAAAACATTAAAAGTCATCATCAAACCAAGGTTGCATTGATTTTCTTTTGTGTTTTCTTCTAGGGGTGTTATAGTTTTATATTTGAGCTTTAATTCTAAGGTGCATGTTTTTTTTTTTTTTTATTTGAAAGAGAAAGAGATAGAAAGAGGCAGATAGAAAGAGATTGGGCACACCAGGGCCTCTAGCCACTGCAAATGAACTCCAGACGCATGTGCCACCTTGTACTTCAGGTGTTATGTGGGTCCCGGGGAAGCAAACTGGGGTTCTTTAGCTTGCAGGCGGGTTAACCACAGCACCATCTCTCCAGCGCCTAAGGTTCATTGTGAATTAGTTTATTTTTTATTTTTTTGTTTATTTTTATTTATTTATTTGAGAGCAACAGACAGAGAGAAAGAGGCAGACAGAGAGAGAGAGAAAGAGAGAGAGAGAATGGGTGCGCCAGGGCCTCCAGCCACTGCAAACGAACTCCAGATGCGTGCGCCCCCTTGTGCATCTGGCTAACTTGGGTCCTGGGGAATTGAGCCTCGAACTGGGGTCTTTAGGATTCACAGGCAAGCACTTAACCGCTAAGCCATCTCTCCAACCTGTGAATTAGTTTTTGTGAAGGGTGGTTGAGTGCATAGATCTGTCCATTCGCTCCAGCATTGGCTAATGAAAAGATTGCCCTCTCTCCATTGCATAGCCTTAGCCTCTTTGTCAATGATGTATGACAAATTTCCTCTTCATTGAAAGGTGTAAACAACTATTGCCAGCTTTATCAAAAGCAGCAGGGTCAACTCACAAGAGATGGCGTGGGGAGGGTCATCAGACCCACCTCAGATGTAGGCACCCCCTGTAGCAGCTGTGTACAGTAACACACAAGATCTCATAACCTGTGGGGGGGGGTAGAGTATATACACAGGAAAAGATCTGGGAACAATGAGCTTCAATGGGCTCCACTGAGGTGGTGTCTCTGGAGTCTCCATGCCCTGTAAGCAATCCCTCACCTCGAGACTGAGGGACTGGCATCTGTGGGGGTAACCTCAATATAGTGAGTCTCGCTGAAGTTCTGCTTTGGGGTCTCATGCTCTGTAAGGAAGACCTCACCCCGAGGCTGAGGGGGGAGCCACTCTGTGGTCTCACACTCCTGGACAGGGACAAGGAGCTTCTAGAAGTGGCCACAGGGAAGTTGCCATTCTGGGGTGGAATGACACGTTCCCATGGTGCGGCCACTCTGGGTCCCGACGCTCTGTGAGTAAGCCCTCATCCCGAGGCTGAGGGAGGAGCATCCAAGGAGTATTTAGGGCACAGGAATCTCCATGAAGCTGGCTGCTTTGGGGGTCCCACGTTCCTATAAGTAACCTCACTTTATACTCTGTAAGTGACTCCCCCAGTAAGGTCGTTGGTTCACCAAACTAGTATTAGTGTAATTGTACTTTGGTCTACCATCTGAGCCCTATTTGGGGTGAAGACATGTGTTCATGTCTCCCCAGGGGAAAAGCTTCCTGACAGTTGAGGACCAGATGGCTATGTTCATGTGTGTTTATTTCTGGGCTCCCTATTTGGTTCCACTCATTGTTTTACAAATACCTAGCTTCCCAGTGGGTCATGTGATCAGTTTTGTAGGTCTTAAGAGCAATACAAAAAACAGAATAATGGAAATAGTATTTTTTGAAGCTTTAAAGCATGAATATGCATGTGCATTCTGTGTCACAATGTACAGTATATTTCTTGCTATAGGTTGTACTGAAAACCTTTAAAACCTCCTATAGATGTGATCTCTCCCTCTCCTTCTATCTCCCAGACAAGGTCTACTGTAGACCAGACCAGCCTTAATTTACTGTGGAATTGAAGCTAACCTTAAATCCCCAAGTGTTGGGAATATAGGTATGAGTCATTCCTGGCTAAGAGGTGATCTCTTTCCTTAGAGACCAGGGTTTGTCCAATTTGAAAATGAGATTAAACAGTGACTGTAGAAAGCTAGAAAAGGCTATAGACAGCCAGCCAGCTTCTCTTATGGTTTTTCTTATTTAATTAAAATTGTGTTTATAAAATCCTGCCACAAAAAATTACATTTAGACATTCCTTAGCTTTGTGAAGTTTATCTTCTGTGTGTGTGTTGTATTCACATATTTCTCGTTCTCATATTATCTCTAGCTCTGCAGTGACAAAAACTTGGCTTGTCAAATAGGGTGGTCCTGGGCTGCCTGCACGACCTGAGCTCTGTCAGGGGGACCTACTGACCTAGTGTTTTCTTCAGCCATTCTGAAACCTGACGTGGCTTGTTCGTGTCATCTTGAAGTAGGTACAGCCACCCTTTCTACTGCAGTTACGCTTCACATGTATTAACCCCATGCTTGCCTGGCCAAGGAAGTGGAAGAAGCCAGCCTCAGGAGTTCCATGCTGAAATGAAGAGACGATGAGCAGAGCTTGGAGAGGTTGCCTAGCTAGAGGGAGAGCCCTGCCGAAGTGCCCAGGGTACTGGGAGAGAGAGATGTACCCACTAGTACCCAGTGTGCGGTGAGGAGAAAGTGGCTTTTGGGCCCCGGTGGGGAGTTGAGACCATAGAGGTCATTGTCAGCAGCAGCCACATCCTGGGGCCTAATGCAGCCTTGCAGAGGGTGGGGTCTGCGAGGCAGCTCTTGTGCATCTTGTGCGCTCAAGGCAAGTTCTGCTTACAGGGCCCGGGGATACTTTTCATCCTGTCAGCCAGGGCAAGGGAGGCTATCATGTGACATTGCAGCCAGTCAGGAAGCAGAAGAAAAGACAGGAAATGAGCTGATCTATAAATCCTCAAAGGACCCCCCCCCCTCCCCGCACAGCCCATGTCCTTCAGTAAACTTCTACCTCCTTAAGGGCCCACAGCCTTCCCAAACAGCGCCACCAGGTAGGGACCAAGTGCTTTTTTTATTTTGAGGCAAGCTCAGTGGACTAACTTTTTTTCTTTATAATGACAGAGTGAGAGAATTTGTGTGCCAGGGCCTCCAGCCTCTGCAATTGAACTCCAAACACATGCGCCCCATGTGAGACCTTGCATCAATGTGTGTCTGGCTTATGTGGGACCTGGAGGTGCGAACATGACTCCTTAGGCTTTGCAGGCAAGTGCCTAAACTGCTAAGTCATCTCTCCAGCCCTGCTTGTTGTTTTTATATGCTATTGTCATATTTTGTTTAAATCAGGAATGTCCCCCTAAGATCCACGTGTTTAAGGGCTGGTTCCTGACTTGGCTATTGGGAGATGGTAGAATCCCTAGGAGGTGGGGTCTGGAGGCATACTATTGGAGATAATCGTGGAACACTTGGCCTCTTCTAGTCTCTCTTTAATTTCCTGGCCACAATGAAGTGAACAGATTGCTCATTTGTCCCCTCAATGACATGGATTTAAACCTTCAAAACTGTGAGCTAAAGTAATCATTTCCTCTTTTAAAGTTATATCAGGTATTTTTTTTATTATGAACTTTACAATATGTTATAGTTAGCTCCACATTTCTGGGATGAACAGCCAACAAGACATAGTTTATGGAAGGAAGGGATTTATATCAAGCTTGCAGATCTAGGGGAAGTTCCATCAATGGCAGAAAAATGGCTCCTTTTCACATAGAGAAACCACCAAATAGCCAGCACGTAAAGCAAGCAGGAACTGCCAGAGTTCAAACAGCTCTCTCCACACCTTTGGACTGGAATCCAGATCCACCTCCTATGACCCCAGTGAACCCCTCCCCACAGCAGGAATCTTCCTGCTAGAGGCTGAAGTTGTAAACTCAATTTTAATAAAACATCTGAGTATGGGGCCATACATTCACATTCAAACTACCGCACAGAATGAACATATTGCAAATTATATTGCAGTTACACTCTTATGTCCCCTCTCCTCCACCCCTGTTCCACTGAGGGCCATCCTCAATGGGGTTATTGCTATTCACTGTGGGAGCCATGAATGCACTAGTCAGCCTCTGTGTCGGGGGAGTAGTGCCTCAGTGTATACCTTCCCATCTGAGCTCTCACGATCTTTCAGTCTCCTCTTCTGCAGTGTTCCCTGGGTCTTGGAGGGTGTGTTTTAAGCCCTATCTTCCTGGGGGAGGTTGTCAGGCTGGCAGTGAGAGCAGCACTAATGTTTATTTTTGTATTTCTATTTTTTTTCTTTTGAGGTAGAGTCTCATTCTAGCCCAGGCTGACCTGGAATTCACTATGCAGTCTCAGTCTGACCTCGAATGCACAGTATTCCTCCTACCTCTGCCTCCCAAATTCTGGGATTAAAGGCATGCACCACCACACCTGGCAGCACTCATGTTTAAATTGGCATTTCCTCTGTAATGTCTCCTGGGTCCTTGCAGATGTGGTAAAGATGACTTGGCTAATGCTAGGAGATCAGCCTTCTTTTCTTGTGATAGTGATGATTCTTGGTTCTCCCTGGTATTGTTTGCCATCTGTAAAAAGTGGATTCTCCATCCAAGAGTGAGAGCAGCATGGATCAAAGGGTATAAACATATTGTTTTAAAGACTTTGATGGACATACCCTCACATCTTATCAACGAACAGTGGGATCTTCTTTCTAGAGTCTATGCCATTCCTATGCATAGGATTCTAATGTGGCTCTCAGTTCCAGGTATGAATTCCCCCCAATTAGTGGGCCTCATATCTAATCAGAGGGCAGTTGATTACCCCATAGACTGTGTGTACATTTTGCCTGGCTGGTTGATTTTGTAGTCTGTGGGATCCCCTGCTTGTTCATGCTGTTGGTGACCATTATCCCCCAGCAGATTGCATAGTACTTTCCAGAACCATGTATCTCAGGTATTTTGTTGCAGTTATAAAAAGTTACACTATCATATAGTATAGTCACATTTCATGTAAAATTACAATAGTACATTTCAATGCATACTTTTTTCTTTTATATATATTTATAAATGTATATATTTTATATAATAAATTATATAAATTGATATATTTTATATATAAATTATATATATAGTTTCTTTTACATAGGTTGTAGTCTTATATCCCCTCAACCTCAGTCCCCGTTTCCCTGAGGGTCTCCTCAGTAGGGCCCTTGGTGTTCACTCAGGGCTAGTTAAGGCCTTTGTTTGTTTCTGGGATGGCTATACCTCAGGATATTACTATTCACCCTATGGCTCTTACAATCTTCCCGCCCCCTCTTCCATAGCAATCCTTGATCCTTCCTCGGGTGTGTTAGCAGTTTCCTTTTAGTGTTGAGTTCTCTGTTTGCCTCTGTATTTCTGTTTTGTTGTATTTCAGTTCATCTCCGTCTTTGTTGCTATTTCCCTAGAGGCAGTTGGCTGGCTAACACTGGGGGCAATACTTGTGTTGCTGCTTCTTGGACCCTGGTAAATGTAGTAGAGGCGGCACTTCTCATGGTGAGCAGTCAGCCAGCTTTTCTTGTTGAATTGGTGGGTCTTGGATCTCCCTAGTATCTTCTTCCATCTGTAAAATAAAGCAGATTCTCCAACCAAGGGTGAAAGCAGATTTGATTAAGGGGAGTTTGCATGTAATTTTAAGAGACATTTTGTTGAGGACACTCACTTAACTTGTCCAAAGAACAATGGGGGCTTCTCACTAGGTCTTGTAATTTTCCTGACCATAAGGTGCTGACTTGGTTCCCAGTACCAGTTATGAGTTCTCTCCCACTGAGTGGGCCTCATATCCAACTGGAGAGCAGTTGCTAACCCCACGAGCTATGTGCCACTATTGCATCAGTAGGTTTTTCTTGTCTGCTTAGCTGGTGGTTTGCATAGTTTTCAGGGTCTCCTGGTTATTCATGCTGTTGGTGACCATTGTCACTTAGTAGCTGCCAGAGCACTTTCTAGTGCCTGTACAAAACCTTAAAAATAATGTGAAGTCCCTATGCCCCAAATAAAAATATACTAGGGGCTGGAGAGATGGATCAGAGGTTAGGGTGCTTGCTTGAAAAACGTAATGACCTGGGTTTGATTCCTCAGTACCCAGCTAAAGCCAGCTGTACAAAGTGTCTCATGTATCTGGAGTTCGTTTGCAGTGAAGGCCCTGGCATACTCATTCTTTCTGTCTCTCTTCTATCTCTCTCTTCTTGCAAATAAACAAAATAAAAATTTTTTAAAATTAAAAATATGCTAGAATTGTGCAAGCTTGAAACTGGCTGGCTGGCTGAATTGGCCCACCTTAAGTAACTACTAACACTACCATGCTGTGCCAAGATAAGCTATGAATAATGTAGAATGATCTCTGATTTATTTTAATTGATTAATTAACTAATTAATGTTTTGGTGCTGGGGATGAATCCTAGGGCCTCTTGTACGGTTGTCAAGTGCTCTGCTGTGAGCCCCACCACTAGCTCATGATTTTTGTTTTAAATGCAATTGCCTTTCTCTCAAGGGGTTACACACAGCCAACTCTCTCTCACTCCTGCAGCAAAAGAGGCAGCTGTCTTAGGATATGTACCAGGTGCAGTGTCTGCTTACACTGAAGGACTTTGTATGAGCTCATGTGCTTCATATTTGAACGATCCAGTTACACTCAGCCTTGGAGAGGCTCCAGTAGTGGGGATGATCTTGGGAAACAGAAAACTTACAGTTTTTGAGTTTTGATTTCTGGCTCCCACTTTTTTTTTTTGTTTGTTTTTTTGAGGTAGGGCCTTGCTCTAGCCCAGGCTGACCTGGAATTCACTATGTAGTCTCAGGCTGGCTTCAAACTCATGGCAATCCTCCTACCTCTGCCTTCCAAGTGCTGCAATTACAACTGTGTGCTGTGTGCCATTGTGCCCAGACACCCAGACACTGCACAGTTTCCTGTCGTTCTTTTTTTTTTTTTTTTTTTTTTTTGGCTTTTAGAGGTAGGGTCTCACTCTAGCTCAGGCTGACCTGGAATTTCACTATGTAGTCTCAGGCTGGCCTTGAACTCTTGGCAATTTTTCTACCTCTGCCTCCTATGCTGGGATTAAAGGCATGTGCCACCACACCTAGCAAGCAGTTTCCTTCTTTCAGTAATTACTGCTTTTTTGCTTTTTGTTTGTTTATTTGTTTTGAATTAGGATCTCACAGTAGCCCAGGCTGACCTGGAACTTATTGTGCAGCCTTGAACCTCATAGAGACCTTCCTATTTCAGCCCCCCTGAGTGCTGGGATTAAAAGCCACCACACTCAGCTAATTACTGCTTTTTGTTTCTTCAAGGTAGGGTCTCACTCTAGCTCAGGCTGACCTGGAACTCACTCTGTATTCCCAGGCTGCCCTCAAACTCACAGCGATCCTCCTACCTCTGCCTCCCAAGTGCTGGCATTAAAAGCGTGCACCACCACGCCCAGCTCTGCTTGCTTCCTGAGCAGACTGACACTTAGGCTTATGAGTGTTATAGCCAGCTTCCTCTTGCCAGTGTTTGGCACACTCTCGTGCCGCTGTTGTCCATCTGATGTTGGCCAGGAGGCAATGTCCAGCCTGTGCTCATACTATTGCTTTTCTCTGCCATCGGGGAGCTTCCCCTTGAGTGTGTAAGCCAAAATAAACAACTTTCCTCCCATCAGCTGCTTGTGCTCAGGTTCTTTGTGCAGCAACCTGAAGCTAACTGCAGTATTCTCCTATTATGCAGGTCTTATGTACATAGCCTCAGCCACGTTGTGTCTGGAAGATAATATTACAAAGCACTACTCCCCATCCTTTGGCTCTTACATTCTTTCTGCCACCTCTTTTGCAGTGGTCTCTCAACCTTGATAGAAATGTCTCATTTAGTGCTGAGCATTCCACTCTCTCTTCTTCTCAGCACTTTCATAAGTTTTAAGTCTCCCCAGTGGTCACTGCCATCTGAAAAGAGAAGTTTCTCTAACCAAAAGTAATCTCTCCTTTTATTTAGTTATTTATTTTTAAATAGGGACTCTGTATGTAGCCCAGACTGGCCTCTAACTCACAATACTCCATCTCAGACTTCTATTTACACTGCACATCACCATGCTTGGTACTCCTGTTATTTTATAATTAATTAAAAGTTAAATTTAAAAGTCACATAGACTAGTGGTATTATATTTGACAGAACACATGACTAAGGCCTACATCATTCATCCTTCCCACACCTTCCAGACAAAACTCCCAGCTGATCTAGTGTTTACTTTTACACTTCCACTAGTAAATATTTTATGCCACAGCTTCTAGAGACATCTGTTCTCATGTGAGAGAGCACACAGCGTTATTCCTGTTAACCTGTGGGGTATTACTTCCAGGATGCCATATAAGTTCTAAAATTTATGAATACTAAAATTGATGGAAGTTAAGATCCCATATATAAATAAAATCATATCTGCATATTACCTGTGCACATTCTCCAATAAACTGTACATCATCTGCAGATTACTATTACCATCCAATGCAGTGTGAATGCTGTATAAAAGCTGTTAGACTATATACTATGCTATTCAGGGAATCAGGACAAGGAAGGGCATTCAGTACCTCTGCCACTTCCATGAGCCTAACTTCATAGTATATATTGGCTCCAGCAACAGTTTCAGTCTCTGGTTGGTAAAATCCACTGATGTGAAACCAGTGTGTACAGAGGGCTGGTTATAATTATAACAGAGATTTTTATTTCTAAGATAATTGTCCATAACTTTTATTAAGGTAACAAATATCAGAAACAACAAGTAAAAGTGTTCTATATATTTATCAATCATCTGGAGATATGGATCAGCAGTTAAAGTGCTTTCAAAGCCTTTTGTCCAGGGTTCAATACCCCAAATACTCATATAAAGCTGGATAGGCATTCATTTGTAGTGACATGAGACCCTAACACACACACAATTATATTCAGAAAGTATTTCAGGAGAGTCATTGAGAAGGTGTGTGTCCACAGACAGGCAGGGGAATCAATGGGTCATTAGTTATAATGAGCTAGGTGTCTTATTTCTGGAATTTCCACAGCACACTCTGTCATAGGGTTTGCTTACTTATTTTTATTCCTCTAGCTTCAAACAGCCCTAACCTTCTTCCCCATGTAGGTTTTCTGTGCATGCTTTTCCATGAACAGCTTGCCTGTTGGAAAAACCAACACAAACCTTCTGTGAAGTTATTTCAAGAACTAAGGGGAGAAGAATGGAACAAAAAACAAAGCATGGTCGTAGCAAAGAGTATTCACTAGAGGACACTTCCATGGAGTGGATGAAGCAGTCAAGTAACATAGCCGAGCTCCAAGTTTGACTTCACATTGCAGAGTTTTCAAAGCTCAAGACACATAGGCAGAGCTCCCAAGTTTCACTTCACCATGCAGAGACTAGAGAGCTTGGGACCCACACCAAACGTGGCATGGACAGATTGGAAGAGGAACCCAGGCTGGAAACAGAGCAGAGCAGAGCAGAGGAGAACTCACCAAACACCCCCCAGCACTGGGGAGTGTGCCAAGAGGGCAGCACAGAGCTGAGTGGACATGAATATCAAAAGGTTTGGAAGAAGCAAATGCTATCTATGAGCACTGGGTAAAAGGGATCCATCACACACAGCTGTGGTTTGTAAAACCAGATAAAAATTAAAAGTGGACATATACTTCATGAGACATCCCTAGGAACTGAACATGACTTCAATGCATTTACAGGCTGAAGGTGAACACCCCATGCTTTGGAAGGTAGTGACATCCAACTCCACCCATCAAAAGTCACTTCTCCCTGCTCACCACTAGGAGCTTCTTCTCCTGATGTGCCATTTATCTTGACATGCCCTCTGCAGGCTGTGGGTGGGGAGATTTGCAGCCATGGCTCTTTTTTTTAAACTGTGGCCTTATTGCAGCTACAATCACCAGGCTTTGAGATCAATATGGTGGCTGAGGGTGCCACATGTAGCTTCGCTTTGTGTAGCGTGTGTCTTCCATTTTTGTTTTCTGTCTTTGAAAGTGAGGTACACGTGCCAAGGTGCAAAGGGCTAAGACTGAGGTTTCCGTGTTAAAAGCAGATGCAGTAGGATATTTTATACGCCTAACAAACACTCTATAATTTTTAAAGTCCCTTCCTATTGTTTTACTGATGGTTGGCAATGTTTGTTGTTGTTGTTGTTGATACATAGAAGGCTAGCCTTGAGTTCCTGATCCTCCTGCCTCTATCTCCCAACTGGTGTGATTAAGTGTGGGTGCACTACCACATCCAGCACCAAAAGTTCAAGGTTCAAGCAGTACTCCAGCATCTTTTCCCTCCATCTGCATTCTGGGCAGCTGTTCCCATCACTTTATTTAGACTGCCAACGTGCATTTGAGACTCTGGCCTGGTGTTTCCTCACCAACTGGTGGTTTGAATGTAATGTATATCCCCCACGAGGTATTTCTGATTAGGATTAGACTTGCTACTTAAGTCCCCAGCAGGCGTAGCCCTGCTGGAAGAGGTCTGCCCCTGGGGGAGGGGTGTGGATCTTGAGTTCGGCCCCACTAGGTGTCTAGAGAGCCAGCTTGAGCTCTGGCTGTTCCTGCTGGCTGCTGCTGGCCATTGTCGGTCTGCTGTGGGTGTGTGACGATGTGAGCCAGCTTCCCCTGTCACGCGATGAGGAAACTTCCCCTGGAATCTGTAAGCCTGAAGTAAACCCTTTGTTCTCATAACCTACTTCTGGTTGGGTGTTTGTCCCAGCAATACAAAGGTAACTGAAACGCCAACCCTGCCTCTCCTAATTCTAGAGCCATGAAGATCCACAGAGCTTGGGCCACATCATGAGGAGAGACATAGGACACATTATTGTTTGTCTTTAAGGTCTTCCTGTCTTTGTGGGGAGCTCCTAGAAACAAGGACCTATATATGTTGTTTTCCTGATTCAGAATAGTTTATTCTAATTGCTGTCTTCTGGAGTATAAAGGCTTATGAGTTTTCTAAAATATTTTCACACCATAGTATCTATACCACAAAATAGGCAAGTTCTGTAATCAAAAAGTGAATGAATCCATCTTCGCCCTCACTTCTGGTATGAGAACATCTTTCGTATTAATTATGAACGTTACTGTTGGTCCCATTCCCCTCATGTCACCCTCTTCTATCCCCTCTTCCGCAGCCACCCCACTGAACACTAAAATAGACTTCTAGCACATCTGCAAGGCTCAGAGAACATTGTGGAAGAGGGAGCAGCAAGATTGAGTATCCTGAAGCACTGTCCTGCCCCACCCTCCACAGTGACTGATGCATTCATAACCCCAGTGCTGAATACCAAGGATTCCTTTCCTAAAACCAAATGACAAGTGATTAAAACACTGCAGGTGTTCTCCAGGCATGTGACAATATCCACTCCCTCTGGATGAATGTATAGAGGAGACATGAAGTTAGGGCAGGCCAAAATCTTTGGGTCTCTAGTTGAGGGCCAGGGCCAGAAATGATAGGACACATTCATTCTGTTAATCTTCCTGACAATTTCTTATATATGTACGTGTGTGTGTGTGTGTGTGTGTGTGTGTGTGTGTGTGTGTGTGTAGCAGCAGCAGCAGCTTTTAGTTTGTGTCTTTTGAGACAGTCTCATGTAGTCCAAAGTGGTTTTTACTTCACTATGTAGCTGAAGATGCTCTTGAACTTCTGGTTCTCTTGAATCTACCTCCTGTGTGGTAGGATTACAGGCATGCACCACCATACAGTTTAGCGGGGTGCTACAGATCGAACCCTCATCTTTACACATGCCTGCAAGCACTCTACCAATTAAGCTATATTCCCAGCCCCCATTTCTTGACTAGAAAATCTTAAATTCTTTGCATTTTAATGACTTCACAGATGTGACTCTTGAGATTTTGGCAGTCTTTGTTTGATCTTTGTGGATAATGAACTCTGACTCCTTTTAAGGTCTGTGATTCCTATGCAGAGGAGGGATAGGAAGGTGCTGGGTTCACATTTCACCAAGGTAAGTAAGCTTGACATTGATCCAGATTAGGAGCAAGGGAGCCTTTTTTTTTTTTTTAAATATATACATATCTGGTAGTTAGCTAGCTAGGGAATGGCTCACTGGAACACAAATGCCACCTTGACTGCTCTGGCAAGGCTACAGCCTACATCTGGTCCAGTCTCATTGAGGATGGCTGCAAGCTTCAGCTCCAGCAGCTTCGTCGACTTCCGCAGGCTGGCCCCTTCCCTCCCCGACACGTACTCCTCAGGCTGAACAATCAATCAGGTCCCTCCCCAGCTGCCAGAAACACATGCTGAAAAGGATTTTCTTGGTCTCCCCTCCCCCTTTGCAGCCTGGCTAGGGAGGGAAAACTCATCAGCGTGGGCTTTCCTTACTGCACGTTTGAGCCCCTTCCCCAGAGAAGGACCTTTCCCTATGGGGGTGTTGTAGTTCTTCCCCAAGCCCCAGCCAAGCTGGGAAGGGGGATTTCTTTTGCCTTGGGCTTTCTTGCTTTGCCTTCCCTTTCAATCCCAACTCGCCCCAAATAAAACCCTCCTTGTCCACATTGTCAACTCTTTGACACCTTGGATAAGGATTTGAAGTGAGAGTTCACAGCCCTGGGCGAGGGCCTGGGGGGGGGGGTCTTTTGCATCTTTATAGAGCTCTAACCCCGCATCAGTATGACATGTCCCAAACCAAATGGTCACCAGTTACTTGTGGTGGTTTGAATGAGATGTCCCTCACAGCCTCACGTGTTCTGAATACTTGGTCTGCAGCTGGTGGCAATGGGGAGAAGTCCTGCTGAAGGCGTGCCATGGGCGGGTGTGGGGGAGGGAGGTGACAGGATGGACCTTGAGGCTTTGTGAGCCCAGCACTGAGTAACTTCACTCATGCTTTTCCTTGCCATGATGAAACTTCCCCTCGAAACCACAAGCCTGAAATGACCCCCTTTCTCCCATTTGTTAGGAGTTTTCCCTTTTCTTGGGAGCTTTGTCCCAGCAGTGAGAAGGTGACTGTAGCACTTTTGCTTGTTTCTAACTAGTAGAAGTAATTGCCAGAGTGTTAACCCCACCCCCCAGCCAGTGCTAGACAAGTACTCTACTATTAAGCTGCATCCCAGCCCCAGCAGTTTTTAAAATATAGACACAGAAATTACAAGCAACAGGAAATGAAGAACACTGTATTAATGTTTATTTCTAATTACAAGAAACAGAACATCAGTCCCTTATTTGTACAAAAATACCTGAAAGTTTACAATAAGGTTCACGAGCCAAAGAGCTATGCACAGAATGAAGCAAAGCACACGGGTAAAGGTTTTGTCTATTCATCAACACCCTCTGCATTCCCTGCAAACGGTTACATATCAGGCTATTGTCCACCACTGCAGCTTGCACTATTACATCACAAATCTACGATGAGCTAGCCACACCCCCAGAAGGCGGAGCAATCTGTCAGACTGTCAGGTATTTAAGTGCAGAAAGGAGAAGACAAAACATCTAAGCTGAGGCACATGTTTCTTCAAGGTTTAGCAAACAAAAACACTTTCTTGAACTCTAACACCTAATATAACAGAGCCTACCTATTAAACTCTAATACCCAAAGCATTTGGCATTTTCCTTCTCGACTTAGTCCAGGTGGCTACATGGAGTTTTCATTTAGAAAAGAAAATCACAGGCAGAGATTACAAAGTCAACAGGCTCCAAAACAACCCTGAGCTGTCCCCTTTACATTCATGTCAATTAAATACAAAAATAAAAGTCAAATGTCCTTCAGTCCCTGGCTAGGGAGCTGGGAGCCTATCACCCCAGGGACTTGCTGTTTCAGATGGAATTACCAGCTGCCCACGCAAAGGCTGGCGAGCTCGGGGCTGTAGAAGTCTGCTCCGTGTGAGGCAGTGCACAGCCTCCAACAATTCACTTAGGCTGAGAAGATACAAAACACTACATCAAACCAGCTACATACAAAATTGTGAATCAGAATCAAGCCTTTATCTCTCTTAAATAAAAGGCATACTTATAAATATGAAATACACACGCTAGCTGTCTACTGGAAAGGCATGAGAAAGGGATTATGCACTGTGGGGACTGGTCTATGTAAACAGAAAAAAAAAACAAAACCTAGAATTTTTTTTTAAATTTTTTTTATTTTTTATTTTTTTTTTGTGTGTAATGATTTGACCTTAGACAAGTGATGAGGAAAAAACTATCATGGTATTCGTTATCATTTCCTAAAGGTGAAGATTAGAAAGCCTGCTGCCAGTCATGAACTTGAGAATTACCTCATTGTCAATTGTTTGAATAATTAACAGGCTGTGGAAGGAAGAGAAATGAAATCAAGCACGCTGAAGAACATGTTTTACTAAAAATTCTTCATTTGTGTAGGAGATATTTCATGGAAACACGGGGAATGTGGTCTGTAAACTACAATGTTTCTATTCTGTGGACTGACTTGCTGCTGCCCTGCCTCACTGAACTGCCCATTTGTGTCTGTCCTCAACTATTCCACCAACTGCAGGACAAACAGAAGCAGTTGCCCAGGGAGCACTTCAGTGGGTCCGATTGGGGCAATCCAGCGGCTAGCACAGGTCCAGAAGGGCTGGTCAGATGGGGTGTCAGAAAAGGCAAGCTTTCCCTCACCACAGTTGCCTAGACTTGGCAAGGGAGTCCTGTCTGCTGCAGGGGTCAGGATAAAGAAATGGCCACCATCATGCTTGATAACTCACAAGGGGGACACAGCAAAGGGTCCTCTTTGGGGCTCAGAGGACCCAATGACAACTCAAGCCACCATCTGATTCCTCTCCTAGACAGGAAGCAAGTGTTATGCTGCCAAATTGCCAATATTTACGGCTACTATGAGGTACTTATCAACCCGAGCCAGAGGATGGGAACATCCTGCTTCTGCTGGCTTATGGGGTTTTCAGCAAGGTGGGGAGGCCATCAGACAAAAACCTTTAAATGTCAGCTTGTATCTGTGCCTTTTGCAGTGTTTGTCTTTATCACCATGGACAGCTAGGGTGACAGCGCACAAAGCCAACTAGTTGCCACCTTCTGTTCAGATACTTTAACCCCCGTGGAGAGCCGAGATGATTGGAGCCACTATGGAGAGCAAAGGCAGCGGTTGTGTTAGAACTCGAGGCAAGCAGCGCCCCACGGACTATGTGACACTCACAATGTGTACCAATGTGGCCCGAGAAGGTTGGCTCACATCAGTCTAGAGGCGAGGTCATTTAGCTTTGTTGTGTTGGGGCAAAGTGAGTTCTCTGAAGTAATAAAATTTCTCCCCCTGTGGAGAATGAGAAGCACTATTTATTAACAAGATGGTCAGACACCTGCACTATAATAATGACTACCAGACTGTGGCAGCTTGACCCAGACCGCAAAACATGCCATATGCTGGACACTGTTGACACCTTTTGTCTTAGGAAAATAAAGCTTTTCAAGTATGCTTGGGAAGGGCTGGGGTGGTCTGTAAGGTGGGAGCCAGATCCACACTGTGCCAACCTGCAGAGGGTTGTGAACTGCCCTCTGGAAACCTGTGGGGACCATTTTCAGTCTGCCAATTCAAAACTCTTTGTCTTACATGATTTGAAACCCACATCCCCTGCTACCATAGGCTGAATACAACGTTGACAACAAAGAAGGAGTGCAAAAAAGTGATCAATACAAAAAAGTAAACATCTCAGTTTGTCAAGATTATTCCAGGGCAAGAGTTCATTTCCAATCACTTCTCTGCGATTCTCGTCCTAATGGCCCAGCCAAGATGGTCATTCCAGCTTCTTCCCATGCCTGTGCTGGATCTTTCATGCCTCCCCAATTTGGCTGGCACACAGGGAGGCGATCCTGTTGGATCTGCAGCAGCCAATCTTCACAAAGTCCAACAACCTAGTCGATCTTGGTCGGTTGGTACCGAACGAAGCCATGTTGGTGTAAGTCTCTGGGTGAGAATAGATGTTTGTCCTCACCCTCGTGCAAGCCTTTCCTCTCCACTCTAGTGTTGTTGCCTCAGCCGAGGACAACAAACTCATAAGGCCACGCGGATGCAGTGGTGCTTCAGCTTGCAGGGAAGGACTCCCTTGTTGAGCTGGTAGAAGTCAACCAGCTGGATCAGGTCGGAGAACTTGGTGTTCCCGTCGTCCAAGCTGAAGAATGTCTGCCCCTCATCCTCGCACTGCAAGCACAAAAAACTCTTGTGTTAGAGGACCTGACCTCAGCAAGCAACCTGAGACCTATGGTCAGGAGCAACTTTGTATGCTCGTGGTTCTGTTCCTGAGGGACACAAAAAGGCAGCAATGTGGGTCGGAAAATGCAGTAGGCTGGGAAATCAGGTATCTGTACGTTGTGTAACACTGAGCAAGGGGCAAAAGCTCCCTGAGGTAGTCATAAAGAAGGGCTTTAAGCTGATCCTAACTTACTAGGCTCAGGAGGCTAGGTTTGCCAGCCGGTCTTGGTGTCCACTAAACACAAACATGCTTCGTGGACAGTCACACATCCAGGTTCTCACTACAGGGCCCAGCTATCTCCTGATACCCCTGATGTTTGCTTGGCTCCATTACTACAAGGATCATGTGGGCAAAGCAATTTTCCCAGGTACTAGGACTACTTGGTTCTACTGCAATGAAATTAGAGGACTTTGTAGTATTTCCAGAAAAACAATTACATCCTTTTTATTTTTATTTATTTACTTTTTTGTTTTCTTGAGGTAGGGTCTCATTCTAGCTCAGGCTGACCTGGAGCTTCCTATGTAGCCTCAGGGTGGCCTCGAACTCACAGTGATCTTCCTACCTCTGCCTCCTGATTGCTGAGATTAAAAGTGTGCACCACCTAGCCGGGCGTGGTGGCGCACGCCTTTAATCCCAGCACTCGGGAGGCAGAGGTAGGAGGATCGCCAAGAGTTCGAGGCCACCCTGAGACTACATAGTGAATTCCAGGTCAGCCTGAGCCAGAGTGAGACCCTACCTCAAAAAACAAAAACAAAACAAAACAAAACAAAAAAAAGTGTGCACCACCACAACTGGCTAAGAGTTATATTCTTTTTCTTTCTTTCTGGTATTTTTTATTTGGTTTTCTTTCCTTCCTTCCTTCCTTCCTTTCTTCTTCCTTTCCTTCCTTCTCTTTTTCTTTTTTTCATGCTCTAGCCCAGGTTGACCTGGATTTTACTACGTTGTCACAGGGTGGCCTTGAACCCATGGCAATTTACCTCCCAAGTGTTGACATTGGGTGTGATGCCACACCTGGCTATTAAGAATTATATTCTTAAAATCTACTTCAACACACTGAGTTTAAGTCCAGTGACAACTGTCCCCAATGGGAAAGTCACTCTCCTGTTCACATGAGCAAGGGAAACTCTAAACCTTGGTTGATGAACACATTTACTTCTGACCTTGAAAACAGTCTGTGTTCAAGGGCAGAGGCTGCAATCTTGCTATTTGGAGGGGTGAGGGTTACTTGAAGGAGTTAAAGTACACATGATGGCCACTATTGAAGATTTATTCATTTTACAGTTTATGCTGACGGAATCCAAAAATCTGTGCTAATAACATAATGCAGTGGGCTGCAAAGCAACATTTGCTCTTGCATGATAGCTCCAGTTTTGCACACGTCTGCTGGAGGCACAAAGCCAGAGCTCCACGAGGTTCCAGTAATGTCCCCTAGTGGGGGGGACAGGCAAGCACCCATTTTCTTCACCCTAGCAGGGAGATGGGATTGTCTGGCATGGTACTTCTCCCTAGTTTGTGAACACTCCCCCAGGCAGCCTCTGTATCCGCACCCCTTCCTAGCCCACAACTTCCAGTCACCACATGATTCTTGGAACTGCAGCCTAAGGTTTAGGGAGCATGTATTCATGGAAAACCCCAGGTTCAACTATGTGAAACATGTATCTAATTACTTCCAGCACTCTTGAGGCTTTTACCCTGTTCATGTACAGACTGAGTCTCTGAGAAGTAGAATTTGAACTTAGGCATACTGCAGGGAGAGTTAAACCACACTGGACAGTCTAACAATAATTGCAGTGTGGAATGAAGGGAGGGAGGGAAAATGGTTGATGAAAGTATTCTATAATGATATAGTGGAACTGTCCAAGGACAGTTCCAATGACTAGGAGGAAGGAGGAACACAGCTTCTTCTCAAGTAGGACTGTTCCTAAGCTTAAAGCAGCTAATGTCAAACTTGCTGTACACATCCAGTCTTCTACCTGCAAATTCTGCATGTGCACGTATGATGGCCCCTCCACATCTCCACCTTCTGACCTAGATCCTGCTAGTCAGGTGGCAGTTCAGTTATATAGGAACTGAAAGATCTCAGAACACCACCATCACTTTCAGCAACATTTCTAGAGAAACAATGTTTGTAAGTTCCAAGAACAAACCCTCATAGAGACTTTTGAAAGCTGCTTACTAGTGAGTTGGGAGTTATTATAGTCTTGTTATTTTATTACTTGAAAATTATGTTAGAAATAGAACTAGAAATCTCAAAAGGAAAGACTGGTTTGAAAATACAAGTACTTACAGGTAAGATCTGGAAATTTTTAATCTTCTGGTGATGACACAGTGTGAGTACAAACGCCTTTGGGTTACTCTGGCTGTCACGGAGGAGGAAAAGCCTGAGGAACAGAAAACCAGAAATTGATTGTTAACTATTTTTAAAATCCAAAGTGAACTGAATATGTATGCACGTAAACACAGGCAAGCACGCTTACACACATGCACACCCACTGAACAGGCCTCACAAAATGGGCTTGAAGCAAGGGTAAGTGGTGTTTGGGTCTTTGAGTGGCGTTCCCTGGTGGCGGCAGCAGCTCCAGAACTCAGGAAGTAATTTAGAAAGGCCGTTCTCCACTGAAGAGAATATGGCTGACTCCAGGGCTGATGTAGGGAAAAATTACAAGGGTGAAGCTAGATTGTTTTGTGCTAGAAAGTCAGGAAAGCCTCAAACAGTCATGGGGATATGTCAAAACCGTCCACAATGTAGCCTTGCTCAATCTGGGCGCCAAAATAAATCACAGATGCAATGGGTTATAACCCATAATACAGTAGGAATCCATGACTAAACACAGGCATTAAAAATAAATGAGCAAATCAATCAGGGAAAAAAAAAAACAAGCCTGTCCTTAGAGAATACCAGTGATATAAATCAAGGAGCATTGGACTCCATCTGGTAATGACCTTGGTAGCAACTGGTTAAGACTTAATAAATGCTAAAACCAGCAGATAAGAATTTGGCAAGAAACAGAGCATTGTGCATCTCAGTGTCCTACTTGTGATATTGATTTTAGAATACTAATGAACTTCATGGTACAGGAACCAGGATGAAACCATCTTCATCCAATGTTCAAATCACCACAAGAATGGGGCAAGTGGACCTCAGGTGCCTCTGGACGGGATGTGTCCAGGAGGCTGCCACGTTATTTCCCCACATGCTCAAAAATGCCCATGCCAACTCTAGCCATGGGACACAGCCTGGAGCAAAGCCAGACAGCATCTGTAGGAACTGGCTTCTGCTCCTAACAGGTGATAACTATGAAGCATGCTGGGATGGAAGAAAGAGCCCAGGAGCATACACATTTTCCTTTTGCTATGAAGGAAACCACGAGGAGCACTGGAAGGTTTAAATAAGTGTGTGGAGCAGGTAACAGAACTGTATCAATGTTAGTGTGATTGCATAAGAGAACTCCTGAGTTTTTAGAACTTTCACACAGAAATAGCTTGGAAGAAAGGAACATCCAGCTATAGCGCTTTGAGAATGAAATAGACTGTGGCATAAAAATAACTTCAAGAAGGAGTAAAACCTGCCTGGGCCTTTTCTGGATTTTTAGAGGCTGTGCCTTACAGTAACGGTCACAGCCTATCCTACGTGCTATGTCCATACCTGCAGCAGACCTGTCCATGTCCCTGGCCCAGGGTGGGGATCTCTTGGGCCATGGGACAAGGAGGAACTGTGACGTAAGCACTTACTGGTGCTGGTGTTCGCACCCTGTGCGTTCTTGCTGCTCGTCTTGATTGCCCTCAGAGAGCCACTGTATGTGCGACTGCAGGCCAACCTACTGTGTGCCTTTTCCCAGGTATCTTGTCACTCTGGCTAATGGCTGCTACCATCCACCACCCACTAGTGAATGAAGCCATCTCCAGTCCAGCCTTGCTGTGCTGATCCAGGGACAATGGCCAAATAATCACAACTGTGATTCTAAGCCATAGCAGGTTGAGACTGTTTGTTCTTAGTGAAAGGCAACTGAAATGAAGTGCATTAGCCCTTTGTTATTGCTGCTTGCTTTCTTCGTTCTTTCCTTCTTTCCCTTCTCTTCCCTTCCTCTATCTTTTCTTTTCTTTTTTCTTTGAGTCTCACTCTTGCTTAGGCTGGCCCTCACTCTGTAGCCTAGGCTGACTTTAAATTGACAGCAATCCCCAGCTTCCCAAGTGCTGGATTAAAGGTGTGTGCCACCATGTCTGGCTGGTCTATTTCTTTTTACTTGTTTAACTTTTAAGGGGGGGCAGAATTCACTTCTAGATGCAGCCTTTACAAGAATGGGTCAGAAATGCCTCTGCTCTGCTCCTAACTGGGCAAAGCCAGTATACGTCACCTCTGAGCTGGATGGACTCCTCTGTAAAATGAGGGTGAAACTACTGTCTGCTCTTCAGGGGTGTCTGAGGAACGAAGTGAAGCATACAGACAGCACACAAGACCTCAGCAGATGACAACTCCTGTCAGGGGAGCTCCTTACCCATCCACAAGACCTTGCTGCTTGATGATTCTGTGCGACTCCTCCCGGGAGATGCGGCCATGAAACCAGTGCTGAGTTCTATGAATCACTGTGGGGAAGGGAGGAGCAGTGGTAAATAGTTTGTGGTCCCTCTGCACAGAACCTTCTCAAGAGAGTAAGTCTGAAACTTGTTGCCCAGCTGTAGCAAAATGGTGCCCTCCACATGGGCACATTGCAAAGTACAGGGAGGCATAGAGGGCCAGACTGATCTACTTCATACACAATAGCACGTTTATATAATAACATGTATAACCCGCCACATTTACCTGAACTCAGAGTAGAAGGATGGAGGGGGCTTTGGCTACCCAGGATATTCATCCTTGTGCTGCGCTTCTGCAAGAGAAATGTCTGGGTCAGGTCTGAAGAGCAGAGACTGACACACACAAGTCACCCACGGTCTAACCTCAGGACAGCTGGCCGGGCAGGGAGCTGAGAAGCCACCCTCTGACCAGTGAGCCTGAGGTGTTTACTGGTTGTGGTGATTAAATACAAATGCAAAAACATCCTGCTGAATTCCTAGCCACCCCAGCCCCGAAGCAGAGTCACATTTCCCACCCAGAGTCCCACAAGAGCAACTCCGAAGAGCCTCGGCAGAAAGGCAGGGCTTCTGAAAAAGCCAGTCAGTTCTCAGAGCCCGGCCTCCCGACCCTGCACTGTGGACCTCTGCCTTTCCCCAAACTACAGTGAAGGACTGGAAATGCCTTCCAAGAGCCCTGGGCCAGTGTTTGGAACATGATCTTTACATCTCAGGAAAACTAAGAGAAATGGGTGGGAATCCTTCCATCCCCAGAGTCAAGACCTGAGCCTAGCCAGTTAAATAACTGTGCCCTGTGGAGTCCAGTCAGGCTTGGCTCTGTGCCCTCCACGGACAGCCATTGATGGTTTATCAACAGGAAAAGCTTTATGCATGAACCAAAGAGAGCCGAGAGCAGGACTGTTCTCCTCCTGTCCTCTCCCTGACAGCCAGTGGCCAGCGAGGGCAGGAGGGAGGACGTGGAGGGCCACAGGGGCCCAGCTGCTTCCAGCAGCTACTCTCGTGCCTCCTCCACCCTAACGCCCGCAGAGCCATTTGTTCTGGGAGAAGCCGAGTGTATGTGTGTAACCAGCCACAGAAAGACCGGGACTGGCATCTTACCCGCCAGGCATGGCCCTCTTCCAGAGCAGCGCTCTGGGCTTCAGCTGGATTCTCTATCACTCTTCCTGTTTGTCCAGAAAAATCCATCGCCACAAGGGAGTTCTCGGAGACACTGCGCTGCAAAGGAAAGAACACAAGTTCTAAGGGGCAGGGAAATCAGCTCTGGCCTCACGCTGAGGAAGCCAGCATGGACCAATCAGAACGATGCTGGGGAGCAGGCCACAGAGGCCCTTATTCCCCGTTCCAGGTTGAAAATTCATTGGTTAGAAGGACGTGGCACTAAAAGTGGCTTTGGTTTTTTTTTCCTGAGCAGAGGCAGCCCTGGGAGCCGGAAGGATTTGGATTGAACTGCCATTCCAGCCTGTTCGAAAACAGCAAGAAAGAACAAAGACAGACGCAAGTCTTATCTTCAGTGCAGATCACACTCCTGGGCTGTCAGCTCAGAGGCACAGGCACCAGACCTCCTATGCATCACTTGCCATCTCCTAAGAACAGGCCCTGCAGCATCTTTAGGACTGTATTTTGAGAGGACAGTGTGCTTCTATGGGCAGCAGACTGGACACAGATGTGGTCAGCCTTAAGCACAATAGGAAACAGCACCTGTAAGGCCCACAGCTTGAAGGAGCCAGAGCCCAAGACAAGAGAGACAGTGAGAGAAGCATGTATGTAAACAATTCTGCAAGAAGGCAGGCTGGGAGAGGCATGGCAGGGAAACTGCCTCTCTGAGTGTCATAGTGTGAGACTGCAATCCCTCTTCTAGAATGGACAGTGAGCTGAGGTGCCCGCAGCACACAGTGCAAGACTGCAATCCCTCTTCTAGAATGGACAGTGAGCTGAGGTGCCCGCAGCACACAGTGCGAGACTGCAATCCCTCTTCTAGAATGGACAGTGAGCTGAGGTGCCCGCAGCACACAGTGCGAGACTGCAATCCCTCTTCTAGAATGGACAGTGAGCTGAGGTGCCCGCAGCACACAGTGTGAGACTGCAATCCCTCTTCTAGAATGGACACAGTGCAGTGGCAGCAAAAAGGCACCTGACTGTGGAGGCTGTGCCTCTACTTACCACAGGTGTGGAGAAGGGAGACAGCAAGGCCTTCCTCTGCTGAGGGATGCGATAGTTCTGGTAGAGAAGCATTCCATACTGGAAAGGAAAGGTCAGAATCAGAGCCAGCATCCCAGGGGTTCCCAAGGCCTCAGCACACAGCAAACTCCACAGCTGGGAAGATTAGTGTTAAGTACGGAAGAGTGAACAAAGCCCTGCTAAAAGCCCCTTGAGCTAAACGTACTCAAGATGGTATCCTTCTATCAGCGGGGCCTCAGCACACCTGTTATCCTAGACAGGGGTGGCAATGACTTGTCTGGGAATGCTGGGGAGAGGAACAAACAGGCAGTGACAGATGTGACAATGTTAAGACCAGAACAATTAAGTTGACTGAATTCTGCTGTGGGCTAAGTACTGTACTAAGTGGTTTATTTCATTTAGTTCTCTTTATGAGATACAGACTATCATTCTATCTATTTTACAGATAATAGAACCAAAATAGCGAAATAAAATAAGTAATTGGTGGGCAAGTAAGGATTCAGGGTTCCAATGTACACAGCCTGTTCTAAAGTCACTTCCTCCCAATTGATACTCAAAATCTATTGACTCAATCTACCCACTTGGAAGATTTAAAGCAACAATGTACCAGGAAGAGGAAAATGAAGTTTTCAAGGGGATGTATCCACGGTTCTAGCTCTTGGTCCATCAGTGTGCACTCATTTCTAAAGTATCCATACAACAAAACTGCCTGGCATGGACATAGTTGCACTAAAGAATATTCTATTGACATTTTTACTTGAACAGCGAGACTCCCATAAAAGACCCTAATCTGGGTCTCTAGGTGAGCATTTCCATTTCTAGGCTCCACCTGTTGTAGAGGAGCTCTGTAATCTTTCCTTCTCTTAAGCTCTATCTCTATAAATTTTATAATAAAATCTAAATTTTATCCTCTAGTCTGTGGTTTTCAATCAGAGGACACGGATTCAGTGAAAGGTTACGTGACGGTCAGTGCCCAGCATCCTAGCACCTGAGCTATTGCCCATTTAAGAGCCGAGAAAGGCTCTAATGCTCTCAAAGACACTCCCAAATTCCCCTATCACTAACCCCAGAGGAGAATGAATGACAGGGTCAGGAGCAAGTTACAACTGTTACAAGTTGTGGTGGGATGTCAGGGCCAGTACCAAGTTATGACTGTTACAAGCCAATGATATTGAGAGATGCTTACAAATTAGTTATATATTATTTTACCAAACATGTAAATATTTTTTATGTATTTGAGAGAGGGAGAGAAAATGAGGAAGGAGAGACAGAGAGAGAGAGAGAGAGACAGACAGACAGACAGACAGACAGAAAGGGTGTGCCAGGGCCTCTAGCCACTGCAAATGAACTCTAGATGCATGTGCCATCTTGTGCATCTGCCTTACATACATGGGTCCCGCAGAATTGAACTTGGGTCCTTAGGCTTTGCAGGCGAGTGCTATCTGCTAAGCCATCTCTCCAGCCCTGCCAAGCCTTTCAACTGTTCAACGTACTGGACAATTACATTAGATTTTGCTTGAAAGGGAGAATTCTGCTGTGAAAATACTTTGAGATTAACCACATTTGAAAGATCAACTTGCAGTGAAGAGGGCAGAGAAAGGTCTAGATTAATGATGCCTACACTTTCAGATTTCATTAAAAACACAGATTTTTGGAGAGGACAGTAGCTGTGAATGTGAGTTTTTTGTTTTTTTTTTTTTTCAACTAGTTTGTTAAGTGAAATAGTAACATGTACATAAAAATTAACCTGAAGCTTCCGCTCAGTATCAAATAATATTTTATAAAATAAAGAATATTTAAAACATCAACTAGTATGGTGCACATAATCTGGGGCAGGAGAACTAAAAAGAGATGCACCCTCACCATGAACACATCAGCTTCCCTTCCAGCCTTCTGCACGGGCCTGTCTGCTTCATTCTGCCAGAGACTAGAGATACCGCTTTTCACTGACTCACTTGTCAGAGGACTGGCTGTGCACATGGGCAGGAGTGTGGGCATGTGGGTACCAGCTGGGAAGGAGGGGCTGAGGGTGCTTGTCAGCAGCCCACTGTGATTTGCAGAGTCCTTCCACCTCAGGTATGCCTAGTCTCCTCCGACCCTGAGCCATCACCTGTCCTAAAGCTTGAGACGTGGGCCCATGGGAAGCACTCAGCACACGTACCCAAGCATCAGACTACGTGGCACTGTCCTGCACCATTTTCTCACTGCTCTGAGATGACTTTAGTTCCTGCATTTAGAATGTGCCTTTGAACAGAAAGAGAAGAGCTCTCACGTCTTAAAGAGCTGTGGAGTGTTCTTAGAGCCAGCTGACATCCTGTCACTTATATAAACCTTAAAACTGGCTTAGAAACAAGAGAAATGTATTGCTAGAGTAAATTCCTCACCCCTAGTGCCCAGAGGCCATATGGCAATGGACTGTCTTGGTTGTCTGCACTGGTTGGGGTGATCTTGTGTGCACAGGCCAGGAACACTGCTCAATGTCCTATAATGGAAGAGCCACCCTTTCTGCCAACAAGGAAGCAATGTCCATTACATGTTAAGAGAAAACCTGGCTCCATTCTTAAATGAAGTCCTCTGTTAAGGCCATGCTCAGGAGGATGTGTAACTATACTTAATGAATAAAATTCTGGGGTTGAAGAGTGGAAACACCATGGACATTTTTGTGCCAGGACAGACCTACATCTATAGTTGCTTGTTCTTGAGGATATGTGGCCACTACAGCCCATGAGCCACATTCACATACCTTGAGGAGCCTGAAAGCTGTCATCCAGCATGCGCGGATTTGCTCATCTTCTGCGCAAAGCAGTCTCAGCTCTTTAGTTTCAGTCTTAACTTTGTTTGGCTAGAAGAAGTGAAACAATAATCTGATCAGTGCCACAGTGAGTAGGAAGCACGCCGAATGTTTAAGGGAGGGTTGCACTGCATTTGAACTGAAGATAATCAGCCACATGACACTCCGGGGGGAACCTGTTCCTTGAAATTGCTCTTCCTTAACTGGGAATGTCCGTGGAGACACAGCAAAATAAACCATCACAAGGTGGTGAATATGGTAACTGTGACTGGGAAGGAGGAAGAAGCCCACTGGCATGGGGAGGATGAGGGTAGCCACAAGGACAACCGCCTCCTGAGTTACAGAGATTTTCAAAGTCACCTAGAGCTCAAGGAGGTGACTGGGTGAGGGCTCATCCAGGTCAGCTGGCAGGAAGGAGGCCCTGAAGGTCTTAGGGATATTGGAGGATCTAAATAGCAGTGATGTGGTCAATCCCACATATACTCATGACCCGAGGCCTACAAAGAAGGTACCAGCTCATTCAGTAGCTGCAGGTGACAGACCTGGTGTCAGGCCAGGGGACTTCTCTCCTGACCAATTTCCTCTGTTCTCCTAGTTTTAAGTCACCAAGCCCACTACCTGGTATTCTCTATCACATGCCTGATTTTCCCAAGTATCTGGGCTACTCAAGGACTACTAAGACACGAGTATACATTAATGTCTTTGTAGAAACAACTAAGGTTCACCTGGCTGGTTAGCACAGTTGGTTAGAGCAATGTGCTGATGGAAATAAGGCCAGCATGAAGGTGTATTTCTGTTAAAAATCACATATCTAGAACCAAGTACTGGCAGGAGTGGAACGCAAGGATGTGGCTCCCAATTCCCACCCATGGGAAGTCTCCAGGGGAGGGGTACCTTGATGCAGAGCCCATGGTCTGTGGGTGCACCGTACTGCTTCTTCCCAGAAATCAGGGAGAAGATGTTACTCTCCTCCAGGTCAGCCAGAAGCTGCAGGTGTCTGGGTTCCTGCAAAACAGAATCCAAGTGACGTGCAGGATCGTGTTGTCCCAGCACAGCAAAGAGCATGGCAAAGGGCAGTGTGTGCACGATCACACCCATCTCCTCACTGACATTCTGGATGCTGTGGCCACCGTGTGAAAGAAGTGCTAGGGAGATGGCTAAGTAGTCAAAGGTACTTGCTTGCAAAGCCTGTCAGCCTGCTTTCAATTCCATGCACCCACTGAAGCCAGACACAAAGTGGTGGGTGTATCTGGCATTTGCAGTGGCATCAGACCTGGTGAGTCCATATACATAAGTATACATGTAGAACCAAATAAATAATGAAAGAAACAAAGAAATGAGGAAGTAAAGACATGCTAAATTAAGATCAACTTCATCTAGCCCTACCTCCAAACCCACGTCTCAACTTTTCTGACACAAGCCTGCTGGCATGCATTTGTATTTCTGCCAAGTGAAACCCCCATGACAGACATCAGGGAACAAGTAGCAGAAAGTCTGTAGCCCGAAGTCAATGCTCAGAGCGCATTCCACGGGCAGAGCTGGTGCACCTCTTGGGTGCTGTGTGGTGACAGTACAATTGTACCTTGTCTGTCCCCTGACCCTTATCCTGAGTGCTCCCACCAAGTGCTTTCCCTGCTCAAGCTCACAAGATCTTTGTGGCCTCAGAGGGAAGGGGTAGGAATAAACCACAAACAGTAGGAATAAAGAAGCCACGCAGGGTGTCTGAAGTTAGCCTTTTCTGCTTTTAGCAGGTCATGACCCTCTCTGAAGATGGTGCCCATTCTTTTTAGATTATCAGTCTGGCAGCTAACTACTGATGCCGCAGAGCTGCACAGGTCAGCCTGGTGCTTAGAATCCTCCCCTAGGACCCTCCAGCTCCTTCTCCTTCTCCTTCCTAGCAGAAGCAGAAGAGACTACAGCTCTTTAAAGAAATAGCTGGCTAAAGTTGGCTGGATGCAACTGTGGCATGGCCACAAGAAGAGCAGGCCCAGTGTGTCAGGAGTCCCACAAGGTCAGCACTGCACTTCTGCCATGTGCAGTTCTTGTGCTTCTCTTCCATCCTCTCCGTGGAGTGGGCACACACAACTGCACGCCACATCATGACACCCCCAGGAGAACACCAGCCAGGAAGCGTCACCTGTGTGTGACCATGGGACCACCTGGTTTTATGCACATGGCATGATCTTTAAAACTTGCTCAATCATGGCCAAGAGCATGCCTTTGCTCACGAACGCAGAGCAGCAGCAACCTATGGTCACAGCGGACCCCAAATTCCTGCAGTGATGGAGGCATCCTCAAGGTCTGTGCCTAGCACACAGGAGGGGTCCTGGGCTGGGCAGGCCATGGATACAGGAATGATGTGACTTAGTGGTACCTACGTCTACATCACCACATAGTTTACAAGCCAGCGTACACTGCTAACGCCGAGTTCAGCTATTTAACAAATAGCTCATCAGTAAATTAGCATGACCCTGGAGGAAGCTCAGCTTAGGGCACCAGGGGAACCAGTGCTGGGGTGGAGGGTTGACGACTCACTTTGGAGGTTCCCTTTGTGGAGCAATAAAGGCCAGATCTGCGTAAGCACACATACAGCTTCTTCCATGACTTCCTTCCCATCTCCTTCACATGCAAAAATCCTTGGATTTCAGGACAGCTACTGGAGTTCAGAAAATTCTACGGGAAAGAAGAAAAATTTTAAAAATCAGACACTACTCATAAAATAAAGCATTTACATTATTCCACATAGCTGACATTTTCTGAATTTTCAAAACACTTTTTGGTGGCCAGAGCTTTATCCTTTCAAAAGTCTTACAATCACAATCAGACTGTTGCTACACAGAACAAAACTAGTGCTGAAGCAGGCACAAGCACACAATCCCAACAGTGGGAACTCACGATGTCACACGTCTCCTTATAAGACAGAATATTTATGGATTTTGCTCCCTATTCAAAATTTCCAAGAAATGTCTGGTCATCAGAGCTAAGGAAGTAGAGCTAAGACGACTGCCTAGGGGCACAGAGGACTGAGAACAAGCACCGAGCTGCCGACTTACATGCACCCTTCCAATGCAGAGGCGCAGCAAAGCTGTCTATCTGTATGGGAAGGGCCCTGGACGCCATGGTGAGCGGCCACTCACTGTGCCAGCTAACTTCTTGTACAGGCAGCCTTACAAGCGAAGGTTAAGAGCAAACAAATGACAGCTCACACTTTTTATGGGAAGAAGCCAAGAGCCAGGTCACAACCAACAGTACAGAACTGACATTAGTGGATCCTCTACTCTGGCTGGGGAGCACCCCCAGCTCCCTCTCACAGGTGGGAATGCCAAAGCAGAAAGAGTCCTGGGCAGTGGGCTCTCGTTCTCCTATCATAATAGACCATGGCACATCCTTACAGAGAACACCAATCTTCTCCAAGTCAAGACACCTGAAGAACAACTTGCATCCCATTGTTTGCCTGTGTGGATGGAAACTGAGTATGGACATTTCTTGTCAGAACAGATGGGTACTATGGCTGGCTCTGTGGCATGTGTGTGGAGGGGTGGTACTTCTAAGGGGTTGATAACTGAACACTGATGCTCTTTTCTTTTGGATGGTAGGAAGAAACCTTGTGCTCAACAAAGCAGGAAAGAAGGGCCCAGGAACAAAAATGAGCTGCTACAGGCTGCGTTAGAGATGGGCTTTCTCACTTGGACACTGCGTGCAGACGAATGCTTGTGCGCAGCTGCAACACTCCCTTCCCTTCCCAACCCTCAAGAAGAATGTGGCTCCACGCTGAACAAGCACCCTTGGCAGCTCTGTCCCTCGGAAAGAAAGGGAAGGGCTAGGTTTTCCTGGGACACATTTTAGTAAGCAGAGGAAGATTAAAGCAGGTTTCCTTAACACAGAGTAAGTTACTTTTTTGTTTGTTTTTGAGGTAGGATCTCACACTAGCCCAGGATGCCCTGGAACTCACTCTGTAGTTCCAGGCGGGCCTCAAACTCACAGTGACCCTCCTACCTCTGCCTCCTGAGTACTGGGATTTAAGGTGTGCGCCACCACGCACGGCTTTAGCTACTTTTCAAGGGACTTTGTGATGACTCAGTCACTTTTTACTATGAAAAAATTCCAGTAGTTTCGTAGGCATTTCTAAGCTGCTGGACAATGCCATGTCCTGAGGACTGATGTTTCTCCATCTTGCCCTCCCATCCCGCACTGAGGTGGCATTGCTAGGACTGCTTCTAAATGAGAGAAAAGTCGGTCCTGTGTGTGACTGCTTAGTTTGCTTTCAAAGAGCCTGGCTACATATCCATCTCTTATCACTACATTTATTTCCAGTTACTTTAAACCCTACTAGTGGCCAAGGTTATCATGAGATTGAAAGCACACTAATGGGCCACCGCCACAGTTCCAGGAGGACTTTTCTCTATAAACTAGTTCAGCAGGGATTCTATTTTTGCAGTACCTGCAAAAGCTGAGTCTGACCACCATTGGACTGTTGGCACCAAGTCACCATCTGCTCTGGGAAGAAGTTCTAAGGAAACACAGAAAAAAGGTGAAGACTAGGAAAATCATATTTCTAGATTTGCCAATAATAAAAATTCCCCACAGGTATGACCATGATCATGATCACGTGTATTTTAAATGGCAGTCCTTTTTATCCTCTTATCAAAACCTTCTTTAAAAGCCTATATTTAGTTATCTCACTGGGCAGATCTAGATTCTACTATGTTTAATAAAGAATTTATGATGCGCACTATGGCAAAGGTAATGATTCAGTGACACAGTGTGTGTGGCGTGACACACTTCCTCCTTGGGCCAGGGATGCCGCTCTGCGGTAAAAGCCGAGTCGGGCATGTATTACTCCAGTGCTGCAAGGAAACCAGAACCAAGCAGGAAACACTGAACAATAAGGCAAACGCAGCTGCATGCTATATTACTCAGAAAGAGTTATCACAGTGCTTTCTTTTCAAGAAAAAAGCAGAGAAAATATCAGAGCCAGCAACGGATGCTGGTCTCCTCCCTGAGCTGACGTCATTCAGCGTGTGACTCAGGACAAAAACAAACGCTACTGAAGTCATGGGGCTCCCTCTTCTGCTTGGCCACAGGACATTTCTCCCCCAAACAGAAGAGGATAGAAAAATCAATGAGTTGACGTCAGTATGACAATCATATTGATTTCTCTGCTCATTCTTCAAGATCATATCTGCTTTTTACAAAAAGTAGTATGTTTCTTCTGTAGAGTTCATGATCAATTTGTTCCAACTTAACTGTGAATTTTCAAATTAACTGAAAATGCTGAGATGCTCCTCTCTTGCTTTTCCCTGTCCCTACATGGGGAAGAAGGTCACCTTCATCAGTCACAGTGATGCAGACTAGTTGTGAGCAAGGACTCTCTTGTTCAAGGCAACTCAGGTTCTCAACCCCACATGCTTCTCTATAAACCTCACCTAGTCATTTGATAATCAGATATTGTTTAACCCAAGGACAAACTTGAAGATTTCAAGAATCCCAAACCCCAACCCTGAAAAGATAAGACTCACCATAGGATTCTTAAAAAACTCATACTTTGCATAATTCTTCCTGAATAAAAATTTACTTTCACTTGCCATGGTGCCCTCCACTTGGACCACCAGCTCATGGTCTTCCAAGCACCTCTCTGCAGGGGGAAGCATCATATGTGAGACAAGGCAGCAGAAATATCAAGGCAGTTTTATAAGTTACAGACCTGACTTCCTGTTCTTTCAACACTGGGAATGAAGATGAGGTCAAGAACTAAAACTAAATTTAAAGTACTCTTTCATATATTCTCTAAAACCTAAAATAGCTCTTAAAATACAGTAAAATGGATGCACAATTCAGGTTTTAATACTGACACATACGTATTTCTTGTATATTTAACATCAACAACATTGAGAGGGTCAAATGATTTTGTCCTTGTATAATAAAATTTTAGCTCATGTAGCTATCCAGCTATCACTACAGGGAAAAAAATTCAAAGACAAAGGAAAGGAGGGCAGTCCCTGAACAAAGAGGGCTTGTAAGGAGAAGAGGTAGAGGAGGCAAGGCCAGGGGAGCTATGGGTTCCTTGAAACTTCGTTTCCTGAGCCTGCCTTGGGGGATATAATAGAGCAGCTGGGACACAATGCTGACAGCAACAGAAAGTACCAATACACTTATCTTCCACTTGAAGCCATGGAATATTTGCACCAATTGGATAATAAGTGAAGTCAAAGAAAACATACTATACACAGAACATTCATTGTGTATGATGTACGTGCACACACATATACACACCTCAGAATGTCTTATTGAAGTAGTCTGGAAAGTCTGGTTTATTCCCCTCATGGTTTGAACCTCTGCTTCCATGGGGAGCATGAAAAACTTAGCTTGCTTCCCACTAATTGGAACAATATGTTGGAAAAGCTACGCTTTTCTGCTATCTGACAGAAGTCACAGCCCCTCCTGTGGAGCTCCTGAAAAGCTCTACTGAGGGGGCCCTGGCAACACAGGACTAACCACGGCAGACAATGGATAAACAGTGTGAACAAATCCACCGCAGGCTCAGCGTGGTTCTGATGCCAACATGGCACACACAGATTAAGGCGCGATGGAGTGGACACAGGGCAATTCTGTCCTTCCAAGCTCCTACCTCCTTTCATGCTGCCAGAACTGAGTCTCTAGAAAAGTCTCACCTGGGAGGAAAGGGACAAAGCTTAGGGAATAATCATTTCCAAGTTAAAGTGATCTCAGAATTTGGAAAAAGAATTTGTGTCCACAGAGGACAATGAAGCCATAGTCACTCCTCCTTCACAATGGGTCACAACTGTTACCAGAGGCAATTTCTGGGCTGAGTCATCCTTGGCCTTCATTTTGGTGTTACAAGAAGATGTTTTGGTACAAACACATTTAAAATCAGAATTTGTGAAAGAAAGGGAACTTGTCCCATGGCTTCTAGGAAGCTCACAGACCTCGAGTGAACGGCCACATTGGACACCACCAGCGAGCCTGGAAGAGTTCCCACTACCCCTGCCTGGGAGAGAATTCTGCTTGTAACACTTGAATCCAAACACAGTCCTTATGTTTCTATAGGGCAGAATACAACAACTAAATATAACCTAAGCATTGACAAAAACTGCGCTGCTTGCTTAAAACAAACAAACAAACAAAATACCCCCTAACAAAACAAAACAAAACAAAAACTCAGGCCTTTTAGGGAGAAAACAAGGCAAAGAATTCCATTAGGAGTGTTACTCAGAGAAAAATGTCATTCTGTAACAAAAGAATGAAACACAACTTACTGGTCATTGGTTTACAGAAATATATATATATATATATATATATATATATATATATATATATATATATAATTTTTTAAAACCAGTTTAAATAATAAGAAAGAAAGTAGCAGCTACCTGAGTGAGGATAAGATGGACAGTTCTGAAGCAAAAGGTATTTTTGTTTCCAAAGAACCAGAGTCCATGGAGAGTCTCCTAAGGGCCTACTAGCTCCAATCCTGCAGGACAGCCCCTTCACTCCCTACACTGTCCTGGAAGGCACAAGGCTCAAAGAAAAGCAATGTATGCACACAATGGATGGGGTGAGGGTATGGAGCCTGAGGAAGGAGGTGGGGAAACTTGGGATATGCTATGGTCTCAAGATGACTGCCAAGTCAACCTATTCACCCCCAAGGAGCAGGCTTCTCTCACTCTTGACCCCACAGGGGCCTAAGCTCTCCACCTATGGCTTTTCAAGCTAGCCAGCCTTGGAATCCATTCCTGTTTTCTTCCTTAGGTAACAGGGAAATAGAGGACAAAGGCCAGGCGAGCCCTTCCTCAGGCATTCCGAGCTGCTAGTCTTGGGCAGCCACCAACTGCCCCTGGCAAAGCTGTTGCCTCACGTGGCTGCCTACAAATGACCTGCAGTTCTATGGGTCCTAAGTAAAACTGGAAAGCTCTTTCTTTTCATGACAGTGCCAATCCACTTGTGTTCATGTGGAAGAGGGGGGGACACTTTAAAGGACATTCATACTTTTCACATTTCTGAAATGAAGTCCAGCATTGATATCACTGGTCTGCTCGGTAAGAGACTTGAACATCACATAACTCCAAAACAAGACTTGAGCTTCCTTGTCTTAAATCTGCTACTTTGTGAGTCAGCAGAAACCTGCAGAGCCCAGATGCTGTGAAGAGACCACGCACAGCATTTTCAAGTTCATGGGCAGGGGCCCGAGGACAGCACACGGGCCCACGGAGGCTCCTCATCTGGGCACAGGGGATCAAAAAGGGCGGGATTTCTCTTCGAGTGCCAGGTATTAGCATCGAAGACATAGGAGATGTGGGTCTCTAGGTATTGTGACAGCTCACATGACTGTAACAAACACAAAAGTCTTAAACAGCCTAAGAAAGCCACTGCTCCTCCTAAGTTACTCCAGCTGAACGCACAGGCCCATGGGATTCCTCAAGTCCCTGCAACTCACAGGGTTTAGGGGACCGTCTTCCCCTTCCTGTGCCCTCTGCCAAGTTTCTCATCCTGCAGTACCCACCCTTCACGTTTTGCCTGATACACATGATGACTCAGGGCCTGGAGGTGAGAATCCTGCACCAGTATATGTGGCCCTATACAGCCAGGGATAGAATTTATCTGCAAGTCCATTTTCAAGTTCAGGAGGTACCACAATGATTTTCTGCTCATTTAAATTTGCATTTTGCAAAATTCCTTTAAAGAGTAAGCCTCAGGGTCCCCAGTAGGTAAGACTCATAGGAAGTGTGAACTAATTAGAAAGAGAACATTTAAAGGGACAGGCGGACTGGAGCAAGGCTGATTCTGGACTCAACTCAGAACGGACTGGACTCACCTAAGCTCACCAACTGCTAGGGGCTTTGCTGACCAAGGACAAGGTTTCTCACTAACTCTCCAAGGTACTTCAAGTGACACATGCCTTTTAGAGGTGACGCTGGGAAGGGCCATGGCCTCCTGGCTCATAGGTATCTATCTGCCTCTACTTATCCACTGGTAAGGAAGACTGGGCAGGAACAAATCCTACCGACCAGACATGTGATCTGTACAGTAAAGCAGGGGGACCACTATTCCTGTGTCTCCACAAGTCCACTGGATGACCAGTGTTCCCATCAAGGCTCTGCTCTTCAGCAAAAAGGGAGTCACATCATATGTGCTATCTTGGGGACTGTTTCCCACATTTTCCAAATTCATTATACCCTTCTGCATATAGAAAAGATGTGATGCTCTGAATGGTCTAATATTTTAGCTGCTAAGATCAACACAGTAATTGTGTTTTGAAGGCCTCAATCTGAGGCCACATATAGAGCAAAAGTAATGTTAAGAATGAGATCCTTATGCCCTGAGTTCTCAGAGATTTGGATCACACTATCCTTAAGAATCTGTCTAACAGAGAAACGTGAATGCACTGTCTCTTGTCTGTGCTGCCATCCCTGGAGAGAAGACTCAACACTGAATTTCCAAAGACTTGTTTCCTATGGAGATATAATGCCTGGCAGTGAGCACAGGTGAGGTCTGACTGACTGAATGCCCAAAGGACCGAGCAGCATACTAGAAAGCAGCATCCATTATGAAGAATTCCCCACAAGGCTATGACCCATCATTCCAAGACAGGGTAGGTCAATGTTAAGAGACCTATGGGGCCCTTTGAAAGGGACCCCACAGCCTTGAAATCTTCCCACTAGTGGGACCTTCACAATGGACTGCTGCTGAGTAATAACATAAGTAATTTTCCCCCCTAGATAACAACTAATTTTTTTAAAATTTAAATGATGGGCTTGGACTGTGTACACAGAATACCCATGTAGAGAAGTGAGGGGGCTGGGAACGCAGAAGTGGAATGTGTTCTAGGGGTGCTGCCCTTACTCGATGGTATGAATTGGTGATTCTTAAAACCTTACATAATCCTCCCAAAACACTGACAAACCGGAAAATGTGTTCACTTGTCCCTAACAAGAAAAGAACTGGCCTGGGGAAAGACAACCAAGGAACAACACTGGAAGGGACTTTATCTCCACATTCTGGCCCTGTGTAGCTCATTATTATTATTATTATTATTTTGCCAAATGAAATCTAAATTTTAGTCCAAATGTTCCTGTTTCTTTAAAAATCATTTCACTTGCTCCCTTCCTTTTCTCCATTTTTGTGATTTTAAAATATTGTCCCATCAAAGTATATGAAACCTATTTATGAATAAGAACAAAGAAAGGATCACAGAAATATCACATCTTAAGAATACTCTATGTACCTGGATATTGATTTTTTTCTACTTCTTCAAAATAAAGAGTTCCTTATTTGGTAATTTCCAAAGTTCCAAGGTCTATTATCTCGTATATGGAAATCGGAGGCTACATTAAATACTTGAATCACAATTTCTAGACTGTCTCCTGTTTGTTAAGCACTTCATGGAGATCTGTACTCATTTTATCAATGCTCTGTGTGCATAGTTATATTCACATAATAGGTGACTTCAGGAGTACCTTTCTCAGTACTTTTTACAAGAGAACTGCGGCATTTGACTGACTTTAAACACTGTTTACTCTACTTTGGTCCAATTAGGCAGACTCATTCTTGTGTTCTCTCTCTCTTTTCCTCTTCTGGTTTCTGACTATTACTTAATTTCTAAGTGATCTGTGTGTCAAAAGATACCACTGATTGCCTTATTAGACCACTGTAGGATCCACTTACGAGCTTGGCAGGAGTCAGTTCATTTCCATGGTAACAAGTGTGACCTCCCTTGTATGCCACTCCCTGTGGAGCAGGTGAAAAGATCTGGCAGAAGGTGGTCAGTAAAGATAGAAAAGCTCTGTTGTCACACAAGAATTCTGGCTGCCAGTTCAGTCATCAATGGGAAAAAAATCTCTGTGATGGTTCATCTTCACTGTTAACTTGAATGAACTTAGAACCACCCAGGACACATGCCTCTGGGCATGTGTGTGAGGGTGTTTCCAGAGAGGAGGGAAGACCCTCCCAGATTGTGGGTGGCATCATTCTGTGGGCTGTGGTTGCAGAATGAACAAAAGGAAGCAGCAAACTGAGTGCCAGAATCATCTCTCTCTGCTTCCCGAATGTGACCAGCTGCCTCCCGTCCTTGCTGCCACGGCCCCCCTGGCTTGATGGGCTGTACTGCCCAACTGTAAGCCAACATGATCCTTCCTTCCTTAAAACGGTTTTGTTGGATATTCTGTCACAGCAACAAGAAAAACACTAATATAATTAGCAACAGCAGCTTACTTCCGAAGCATCCCAGGTCAAGTATTTGAAAGTCCAGGGAGAACTAGAAAACAGTGACTGAAAGTAGTAACTCAAATTTATATGGCATTATTTACACTTAAATTACAGATTATCTGTTGGCAGAATGCTCCCCAGTTAAATAAATATTTTGAGAAATGGAATACATGGGGGAATTATAATTTAATTGAGTGAACATTCTGGTCTTCAATACCTACACATGCTTTGCAAGGTGCAGATGCTATGCAATAATACTACACACATCTGAGAAGCTTCCTTACCTGAGACAGACCACCTGAGTAAACAGAACAACATATCTCAGTGAATTCTGGGAACAGTGCATACTTTCAAATATTCCATGATATAAAATATGCCGTTGGTTCCCTAGGCACAATACACATGCGCGTGTACACACGTGTGCACACACAGTGTCAGGCATCACTAATGAGCTGAGAGAGATGCCATTCAGGCATCGTACTCAGGTGCTTGTGACTCCCAGCGGCTTCCATGCTTGGCTGCAGCCGGGAAGCAGGGCTCTTCCTCCTACCAGCAGGACGAGCTTTCTCTGAAGATGGGCGGCTGCAAACCAGTGTGCTGAGTGGCTGGTTCTCCTCAAGGTACTTCCTGCTCCAACACACAGGTAGGCAGAAACCCCAGAAGGCTCTGACAGCCAGGAAGGAGAAAGATCACAGGGACCCTTCTCACTGTAACTCAGCCCTCGGGAAGTTACCACTTCACCCACCTACAATGAAATTCTCAGAGCATGTGAGGGAGAAACGTGAAATTTCACAGAAAGTGAAGAGGCAGGGTCAAGGGCACACATCCACTACCTGCCAATTTGCATTTGGCAGAGCTACATTCATCGGATTCACACCGAGGTCCCCAGGGCCATTAGAAGCCAGGCCATCCGTGCCCTACCTAATCCGAGGTGTGGGTGGTGCTCCACCAGGGTCCAGCTGTTGTCATCCACACAATGACTTTTGTAAACCAGCAGCTGGCACAGGTCCCTGGCTGTCATGTCTGTTGGAATCTCCACCACTTTGCTCGTCCCATCTTCACTAAAGACTTTAACATCCTGCAACATAAAGAGGGGACAAGTACAGATAAAACAACTTCACATTTACAAAAATGAAAACCAGGCAAAATGAGACAGAAAAGTAAAAACATTAGCGTTTCAACACACAAGAGATTGGTTTTCTGGCTCATTGAGGCCTCACATGGAGGCCTGGGGGACCTGGGGACTTTCTTTCCTTTCCCCTTTCTAAATGTGGAGGATCTTTCCTTCCCTTCCTCCCGCCCACTCTCTCTCTCTCGTTCAGTATGGCCTGACTGGAATTCACTATGTAGTGTCAGGCTGGCCTTGAACTCACAGAAATCCTCCTACTGTGGCCTCCTGGGTGCTGGCATATGTCTTTCACATTTACCCGAGTACATCTGCCACGTTTCCTGCCCAGATTATCTATGGTTCCACTTTTCTCGTTTTCTTTTCAGTCCTACTGCATTTTTCTTGAAGCTCTCTCCTTAACCTGTCACTCCATGGCTAGTCCCTGAGAGGCCTGCTTTTAGTCTAGGCATTAGACACTAACACGGGCTTTGCCACAGGCTGACCTTCAATCCTTTGAGATATCCACGGGAGGCCAGGTTGGCAGGACAAGACAGGGTAGTGCATGATGGGCTGAAGGTTGGGCCACCCTGTGCACTACCTGATGCCCATGGCAGAGGACAGCACAAAGGCACACATATCCAGTTATGGGCATCTATTCTTGATATTTTTTTTTTTTTTCTGAGCACTTCTTCAAGCTACAAACCAATCAACCTCCAAGACAGAACTCTAGAGAAGCCCTCACACACCCTAGCAGTAATGTGATGGGTAAATGCTGGTGGCTACAATGGGGCCATCTGTGCCTGCAGCAAATATGTAAGGCACAAGGCTAATACTGTATGCCATACTAGAGTCCTGTCACAGGAATTCTTAAAGCATGGTTCTACGTGGAGGATTCTGTGCCCCCTCATCACGTGGGCCATGCTGGGGCTCATGCACCGAGCAGATGAAGACTGCTTCTTGGATGAGCCCCTGCTACCGTCCACCGATCAGATCAGGAAGTAAGAGGCACCGCTCTTGAACCGGTCTGTGAAGATGCTACCAGGAAGGAGTAAGGAGGGAGGAAGACCTTACTTCAGAGTGGGCAGCCCTTCCAGTGTCAGCCTATGGCTCAGGTAGTGCAGAGGACAGGCCGTGTCTGCCGCCGGCCGCCCTGGCTCCTTGCTGAAAGTGCTTCTGCTCTGTTGTCGCCACTCTTTGTGGACACTAGAACCCAGCCTCCTGAGTCTTCCACTGTGGACCAGCGGCTCTCCAGGAATACGCCAGGCCTTTGCCATTAGACTGGGACTGCTGAAGTGTCCAGCTTTATGGAACAAACAGCTATGGGGTTCTCAGACTCTGCAGCCTGCACACATCCACTGCTGGACTGCCCAGCTTGAATCCTGCAAGCCAGCTTAATAAATCCCCTCTATACTATATATTCATGCTGTTAGCTAGAGAGCTTACACTTGTACAATATATTTCACAGGCCTGTGTAAGGACCTGGGACAAGGGCTCCTGGCAGCAGCCTGGGTCCCCTTGGCTCACTGAATGCTCTCCTTTCCCAGGGTGGACACAGAAGGTTCTTTCAAGCATGTCAAGGCTCCTGCAGGCAACCAGTGACAGGGTAAGGAGGATGCTGGAGGCAGGTCTACAGTATTCCAGTCCAGAGAAAGCAGACCTCAGAATGGTGAGATGCAATAGAAAGCTCTACTTGGGAAAGTCAACTCTTAAACCCTCAACTTCCTTCCACTATCAAGAAACCAAATAACTAATTGCTTTAAAAATGAAATAGTAATATGAAATAGGGCAGCCATAATTATGTCAACAGGATGGAACTTTTAGAGTTGTGTATTTGGGGAGTGGGGCTGCTTTGCTGAGCTGGCCCATGGCTACATCCTGTTGTAATAAATGTTTCATTGTTGCCAAACTTTATGTTGCCATTTACTATACATGCAGCACATAGGGAGAAACAAAAGCCCCATTATTTGCAAACCTAAGGAAAGTGTTTAGAAACACTTAGGGCTGAGGAAGTCTGCCCCACAGCCTTCAACTTCACTTTGGGATGCCTGGCTTTTTGCCTCCTTGGTCCTGAGCAGGTGGGGCCTTCGGGCTTTTCTGCTCCCAGTCTCGGCACAGTCTCCTGTGACAGACAGACCTGCTGCAGCTGGCGGAAGCAGAGGCTCTGGGAATCTTGTTACTGAGTTCAGAAGACCTCCTGACTTCGGCTGCCTGGCGAAACCCTGCCAGAGGCTCAGCTATAATCACTTTGTAAAAATAGAAAATGGGCCACTCTCGGCTGTGTGCTGCCTCCCCCACCCCACCCTGAGCTGTCTGTAGTGTAAGATGTCTCTGGGCTGGTGACCTAGTCCCTGGGGTGCAAGGCTGACCCAACGTCACTGAGGTCCTCCCTCCCACACACACCACCACCGTGACTGGGGCGGGCATCTGCACCAGAAGGTCTTGGACCCCAAACCGCCTTCACTCATCACTGATGTCCGGTTTGCTTCTTCAATCAAAAGCTCTTGTAGGATACAGGCTGGGGTTTTGTCATCCCAGAAACCTCTCGTAAATGCCGGTGGGTAACACTTCTGGAGAAGCTGGGCTGCAGTCAAAGGAGCAGGAGCATGGGAGCAAGAAGGGTGGGAGCAGGACGGCCATGCCGAGGCAGGGAGAGGAAAGCAAGCCTTGAGGTCAACGTCGTGGCCCAGCCCCGGCAGAACGGCTTCTGGAAGCAGCAGTTTTCTTTCCCAAATCCTGGAGACAGGATTTGAACCTAGGGCTCATGAGCTCTATCCTTTTTTCTTTCTTCTTCCTCTCTTCTCACCCTTCTCTCTCCTCCTCCTACTTCCCCCTCATCCTCCTCCACCAACCAGCTTCTCAGCACCATGAATCTTACTGACCTGAGTCTCTAAGAATTTACACAGAAATGTTTGAGCCTAAGTGTCTCTAATACCCATAAGCTGGCTGGGACAAGAGGGGTGTTTGATGCCTAGGTGCATCCAATTTACTTTAATCTAGGACAGGACTGACCAGAATAGGCTAAATTAATTTTAGCAGAAAAAAAAAAGTAATTCTACCAACCTTTTGTCAACTGTGCTCTAAATAATGGTGTGACTGCATGGCCCCTGACCATCTAGAGAAACCACACTAATGAGTTCAACTACAATGACTCCAAACTACTTTAAACTGGTTTCCAGAAACTGATGGAATCCCTATGGTTATCAATCTCAATTAAAATAACTAAAATAGTTTTCAAAACTCAAGCAGGGTGTGAACAGGACTTTGGTCAGGGTAAAGGTCTCCCAAGGCAAGCAAGCCTCTATACCAGCTTAACAAGCTTGTCTAGAGAGAAGATTCTGCTCTGCTTATTGGTGAATGCCGTGGTTTGAATGTAAAACGTCCTTCAGCCCCAAGTGCTCATGACTAAGCTCCCTACTTGGTCCCCAGTTAATGGAGCTTTGGGGCGATGTGTCAATGGGGGTGGACCTTGAGGTTTCTCAGTCCATCCCACTTGCCAGTGCAGCTCATCCTTACTGCTGCATCTCTGGGCTGGAAGATGTGAGCCAGTTGTTATGTTTTTTCTGTCATAGTAAAATTTCCCCTCAAAACTGTAAGCCTAAAATAATCTCTTTCATCTCCTAAACTGCTTCTAGCAGGGTGTTTTGCCCAGCCATGAGAACTGCTAGAGAGAAATGGTATTAAGAAGTGGGAACCTTGCTGTGATGAAACTGACCATGTGGTGTTTGATCTTTTGGAACTGGTTTGAGGGAGGAATATGGAAAAGATTTGGAACTTTGGACTGGAGAAGCCTTTCAGTGCTGTATGCAGAGGTTGATGGAATATTTTGGTGAGAGTCTGAAAATCTGAAATGCAGACAGAGTGTGGACCGCGAAGGCTTTGGCTTGTGAGGTCTGGGAGAGGAAAGATTTTTTTGGAACTAGACTACTGGTGGAGAGGCTGGTTGCACTCCGCCCGTATCCTGAGAATTTGAGCAAAGCTGAATTGAGAAGCAATGGACTGGTGTGCTTGGTAGAAGGACATAGGAGAAAGGTGTGAAAACTACAAAGTCTGGTACAGAAAGACATGTAAGCAAGTTTGAAGTCTCAAGCACAGAGACTGGTATTAGGCCTTGCAAGAGGCAACTGTTAAACAAGGAGCTTAGTGCTGCCATCACAAAGGGCCCAGCTCTTCTCCCTTAGGATAATGGGGAAGATGCCCTGAGGCCACAACCCATGGATGGCTCAAGCTAATAAGAATGCTGATTCTTTTGAAAGCAGGGGCCTAAAGGGAGAATAATGAAGGAGTTCCTGCTCCTTGTGGTTACCCCCACCTTGGATTTACATATTTGATGGTGAAGTCCACCTGGTATTGGTTTTAGAAGCATAGGAAATAGGGAACTGTCTGAAATGAAGAGCAGTACTGAATACTACCTAATATCTGCATGTATGTATATGCACTATATGCATGTGTATGCCTATGATCAAGTTTACAGATACAGAAAAAATTCAATAGTAGCTCAAAATAAAACAATTATAACTATACTGTGATAAAAGTTACATGAATACGGCCTCTCTCTCAAAGTATTTTACTGTACCTTCAAGTTTTAAAGGAAGCACTTTCCAGTTTTGTCATATTTGAATGACATTACTACTTAAGCTTTAGGGTCATTATTAAGTAAAATAGGATTATTTAAACACTGTTATCTTCTCGTTGCTGGAATAAAGCATCTGATGACAAGAAGGGTTTTATTTTGGCTTACAAAGGATGGTTCTAGAGCATAGACTGGACATGGTACTTTTACCACAGCAGGGTGGAAGACAGCAGCAAGAGTGAGAGGAGCTCTGTCAAGGTGGAACTTGCTATAACATCCCTAAGGCCCGTCCCCAGCAACACACCTCTTCCAGCAAGGCTCTACCTCCTAAATTGCCACCAGCTGGGAACTAAACATTCAGAACACATGAGTTTACAGAGACTATCTAATGAAAACCACCATAAACATCAACACTACAAACTCACATATACACAATGACATGTCTTCAGTTGCATATATGCATGCAGTGACACAATACCAATACATGCAGGCAAATGCATAATATGCCTAAATACAATACACACATACTCATGTATAGACATACATATATGTTAGCAAAATGTGTTTATTATAGTAAATAAGAAAAATACAGTGGAGGAACAAAGAGGGAATGAACTCTGAAAATCACTGACAATTTCTAGGCTCGGCACTGCAGTATCTTTTGCAGATACTTATAAATAGAAACATGACAAAACTGTACTCATGAATAACCCCTCCTGGGCTTTTTTGTTTTTTTACCATTAGAGCTGCAAGTTATCGAAGATGAAGAATTCTCCAGTACTGCCGTCTGTCTATCAGCAGCTTTTCATTATTATTATAATGTAATTATATTTTCATATATAAATGAGTGTATTTTTCTATTTCTAGATAAACTGCTAGACATCAGGCTTTGTTAAAATTTACCTCTACTAGGTAAACATTTCTCAATACAGTCAGTCACATTTTCTGAAAAAATACTCTTACTTGAAAGTTGAATTTGTTGAGTAATGACTAGACCCTTGGGCAAGTCCATACATAATCTGTGGAAGCTCAGTTGCTCACTCTTGGGTAACCGTTTTACCCCGGTACCCACCCCACATCCACACTTGTCAAAAGGCAACATCAATGTTCAGAAATCCTGGCACAGGACAGACTGTTGAGTTCCCCAGTGGGTCGTGATTTCAGCTCTGGCTCTGCTATTTGCTGCTCATATCAGCCCTTTGAATGGCATTGTTCTTGGCAGTAAGCTAGGATGGTTCCACAGGGTAATGTATGGAAGGACCCAACACAGTCTGTCCTTTCTTTCTGAGAATGCATGCTGTGGGGTTGTCACATGCCTCCAGATACCCCGGAGTCCTGTTCAGTGTCAATATCTCTGCAGCATTCAGAGACTAAATCAGCATTTGGCGGACAGAAAAGAGCTCACCTTGAACTTATGTGCTTTGGACATTTGGAGGAGAGAGGCTAAATACTGCAGGCTTAAATATTAGGAGATTCTGTAATTAGGGGTTTGTGTCTAGTGAACAAGGAAGGTACCAGCAGCTTTTCAGAAAGAGATGTGACCATCACGTTGCTGATCATAGTTATGGGGGCAGGGTGGGTGGGCAGTAAGGATAGGGGTAGAGCTCTCCAATGCAGCATCCTGGCTAGCTAGGCAGTCAGTAGGATGTCTGAGAACACAGGAGTTTCAACATTTCTGTGAGTGGCAGCACAGCTTCCAGAGAATAGGTGTCCTGCACTACAAGTGTGGCAGCGACTCTGCCATGCTGGTGAAGGTGCAGCGTCTCATCGTCTCCTTGAGCTCAGGCAACTCAGCAGACTCTGAGCCACGCTCTTGCCAGTGGCAGCAGCCTTTCAGTGGTACCTCCTATATAGTACGCCTTGGTGGTGTGGTTGGATGAGAATTCTCTTTTTGCCTTTTTAATTTGTTTTTGTTTTTGTTTTCAAGGTAAGCTTTCACTCTAGTTCAGGCTGACCTGGAATTCATTATGTAGTCTAAGGGTGGCCTCAAACTCATGGTGATCCAGCTACTTCTGCCTCCCAAGTGCTGGGACTACAGGTATGCGCCACCAGGCCTGACACTGCCTTTTTAGTTTTAACATAATCCATCCCCAGTCCCCTTTCTTCCTTTAGGAAAATTCTTGAGGTAGAATCAGTGGCATTTTGGTACCTTCTCCCCACCCACTCCTGTGGTGTTTTGTAGGCTGAGGTCAGACACACAGGTAAGGAAGTGACTTAGCACTTCCATCACAGCAGCAAGTCCTTGGGGCTGGGGAGACGGCTCCAGTGGTTAAAGTTGCTTGCATGTAAATCTGCTAGCCTGGCTTTGATTCCCCAGTATGCTCAAGAAGCCAGATGCTCCAAAACCAGATGGCAACAAAAGGCTGAGCCCCAGCAGACCACATGCCCTCCCACTTCGTTACAAGAGACAGATTGCATTTTGACACTATTTATAAAGCAAATTTGATGTGCATGTGTACATACTCATAAAAGCATAAATCCTGCAATCCAGCAATGACTGTTGTGAATCTACCCATCCATCTCTGGACCTAGCCAACCACTAAGTGCCTGTAAAATGTTCCCCATAGCCTCATGCTTGATCCCCAGCTGGTGGTGCTCTTGAAGGCACACGTGAAAATGCACATCAATTCTATGAAAGTGATCTGCACAGTACTGTCCATGACATCTGCATATAGAAAATGAGACTACGGCTGGGAATGAAATGTGACTAAGACTACAAGGTACCTGGATATTTGGCATGTTAACTGGACTGACGAGCTCATTCTCTCATCTACTGAAGTCTTATTCCTATAAAACACCCCAATCACAGTCACCAGGCAGATGACCCCGATTACCCTCCCAACTTGGGAGCTTTCTGCTTTACTCTCCTTAACAGTATCTCATTTCTGGGAACACCTCCTGCTATTCAAGAGCTCTGCCTTCTTTCCTTCTCTTAGCTCTATAATAAAATCTTTCTAGACCTCACCCTCTGTGGTTTGTGGATTTCATTCTTCAAATTCTCAAGCCAAGAACCTGGAGGCCAGGACTCAGTGGAAGTTTTGTGTGACTGAGCATCTGGCACCTTAACTCCTGAGTTAAAATCCTGACCAAAAACCAAGAAGACACCCCAAGTTCCCATATTACCAGTAAGTAGGTGGTTCTTAGAGATCCACATACAAAGACTTATAAAGCTGAGTTATAAAGCAGGGACTACTGGGCAGAGACACAGGAACACTAGGACTCCTTATCTGAAACTGGCCAGTGTCAGTAGTGCAGGCACCTCTAAATAAACCTGTGAGTGTCACTAACTAAAACAGTGAATGAAGACAGGGTGGAACGTGGGATGAAACACACCTATGAACACACAACAGCTCATTTGCCATGAATAGCACAATTCTAGAACAACTGTCTCTGCTAAGAATAGTCTGAGCAACACAAAATGAACAAACAAGAAACAGTTTAAACCATGGCAGCTGCTAGACTGAAACACTGCCTGTGAACACACCCATCCAACTACGACACTCTGAATTGAGAAGGTCTACCAAAGGAATCAGTACTACTGAATTACAGGCATATTGTCCACAAAGACATTTTTAAAATGTAGCAGTCAAACTGTCATGAAACATCATACCTAAAGCACAATTTATAATTTAAAAAGTATTTCTGAATTTGAGTTGGGCTGGGTGGAATTTTTCAAACTATTTCAGGTTTTTGCATGTAAGGGATGAGAGATGTACTGTCAAAGTCACCCTCTCTTGGCATTCCTTAAAGATCTACTTTAAGTCAGGCACAAAGGTTCTGGAAATTGTCCCCTGGAATAAATATCCCTGGACTCGAGGACCTTCATTCAAGTGAAAGGGGGGTATACAAGGAGCAGCAAAGGAAAAGTCTGAAGTATCAGATGTTGGATGGTAAAAGGGAGACGTTCAGCAGGATGTGGTCAGTGCAGGTGACAGGGAGAAGGACATGAGCTTTCTCTCTAAGATGTGGAATCATTTTGCAAAGATGCTCCTCACAGCTAGCTTTGCTAGTGACTCCTGTGGGTGGTCAGCAGAATGTGCACACCATTTTCCATAATGCTCCAGGCAAGAAAAATCAAGAGTTGAAATACACATATGATGCCCCTCCCCCCCGTAAGCTGCTCTGTAGTCCCCCAGTGGAGGAAGAGGTACATGATATGAGTCTGAGTCCCAGGCCTTGGATTTCCTCAGCCAGCATCATCACGCAAATGCTTGCAAAGGAGAATGGGGCAGCAGCAGCCTCAGGCAGGAGAACTCAGTGTGGCAAGTGCCAGGCTGGGTTCTCATCTATGAGCCTCTGCCGCAGGGCCACTGATCCACAAGGCAGCCTGTGTGCTTCCACAAATCGAGGCTGTTGCCCTGTGCTTGTGTTTCTCTGGCTCCATTCACTCTTTCTGCCCTCAGGGACCCACAGTCTTACGGAAAAACATGGAGAACAAATGTGTCACCAAATAAGATCAACTCAGGACAATAATGTGCTGACATCACAAGGGTGTCACGCTAGAGGGCAGCGGGAGCCATTGTCTCTGCTGGACAGCTAGGAAGAGGCTCTGAGAAGAGGCTGTAGGAGTTGAGGCCTGAGCGATGACAGTGATAATCAAGGAAAAGTCTCATGAAGCAACTATGGCAGTGGGGCAGTGGCAGAGGGTCTTGGTGAGAGGCGAGATTCAACGTGAGAGGGTGGCCTGAAGAGGGGCAGGGAGAGTGGTGAACGAGTGGATGTATGATCCTAAGGCAGGGGAGATGGAGCAGGCCAGAGGGCAAGAGCGTCTGGCCATGGAGTCATTTGCATACGGAGTCTATTAACTCTGGACCCCCGTCACAAAGGGGAGGCAAAGATGACCCTGGTGCTTCTGGCCAGAGGAACTATGTGGGCAGTGATGCCACTGAGCAGGAGGTGGGCTCGGGGGTGTCTACCTCAACTACGCTAAATTCAAATGGAAGCTACAGAACTAAATGAATACCCAGAGTCTCTCAGAAGTGGACCAGTCCATCTACTGCTGAGAAAGCCCAAGTCTGGAGCTGAGAAGCAGCACGTAATGGCACAGCTCCAAATGAAGTCACTTAAGGAAACATCAGAGCAAAGACAGCCACAACTGTCATGAGGTCTTCCAAAGCCTCATGCTCTGTCAAAGCATGAGACAACAACAGGGACAGAAGGAATATCCATGAGGGTAATCCTGACATAGTGAGCCTTGCTGAAGGGCTGCTCTGTGCTCCCATACTCCTGGTCAGAACAAGGAGCTTCTGGAAGCTGCCACAGGGAAATTATCATCCAGGTTGGGATGAGACTTCTTTGTGCTGCAGCTGCTCTGGGGTCCCCATGCTCTGTAAGTAAGCCCTCACCCTGAAACGGAGGAGGGAGCATCCAATGAGTAGTCTTGACATCATTAAAGTGGCTGCTCTGGGGGATCCCGTTCCAGTAAATAACAACACTCCACACTCTGTAACCACAATAAATTCATTGGTTCACCAAACTTGTATGGGTCTAACTGTATTTTGGTCTACCATCTGAGCCCTATCTGGAGTGAAGGCACGTGTTCCTGTCTCCCCAGAGGGAAAAATTCCCATGATACCTGAAGACCAATTAATCAAGTATTTGCTTTCCTACTTAAGGTGTTCATGTTTTTATTAACTGATTGATTAGTCAAGCTGGAATTCCTTTCAGTATATGTGGATTTGTTTCCTAGGGCTGCTGTAACAAAGGGCCACAACCTGGACACAGTTGTGAAGCACAGGTGTCCAAAATCAAGATGCCAGCAGGGCCAGGTCCTTCTACCCTGGCCTTATCTTACCTACTTCTGTGATAATGCTGTTTTCCTAGTCAAGTCACACTTTGAGGTACTGGGAGTTAGAACTTTATCATATTAATTCTGGGGAACATGAAAATCCATAACACAATAAACAATATGACCCTGATTTAATTCTTTAGCCAGATACTTTAGAACTGTCACAATTAAATAATAAGGCCACATTCATAATCCTGTAACCCTTGTATGTGGTAGCACCTCTGTGAGCACACTCCAGTGCACAGAGGTCTCCATTCTTAAGCCAGAACCACATGGTTTTCATGACAGCAGCTGTGTTTCATCAAAGCCAATCTATTGGGGGTGGTACTAATCACCACGCAAAGCCCAAATCCAAATGGCCTCTCCTATGTTCAGACACAGCGTCTCGGCAGACGGGACCACACTGATGACCTCAGTGGCTGAACACTGAGCCCCACCCAAGCTCTGACCACTGCTTCCCAGGCTCCTATGTGCTGGCTGCACTTGGAAGAGCCCGATCGATTCTGGCAGTTTTAGAGGTAAGATTTCAGATTTCAACTTCTGACAAATCCAGATGGACACAACATGAATGGCTGATTCAAGCAGTGGTTAAGACAAATGAAAACAAAAAGCCACCCATAAAAGCAGAAGTAACATTTATAATAAGGAGAAGACAGAAGGGTATACAAGCGCCGGTTTTGCAGATGTCCTCAAAGTACCTGAGACCAAGCTGGCTGGGAGCAGGGTCACATGGTTCCATCAGGGCAGGGCTACATGGGAGCATGTCTGGTTTTTCTCGTCTGTGTGGCCTAAAAATAGCCCACCTATGGCAGTAACTTAGGTTCCTGCAGAAGCCACTGCTTTTAATTCGGGAAATTCCAGATGAAACCACAAAGGAGAGGTGCAGGACCTTCAGGGAGATGTTGGCTGCTCAGGAATAATAAGCCTTTGAGGACAGATTAGCCACACAGGGACAGTGAAATGCAGAGACAAGCTATACACATCAGACATGTCCAGAGACCTACTGGTTTACAATGGGAGCAGATGGATCCTGAGACATCTACCCTTTATTAAGGACCAGTTCGGCCTGAGAAATAACAACCATGGCAGCAAACAACATCAGAGTCCTCACTGAAGTGGTGGAGCTAGCCCCTCCCACCTTCCTCTGCAAGCTCAGCTTCTAACCGCCACTGGGACTCCCCTTGACTCTTAGAGGCTGAGTTTCCTTCTGAGCCTTTCCACCAATACACAACTCAGTTTTCAAAATCCTGCATTTCAAAAATGGCTTCCCAGCAGGGCTCTTGACATGTACTAGAAATCTTCATGGAATAGGGCTATATTTGTTTTCCTTCTCATGAGTGAAGGAAGTACTGGGCACCCTGGACCAGGTCTCACTTCAACCCTGTCTCTGTAGCTCCTTAACTGGCCGTGTCCTCAGCACACACAGGAGCAGGTGGTATGGTGTGTCTTCCCACTTGGATATGGGTAGGAGGTACGCGTTATAGTGGGGAGCCCAATGTAGTTTTCAAGGGAGAGTTGTGTGGCTGGCAGTAAGGAGGTGGCCTGCGCTGTACCACTACCACCATTCTAGCCCATCACTGACTTGGCACCAGAAGGGCAGAGAAAGAGGAGCTGACTAGCTTCTTAGGGCCATCACACACTCTTCTGAGCTTGTTGTAACCTGCCCTGGCTGCAACTAGGATGGCTAAGGGAGCACAGATGCTTCAGGAAGAACATTTCAGATGATCATTCTACTTCACAGAAAATGGCATCTGTACATGCAGATATGAGCTTACTCCCACAGGTTAGGCTCTGTCCAGCTACCCAAGCCCTACAGGCAGGAAGCACCCCTTGACCTCCCAACCCTCTGAATCCTACTGCATTCCACCACAACCCTGGCCTCCTGAGGCTGCTGCCAAGATGGGGCTTCAAGTCTCAGTTGTACTCCTTATGACTGTTTACAGAACCACTGCAAACCACTGTGGATGAAGGAAAGTTCTACCCAAGCACATTCAGCAGTTCCAAAGAGGCAGCTGCACTTCGGGTTGAAGATGGTTCAGACTACCTACAGTCTCTTCCTTGTGCAGGCTCTTGAAGTTTAAGTGGGGAGGCGCTCATCTAATTCTAGCCAAAGGTGTTAATGATGAGGTTGGATGTGCCTTTGAGAAAAATGAGCTACATTGTATGGTATCATATGCTAATTCCTCACCCTTGGATGATGTGTACAGGGCTCTGTATGTAAGGCCAGCACTGAGTCTGTCACTCTGGGGCTTTCCAGAAGAATTAGCAAGAGTATGGCCTAGACTACTGCTTCCAGAAGTGTGAGATGCCTGGAGCCCTCAGACACTGGGAGGCACTCTGGGTGGGTCTCCCATTGCGGGCAGCACCAGCTCCTCTGGGTAAATGCCACTAGGATTCGTGATGGCCGCCCAGGCCCCTCTGCTTTCAGGTGGTTGCTGCTAAGCACCACAGGGTCCCCAGAGAGGGCAAGGGCGCGGCGAGCTCACCTTGGCCTGTACTTTCGGAGGAGCAGCTCTGGGAACAGGAACAGGGAGACTTTGGTGGCTTGCTCTGGTGACTTCGGCTCTCTCCGGGTTTGCCTCCTGGGGAAGAACACAAGGAAACGTCTGTGTAGAGCGGCATATTTGGTTTTAAACAGAGATTTTTTTTGTTGTTGCTTTTGGTTTAGCATTTTATTTTGAAATAATTTCAGACTTGCAGAAAATTTTTTAGTAGTACAAAGACTTTCTGTACACACTTCATCTGGCTTCCCCAAATAGTAACATTTGGCCCCACTTACTTGCTTGTATTTCCATTCTCTTCTGTCCACATGGGTCTGCTAGACAGACAGTACGGTTTTCTTAAAACAAGAACGTTCTCTTATGCAGCCTCAGTACCATGATCAAGACTGGGAAATTAACATGGCCCACCCTAACTTACTGGTCCATTTCAGTGAGCAGCTTGCAGGGCTACTCTCTTTTCCTGAGACAGAAAAACAGCCTGTGTACCCTTGCTGCGTCCCAGTGGCCTTATCTGGTGATCTCGCTCCTTTAGTCCTAACTCGCCCTTTGCATTGCAAGCCAGGAGGAACTTCCTAAAGACTGCAAGCCTGCTTGGCATTTTGAACACTTTTAGAGTTTCTTCTGCCCTTGTGACCAAGCATTTACCAGAGTAGTGTGTATGGCACCAGAGGCCTGGCTTCCTGGGCCTCCTCTCATGCCCTTATTCCACTTTTCTGGATGTTCTCTGCTCTGTGTGGCAGATTAGGACTTACCTTTCAGCCTATATGGACAGTGTCCCCTGCCCACTGGAAGAGAACAGTGCAGCAGCACACTGGCAAGTCTGTGCCACTGAGTGACTTTGCGTGGCCCACCAAACTCTGGTCTCTCTCCAGGGGGTGGGCACGGCTAAGTCTAACTCCCAGCAACTAGGCAGTGTCCTCCTCTGGAAGCCATCCAAAACATTAGTAAATGGCAAATGTGAAGGGCCAAAGATACTCATGGCCTTATTTCAGTGCTATGGCCTGGAGGGGAAAGTAGGATTGGTCCAAGGATAGAGATAGCAGAGCATACACTTGGATGAGTGTGAGGGATGCAGAGGAACAGACACCGGGGCCCTTCCAGCTATTGGTCATTAGGATCTCTCCAGGGTAGTTCTCCAGACTAGAGAGCATATGGCAGATGTGTGGTCACTTCCATTGCAAATGCCATTATAATCTCCTCCTCCCTCAACCTAGCTTGCTATGGGTACTACATATCCAGAAACAGAGAGGGGAAAATCAGAGGACTTGCTAAGGTGGCCATGAAGACACAAACCCAACTCCTCGCAAACAGCTGCTGACTGCCTGAGGCCGGGAGACCCACTCTTGCTGAGGACAGGCAGGACCTGCAAAGTCACATGGAGTTTCTGGGCCCCTCTCTCCGTGGAGAGGACACACTGGTGGGGACAGGGTTCATAGGTCTTGAAATTTATTGTGCATTGTACATATGGTAATCAAAATACTTAAGGGTATAGCAATACATATGCTGAGCTAGATAGAGTATACTAAACTACAAGAACTGGGAACATGGAGAACGCTACAAGAAGTGTGGTAGCTCAGAGACTGGGATGGCAAGGCGGACAGATATCCAGCCAAGAACAACTAGGCGAGTGCTGAATAAGCCAGTTCCTGCCAGTGCAGTTGTCAGCTAGGAAGAGGACTTTACATAAAGACCATTCATGTTAAGAAACATGAGCTACTGGATAAATAAAAAAATGTATATAACTGCCTATCTACCTTTACAGAAGCTAAATAAAGAGAGGCCCTTTGTCTCTTGCTGCTGCGGTCTGGGTGATGAGCCTAAACGTCCACATGTTGAAGGCTTGCTCCCCAAAGGAGTGGCCTCGGAAGGAAGTGGGACCTTTTCCAGGTCCTTCAATCAAGGTTGTGCCCTTGAAGGTGACCTTGGGATACTGATCTCTTCCTCTTTGTGTTTTATGAAGTGCACAGTTGGGAACAGTCTGTAGGATCACACACTACTGACACCATGTGATGGGTTTCTTTTGTCAGCATTGGAGAGATATGGGGCTACTTGATCTTGGATTGGAATCTCCAGAACTCTGAATCAAAACAATCCTTTTCTCTTTGTAAGTAATTGCCTCAGGCATTCTGTTATAGCAATGGTAAGATAACATATTTACTATTGTTAAAATACTGTTTTGTGACAGCTCAGCAGTCAGAACTGAAAGGTCATCACATTTATATTTCAAAGTTGAATGAAAAAGAAAAAAATGTTGCATGTGTCTCCCTCTAGTATCTATAGCATTCCTGCTATGAGTTTGGTCCCCTTCAGGACTCTGGAGAAACCAGGGACCTTGTGAACAGAAACACTTTCTGGCAACAGAGGGCAGAGGGATGCAGAGCTCACAAATGAATCAGAAGATGCCAGGGCACAGAGAGGGGCAGGAATTGCTGCTTTCACGCAGGAGAGGATGTCTGCTGTGGAATTACAATGAGGAAAGCACTCTGAGGTGAGGTGAGGGATAAACTACCACCGTCATTTGCATTTCGTTTTCTAGGGAACCAACAAAAAGCTGTCAGCAGAAGACATGTACTTATTAACCTTCCCAAACGAGGTCAACATCTGTGTTCTCTTTCCTAGAAATGTGGATACTTGCCACAGCAGCTGTGGGAGGATGTTTACCCCATTCCGTCTTCCAAAGGCATTCAAAACACCCTTGTCTGGTGTCCCCCAGGGATCTTTATCATTTTTACATTTGTTATGACTCCAATTATTTTTCCTGGACACTGGCTAAGAGACTGGAGTGAGGGCCTAGGCAAAGAAGGCTGAGGAAAAAAAAAAGCGAAGGCAGCCATCTTGCTAGACAAAAGTGGCCCTGGTGGGTGGCTGTACCCAGGCAGGGCTAGGAAAACCTCTCTAGGCAGGCGCACAGCTGAGAAGCAGAGCAACTCTCAGCCCTGGCGAGCGGTTTTGCAATTTTCTTACTGTCCCCCCACGACAGTGAAAGTGCCTGGATTTGACACTTTGTAAGAGTGGCAGACATCTCCAGTGCATGGAAAGCCCTCAAACAAGATACAGGGTCCAAGTCTTCAACTCTGTAAAGTCCTGAGACACTTTATCTGAAACCAAGAAGATCTGACACTGGGACAGACTGTGGGGAGAGGAGAATCCCTCCCTGGCTGCTCGCAGCCACAAGCAAGTGTCCTCTGCCTGAGATAGCTCGGGCTGCTTTTCCAGATTTGGGGATATCTGCAAATACATAATGAGGTTTTGGGAATATTTAGACCCAAGTCTAAAAATAAAACATAGGTTTCAGAAGTAGACTTAATTCATAGCTTGAAGTCATTTTGTATAGTAAAGCATTTAAAACAACTTTCATATGGTTATCATTTAACGAGGTTTCATGCTGAGCTTTCCTCCACTTGTGGCACCATATCCTGTAACTGCTCTGAACGTTTGTAAGTTTGGAGCATTTTGGAGTTCAGATCTCTGCATGGGAAGTGGAATGTGAAGCCTGCACCTCCACAGCGTAGATGGCTCCACTCTGTGGGTACGATAAGCTGCTTCTCCACTGGGTGACTTGTGAGTAGTAACACAAGCACAACTTTTAACAAGAGCTGCTTGATCACGTGCATGCAGGTCAAGCCAATTTGCCCTGGGGGCTCTCAGGGGAAAGGCTCACTGGCTAGTGATTTCCCATTTTATAAAGAAATTTCAAGTCAAAGCAGCAGTAAGAATTAGCAAACAATTTTTCCAAGGAAAAACATTTCTGGTTTCTAGCAGATGAAGTGGCCCCTTTTGAAGCCACCAGTGACGAGGGACAGGCAGTCCTTGTGCTACTGTGCGCTGATTTTGCAGCAGGACCTCATCAAGTTGGCCCCCATTTTAGGCAAGACAGACAAGCAAAAGCATGATGCCCACAGTTTCAACCTCATGTATCTAAGGGTCCTTGGACATAGCTGAGGCTGCAAAGAAAATTCCATGTTAAGATACTCAAATTTATAAAACAGTCCAGAGAAAACTAGTGGTTGGGATTTCACATGAGATTCCTGGGACAATTTCCTGTCTCTCACTTAGCCAAGCGCATGCAGCCTGCTCCAAGTCACCACTCCCCACTGTAGCTGCGCCATTTCTCCAGAGGCAGACACAGACATGCGGGTGCTGCTGTGTCCAAATGTCAGGGATAATTCTCAGGCTGCAGGGAGCTGAGAATTTAGCAACTGATTCCTTAAATAGACTCACCCTGGTCTCACAGCCTGCCTGATGCAGGAGTGCAGGACACAGGACACAGGAATAAGTACGAGCGTCTGTCCTATCATGGGGGCAGCACATGGCAAAGACAAAGATAAAGATGTAGCCAGCAGTGGGGTCTACCATGCTGGTGTTCACTGTGTTTCTTTGTGGCAGTACTGGGGATTGAACCCAGAGCCTTACTTTTCTAGGTAAGTTACCTACCACCACTGTGCTACATATATCCTCAACCCAAGCTGGTGGTTTTTGTCTGAGTAATTTGTTGAATTCACGTGGCTCCTTCTATAACAATGAAATGTTGTGCCATTTACTGAGGCGTCTGAGCAGCAAGGGTCTGCTAGGGCATCTGATGTACACAGGTCTTAGATCCAAGCCCTGTTCATTTAGTGCTTTACTCATGACCTTGGAAAATGGCCTTTGTCATTCTGGGGCCTCAGCGGCCTTCTCAGCACACCCTGGTGACCGGTCCTACTCCACAAAAGGCAAGAATCAAATAAGTGCCCCAAAGTGGCACAGTGGTCACTATGGTATTAGCATAGGGTGAGGAGGCACTGCAGCTACGCTTTTTCTTGTGTGCTGATCTAACTGCTCTGAGAGATTGGTGTTTAAGTCACTAGCCTTGAGAGACTGCTATTTGCGGCCTCAGCTCCTCCCACAGACAAAGAAGTTGAAGCTTTCAGAAATGCTCAGAAAGGAGGTGAATATGAGTTAGGGACTGCCAGCCATATCCTAGCATGTGACCTGGAGCTTATCCTCCAGGCCCTAGACCTGCCTCTCAGCACAGAGGGGCAGACTTCAGGGCAGGCTACCAAGCACAGCCTTTCCTAAGAGACATAAGTAGTGAGCAGAGGAAAAAAGGATAGAGATGCTGAGCAAAGACGATTCTTTCTTTCTTTCTTTCTTTCTTTCTTTTTCTTTCCTTCCTTCCTTCCTTCCTTCCTTCCTTCCTTCCTTCCTTCCTTCCTTCTATCCATCCATCTATAATTTATTCATTTATTTTAGAGAGAGAGAGAGGGAGAGAGAATTGGCACGCCAGGGCCTCAGCCACTGCAATTGAACTCCAGACCCTTGTGGTACCTAGTGAGCATGTGTGGCCTTGCACTTGCCTCACCTTTGTGTGTCTGGCTAATGCAGAATCTGCAGAGTCAAACATGGGTCCTTAGGCTTCGCAGACAAGTGCCTTAACTGCTAAGCCATCTCTCCAGCCCAATTTTATTTTTAAGATGATATGATGAGCAGATGTGACCCTTATACCAAGAAGGCATGAGGGGCTGTCATGGGATGACAGCATCTTTTCTGTTCCACTATGGGCTGGAAAATGCCCTTTCCATTCTTGTCCCACCACAAACCAAGGATTTCTCAGCACAGCCATAGTGCCTCAGCCAGGGGTCCTCAGGGCTTAGGCTGAATTTCAGTTATGCCTATTTCCCTTCTGTCCCCTGATCTAAGAAGGTATCAAAAATATGACAAACTGGTGGTGCAAAGAGTAGGAGACCTCATGAATGTGTGGGTAAGGGCTTTGAGGAGAAGACAGGAAGTCAGTGAGGGCCAAGAAATATTTTTTTCAGGAAAGACTCAGTTACAAATATGACCCATGACAAGGAGGTAGCATCCCGTCTACATGTCCATCTATAGAACAAACTTCACATGTTGGCCAGATTTAGATTTTCCCACCAAACAGGTCTCACATTGTAGAACATTCATGAAATTGTAGTTAAAGCCCCAAGAGACCCTATTTTTGTTATTAGTAAATTTAGAAACAGAATCCTATGCAAGGGGCTTAATTTAGTCCCAGAAATTTCATTTTTTTAAAATCAAGCAAAGAAAGAACAATTGATTGGACAATATTCATGCCCTATCAACGACGGGTTACAATATGAGATTAACTGTGTTTTAACAGTAAATGAAAAAATGTGTTACAAATCCATTATGTCACCACATTGGCTGAAAGGGAAGCCTGGCATTGCCATCAAAGTATCCACTGAGGTCTTTGTGAACTCCGAAAAGAAGTTCTCATATGTCTTTTCTTAAGTAGAACTCCTCTTCTAGGCTCTGTCCCTCTCCATAGCTCCACGGTTACAAGTCAGCTCTCTGCCTTCTCAATATGATCATGCCCTCACTCACCGTGTGCTATGTGTCAGCACACCGCAGATAATAACCCAGTTTCCCCTCAACACTTCACGGGTCTGAGTAACTGGATCACCAACCAGGAGACGGAAGGGTTGTTGCTGGGTGACAAGCCCAACCCTCGTCACACTGGGAAAGGCTACAGACAGTGTGCAAGTTACAGCCTCCTGACCCAGACATCCCATACCATGCAAGTTAAGTTTCCTCATAATGAAAACCAGCTAGGTTTGCTGTTCGGTTTTCTGCAGCCAAATACATGCTGACAGCAGCTGTGTTAATGCTATTGTCACCTGTGACTGTGGCAAGTCCTCAGTCCAACATGGAGACTTGGTCCCAGGCTGCAGTGCCAGAGGAGAGCTGGCTTTCTGGGAGTGTGATCCTGGAGAGGTCTTCCTCTACCACGGCCGTTCCAAATTACTTTGGAACCATAATGAGGTTCCCAAGTAAGTCCATCCTAAGATTCCCTTTACCTACTTCAGAATGGAGGGCTCTTGCAGAAACAAGTGCTGGGCTCCTACCACTTCTTTCTTCAGCAGCAAATGGACCCTGTACTGCACGGGGGAGGGGTGACACTCCAGCACTATGATGGGTCTCTGCACCCGTGGGGCACATGATCCAGACCTGTCTCCCTCCCTCCCAGCCATCCCCATCATCATGTCAGTAGTGCTGGCCAGGAAGATGATGGCCGGGCCCAGTTCATAAGCTTCTGTCAGGCCTGAAACATGTGTCTTTGAGGGCAGATTCCACATGCCTCTCTAGTGTATGTTGAAAGAAAGAAAGAGAGAGGGGGGAAAGAAGGAAGGAAGGAAGAAAGGAAGGAAGGGAGGAAAAAGAAGAAAGAAATTCTTTGTAGTAACAATCATCCTAATCAATAGCTTGGCTTCTTCAAATGAGTTAAAAAACAGTCAAAACACCTTACTACTTTCACCACAAAAATTCAGAGTCCTGATAGTGACTGAATTTTTCTACCTTCTAGAGGAAGAAAAAAAAAAAAAAAAAAAAAAACTTTAGCACTGAGGAAAGTATCTCAGGCATTTTTATTTTTGATAAATAAGATGAAACTAAACTTTAAATCACTAAATAAAATTAAATGCTATCATGCTACACTGACTTTCATAGAAGTTGTACCTTCACAGAAGACTTACTCATGTTTTAAAAATAACCAAGTGGACTTGCTGACAGGCTCTGTGTAAGATCATACTGTTACTATTTCTATGCTCGCTCCTGGGGCAGAAGGGACTTTCCTCTAATACTACATTCAGACAGTCTAACCTCTGTGTACTCAGGCTCAGCATGGAGGGATTCAACCAACTGTGGATGGAAAACTATTTTAGAAACCTGCATGTTACACAGTATTCACATTGTATAAGAGATTGTAAGTCATCTAGAGATGACACAGTGAGTGGGAGGGTGTGTGCAGATTCTGTGCAAATACTGTGCCCTTGGATGTAAAAAGCTTGAGCTTTCTCCCTCCACCCCACGCCATGAATGAATGGTCTGTGTGTTCTCCCTCAGTGGCTGGCAAAGCCAGAAGACAGCTTTACAGAAATGCAGCATCGGTACATTCTGGTGTATAAATACTACTGAGTGAACTACGCTTTGTGTGAACATTCATAAAATACAAAAACCAAAGCAACCCCAGAAGCCCAAGTCCAAGACAGGCAGCCTTAACCCTTCTCACTCTGGTCCTGACTCTAACCCAGAGCACCACACAGGACTGAGCAAGCATCACAGGCCCTAGTACTGGAAACTGGAGGTACCCCCAACAAAAACCTGTCCTGCCAGGCTGCTGAGCCTCTAGCACTCTGAACGAAGCTGGACTCAGGACACTGGTGGTGCAGGGAAGGTAACAAGCCCTAGTGGCCAGGAGAGGACAGGCCTACCCGCCTAAGTTCCTGAGCAGGAGCCCAACCCAGAGGACAAAGGAGCAGGCAAGGGAGCCAGGCTGGAAGGAGTAAGGAAGCCTCTGGCTGGTGCTGTGCCAGTATGTGATCTCTGATCGGAAACTATCCTGCTTGGTCAGTTTCTGTGTCCCCAAACCGGAGGGTAAGAGACGCTAGAACATGGGCCCAGGTGAGCCCCAAGGGCACCCACAACATAGCATGTGCCAAGAGCTCAGCCATCATGTGGAAATGCGCATCAAGCTGGGGTGGAGTCATCATGGAAGGACTTGCTGAACCGGCTTGGGGCTGCTTTGCTGTCTGGGACCCCTAAGAAGATGCATGGTAGCGACAAGACTTCCCCGTCCTTCCAGGAAGAAGGACAACTTCTTTCAACAAATCACCATTACCTCCTAACCACTGCCTGCTCCCTCCTGCCTTTATCTTGGGTAGCTCCTGGTCTCTGAACTGCTATGCTGGCTTCCTAGGTGCAGGGTCTGCCGATGAGCCAGCACGGTGTAGGGCTCAGGGTGACAGCTGAATCCAACAGGAGACAAGGGCACCCAATATGCTACTGGCAGTAGTGGGGCTGAGGGCTTTTCTGTCCCCACCTCTGCAGAATTTCTCCCCTTCTTGTCATCGAGTCCTGGGGCCACCAGCATCTGTAGGTTACTGAGATCATACCTGGCCTCGTGCATGTCTGCAAAGGAGCTGGGCTAGCACTGCAGTGAAAATTGAGCCTCGTGTCAGCCTACGGACACAGTGTAAACTGAGCGCAGCTCAGCTCCCTGATGCCAGAACTGCATTCTGTGCTGCTAGAGGAAGGGTGAGTCACAGCAGCTGGCTCAAGGGGCTGTCCCACAGGGGCAGCGTCCACCCACGTACAGTGGCACACTGGCTTACATTCTCTCCCTCCTGAGAGGTTCACATCACAGCAGGCCCTCTCCATAGCTGGGGTTCAGCACCCACGCCTGACCTTTCCTGACCCATTTAAGCAGCCACCAAGGAACTACTTGGATGGGAAACTGAGGGAGATGTGGAAGAAAAAAACTACTAACTTGCCTAAACAGGACTTTAGAATGTTTTGTGTATAAAGCCTTTGGTTAGAATAATTTTTCTTTTCACAAAGTTATTTTCCAGTTACTGGCTTGTCCTCAGTTACCTTCCAAAGAGCCAAAGAGCTTTGTGCTGCCTTCTTTCCCAAGGGTTCTTCCCAGCACTTTGTGCTGGCAGGACACATTAGGGATACTACTTACTTACTTATTTATTACTTTTGTATTGCTTCAGAACTGTTCACTGGACCCTGCTCCCAATGCTATGTTCTTTGAAAAGATAAATAAGATCCAATTCCCCTTTCTCTCAGCAAACAGAACCCAAACACCTTCCTCTGAATCCTCTCCTACCAAGATCCCAGGCACAAAAGCCCAGTAGGCAGCCACAGGTGGCATAGCACTCACACCCAGTAGAAACCAGGAAACCCACTTTCCACACATCAAGTCAGAAGCACACACACAAGAGGAATGCCTTCTCACCCAGGCTGCGAACAAGAGCCGCAGGGACAATGGCTTCCCACAGTAGTGCTAGGAGAAACACCCTTCTCGCTGGTGTTGGTTCCAGTTGGCTTACAAATCTGGACAACCCAAGGGGTGGAGGCTAGTCTCCCAGTCATGAGGACAGCCAGATAACCCTCTTGTGGTTATTTTAGGACGGGAAGCTTGTAAACAACCTTACAGCACATCCACAGACAACTCAACTGGATCCTTATTTGAAGCAGAAGGACACCAGAGGTAGATGGCTCAGATGCACTCTGGGCATGTGACAGTGTGTGGAAGCTGGGCCAGCGCTGGCTCCCACAAGGAACACTGACCTCATCTTCTAACTTTGACAGTGCTGTAATGCAGGCAGCTTGGGAAGCATGTCGGGATGAGAGCAGTGCTTGGAAGCTAGGGGAGCTTAGATAAGAGTTCTAACGCCCCAAACCCTGACACAGGCGCAGCACAGACACACTTGCAGAGAATGGGGCTATGTGGCCCCGAGGTCCGAGAGTCAGGCTACCTGGCTCCCAGGAGAGGAAAGAGCAGAGTTGGCATGTGTGGGGAAGAGGAACGAATCTAGTGACAAGGCCCAGAATCTTCTAAATTGTACTTGTTTGAAAGAAGAAAGTCATGGTTTCAGGAAGTCTTTAAGTGTCAGGGCTACAAGCCTAGGCTATAGTCCTGAATACAGGTCACACATAGCTCTGCCTTTCACACTAGCCTCAGTTTCCTTCGCAGCTGAAGAGAGATGTGGCATCTATACTCAACTCATAAGGTGACTTGGAAGATAAATGAACATAGTAATCGAATGTATGAGCCACCAGATCAGAGCCTCACATACAGATCACTTAACACAAAGCAGATGCCACTGTTACTATTATAATCACCATCACCCCCCAATCATACTGCACCAAGACTAGGTTCCCTTACAAAAGCCTTGGGCCACTTTGTGCCCAGCCTGGTACCCAGAGGAAGGTTTCTCTGGCATTGTCTCTGATAAGCTTGACTGGCTGGCCCTGGGTACTTTGCTTACATGGGGATAATGCCTGCTTCCCAGCACTACTTAAAGGAGAAACTGCAAGTCCAAAAAGAGTTGCTGTCACTTCCTGTGTCAAGTGGATATTCTTCTGTCTTGAGCAAGTCATATTCAAAGTCAAGACCACCAGATGGAAACGCTTCATGCTGAAAATCAGGTGCCACTCGAGCAAGCCCCACGTGCTCAGGCCCAAAATGGCAGGGTAATGAGGATGACCTGACACGGCAAGTTCTTTGAAAGAACTAAAATTCATCTCCAAGTGTCAAACCATTATTTTTTTAAACCACAGTTAGGAGATTCCCTCTAACTTACTAAGGAGGATTTGGGGCAATAAAATAAAAGGTCTCATTAAGTCATTAAGTAGCCACAGGCAAAGAATTCACAAGAAAGAGCTCACAAGTCCCCTTTCCACCCACAGTAAAGAGCCCTCAGCACTCAGGCTGAGGCCCACTCACCTGCTTGGCGGCAGCCTGGCTCTGGCTTGGAGGTAAGGAGCCTGGAGGGAGCACAGGGGGGCTCCCAGGGCCGCAGAGCTCAGGAAACGGGTTGGGGATGGCCGGCAGAGATGAAGTTTTTAACTGCTGGTCTTCCTCCTGAAGCCGTCTGCAAGGAATGGGTCAAGTGCTGGTTAAAATCTCATTCCCGACAAACCCCATCATTGCTATTTTGAGATCTATGCCTCAAAGAACTAGAAGGGTTTCTGTAGACACTAGTGTACCTATAGTCATAACAGTATTATTCCCAATAACCGCAAAATGAAAGTAACCCAAAATCCGTCTGTGAATGGACAGAACAACAGCATGTGGCATATCCACATGGAGAAACATCACACAGCCTTCACAGAAAAGGAGTTATCCAAAACAGGAAGAAAATGTCGGGACATGCTATAATACACATGCACCTTGGGGAGATTATGTTGATAGAAAGAATCCAGTAACAAAAGGGCACATACGAGAAGATGCCAATTATATGAGACTTATAAAGTAGTAGCATTCAGGGGCTGAGAAGGGAGATATATACACAGCTGCTGTTTAGTGGGTACAGAGTTTCTGTTTTTTAAGATGAATAAGTTCTGAAGACTGGGCATCAATTTTGAGTGTACAATAGCACTTTAAAATGGCTAATATGGTAAGTGTTATGTTCATTTTACTATGACTAAAAGAAAAGATGCCATTGTTAGATGCAAAGAATATTAATTCTTTGCTTCCTAAATACTCTGTGGGATGGTAGAGTCACAGCTTTGACATCTTGTGCCCACTCGCACCTCAAACCATGTTCCCCACACATATTGGCATTCATTCAGTGAACATGTGGTATGTGAAAAGATTGAGAATAAGAGCATTTCCTTAGGAACAGGGACTTCTCAGTGCCCTTGAGATGAACATTATCTATCTGAATGAAAATCCTACAAGAAGCTTCCTGTGTTATCAAAATGGCAGAATAAATGCTTATTTGCTCAGGAAGCAGTTGGGAATAAAGCTTCATGTGTGTGTCTTCCTATAGCACTATGCTTAGAAACACTGCACAGATTCAAAACTCTGCCCTCTTTGGCGGTTTTCCAGGGCCACCTCCACCCTCCTTTAAAAAATGCAAAGCTTACTTGTCATACAACTAGGTGAACTGCATAGGATGGTGAATCCATTGTAATTATGAAAACAACAGAGAAATCAAGTTCAAAGTCAAAGCCAAAATGATGCAAAGTGCTTTTCTTCTCTAGAGTCCTGCATGTAACTTCCTGACCACATCTTCTATGCTTCCCTGGTGGCACACCTCTGCCCATCCCTGGTGAGGGGTGAGGCTGGCACGGCCAGTGCATGGACTACCCCTTCCAGGAGAGGAGAGGCTTGGACCCCTTCTCTCTGCTTGGAACTCCTGTTTAGTAATCCCTTTGTGTACATTATGTTCAAACAATTTTTTGACTATTTTTACAATCTGGTAAGATCAATGGTCTATTACCTTTCCTGTGGGGGATGCCATTAGATAATTCATCCTCTAACCAATTTCTGTCTTTACCAACTCACCTTTGATGTTAAAGCAAGATCTGTCTAGGCACTCTGTGTGGACCAGGAAATGGCATGCTGGTTTAAGACAGCAGCTCTCCCGTGGCATGAAGAGAATTAGTGTTGTGAAATGTAAGAAAGCTGTTCCTATAATGGCTTGCCAATGTTCCACAAAGTTTATTCAGTTATTTATTTTTCCTGTTAACAAATACTGCTTTTCCATAATAACTTCAGCCTCAGTATGGCAGCCAAGGAAGAGCTGACCACTGTCATATAGGACAAGGCAATAAGGTCAGGACCGCTTCCAGCATTTTCCAGCCAAAAGCCTCCCCAGTGATTTAACCCAAATAGCATTTTTTCAACTTTGACTTGAGAACAAGATATGAATGTCCTGATATTCTAATTGCTCACAAAAGCTTCCCTCTTTATTAGGATGCCTGTGTGTGTGTGTGTGTGTGTGTGTGTGTGTGTGTGTGTGTGTATACATATGCCATGGCACACATGTGGAGGTCAAAAGCCAAGCACAGGTGTTGGGTCCTCTCAATCCTGTATGAGACAGGGTCTTTCTTGTCACTTTAGCCACTAGGAGGCCAGGCTATCTGGGATTCTCCTGACTCTTCCTCCCACGGCCATGAGCACAGTGAGGCTACGATGGACGTCACTCTGCATTTGGCTTTACCTGGGAGCTGGCAATCTGAACTCTGAGCAGGCTGGTGGAGCAAGGGTCTTTAACTACTGAGCAATCGCCTCAGATTTCTTAGACGGTTTTTAAAATTTAGTTTCTTATAACATCTCACAGATACTGCCTAAAGCATAACTAAAGGATATTGCACAAAGATGGAAAAATAAAAGGCTACGTTAAAGAGACCCACAATAAAAGGATATGCACCACCCCTCCCTGCAACTAGTCACAAAGGAAAAATGCCCGTGGAGAGGGCTGAGCTTTGGGGTGTCAGGGGTAGTGGCAGAAATATCTCAGCCTGGGCAGCGAAGACAGCTGTGTTCCCAAACCTTTGCCAGGCTTGTGTGCACGCAGGACCAGTCGTCAGTCCCTCCTCTCTCACCTGAGCCCTCCTGCTCCACAAATCAGTCTGTGGAGTACTTCTCCTCTACGCTTGCTTTCCCTTGGCTCATCCCGTTGTGTGGGAGGCCCTCCGTGCACCCAGTACCGAGCACAAAGCCAGAGGGCTTTCTTGTTCTGGCTAGAGAGCAGTTCCAAGCCAGGTCCACAGGCGGTCCCCAACCTCTGCTACAGGCCTTGGCTTTTCCACTTGTACCTTGAGGTTGGGACAAATGGCCTGCCATGGAGGAGTTAGGTGATGATGACATGTTAATAAACAAGGAGCATCATGGGATCTGACCCTCTTTATAAAGCCTGGGCAATTCTGTCCTCACCATTAAAAAAATCCACCTGCTGGTAAGAGGCAACACCAATTATCTGAGGGAACATCAACAAGGAGCTGTCTATCACCTTGTACTGAGTCATTTCACTGCCCTATAGAGGAGAGGAAGTCCTCTTGGGAAACAAGGCACTGGCAGCTGAAGGTCACAGACAGCCCAGTTCAGGCAGATCCTAGGTCAGGGCATCCTGGGCAAAGAACTCTAGCCAGGAGCCAAGATCTCTGGCTTCAACCTTCTGTGCCTGCCTTGTTCTTGGTTCTTTTTGCCATTGGACTTCAAGAAGGCTCATTCTGGGGCACTCCAAGTTAGCAAAAGCCCGAATTCTGACAAGTTTGAGATTGACACACTGAGCCAAAATGGTTGGGTTAGGAGGACTGTGTTTCGGAATAGCTTTCCGAGATGGCACTACTATTGGTCCAGTGATTACTCCTTCACTATTCCATGAACATTTTTACGTAACAGTTTTCTAGACTCATCCACACAGCATGAGTGCATAGCAGGTGCCCAATGAATGGCATGGGTGCTGAGCTAGATGCCAGGTTCACCCCCAAGTGCTGCCATATCAGATACACATGCCCCTGTGAGCAGCACTTCCAGTTACCTGAGGTCATCTGGCATGGGCATGGCTCAGTGATTCTCCTGTTGACATCCACAGTGGGTCAGTAGTAGCCTAGCATGTCATTTGCTTCACTTGACCTCATCACTATGCACTGTATCATCTCACAGCATCACAGAGGAAGGGTGAATACTGTATTTTCACAGACATTCACATGACTTTCATTACAGCCTACTGTTATAATTACTCTGCTCTACTATTGAGTTATTGTTGTAGAACTCTTACTTTATATGATTACAAGCCAAATTTCCCTAGAGGAATGTCTGTGAAGGGCAGGCCAGGGCATACAGAAGATTCAGCTCTAAACTCGGCTTCAGGTACCCGCTGGGCAGGACAACAGTGGTATCTGTTATTAAGAGGCGCTCATCTACTACTTGACTTGGTGGTCACTGCACGTCACCATTTACCGGACAGCGAGCAGTGTTTCAGCAGACAGCTCAGGCCCTGGGCTCACCTGACAGCGAGGATGTGCACAGGCTGGGAGCGCTGCACCTTCTGCCTGGGGGAAGCCTGCGGCTGCGCGGGCCGCGAGCTGCTTGCTGCAGGCTGGCTGCTGGCGTGTTGGCCATTCTGCAGGAGGGGTTCTGTGTCGGACTGCATGCTGCACGCTGAGTAAAGGCTCTCCAAAGATTCGTTCATATCATTCACCAGCGACTCTAGATCCACATCATCCTCTGGAGAAGAGGCAAGAACAGAAAGAAATGTTAGCAGTGGTGAGGGGTCCCACCCACATGTGTATCTTCGCATGATCAGACCCCCAAACTGAACAATGTTTTAAACTACTAGAATGGGAAGGGGTATAATTCAAGAGTACTTTCAAGAGTGCAAGTCCACTGTGTTTACTCGTAACTGCTGATGTTCCAGAGGCAGACAACAGTCATGGTTCACACATACTTCTCCACACACCTCCTGGCCTCCTCCCTAGTGCCATTAGGGTAGCCACACCGCCTTGGCTATCAGCATGATGCCACTGCCTGGACTTCGCTACCTGGATCCCAGATGAACAGTGACCCAGATTAAGCCAACCAGATCCTCCCTCCCTCCCTTGGAATGCTGAAAGTCCAACAAGGAGCAGCAGACTATCTGCAGCCCTGGCACCATCCTGGGCCCTGTGTGGCTACAGGGTGGCAAAACCATGGCATGTACTAAAACCCATGCTCATGGATTTCCCAGCCCCACTCTCAGCTCCTGAGTAGCCAGAGATCTCATGGAAGCCAACTTCATGGTAGAGGGCATGCGGCAAACAGAGAAGCCAGGATGGTGCCTTAAAGGACAAGCCTAAAAGACATGCAGGACATGCACAGAAAGAAGATTGACAGTCACTTCACTTGTCAATGGGCTAAGTCACAGCACCCAGTTTTTAGTGAAACATCAGACCAGATGTTCTAAAAATGTTACTTAGACTGATGTAGCTCACAGTCTTATGAGACGATTCTAAATTATATTTCTGCAAATCCCACTTGTTCTGTTTCTCTGGAAAACCTTGACAAACACAGAGACCCAGGGTGTACTTCAGCACATGCAGAGCTAGGGGAGACTGGGGCTGGGGGAGGAAGGAGCAGGTCACATGTCAGGCTCATCTTTTGCTTCTTTCTGTTTCCTTTTTTAATTTTTATTTGTTTATTTGAGAGAGAGAGAGCAAGGGAGAGAGAGAGAATGGGCATGCCAGGGCCTCCAGCCACTGCAAACGAACTCCAGATGCATGCACCCCTTTGTGCATCTGGCTTACATGGGTCCCGAGGAATTGAACCGAGGTCCTCTGGCTTTGCAGGCAAACACCTTAACTGTTAAGCCATCCTTTCAGCCCATCTTTTGCTTCTTTCTGAGGCCTCAAGGGAAGACCTACCCTCAAAATCATTCTACACCCTACAATTGTGTTATTGAAGTCAGTGTACTTATTCTAGTCTGAGTTTTCAGTATTTGTAAGTCAACATAGTCAACAATACTGGCTTCTCTCCCCCCTCTACATTTTAGAATTGTCACTTTTTCACAATAAGGCAATTAATGATCTCAGCTCACTGTATCATATTGATCTACAAGTCACAAATTCATCATCTGATGTGATTCCACAATAGCGAGAGTGACAACCTCTGAGCCTATGGGGGTAACAAGTCACAGACTCTTAGACCCTCACCCTATTAGAGGCAGTGTGATGCTAATTTGAAGGAAGGAACATAGAAAAGGTACTTGTGAACTTGCCTATACCCCAGTGTAGCAGTTACCTCATCTCTGCTGGGACAAGACACTTAACCCCAAGCAGCTCATGGAAGGAACGGGTTTAAGCTCAGTTTCGAGGGGAAGCTTCATCACGGCACAGCGGGCACAGCACAGCAGTAAGAGAGAGCTGGCACCACAGCTCATCAGCGGGCAGGAAGGGGAATGTGCAAGCCATGAATACTCAAATGGGGCTGGATTAATAAACCTCAAGGTCCACCCCCCAAAACAGACATCCCCCAAGGCTCCATCTTCCAAAAACTCAGCCACTTGGGGTCAAGAATGAGGCTGAATCAAAGCATATTGAGGCTGTGAGGGACATGTTACGTTTAAACAATTGCCTGATCCTGTAAGCTTTAGGGCCAGAACAAACTTGGGCTTTCGGTTCTCAGTTTCTTCAAATAAATCATGGGATTAGCATGTTAGTATCCACTTCTTTGTAGACTGTGAGAACTAAGGTATGATCTGCTTGACATAGAGTAAAGAGCTCTATCTCCTCTGTTCCTCTCAAAAGACACAGTGGGCAAAGCTAATGGCCAAGCAGCTGAGGAAACAGGTCCAGAGGACCTGACTTGTCCAAGATCACATAACCACACAGCACCCCGAATCTGCAAGCAAGGGCAGTCACTCACTTGACCAGGCATACGTACAACAAATGGGCTCAAAGATCTTTCTAGAACACTTGGCTCTCCCTGCCTCTCCTCCTCCCCACAGTCTCAGATGGCAGGCTAATCAGTGGGAGAGTATCTGTCTAGCATGTATAAGGTTCTGAATTTGATTTCCTAACACTGATAACAATATCTGGGGTGGCCTTTCTTTGGCTCCTTTTGTTTCTACAAACTATAGTATGATAACAAAAACAAAAACCAAACCACCCAAAAACCTGCCTGGAGCATGCCTATACCAGAGGTGCAAGAAGTGGAAGGTAACAGAGAGTGCATGCCAGTCAGTGGCACCTGGGCATTTGTGGTGGGCAAGGGAAGGTGTAGGAAACAATTGTGGGGAAATTTGCTCAGTACTAGAAGAGCCTCGAATCCACCTTTGTTGGTGCCCACCCTCTTAGCCATGATATTGAAGAAGGGCTCTGATGAAAGGCTGATGGAAGTGACCCATGGTGTATTTAGGCAGGCCACACCTAAGGTCATAAGGAGGGGAGAGGCAGAGGGTTGCTGAAATAGCAGTGATAAGTCGTACAACGTCTGGATATCTGGCCAGTAGAGTTTCTGCTAGAATGAGGAAGACGCCATATGAGAGACACTGAACGGGAATGGAGTTGATAGGGTCTGAGAAAAACCCAGGTACCAAGATGGACCCAAAGATTTAGATTGTCACAGAATATCTAGGGACTACGTGGGTAGATTGGATGGAGGAGGAAGAGGATGGTCCTAGCCCTGGTTCCAAGTAGTCAGTTACCAATTCTGTAGCCAGATAGTAACAGGACAAAAGTGCTGAATTAATAACTAATAAATAACAAATAGTCAATAGGTAACAAAGGACGACACAGGGCCAGTAGGCAAAGTACTTGTACATAGTTGGGGGCCATGCAGACAGGCTGGCCTACAGAAACCAAGACCTCAGTGAGAGCCAGTGTGGGCACACCTGACCGAAGTGTCTTTTAGGGAAATCCTCTCCTGGATACTGTTGAAGCAATACTCAGCCAATGTACAAATGAAGAAAAGTGGCTGTTCAGGGACTGGACCATTAATAAAAAGGCTGGTAGAAAAATTTACGCTAGAATTCCAGTTCTAGAATGTATGCATCCTGAATACCAAACATCTATACTCACACTTACTAACATGCTAACAGTGGCTTAATCTAAGCTCTGTAAAGCAATTAGGTACACACAACACCCTTAACTCACCACATTAGCAGCTCCATATTTCCACCTTAATGGATCATTTAGGAATCAATAGTGATTGAAACACAAAGTTCACTGTAATGACCCCGTCAGTCTAAGCTGCTCCAGGACAGCTGGCAGAGGGAGTGCTGAGAACCCAGTGGTTCTTCACGCAGGCCTGCGTTGTAAGTGTTCAGTAGGAGAAATGGGGGCAGAATACCGAGGTCCATTTCTACTGCTCTCATTCTGCTATTCTTAGTTTCTGAGAATAAAATGGCTTGGTCTACTGTGGCAGGTTTTTATCTGAAGCTATTTTCCCCAGGACTCTTCTAACAGCCCTTGGCTGTGCCGACCCCTGGTGGCAGCCCTGGGTCCTTTTGCTCCTGTGTCTTTTCTCACTCAGTCAGGTAATCACTGGGTTATCCCTCTGCAATTAGGTTGAATACAAGGGAATTCTGATACAACACAAAATAAACAATAGGCAAGCAGGTGCTAGAATAGAAAGGGATGACCTTCCTGTCCTCTAAGGCTGACAAATTAGCTCCTCTCCACTTGAATATACTTAATCAGGTCTTTTTAAAAATGGTACATTTAATTTATTCTTTCTGTTTTTTAAACTCTTCACTGATAATTCTCACCATGCATAGTAACAGTAGCACATGCATTTAATCTAAGCACTAGAGAGGATGGGGTAGGAGGATTACCATGGGTTCAAGGCCAGCCTATACTACAGGAGTGAGTTCTAGGTACATAATGTATGTTGATCACAATCCCTTCATTACTTTCTTTTGTTTCCTCCTCTTCCTTCTTCTCTCTTTTACTGGACCCCTCCCTCTTGTCTTTCCCACTAGTCCTTTTGATGTCTTTTATTCCTTCTTCAAATGTCTGTGATGACATGTTATGGGCCCAATTGGGTAGGCAACCACTGTGAGATCCTTAATGCAAAAGCTTCAATCAGGTTTCTGGTTTTGTTGTTTGTTTTCTTTTCTTTTCTTTTCTTTTTTTTTTTTTTTTTGAGGCAGGTCTCACTATAGCCCAGGCTGACCTGAAACTCATTTTGTATTCTAGGCTGGACTTGAAATCATGGAGATCCTCCTACCTCAGCCTCCAGAGTGCTGGGATTAAGTGTGTGAGCCACCACTCCTGGCTTATCTTTTAAACAACACTAAGTTAATGTGGTAGCATTCATTTATCAGGTTAGAATTTTCATGTTTTGAATCCAGCCACCTTATTCAGATGCATCAATCTTTCAATAGCCATTAGAACAAAAATAAACTCCTTAAAGATTCTAAAATACTTTCTGCTGTAATCAAATTTAAAATGTTCTGTGAGGGCAGATAGCATTTTATTTACTCAGTTTAAAAAAATATATATCACCATGGTTATCTAGATGAATCTGAACTTCTTTAAATTTTCATGTGGAACAAAAATTTTACCTTCTAGGTAGGTTTTAAACAGCTGACTATGGACATGATACTTCGTCATGATCTATAGTTTTTTTTAGATACTAGAAAAGAACACCTCTGAAGTCACATTCAGTGCTTGCGGACATGGCACAGGCTCACACTGTCTGTTGACTGCTCTCGGTGACGACCCTGCTTCTCTTCCATGCATGCAGATAACTGCCAGGTAGCAGAAGGGGGAAAACTACACAAACTGCTGCTTCTAGAAACCAGTGTTCTGACAGTCAACTCAATGTTGACCTGGAGAGAAAGTACTACCACTAGGTTGCCCCTCTGCAAGGAATACTAGGAAAAGAACATGGCTTCACACAGTTAGCGTCTCATCAGATAGGTTTGTTAGAAGTCACTTACTGTCAAAACATGGTCAAAACATGGCTGCCAGTCAAGCTCTCAAGTACTTATTTTTCTTCCCTTAACTAGTCCAGCCCCAAACGGGCCATAAACTGCTGCAAATATTTGCGCAGATTATTGGATCGCAAATTCTCATCTCTTCTTGCTTCAAGCCATTAGCAAATTGAGGCTGGTTTCATTTGAAAATAAGATATAAATTCAGCGATACTGATTCTCATTTGACTCATAAACCATGGCTAGTGTGTATCTCTCCTAAGCCAGGTGAGATGAGCTGGACAGGAAAAGTCCAGAGGGAGGAGATGAATTAGTGGAGGGAGGGTTTAGCAGGCGGGCCCACCTTAGCTCTTTAACGAATAATGCATTGCTTAGTTTACAGCACCATCTAGTGTCTTCTTTATGTGAACTAGAGATTAAAGATTGCCTTGGATTTTCTTCACTCAGTTGCTTTGGCCTCTTGTAAAGTTATCATTTTCTTTATGTGTTTAGGATTCATCCACGCTGGTGGTCCTTTCTGCCCAAGTTCATCTAAGTCACTAGGAATATGTAGTGCCTTCCCTGTCTGCTCACGCATCACTCTCCCTCTAGATTTTACACAGAAAATATGCCTGTTAGGAAATGAATAGATATAGGCAGGCACAGGTGTCACATATGATTAGTGACTGAATACCTCTGAAGAAAGAAAAGTCTTTGACCTGAAAAGCTTCTGACACAGGTGCAAAGGTCAAAGTTCCTGACACACCTATCTGTGAAAGAACTGAGAGCCTGACTGTGAAAGGGTTCAAGTTTACGTCTTCCCTCAGCAAGCTGTTTCTATCGACTTTTCATCAATTAAAGGTGTGGCAGACATCACGTGTTATGCTGCTGAAATGGTCCGCACAACATTCACCTCCTCTTCTTGTATCCTCTAGTCACATGCATCTCAGTTTCCAGTGTTTAGAGTTCGTATAAGTACGAATAAGAAAATCAAGCGCCAGACTACCAGAATTTTGTTCTCTACTGTCATACATGATATTTAAATGTTATTCATCAAAATGAAAACAAATAATCTATTCACAACTCTAAATACAACTTCCAAATTGTATAAATATTTTCAATAAAAGAAAATGGAATTAATGCTTTATTTTGGTAGTGCCTATAGGCGGACAGGAAATATAAACTCAGTAATTAGAATGTGTAATTCATGCATGTAAGTATTCAGACACAGAATGTGTATCTATAATGCCTGAATTTTCAGTGTTTCTTCTAAACTTTCTTTCCTGACCTCTGATGAAAATGACATGCTCTCCTCTCACCATACAGATAGTACTTGTTATTTCCAGTCCCCACTGAGTGAGTGCATGCAGGTCAAAAAGCTGAAGATCTGACCATCTGTAAGAAGAAGGTGGACATTGTTGTTTGTCTGTTGCATTGTGACCATACACATTTGCCAGTTTGCTAAAGGGGGATACTGTCTTCCCTCTGCTGGAGTCAGCACCCCCCCACCCCCTGGCTGCAGTCAGCTTTTCCCTTCCTTCCCTCTCTTCCCACTCTAGCTTTAATTACTTCTGGGCTAAAGAATCAAATGGGGTAACAGCTTAACTCAGAACACTTGAGCTAACCATCTGATTCGAATGATTTTTGGAACCAATGGCCCTTGCCCAAGGTGAAACAGGAATCACAACCCTTGCGTAGCTTCAGCAGGTGGAAGACTATAAAGTCTGAAAAAATTTCCAGTCTCTTCATTTTTATCCTAAATCAATGCTATCATTTTCTTGAGTCTTGAGGCCTATTCAGGAAAAATCATTATGTCCCCATATGCAGGGTCAAAGATATGGCATGCATTTGGTCTTATTGCTTAAGTATGTGAAACGTTTAGTGACTTACAAAAGGATAACTGTGACTAGTACCTCAACAAAGAGATGATTCCCACGCTTTCTTTTCTAAGCTTTTCCTGTTTCCAGTAACATTTCATGTACAGTTAGGAGTCGGTGTATGAGCTGTTGTGTCTGTGCTGCTTGATCTGTCATTTTATAGCAATGGTTTAAAAAAACCTCAAAACGGAATTGAATTTTATTTGGAAATTATACTTGAATCTAAGGAAAAAATGGCGGAAGAACAAATTTCATTATATAAAGTTGTTTTGGGAATTAGTAACTATGGTATAGTTTCTGGGTCAACTCAAAGGGAAACCAAGCAGTTAAATCTGGTTCAAATGGTGGGAGAGAAAACTGGGATGCATTAATATTTGTTAAGCATCTTCATCAATGAGAGGAAGTGAATTCACTCTAGCTTTTCTTTGTCTCATTTTTTCTAAAGGAGATGAAGGGATCTGGGAAGATAGCTCAGTGAGTAAAGTGCTTGCTTCACAGACATAAGGACCTGAGTCTGATCCCCTAAACCCACATAATAATGCTGAGTGTGTCAGCACATGCTTGTAATTCCAATGCTGGGGAGGCAGGAACTAGGAGGATCCCGGGGCATCCTGGCAAGTGAGTCTAGACTAATTGGTAAGGTCCAGACCAAATGAGAGATCCTGTCTCACCAAAAAAGGGTGACAGTGTTCCTGAGGATGACACCAGGCTGTCTTCTGGCCTTCACGTGTGCACGCATGCACGCATCACAGAAAGTAGGGAAAGGTAGTTAGACCTCTGTAATGTTGTACTCCATGGATTAAACAACTACAGATCAGATCATCAACAAGAATGGATTCATGACTGATACTGAAAACTAGGCCAAAAGCCTATGGCTGGGAAGGTCACGGGCACTAGGGCAGAACGTACTACTATTACTCTGCTAAATAGATGTGTTGTTGACTGTCTGCTAAACATTTATCTTTATACCCACAAATCAGCTTTGTTCTCTGGTCAGAAAAGCTCCTCCACCACTGGCCGTGGAACACGATTATACATCTTTGTTAAACATGTACAGATTTTGTCATTACTTCTTAAACAGTACAGCAAAACAACTACTTACATAGCATTTACACTGCATTAAGTACTATAAATACTCAAAACATTTAAAGTATGTGGGAAAATGTCTGATTTTTACATGCAAATCCAACCACTTAATACATGGAACTTAAGCATCTGTCATCTGTGGATCTTGGTTTCTGTGGGGGTCTTTGAATCAAGTGGCACCAATAATGAGGAACCAGCACATTATCTCCAGAAAAGCTAATGGGAGGACTTGAGGAGACCACTGAACAACAATGTCACCACAGCATCGTTTGTAACAAGCATAGGGCGAAAACGACTCAAGTATCCCACAATGAATGAATGGATAAAGAAAACGTGAAGCCCCAGATCCGGAGCCATGCTCTAATCCTGGCCTAAGCACATTGTGCTCAGTGAGAAAAACCAGTCACAAAAACAATAGTGAATGATTCGACTTCTGTTAGGGCCCTAGAGGAGTCAGTCTTTTCCAAAGACAGAAAATGAAGTGTGGCGGCCTGGGGCTGGGAGGAGGGGTGGGAAGTTGGTGTTTAATTGGTTCAGAGTTTCAGTTGGAGAAGATCACAAGAGTTCTCTGGATGGACAAGAGTATGACTGTGTTATTATTACTTTTTCCCATAGCACCCTGTCTGATATTCTACCTTATCCTCTCAATTACTACAATTACAGAAATGGGCCACCACACTTGGCTATGATTTTGTCTAATGCTACTGAATAGCATATCTTTTAAAAAGGTTAAGATGATCAATTTTATATTGGATTTTTTAACCATAATTAAAGTAATAAAAAATCAACTTTAAAATGTTATTTAAGACCCTTAAGCATAGTCAATTAAAATCTCTGTCTTGCTGACCTACGTGGGTACCTTTTAGGAATGCTCTGCCGGAATGGACAGCAGTGTCACATGCTTTTACCTCACAGAAATAAGCCTGCTCTGGGGGAGGTCACCTCAATTCCTCAGTCTCCGCCCAACCATCTGGTAGGTACTCCTTCCAGGCTTCTTCAGTTGGCCTGTGTGTGTCCTAGCCCTGTACAGAGAGAGCACGCCCCTCACAACACTTCATTCTCAATACAGAGCCACCTTCTCACCACTCTTCTTTCTCCTTTTTAAAAAAAATATTTTTATTTATTTGAGAGGCAGAGAATGGGCATGCCATTGTCTCACCACTGCAGATGAACTCCAGATGCATGCACCTCCTTCTGCATCTGGCTTACATGGGTCCTGGAGAGTCAAACTGGGATTCTTTGGCTTTGCAGGCAAATGCCTTAACCGCTAAGCCATCTCTCCAGCCCTCTCCTCTTTTGGTCCAGAATGGCCACTCAAACTTGGCCTCTTCCATGACCACAACTGAAGCAAGCCAGGAAGGACAGTGGCTCAAGGTGGCCAGCATAGGGCTGGGCTCACCCAAGTCAGACTTCAGTATGACTGCATGTGACAAGTGGTGACACCCGCCTACTTGTGGAAAAATGTTGCAGGAAAACTGCAGAGAAATATCTGGTCTCCAGTAAGGATGCAAGCCTCTGGTCAGGGCGAAGTGAGACAGGGGAAGCTGCGGCTGGCGTAGCCCAGCACAGTGGTAAGAAGTGCAGGGGCCATGGGCTGGCTTCACGGAGGCCCTCCAGGTCGTGCTGAGCACACTGGTCAACAACGTCCATGTCTTGTGGTAAACATAGGATTCTCTCTTTAACAAAATAGGAATATTCAGTACAAATTTACCTACTTGTCCACTACTCCCTCAAGATGATAGCAGGAAAGGTTTGGCCAATGTGGCCATCTTATAATGGTGTACGTGAAGCTCCACAGCTAATGGAGCTCGACAAACAGAACTAACATAAACATAGAGAGTGCGTCCACTCTTACAGACAGCCTGGCCCATGGCCATATCCCCAAGGCATCTAGTGCACAGGCTAAAGTCTAGGACAAATTGCAAAACTGAACGCAGATATTCTGGTGACAGAGAGCTCCACCCCACAAGTACTGCCGCCCCCACCAAAGTAAGTAAATAAATAATAACAACAATAATAATAAGTACAGGATTAATTGCTCAGTACTCTTAAATTGCTCCAGTGAAATTTATTTTTAAATCTATGTTCCAGGGAGCTGTACAATAATTTCATTAAAAAATAAAGAAAGCTACTCATTTTATTCAGTGGTTCCATTCATTAAAATTAAAGACCTGGCGTCCAATGGTGGATGGGCGTCCCCTAGCAAAGTGTCCTTTCTTGGATTTTATCCTCCCACATTGTTGCAAGGAAGCACCTGGGCATTACCAAGTTTTTTTCTGGTTCTTTCAGATGGCTTGGATTTAGTACTAAATAGCCATACAACACAGGAAAGGAATTTTCCACTACCAGAAAGTTTCAGCCTGAAAAGTAAGAACCAAAGGCCAGAGCTGAGAATTACATTTTAAAAGCACAGATTCAGCTTTGCAATTTATATTTGTACTTTTGAAAGATACTAGCACAGGGGAGGGGGAAATAATGTACAAAATCATACTCAAAAAGGGCAAAAGATAAACTGCATCTTTCTCAGGTATTCCCTAGCAATTTAATCTGTTTCTTTTCAACCTTCTGATTTTAATTCCTAATTCTACTCTTACATCATAATCAGGCAGAAGCCTGGGTACAACAAACTATGTAAATAACTTGTCACTCTGGAAGGTTCCCATTTTCCACCAACCCGAAAAATATTAGCTCAAAAGCACTTTTATGATCCAAAAGTCTGTCACTCACTGGTACTGAGCTCTGAAAAAGTCAATGTTTTAAAAGTAAATGAGACACTGGGGAATCTTTATCATCACATTAAACATTAACTCCAATATCATGAACTTAACTCCATAAATTCAAAATCCATTTACTTAACCAACATTTTTTTTCATTTGGCATATATTTACTGACCACCAGCTACATATCCAACATTGTTTCAGGTACCGGAATACAGATGTTAACAAAACAGACCAGACTTGCTGCCTTCACACTTGCTTTAGCAGTGTACATACTAAAGCTCAGCCATTGCCGAGAAGACTAGTAAGGTCCCGGTGCAAGAATGACACGCAAATTTATAAAGCATTGCATATTTTTAAAATGTTTTTACCATAAAGGACAAGTCTTTAAGGAGAAAGATACACTTATCCTGACTTGAACATTACACAACATACACATGCATCAAAACGTCCCGTGATACACTGTAAATGGGTATTGTGTATCAGTAAAAAGTAGTGAAAAATATTCCTGCTAACCTATATGTAATGAAGACTTGGGTAAAAGTTTTGGGAAAGGCTTATGAGGCAGAATATAAAATAGCAGGAAGAATATGAACTACTTTTTTTACTATCTCTGGAAAAATAATTCCCACTCGGAAGATCTTCAAACCCATTTCAGTTAATGGCAGCTAGCAGGGATTCAATGCATCCTGTAGGAATGTTATAACTGCCCCGACTGGAAGAGACCTGCTCAATCAGAAGGGATGGTTCGGTTCCGAGGACGTGGTGTCTTGGCTGCAGCTGAGGGGTAAGTGGGAAGGTACAGCAGGCTTCTGTTCTCAGAGGAAGGGATTCTTGGCAGAAAGTTCTTAGTCTATAAACATATCTCAGAGGCCAGAAATCCTAGCACAGCCTGCTCACGCCTTAGGAGAGAGGAGTTTAAATGTATCACTGTTTACAAGTAAGGCAGTCATGGAGAGAGGGCACTGAGCTCTCAGAAGAGCCTCAGTCTTAAGGCATCAGAGGCAGAAAGCCATCCCAAGGGAACCCTATCAATGGTTCCAAGAAACAGTACATCTCCCAGAATCGAAAGGCCCAGGAGACGGGAGCTGGCTCCCAGGACAGGAACGAAAACGCAGCTTAACTGGGACAGCACACTCAGGACCTCGGTTTGGGGCTACAGTGGTGTAAGTCATCTAGAGCTGTCCCTTCTCAGCCTGCCCACAGGCACGATGACCTGGAAGCCTTTTGCAGGTGAAAACAGGTTCCTGGAATGCACCTGGCATTCTGAACGCAGCCTCTGAGCTAGACTCAAATGTTTGTATGTCCTGAAGCTCCACGTGCCAGGCACAGCTCTGCGGACTGTGCCAGCAGGTGGGCAGAAGGTGGCCAGGTCAGGAGGGCAGAGCACCATGGATGGGATGAAGGCTCTGATGAAGGAACCCAAGAGAACTCACTCATCCCTTCCACAGCAAGAAGGTGCTATGAGGAAGACACTGAATCCACAGAGGCCTTGACCTTGGGCAACCAGTCTCTAGAGGTGAGTGCAATAAAATTCTGTTAATAGATCACACAGTCTTTCAACTGCTGCAATAGTAGTCTGGAGGGACAAAGAGAGCTCCTAATTGAATGTTTGTTATTTTTCAGGATAATTACTTTTCAATTATGAAAAATAAATACACATGGCTAAGTAGCACCTCCTGAATAATGACTCAGGACAAAGAATACCAACAACCCATCTCCCTCTGAGTCAGAGTGGACACATCCTCACATAGATCAAGCTCCCGGGCAGATACAGACACATATGCTGTGTTGCACTCATTAGTTATTGATAATGAAGAGAAATAGTTGTTACCCATTCCTCAGCACCTCTCGTCCCCTGTCCAAAGATGCATGCCTCTCAGCTCAAGCTACTTATTCCGTTAGCTATTTGTAGTCTTCCTACAAACCAGCCCACTAGTAGGTTCCCATTGTTCCCATTGAAACTGAAGGACAAAGTCACTCAGCTTTGAATATACCTACATCCAAAGTTGGCTTGCCTTCTTATATGTTAATAATTTTCTTTAGTTTTTTGTTTTTAACCCAACTTGTGTTTCAATTTTCTAGTTACCTATCTTCTTTTGTCACCAAACTTGAGTTTCTGGAAGGCTGGAACTATATTTGTTCACCTTTGCCTTATTACCTGACCTCGAGTCTGGCACACAGTACATAATCAACAAATGTTAGTTGAGCAGGACAGTGGACTCAGCACCCTCCATCAATCAAGCCATAGAGTCTTCCAGGAAGTCAGACAGCCAGACAGAGTTGCCAAACTCTGTAGACTGTTGTATCTCTAACTCTTTCAGGTCCTTGGAAAAAGACCTACAGTGTAGGTCACCAGGTAAATAAATGCCAACTTGTCTCAATCCAAAATGGAATGGCATCTGTCAAAAACCAAGGTCCAGGAATCTATCTGTGGGCTGCATTTCCTAGGCAGGTCAGGCCTGTGCCCCTGTGGCCAGGCCTCCTGTTCACTCCTGTGAGTCCAGGGCAGCACTTAACAGACCTTCTCTACAGGGAGTCTTCATCTCACTCCCGGAATCCCCCATTGCCCACACCATGGCCATCTCCATTGAGGACGTGCAGTTAATGGAACCATGGGCTTCAGAAACCCCATTCACCTCAGCACACACATTCTTCCTGCATAAGCACCAGCCTATGGGATGGCTTTGCCCACAGTTAGGAGAGGGCCACCTGCCTCAACTAACCTGATTACTGCTCTCACAGGCATGACCAGAGATTTTCTTTACATGGTGATTCTAAATCCTGTTGAGTTGGTAATGAGAGATGAACCATTAAAGAAGATAAAATCATTTCCTGTGACAGAAATCTAGCTGTCCCTCTATTAGTATCTAGGATGCAGGGACTCCTCAATCATTCCAAGGGGTTTCCCAATGGGAACCATTTGTTAACTAATGAACTCACAGTTATTTGCTACCCAAATATAATATTCTCTCTCTGTAAACACAAGCATCTTCTTTCTATCTATCTATCTATCTATCTATCTATCTACCTACCTACCTACCTACCTACCTACCTAATTCCCCATGGACAGGACACTTAAGGACTTGTGTGCTGATTCATTTTGTTGGAACTATTATCAAAAACTTTTTGTGGCAAAATTGAGACCAGGTTCTAACAGGCATTGGTAACTAGAGAGCAGACAGCCAGGTCACCAGTAGGCTCTGGGTCTAATGTCTGTTAATTTGAGGGTATCTGAAAACACTGTTTAATTCCACTGAAGTGTCTGTTCTGTAAGAATTCACTATAAAGTAGTTACTGCCTGCAGGTAAGGAGCAGACATTTTGAGGATCTACTTAAAGCAGGGATTCACAGTGGGGTAAATATCAAGCATGCCAACAAAAATGACTTTGGAGGCCTTGTTCAAACATTTTTGAAGCCAGCAGTAATGAAAGGCAGGAGGCTTTCTATACTTCCTGAGAATCTGTAGCTTAATGTCTTACTTTGAGATATAATTTTATAGGAAAAATCACCGATCTCCAAAGCATCCCATACACTGGAATGGAGGCTGATTAGTACTCTCCTCTTGTTTTTTTTTTTTTTTTTCCTTAAGAACTAAGGAAAATTTAGTATAGAAAAAAATGATAATATATTTTAGAAAAGAAGATATGCTTATTTCTACCTAGGGGAAATGTTAAAATATTCCTTCATCACTTATCTTATAAATGAAAGGACTTATCATTTATAAATTGTACCCTGTTGCATCTGAGCAGGCTTTACACTTCCTTGAACAAAATGGCCCATGTTACACAGTCTGTGGATAGAATGATAGAAGGCTCACTGTTGAGTCCCCTAGACCTCAGTCCTACACCTCCTATGGCCTTGACAGCAACAGACCCTTGTCTAACAGAGGAAGAAGGGATGAGTGGAAGTCACGGGAAAACTACCAAGCAAGCAAGGAGGGTAAAAAGCAAACCTACCAGGAGAGCAGAGAGAGCTGTGGGGCTAAAGCCCTCCACTGAGCTGTAAGCATCCTGACAGCTAAAGGAAACATGAAACATTAATGGAGCCCAATTATCTGCTCAAAGGGACCAGACAAAAGAATGGCGGGAACTGTGAGAGCATCAGGAAAGTGAAGGCCCAGACCAGCAGACTTGAAAGGGACAAAGGATGACAGTGGGTTTTCAGTATTAGTCCACATAAGGACCAGGAGGAACAGGTCTGCTGCTTGCCTGGCACTGGCATGAGATGGAGAGAATACAAGCTCCTCAATGCCTTTTGTTACCATCTTCCTTATTGAGACAAATGATCTTCAAAGTGGGAAGGAGGGGAGAAACACAATTAAAGGGAGGCCAATGTCGACTGTGCTGAGGGGACAGCAGGAATCTCATGCTCTTGGCTGTATCCAAGGGCAAGATCAAAATCTCAGTGTGAGCCACTGAAAAATTTTGAGAATCAAAAATTGAAGGGAAGATTGGTAGACTTGGATAAAGACCAAGGGCCAACATGGAAGACCACAGGGACAGAAAACAGAGGCCAGAGTCCACTTGCATGAGTTCAAGTCTAGTTCTGTCACTCATGAGGGGTGCAGCCTGGGCAACACTCCCACGTCTGGCCTCTGTCTCTCCCGTAGATATATGGACCTAGTAACAACGTCTACCTTAAGTTAGGACTGAAATATAAAGCACAGGGTTTTTGTTTTGCTTTGTTTTATTAACCTAAAGAAGTGACTGATAGAACAAAAAAGTCACCTAGGCATGTAAGAAGTAAAAGACAAGAGGTGAGAAGTCATGACAAATCTGACAGATTATGATGACCTCATGTTATCTGGCATTGCACATCATGATGTGGTATGGATCTCATTATTTTGTGTCAAGATCCCATTTCATGTTCCTTAAGGAAGAAGATATGTAGACATTAGTGATTTTGTACAAAAACAACTAGAGATGAATTTCCTGTCTTTCTAACATTGTGACCCTAATAAAAAATGTTAGGCACTGGGGTGGGGGCGAGGAGCATCAGAAATCTAAATTATAGGGAAACACTGATAATAAAATAAAGTCAAGACAAAAAAAAAAAAGAAATCTAAATTATCAAAAGCCCAGGAACCAAGATACACCAAGAAGCCCATATGCACTGCTACTCAGGATTTTTGTTAAGAGTTTCACAAAAGGACTTTATCAGCAGAAAATAGTATTTATCATGAGAAAATGATAACCAAGAAAACAAAGTTACTTCTACATATATACATATGTAAAATGGGAATAACACTGAAGCTGTTTTTATGACAATGGAGTAAAAAGTGAATAGCTAAGAAGGTACTAAAAAAACCATGAGGCAAACTTGGTTCTAAAGCTGCAACTGGGAGGAGCAACTAGCTTCTCAACTAACTTTTATATTTTCTCCATGATGATGCCCTTATCCAGATTGTTCCAATGTCCTCTGGACAGCACGTCAGGAAGGAAAGGGCTCTGTGAGCTGGTTTTTGTCTTTGCTTGCCTGGAAATTACCAGAATGTCCCATATGCAGAAGCTTTCTGGGATGCATATGTCTATTTATTACACATGAGTTAAAGAATTTATTACACAGCTATAAAATATGACTGCAGAAAGCTACTGTGGTGGAACCTTCAAAGTAGAAAGACAGAAATGCTCAATCTTGGAAGGATAAGGAACACATAGTAATAAGGTAACAGTGTAGGAATAGCTTATACCTATGGTGTGTGCTTGGTGGTTCTTTGAAATTATCTTAAATTCTGACAGTGAAAATATTTGGCTTTGATTCCTAGTATGTCGCTGATTACCTCTCTAGGACTTCTGGGCAAGTTAGAGAACTCCCTAGACTTCGTTTCCCCATATATACCTGTGACAATTAAATGAGAAAATACAAGGCCTGCAGAAGGTTTTATTACAAGCCTCTAAGATAACATGACCATTATTATTCTGCAGTAATTATGTAAGATGGCTACATACCAATGAAACTAACTTAGTCACAAAGATGTACTGGAAAAGATTAAGACAGAAGCCCACAGGTCACAACCCCCTGCTCAATTAACATGGCTGCAAAGCACAGGGCTTGAGCAAAGAGGACAGAAGACTGAAGCAGTCAGTAACCACAAAAAGACAATGATGAGTGCTGCCCAGAGCTGCTGAGTCCATGATCACTCCGCAGTCTCACAGAGGACATCAACAGCTAACAATGAACACAGGGTAGGGGCTGGAGGATCTGAGTTGGGGTGGCTGGAGTACAGTCAAGACATGCTGGGCAGAGACCTGGCTCCCTGTCAAATGCCACCATTCAATGGCTATCAGTTCTCAGAAGGTGTTGTGACCTAAACTGAGCAAGACCTGCCAGGATGGCAAATCTGTGGTGGCAGTCCCTCGTTCTCTAAGCAGGTGGCATCTGAACACAACAGCCCCCTTTGGGGGATACGACCTCAGACCCTCTCACAGCTCCGAACCCAAGGGCCCTAGAGGACCTCTAGCTGGAGAATTCTTCATTTTGGTACATGTACAGTGAAAGCACAACCACTGATTGTAAATTCTACTTTGTATTACTCTATTCTTTATTTTAGTAACAAATTCACATTAAAGAGACATTTAGAAACTGGAGAGATGCACCAAACAACAATGTTCTCAGCCCAAAATGACAGTCTTCATAGCAGGTGATGAACGGTCACCATCTCCCCTTGTGGCCTTGATTAAACCCTTTTTGTTCTTCAAAGATCCTGGATTGTAGGAACTTTACTTAGATTCCTCTCCTTGTGCTGTGACACACTTCCCCATCCCGACACTTAGAGAGCAATGTCTGCCCTTACTATAATGTCTCCGAGATGGCTCAGTGGTTAAGCGCACTTCCTGTTCAAGCATGAGAGCATGAAAAATCACCCGAGGTCGAATCTCCAGATTCTACATAAGAAGCTGAGTGTGGCCACTCACGTCTGCAACCCCAGGCCCACAAAGGGGAGTGAAGCTTGGGGATTGCCTAGAATCATGCCAACCAATGAGTCTGCGACCATTACAAACTAATTCCACAAATTGTCCCAGGAAGATGGATCACCACCACAATCATGTACCAATGATAACAAAAAACACAACTCTTGGCAAAAGTTCAGAAACATGCCTTATCCTGGACCAGTAAGTTTTCCAGACACATATCCATTTCTTTAAAATAAATTCCAACAATTGATATGTCAAAATGTGTAGCAGGACTGAGGCTGTAGCTCAGTGGTCAAGTCCTTGCCTAGCATATACAATGCCCTAAGTTTGAGTTCTAGTACCAGAAAAGTAAAAATAAAAAGCATGAATGTTGTGCGACTCATTAGATGGGCACAAAACACCTCTGGGAATTGGACACACTCCTTCCATTTGCCAACACAGCTCTCTGTGCAGAGCCCACTGTGAAAGCTAAAGCAGCGTGTGCTTCACAGACACCTCCTTCCGTCCTCACAATACCGTGAAGATGTCTAAGGTAGCCTATGTTAGGGATGAAGAAAGAAGTCCAGCTCCTCAGGAGAGCAGCTTTACATGGCACATGACTTCAGGAGTGTCTCAGGTCCTGCCCTGCCCCCAGCACCTTCCCATCTTAGAGACCACAGGGGCATCTCCAAGCAAGTCTCATGACTTCTGTACATAGACTTTAAATCTTTTTGTGGCCCCTTGTGGCAGCTTTGTTTATTTGTACTACTAGTGTGAGGTATAACCATACAGCTCAACTTTAGCTGTGTGTAGTAACAACTACTGGAAAGAGAATGCTTAAAATGAGAAAAGTTCAAACTTCTAAAGCTTACAGTTCTCAAAAATACATCTCAAAATTATCATCAAAGAAAAATAAAAACAGGGATTCCATAGAATCCAGAAATTCTATTCCTCTGTATATGCCTGCAGACTTGAAATCAAGGGGTACAGACACCTGTCAAGCCAATGCTCACAGCCAAGTATTACTCATGATAGCCAAAAAGGGAAGCAAACCCCCATTCACCAGAGGCAAAGAGGTAAACAAAATGTGGCAGTTCAATGAAATGGAACATTATATAGCAATGGAAGATACAAGACTCTGCTAGAAGATAAAAAAGATGAAATTTGATAATGAGATTCCCCAAGAAAGAAGCCAGTTACTAAATGATCAATACTGTATGATTCCACTTATATGAGTTATCCAAAAATAGACAAGTTTACAGAAGCAACAAGTACATAAGAGGTTATCAGGGGAGGGGGATTTATTGCCTAATCTGTGTGGAGTTTCTGTATGAGGTGCTAGGAAAGCTTTGGAAATACGTAATGAAGATGTTTGCACAACACCATGAATATAATTAATGCCACTGAATTGACACTTAGAAATAGTTATAAAGGGACTGGAGAGATGGTTCAGCAGTTAAGATGCTTGCCTGCAAAGCTTAACCACTTGAGTCTGATTTCCTAGCACCCACATAAAGGCAGATGCACAAAGTGGTACATGCATGTGGAGTTCATTTAGAGTGGCTAGAGGCCTTGGTGTGCCCATTCTTCCTCCCTCTCTCTCTCTCTCTTTGAAGTGTGGTGGTGCACACTAATTACAGCACTCAGGAGGCAGAGGTAAGAGGATCTCTGTGAGTTCGAGGCCATAGTGAATCCCTGTAAGTCTGGGCTAGAGTGAGACCCTTCCTCAAAAAAACTAAACAACAACAAAAAAAAAAACTGGTTAAAATGGTAAAATTTGTTTTATATATTTAAAATGTTTCTTAGAAATTCTGAGTAACTTCAGCTGCAACAGAACCATTAGCCTTCAAAGGAAAATGCAGCCCTTCCTATAAGCATGCTAAGAATTGTATGAAGTATTTTTAGCAACTGCCACAAAAAAAAAAAAATAAGCAGCTTATGTTAGGAATGCGGTAATAAAACAAGAACAAGAAATCCTCTTTGCCAGGTAGAAGTAGCAGGTCAAGGAAAGTCACAGCTAATCTTTTATTCTAAACATCATGTCCTCTGCCAGGAACCTGGCAATTCTGGACCCAACACACCAAGCAAACCCCAGGTCTGTATAGAGCATATGATTATGCTTTGAAAACTAACGAAATGAGAAAGCAGCATTGTATCTTGTCAAATTCAATACTATGACATCTTGTTAAAAAGAAGCATCTTAGCCAGGCATGGTGGTGCACGCCTTTAATCCCAGCACTTGGGAGGCAGAGGTAGGAGGATCATTATGAGTTCGAGTCCACCCTGAGACTGCATAGTGAATCCCAAGTCAGCCTGAGCCAGAGTGAGACCCTACCTCAAAAAATCAAAAAACAAAAAAAGAAGCATCTTGCCTGCTGAAATTGGTTCTGGGCCTAGGGCAGGAGGCGAAGGGGGCAGTGACTTGAGGAGGCACTGGGAAGACAAGCCTCTGGGCTCCTTGCTGGCCCGGAACACCAACCAACCTCCTCTCCTAGGAGAGAGTGGCCTTGAAGATGCTCCAGCTGCACTCAACTGAATAGCTAACTCCGTACTCCAGACCCTGGAGCTTTATGTTTCCTGTTACGGAGCCTCCTATCTGGTTACAGTCAGGAACCTTCATCAAGGCACATCACAGTTGTTGGGGACTTGACATCTAGACACTATGAAGACACATGGGTGAAGATGTGACAATCTTTGCTATATCACATCTTCTCAACTGGGACCACAGCACACAGCTCTTCACTCTTCAGCAATTCAGATTACTTAGCAACTTGCTATACTACCTGATAATCTTGTTGGATTTATCAGAGATACAACATTTGCTGCTACTATAAGTTGGATTTCTTTCATATATTTCCTGATTATTTCTTGTTGGTATATAAGAATAATAATATGATCTCTCTTGCCATAGATTGCCAGTGCTGTGATTCTATTCCAGCCCATTACTTTTAAATGCTGATCTCACATTGATTTTATCTTCCAATTTTTAAAATATATTTTATTTTTAAAATTTATTATAGACAGAGAGAGGGGAAGAGAGAAAGAGAAAGAAATAATGGGTGAACCAAGCCCTCAAGCTACTGCAAATGTATTCCAGATGCATGTGCCCTCATGTGCATCTGGCTTAAGTGGAATCTGGAGAATCTAACCTGGGTCCTTAAGTTTCACAGGCAAGCACCTTAACTGCTAAGCCATCCCTCCAGCCCCATTGTGTACAACTTTTTTTTATTTTGGTTTTTCAAGGTAGGGTCCCACTTTAGCACAGGCTGACCTGGAATTCACTATGTAGTCTCAGGGTGGCCCTGAACTCATGGTGATCCTTCTACCTCTGCCTCCTGAGTGCTGGGATTAAAGGCGTGTGTCACCACACTTGGCTTTCAGTACAATTTTTAATCATATTAAACCTTTCCCTGTATACCAATGCTGATTTTCTATTAGAATAATCATTATTTGCAAATAAGCAAAGATTTGGTTTCTTCCTTCCCAGTGTTTACATATCTTTCCATTTGCTTACTTACATACCCTCCCTAAGACCTCCAGGGACAGGGGCTATCTCTGTCTATGGTTTTCTTGGGCATAACTAGTACTTCCCCAGGTAACATCTAGTTTTCACACTTCCATGATAAAATGACTGAGCAGGGGAAGGGTTCGCTTTGGCTTCAGTGTGAGTGGATACAGCCCACCATGGCAGGGAAGGCACGGTGGCAGGAGTGAGAAGCAGCCAATCACACTGCACTTAGTCAGGAAGCTGGAAGTAGACAGGAAGTGGGCCCTGGCTATATAAACCTCAAGGCTCACCCCACACTGACCCACTTCCTCCAGTGAGACTCCATATCCTAAAGGTTCTACAACCTTTCAAAGGAGCCACAATCTGCTCAAACATATGAGTCTATCGAGGCTATTTCACATTCAAGCCACAATACCTCACTATATATTGTATAGCTGTCTGACAAACCAATTTCAACAGGTTAAGTAAGGAGGATCCTTTCTCCTACTGATCTGGTAAGAATTTCATGTACTATACAGAGTGGGAACTTTTGCTAAGTACTCCTTTATGCCTAGTCAGACAGACAACTACTTGTTTTCCCTTTAAAATCTTCTATGGAGGCTCATGAGATGGTTCAGTGGTTAAAGGATCTTCCTTGAAAAGCTTCATGGCCTGGGTTTGTATTCCCAGGCCACATATAAAGCCCACATGCACAAAGTGGCATATGCGTCTGTAGTTCGTTTACAGTGTCAACAGGCCCTAGTGTGTTAATACTCACTCATTCTCTTTCTCCCTCCCTCCCTCCAAATAAATAATAAAATATTTTTCAAAAATCTTCTACATGTTAGATATGACCCTAGCTGGATGATAACATATCTCTGCATGTTTTAATTAATCCAGACTTGGTTGCAATAACTGTTTTGTATTTTTTAAGATAAAGTGAATTTGGAGTTTGTTTGCAGTGGCTGGAGGCCCTGGCACTCCCATTCTCTCTCTCTTTCTTTCTCTCTTCTTCTTTCTCTGTCAAATAAATAAATAAATAAAAATAAAATATTAAAAAATACAGTCAACTTTTTGGTATATTTAATCTTTTTAAATTCATCCATAAGTATATTTTCCCCATGTTATCCCACATTTTTCTTCTCCTAAATGGAGTCTTTTTAGGTTTCACTCAGTACTCCCGAAATATCAATGTGCAACTTCAGTCTAGTATTATCAAAGCAATTTATAGGCAGTTACACTTACAACATGGTGCTGATTTCTCTGCAGTTCATCATTTCTTGCCTGCCATGTTCCCTCCATTTCTTCTTCCTGAAGTATCACTTTTAATATGTTTGGTTTTGAGTTCTGGGAAGAGACCCTAGGACCTAGGTATGTTAGGCAAACACTCTACCATAAGCTGCACTCCATCCCTTAATCGCTCTTTAAATGAAGCTTGTCAGTAACACTTTCTGAGTCTTTGAAAGAGTTTCACTCTGCCTTCACATGTTGGTCTGAAATTCTGGATGGATAGTTATCTTTCCTTCAGTGTTTCTGAAGTAAACCACATTGTCTGACATTTACCATGCCCAATTTGTTATCAGGCTCATAGTTCGTTAAGACATTTATTTCTTCCTTTAAGACATCCTATGGATTCCACCCTTTTGGACTAACACTAAATGCTTTTAGATGAAGACAAACCTTCATGTTTCCTTGGTAGTCTTATGATCATATCATTCTTTGTTTCTAGCCAACTGTTGGTTCTTAAAGCCTTCTATGCCTAAATGTCATCCTCTTGTCTCTGTTTCTCTGACCTAGAGGGAGGTGAGTCTTTTAGAAATGACTTCCAGGCCTTTAGCCATGCTTTAGGCAGAATCCAGTACTTAAGAAAAAATGTCAGTAAGTATATATTTCATTTCTAAAAGTTCTACTTACCTTTTTTCTTAGTTCATTTATTTTTACTATGTATGTTTCATAGTTTCCTTCTCTGTTTTATAGAGATTTTCCTTTCATTGATTTGAGCATTATAAACACATTAATTTAAAATCACTTTCCAGGCTTATTTCTATCACTTGGTCTGCATTTGTCATTGGCTGATTTTATTAGCTACCTATCTTAACACAGATTTGAGTTGGGTGCTCTGGAATTAAGAGTTTGTACACTCAATGGAGGTGGGCTGTTATCCTCCTCACTGCTATTCCTACTGCTCCCTGTGGAGAGGTGAGGTCGGGGCCAGCTATAGCTACTGGCTCATGAAGACTGTGGGGCTGAGCTTGAGTCATGGCCCTGATTGTGGCTACTCCATCAAGCTCTGCCTGCAAGGCTGAACCCAAATGGTTGCCCACATGCTCACATGTTGGCCATCCACCCTGCCAATGGTCTTTCCCCAGCACCTTATGAAAGCAGGGAAATCCCACCCCAGTCTCTGGTTAGAACTAGCTGTGGCTCCTCTGTCACTGGCAGAGGGAGAGACCACAACCCCATTGCTCTGGAATCAAACCTGGGTCATTAGGCTTTGCAGACAAGTGTCTTCATCACTGAGCTCTCTCTCCAGCCATTAAGTCTTTTTTAGCAGTCTTTTTTCCTAATTTTCTGACAAAAATGTTAGCATACAATTCTACATGAACACTAATATTATGACCCAGAGCATTTCAACTTTAATAAGATCATTTGTAAGGAGCACAGTGAAATGACTTAAAGTTGCCTTAAGCTTCAAAGCCTGTACTAAACAATTAGTATTCTCTTATACCATCTCATTTCAAAGTTCTATAAAGGGTGAGTCTGAAATTATGTTTGCCATAGAAAGCTTTGACTGCCTAATGCTTGAGGAGACACTGATTTGATTTCATGGGTAGATCTGAGTTTTTAGTTTTTGCTAAATGTTATCTTCCTTCTCATTAAGCAGTTCTTTAAATAATCTGATTACTTTAATTTCTAACAGTTCAAAACCATATGATTTCTTGGACTTAAAGTCTCTATAATCCAAATAATGTGTCACATGCATTTTCCCCAGTTCCGTGTCAGGATGAGAGTTCTCATCTTTTCACAACATTTCAATTTATTAGATATAATTTAATAAATAATTTTTATGCTCACTTTATGCCTTTGGCTTCTTCTCCAGAAGAAATCATCAAAAGAGAAATACCAACAGTGCATACATGCCAAACCAGCAGAAGACCCTACGAAGGATGAGGGGCCTGCAGAGGGAAGGGCAAGTTGCTTTGCTTCGAAGCTCACCCCTAGCACAGTAAGGATGAACCTCAGATAACTCATATCCAGCACCCTTTCATGTTTGGCTCACTGAAGTCGGTTTGTTGAATGAAACGACACAAAGTGATATATTTTAGACTTCATTTGCCTTAAGGGGAAAAGAACATGTAGTGCTGGAATCTTTCTTCGTGCCAAGAACACTTCAGAATATACAGCTGGTCTTCCGTATCCCCAGGATCTATATCCATTCAACCAACCATGAATCAAAAACACTGAGGGGAAATTGTGTACTAAACATACACAGACTTCTTTTTGTGTCATTATTCCCCAAACTGTACAGCCACTCACAGGGCACTAGGTATGACAAGCGACCTAATGATGACAAGCATGTGGGAGGGAGAGCTGAGATTCTATGGAAATGACATTTCACCTAAAGGACTTGGCCATCTGAGGATGTCAGTGTCTGCAGGGGCTCCTGGGACCCCATGGACTATGGACAGCTATAAAGTGCTTGCATGGTTGTGAAGCAACAGTCAATTCTTACACACTCCTTACCTGGATGGTTTGTAGGTCGAGAAAATCCAGGCCTTGTCCGGCCTTGTGAACGGGAAGGTGTCTGCTCCACTTTGTCCTAAAAGGAAGACAAAGGATTAAAAGAGGCACAACATACATCTCTAGTATTTCCTCCCTTTAACAGTACTTTACACTGCTTTCCCTTTTATCTATTTATTTATTTGCATCAGTTTTACATAGCAGTTTAAAATATGTCGTAGAAAGGAGTCCAATCACAAAAGTTGCAACCCGTTGTCAGGGAAGTCAGAAGCAATTCATGCTTCACTCTCATGGTTTTCCCTGAATAGTAATTTAAAAGAATGACCACCAAGTGCTCACCTTCGGCAATGAGTGTTATAACTGACATTCCGTGAAGCACACACACACTTTCTACAATGACTAGTGATGTGCCCTGGCCTTCTGCTTTCTGAGTCTGAAAGAGTGATTCATAGACAGGTCCCTCCACAAAGAACAAGGAGCTCAATGGCACTACTTTAGACGTATGAGGATAAAATGTGAGGCAAAAGTTAAAACAACATTAAGACCCCAAGGCTACAATTCTAGAAAAATGTCCTCATAGAAATACAAACAGCCAATGAAAGACACATTGAAATCTGGGTAGATGGCTGGACAGCTTAGCACTTAAGGTGCTTGTCTGCAAAGCCAAAGGACTCAGGTTCAATTCCCCAGGACCCACATTGGCCAGATGCAAAAGGTAGCACATGCATCTGGAGTTCATTTGCAATAGCTGGAGGCCTGGCGTGCTCTCTCTCTCTCTCTCTCTCTCTCTCACACACACACACACCTCTCCACTAATAAATAAATAAAAATCTGGGTAGAAATATGCCATTTAATATTCATGAGCTTACAAAAAGCAGCAGTGATTAACACCTGGTGGAGAAATCTCAACAGCCTCTTACAAATGTATAAAATCTGTGAAATGTTTCAGAAAGCATGGATAAGTAGAAGAGGTTTGAATTGTGCCAAAAGTACAGAAAGTACACTTAAGTCAGTTATTACTATGCATTCACAAACATAGTACAGATGCTTCTTGATTTATAATGGGGTCACATCTCAGTTATAAGTCCATTGTAAACGTAAACTATCTGAGATTGATGCTAACTTCCTGCGGGTCATGTGTAAACCAGTCTGCAGTACAGAGCCAAGTGTCTGATCCACTCTGAGCTTTGGGGCCACAATGGAGGAGGCTGAGGGGAAACCAGGGGAAAGACTCCACAAAGGCCATGTCACTTGCATGTCATACTTCAAAAAAAAAAAAAAAAAAAAAAAACTAATGCCCTGTCCACCCTTTCATCCACAAAGGCAAATGCCTAAGTAACAGGAGATGCTTCCTGGTGCCTGCCCTCTTCTTGTTCCTCTTCAAAAGTAATTGCTGTCACAGGTTTCTTAATCATAGATTGAATACTATCTAACTTTGAAAATCTATGGGAGTCAAAGAAAAACATGAACAAAACAAATAGAAAAAAACAGCCCTCAATCTACTCACGCACTCATGAGTTTATCTACTAGTATCCTATAACATTATTTTAGGAAAACAGAAACAAAATCTATATTAGTAAAATGCTTGCATTATTTATCATAAGTATGTACACAATATTAGAATCACATACAGTTACAAATAATCTTGGTTTTTAAAAAAGAATGTGTGTTAATATTCTATGTTTTATTGTGTTTCAAGGCAGGTTTTTGAAAGTTTCCATGTTAACAAATCCAGTCTACATTGATGGAATCACTTCACAGATTTGGAATACTCAGATGCTTTGCTTTACTCTCCAAACCATTCACAGTTAACTAAAAGTCCTAAATTAATGGTAGAAAAATAATCATTTTTACATACTTGAAATAGTTCTAATAGGTCTTTTTTTTAGTAGTTTAAAACTCTCAAATAATGATTAAACAAATCCCTTTGGGCAAAACTTTGTCCATATTTCTCATTATTCAATTAGGATCCCTAGAAGTAGAGAGACAAGATAAAAGTTCTTATATATAATGTGAGTTGTAGGAACATATTGCCTATTTATTAATTCATTCATTCACTCATTCAATTATTGTAGTACTGGAGATTGAAATTATGACCTTGCATTTGCTATAGCTTCAGCCCCCCCCCCCTTTTTTCCTTCACTTTTTCAGATGCGGTCTCAGTAAGTTGTTCAGGTTGGACTTGAACTGACTATGTAGGACAGGTAAGTCCTAAGTAGTTGAGATTGTAGTCCTATATCACCATGCCTAGCTGTCAAATGCATTTTTGACCAACTTATTCTTATATCCTAAATTAAGAACTGCCCAACAACAAAATCGACAGTTATATTTCTGGAAAAATATTTCCTCCAATTGGAGAGGTAAGCAGGAGCCTTACTGAGCAGTTTTCAATGTAGATCTTTACCACTAATAAGGTGGAAAGCTTTTTTGAGAGTTAATTAGTCCTCCATCATCTTTCTTACTAGGCTGTTCTTAGGCCAGCTAGACTAGTCCTAGTTCCTAAGGGTTCAAGAGCTTTCCAATGCAAAAGGTCTGTCAATGAATCACAGCCTGGCTGCTCAGTAGCTCAGGGCTAGGTGCCAGTTACCTGGAGCCTCTGAGTCAACTGGCTGATGGGTAAAGTGGGTTGAAAAGCCTCCAGGTAACAACTGGGAAGGCTTGTTTATAATACAGAGCACCAACTGTGCCTGCGTTTGCAATAAGTACTGCCTCAAAGGCACTCGACGTGATGTGGGCATACTGCACTCATAACTGTTTCTTAACTTCCCCATGGTGAGCTTTTTATGTGGTAGGAAACCAAGGTTTATCTTATATACTTTCCTAGATTTTAGAAGTTACATTTTTTATCCTTATGCTATTTGCATTGTAATCACATTGGTCAACCTTTTGTTTAAAGCTAATTTTCAGCTTCAAAATTGTTTTTCATCCCCCATTGAGAAAATTCAAAAACAAAACATTCACTTGTTTAATTATGCTTTCCTTTATGACTTGATGTATGGTTTTTTTCATCTGACATTTATTTTGGTGGACAGTAAGAGGGGAGGGATAACGAGATGTCACACACATATATATGATTGATCAATTCACCCAACCCCTTTGTGTTAGTCACCTTTCTGTTACTATAACAAAGGTTTAGGTAATAAAATTATAAGAAAAGGTTTAGCTTGACTCAGAATTTAGAGTTTCAGTCCATGAGTGTGGCTGGTTTCATTGCTTTGGAACTGATGGATGATAGATTGCAATGGCATGGAGTGTCAGGTACAGCTGAGCTGCTCATCTTATGCCAAGAGGGAAATAGGGACACAGAACCCCTCCCCTTCAGTGGCATGACCTCTTGAAAGTTCTACCACCTTCCAACAGTGTCACTCTGGAAATCAAGACTTTAACCTACGAACCCCATGAGAAGACATAATTTGCACCATTTGCCTGCACCAGGAGGTCAGTATACACACATTAAAACCTGTATGTGGGCTGAAGAGATGGCTTAGCGGTTAAGCGCTTGCCTGTGAAGCCTAAGGACACTGGTTCGAGGCTCAATCCCCCAAGACCCACGTTAGTGTTAGCCAGATGCACAAGGGGGTACAAGCGTCTGGAGTTCTTTTGCTGTGGCTTGAGGTCCTGGAGCACCCATTCTCTCTCTTTCTCTCCCTCTCTTGCTCTGCCTCTTTCTGTCTGTTGCTCTCAAATAAATAAAAATAAACAACAAAAATCCCTGTATGCATGCGTGTGTGTGTGCGCGCACACACACACACCTCCTTCTCAGCTCCCTCCTCATCAGTTCCACACATCTGCCTGCTCCTGGGCTAACACCCCACATTTTCCAATCACCCGGCCTGCCAACATACTCTATCATCAGCAGAGTATTTCCTCTGTTCCTTCTTTTACATGAACATCTTAGTCATTTTCTTCCAAGCAAACTTCTGAGCCAGGAAATATTAAATACCGGTTTATAATAGTCATACAGGACACTGCTATGTTTCAGTCAGTGGCAGGCAGCATATCTGATGGTGGGTATACCATACAACCTAGGTGTGCTAGAAGTTTGCGAGCTAGGTTTGTGTAACTACACTATGTGTCCATGACATGGCTTAGTTTTAAGTTCTGTTTGAATAATGAAAACTGCTCATCTGAAACATGTACTTGTATATAAATGAGTACTACTATGCATTACACATGCAAGTGTTGCTATGGGGCATATCAGCTTAGAAGCAGACCACAATCACTGGAAAGAGTCTATAAAAAAGATAGAATCCCTCTTATTTCCATGACTGGGTGGGATTGGGTTTTAAGTGGTTGTTGCAGTTACCTTCTCACTGTTGGGGTAAACACCCAATCAGAAGCAGCTTATGGGAGAAAGGGGTTTATTTCACACTTATACCGGGGAAGCTTCATCATGGTAGAAACTGGTTCACATCTCATACACCCTTTTGAGAGAAAACAGCACACAGGAATAGACTTTACCTGTGGTGGTTTGGAGCAGATGTCCCACATAAACTCACGTGTTTTGTATACTTGGTCCCCAGCTGGTGGCAATTTGGTTGGTGAAGGCTTGCTGAAGGTGGTGTGTTGCTGAGGGTGGACCTTGAGGTTTATTAGCCCCTAATTTGCCAGTGTTAGTTCAGCTCTCTCTCCTGCTGCTGTTGTTCACCTGCTGTGGCAGAGGTGATGTCCAGCCTCTGCTCCTGCCTTTCTCCTGCCATCATAAAGCTTCCCTTTCAGACTTGTGGTTTGACTCAGGTGTCCCCCATAAATTTAGGTGTACCGAACACTAGGCTACCAGCTGATGGGAGATTTGGGAACTAACGCCTCCTGGAGGGAGTGCATTGTTGGGGGCGGGCTTATGGTTGTTATAACCAGTTTCCCCTTGCCAGTGTTTGGCACAGTCTCCTATTACTGTTGTCCACCTGATGTTGGCCAGGAGTTGATGTCCACCCTCTGCTCACGCCATCATTTCCTCCTGCCATCATGGAGCTTCCACTCGCTTCTATAGGCCAAAATAAGCCGCCCCTGCCTCCATCATACACAAGCTTCTCTATGTCAGGTATTTTCTGGAAGCAACGTGAAACTGACTGCAACAAGACTATAAGCCAAAATAAACACTTTTCCTCCCATCAGCTGTTTTTGGTCACGTGCTTTGTCGCAACAACAAAAAGATAACTATACTGCCACTCCAAGGTCTGCTCCTGGTGACATACTTCCTCCAGCAAGCTTCCACCTCCCAAAGGCTCTACTAGGTGGGAATCAAGGGAAACAACCACAAATACCTGAGGCTATGGGGACATTCCATTCGCATCACTATAGTCACCCAAAGCCCACATGGTTGTGCTCAAAATGGTTCCTTTGTCTCCACCTCCAGTTAGCAGAGTGACCAGTAACTGGCTGTTTTCCTGAGAATATTCAGGTGTGAAAGCCACTCACGCACAGAGCACACTACTTTCCCTAATAAACCTCAGAAGTAAACCAGGTCCCATTGATTCGTCTATTTCATAGACAAGGAGCATAAAAACATAATTTAAGGCAAAATGTCTAACTAGTTTCTTCATATTCAGCAAGTGAAAATTACAGGACATCCAGTTAAATCTGAATTTTAAATAACTAACTGATAATTTGGTGCAATTATGCACCAAATATTGCATGAGACTTATCCTAAAAATTATTTGTAGTTCTATAATTTTCCTGGGTGTTCTACATTTTACTTGGCAATTCTAATGTCTCCAGCACTGTTCAAAATTTGACAAAATATGATAGCAATCATGAAATCTCAGTAAGTGTCTATAAATATGTTTATAAAGTTTCCTGGTTATAAAAAGAAAAATACCTTCTTATATTCAATAGACTGGAATTCTGTTCCCTGATTTGACGCAGGTTGCATATCACTTACGCGAAATGCATGGGAACAACGTTTGAGATTTTTGTTTTTCTTCATATTTTGGACTATGTACATATCTAATGCTACAGATTGGAGGTGCATTCCAAGTCTAAACATGAAATTATTTATGTTTCATTTACACTGTACCTACATAGCCTGAAGGGAACAATACTTTCACAATCCCCTTTGGAGGACAAGGGCAGATTTTCCATGTGTGGCCTTGTGTTGCCCCTCCCCCACTAAGTTTTAGATTTTGAAGCTGTTCTGTTTTCAGATTTTTGGATTAGGGAGAATCCACCTGTATATGAAAAATGATGACGCCTGTAAAATAAAATCGATACACCAAAGACAGCAAGTAAAGTTAACAACTGACTGTGGCATTGACAGGAAAGTCCCAAGGCCTGGAAGGTCAAGAGCAAATGTCTGTCCACCATTCCGAGGCAGACAATGTCATGCTGGCAGGAGCAAAGGGATAAACACCGGGGCCAGACTAAATGGTCTGTCATTGTCCTGGCCTGGTTTCTTCTTCAGGCTAGTTTCTGTTTATCTCTGTGTCTGTTTCCAAGCCTCCTGCCCCAACTAGGAAGACTGGACAGGTGGCCTTATGGTCAGAACCTCTCTGGTAAGCAGGAGGCCCTGGGGCTAGATAGGGAAGCCGGTATTCTTTGATGGTCAGGCTAGAGGCAAAAGCTTTTTAGACCACAGCCCTTAATTACTGTGCTATCTACCTCTAAAGATGGAAGGATGGGGATCATGCTCCAAAAGCTCTTTAATTGAAGTCCTATGGAGCAATTTTCTATTTAATGGTGAGTCTATCCAGATCCATGTGGCTTTGGAAGCACTAGCATGGCTCAAAATCCAACTTTTCATATAGATCAGGGCAGAAACATGGCCTTTGTAAAAGTGGACAGGAAAGCATGCCTAGTCTCAGCACTCAAAACAGAAGATGGTCAGGAGTTCAAGGTCACCTCAGCAACATAGCTATTTCAAGACCAGTCTGGGTTCCATCCTACAACCACAATAAAATATGGGAAAAGCCTACCCTCACTTGGGTGGCCTAAATGATAGGATGGGCCTGCATAAATCCAAGAGTTGGCAGCAGGGAAAGTGAAGATGGTCAGCTCTGCTCCCTGGTTCTGTGCTGGACAGTAAGATTTCCTAGTTACACTGTCAGATCCTGGTGTTCTGGCTTCCTCGGTGGCACCCAGTGGAGCAAGCTAAACTAGGGTGAGACAAGGATTGGGCAGGGCAGTGGGGGCTTTTCTTACTAAATTGTCTGCTTCAGAAGCCACATTTCAAGTGGAGGAAGGAGGCCTGTAGGCTGGCCCCTCATGTCCTTCAATAGCTGCATTATGGGTCTACCTGCTGGTCCACTGTTGAGACCTTGGTCTAGGCAACTGGTAGCAGAGCAGGGTATGGAGTCCACCAGGCTTGGTGTTCAGGGGAAAGGCCAGCACTGAGCACTAGTAGCTTCTGTCCCTGCATAAGGCTTTGGTTAACAACTGACCTCTGCCTACCTGGAGATGTCAGGTGAATGGCTGGTGTACCAAGATAGAGCTCCTGCCTAAATTCCAGCAGGCCAGAGCTTTTGAAGATGGCAGGTGAAATGCTACAGGCTTGGGTTTTGTCACTTCACACAAAATATCGTGTAAGTTGTGAGATGATTTGAAGTGAAAACCTACTAACCTACGAGATTTCTGCCCGGCAAAGACCACAAAGGGCCTCTCTACTGCTGCTGCCGGCATTCTGAAAGGTGAGAAAGTGCCCTACCTTCCTGCTGACTCTCTTCACATGATGGATGTTCACTGCCACCTTCTGTATGCAGCCTACTCCAGAACCTTCAAACACACTTGGTCTGTGAGGTAGGATGGTGTTCATGACTGACATCTGCCCTCCATCCAGTTACAAACAACATACATTTTTATTAAAATCTAATGTAAAGTTGAGTGTGGTAACTCACATCAAGACCACTCAGGAGGATCAGGTAGTTCAAGGCTGGCCTGGGGCTAGAGCATGAGTTCCCAGATCAGCCTGGGCTAGAACAAAATCCTGCCTCAAAAAATTTAATGTAAAACCAGTAGTTTCTATCTCAACTCCTGAGTTCTAGGGTCAGTGTTTCTCCAGATTTTGCATATTCCCTCTTTTAGAAATTTCCTACAACATGTTCTGTACTATTGGCACAGTGGCAGAGGAGGAAGGCCCTTGTCTAGGTGTCCAATTTGTTTCCAGATGTCACTATACCTAGGCTCTCCGGTCCCTAAGCATCAGATAACGGCAAAAACTGTAGTCTTAACACAACAATTCCACCCACTGCAAAGTATATGGGATCAGTTTTCTCAAGTAGAAATACCACTGGTAACAAATAAACTAGAGCCATGTTCTTACCGCAGATGGCTATGCCTGTTGAGATGCTGCATTTCAAATCTATAAAGGTAAAGGGTGGGAGAGCAAAGACTTATGCCAAACCAATGCACACCCCAGGCCAGACAGCTTCCAAGAGCTGGAACAAGAGAAGGAAAACTCAGCACTCCAGCTGTCCATGTCAAGAAGTGAGGGCCATCATGTCTTCACCTAGAATGGTGTCAAGTACACTTTTGCCTATAATTCTATTTATATAGGGTGCTGAGACCATCATGAAAACAGTTGGACTATATCTGGTCAGGGATCAAAGAACCTGTCTCCTAAACTGCATGAATGCTGAGTCCAACAGTGAAAATGCTTCCATACTGAAGTTTTCACTTCAATCTCTCTCCCAACCCAACATCTCAAAAGGCATAGAGAAATCGTATGCATTCCACAGCTGGGCTTTTCTTCAACATAACTAACCTCCACAAACAGCTATTCTTGACAGCTTTAGCAAAAACAATTTTTGAACTGCCTAACTTTAACACCTGTACTGCTACTTTGGACAAAGAGACATCAGGCTCAGTTATTCACAGAGAGGGGAGCCTGTCAATCTTGGATTTTAAAAGACAGCTTTATTGAGATGTTGTACAACATACATTTCATCTGTTGGAAATGTACAATCCAGTGAGTGCCGGTATCATGACATAGTGTACAACCCTCACCACATTCTAATTTTAGAACATTTCCATCACCTTGCAAAGAAACTTCATGCCCAGGGCCTGTCAATCTTGACAAATGGTTTTCCCAAAATAAAATGCCTCTGCCAAGTCAGTTCTGTTCCTGGTTTCTGATATGGTATTCCCACATCAAGGAGGCAGCTCAGCCCCAAGGTGAAAAGACACTAGCTCTAGAATTTCTGCAGATGAGCAGCTATATGACCTTGGGGAAGACATTAAGTCTCCTCATAACCTCAAGGGCTACTGTGGAGATTTAGTGTGACCCTGCCCATACAGCTTCACTCAGCAAATGTCAGCTGCTGCTTTCAATGCAACCATGGCTACTCCTTCGTCTACTTCATTTATCAAATCTATCTCCATCCACCCACCACCACCTTCACCATCACCTCCTGCACCTCTGTATTCACTTCTAAATCTACCTTCTCCACTACTTTCACCTATACCTCCTCTACCACCACCACCTCCTTCCACCTTCTCTCTACATGCATCTATACCACAAATTCCACCATTACCAACTCCACTAGTACCTTCTTCACCTGTCACCTCCAATACCTATTCTATTTCCTTTATCACTTCTACCTCCCCATCACCTCTATTTTGTGCCTTCTATGCCTCTTCCCCCTCCATTTCCCCCACACCTACTCCTGAGCCTCCACTAACACTCCCTTTGCTATCTCCAAGCTCCCCACCAACGCCTCTGCCAGCAGCATCACTCCTGCCTCCCTCGGCTTTCTTCATGACCCCTATCTCCGTCTTTTCACTACTTCTGCTCCCTTCTACCTCCTCCACTTCCACCATAACAACCCATCAACCAACCACTACCTCCTCTTCCTTCCACTACTTCAATCCACTATCATATGGTCTCCTACTCCACCCTAACCACCACCTCCTCTGGCACCTCCAACTTTAACAAATTACTCCTATGAAAAGGCAATTGAAAAGACACCAAAACTTAAACATCTAATCACATAAGTATAATTTGTGAAAACTATTGTGACCTCTACAATAACTTCAGTTGGGGAACTACAAAATCTAACTGCAGAAATCTCTACCTCCACCCCATAACTACCCCAATAATAATGCCGACAACCACAACCTTTAAACTACCACAACATTATCTGCTAAGGTACAAATTAGGGCAAGGACATAATTTGAAAAATAACACATTTACAAATTAAATAAACCGTATTTTGATTTTAGAGTCCCAAAGAATTCTGTCCAACCATTATTTTAAAGTTTTAGAAAAGGGAGATTCCAGATTTTGCTCTTGGAATATTTGCTCCTGTCACTTGCCCCTCTGCTGCCACAGAAAATTTCTGCATACTCTAAGCTCCAGGTGGCCTCAACGTACCAAGCTAAAATGACATTAAAAGGGTCAAGCCCTCTTGATATTAGAGCCACTCTATTGTTTACGAATGAATAGACCCTAAGTTAAAAAAAAAAAAGGTGCTGGTTACCAAAAGGAAAAGTGTGGCATGCTAACAGGTGCACAGATCTTAACTTGGGATAACGGGTTTAGAAATACACTAGCTACAGGGCGCTTCCTGAGCATCTCAGAGCTTCAGCAGCTTGCCTAGAAGGGGACTTACTATCCTGAGCTCCCCTAGTGGGATCCACAGAGCCACTGCATCCAAGTTGAACCCAAATTCTTCAGCTCCAGGCTTTACATTTTCTCTCTTGGTTGAGCAACATTTATGCTAAAACCAGAACCCCAAACCACATGCAAGTGGAACAGCTGCCTAATGAAGACAGACCTGCCTGCCCAGCAAAGTGTCAGGTACGCAGCAGACACACGCAACTCTTCCCCGCTTAGTAGAAGGAAGACAGGCTCTCTTCCTTGAACTTGCTCAACAGCAATCTCGGAACTTGGAGAGTGTTCTCACTGTCCTGGTTGATGAGAAACAAGGCCCCAGGGTTTAATATGATGTAATCCTTGGTAGTGGTTCTTCTTCAGCTCAAAGTCCCTACACAGGGCCAAGGGTAAATGGCAGACCATGGCCAAGACCCAGAAGGCAGAATGAGTCTGCTCCCGTGTCGTGGGTCCCCAAAGCATAGCTGGATCAGCAGTTACAGCTCTTCAGAAGGTAGGTGTGACGTAGGGCATGACTAGCAGGTCAAAACGTGATGGTGGTTCAAGGTGATGCTCCCTCGAAATCTACCATGGAGCTTTTGATAAAGCAAGAGACTAATAACAAAATGGACAAACATAGGCTGGGGAGACAGTTACATCAGTAAAGTGCTTGCCTAACAAGCATGACGACCTGAGTAAAATCCCCAGGACCTATGTAAATGCCAGGTGTGGCGGTGTGTGCTTGTAATTCCAATACTGGGAAGGCAGAGACACATGGATCCCTGGAGCTCACTGGCCAACAAGTCTAACCTAATTAAGCACCAAACCAGGGAGAAAGCCTGTCTCCAAGAGGTGGACCACACACCTGAGGATGGCACCCAAGGATGTCCTCTGGCCTCCACACATATGCATCTATGGGGGAGACAGGTGCAGATAAGAAAGCACCCAGCAGAGGAAAGCTGGGGAGACTTGCAGAGGGCTCCCTGTAGTCTTTAGCGTAGATGGTATATGTAGGAAAACTATAATGATCAGAAGATTAAATTACCAAGAAAAAGCAGATAGAATACAACACCAGAGCTCACAGAGCAGGGAAAACAAGTTCCCACCAGCCCAAAGGGAACCTCGTTCTACGTGGTTCAGTGGGCAGGGGCACCAAAGGCCTGCCTTAACAGTGAGGGCACGTGATCCCCAACACAGAAAGACTCCTGGCCTAGGTGACAAAGTTTAAAAATAAGCCTCAAAAGGGTCAAGCTTCCCCTGAGAGGCCCAGGAATTAAAAAAAAAAAAATCTTGAAAGGGTCACTTTCCCACCCAAAAGCCAGCCATGTAAAATTAACAATACCTGGCACGTAAGTGAAAATAAGACCCATAATGATTAAGGGAAATTAATCAAAGGAAATATTTATGAAGTGCCAAAGATGACAGGAGCAGAAAAGAATATGTGGAAAACAGCGATAAATACTTCATGTTACAGAAGATAAAGAAAAACCAAGAGCCTGATACATAATAAAATGGAAGAAATTAAATGACTATGCACAACCTCTAGGGGAGAAAAATACATGAGATAAAAAAAACGAAAAAGAAATCTCTGCATGGATTACTTAAAATTGGACACTACAATTCTCTACTTCCTGCTCCAGTCTTCATGGCTTGTCCACTAGGACACTCTCTAGGGGTTCCTTGAAACTTGGGGCTTGATAGTCAAACTACCCAAAAGTACACACTGGGGATAAATGAATATAGGAAAGGTGTCAGATACGGGAGACAGGAAGGAAACTTGGGTTTGGGGATGCAGTAGATTGAGTAGAAATTGGCACCCTCTAATTTCTTGCTATTTGTCCTAGCAGGGTTAAGTAACAAAAAGTCCAGGAACCTCCATTTCATCATAGGTAAATTCAAATAATAACACTGATAACATATTCCAGCATATTTTCTGGGAAGACAGTGAGAAGAGGGACAACAGTTCTGTCACAAAGCATAGGCAAGCTCCTCTGTCCATCCCCAAGGAGCTGGCCTCCCACTCCACCATAGCCTAATATGGGCTGGGGGAGAGGCGGTAGTGGGCGGGGGGCCAAAAGAGAAACATGGAGGCCTTCACTGTTCTTTTTAATGAGCAGTGTGCATACTCTTCCATGCCTGAATAGCAGTTATAAATGGCAACAGCCTGGCTATTCATAGGCCACTCCAGCTTCAACAGACAGCATGGAGGGAAGAGCCAGCTGGCCTCCATCACAGTAGCCCAGCTGCCAGGCTCTGTGCTTCTAATACTGTCACCAAAAAGAATGACACTTTCAAGAGAAGATAGAGAAGCATGAGGGTATATGTACACACAACTGCATACATGCACTTCCAACTGTACCACGTGTGCACACCCAAGTGCAAAAACTCAAATGTTCACAGGTACATATGTGACCATCTGTAGTGACCATAAGCCCTTACTTTTTCTATTACTAAAGTTAGAAAACAAAGTTCTACCCAAAAGCTTTCTCCCTGAATTATGAACTGATTCCAGCCCAGGACTTCAAGGTCAGTCTTGCTTACTTTTTATCAGCAGGTCTTGAGAGAATGACTTCCTTTCCTCCATCTAAGAACTCTTTCTCTAGAATGTGGTTCATAGGCTAATGAGCCCTTACTATACATCTGATAATCTTGTGCTGAGATTGGTTATTGGAGGGACTTGTGAGCAATGACAGCAAGACCAAGGCCAAGCTTTCAGAAGATTCTATTTCAAGCTGCTCAAGAGGGAATGGGTAAGAATAGAGAAAAATCTCCTCCATCCCTCTCATAGAGTATAGTGAAGAAGTGAGGCTGAGACTTCTGCCAGCTCAAGTTTCCAACCCAGGAGACCAAGCAGTGTGGTGCAAGATAGGATGGGTATGTTGAAGTTGTGATCAGATGACCCAAATAATCATGTTCATAAAGAAGCAGGGGATCCCCAGTTTTTGAAAAGTTGTGAACCTGGGTGACCTGGAGGAGGGTGACTTAACACAGTGACCAACACTGAGAGGACAAGCCACAGTGAATGGTAAGAAAGTACATGTGACACAAGATACCTCTCTTTTGAGTTGCTTAATGGTCTTGTTCCCAACAAATGGTCACTGGATGGTATCAATGAGACTTCAGATACTTACCAGAGCTAAAAGTGCCAGTTATCCACAAACTCTTTTTCCAGTTCTAACTTGTTATCCAACCCTGATTACCTTACCTTTGAAATCTACTTCCATCCACGCTGACTTCTCATTGTGGCCACAGCTTCCTGGGCTCAGGCTGTGCTGTATCTTGTCTGAGAACTACTGACCACAGAAACAAGCAGTGACTATGCCTGAATCACATTCTCATGATTTGGTCAGTATTAAGGCCAATGACCCCCACCAGCCTCAATCTTAAGTCCTCATTCGTTACCTAGTATTCCAGCCTTTGAAGATCAGAGACCTAAACTTACTCCATGCCAGCTTTCACATTAAGAAACCTGGGTCCAGTTCACCAGGACCCCACATATTCCATGCCCATACTGTAATTCTACCCATTTCAATCCCAAAGGTAAAATTTTTCCTTCACAGTTCAAGGATAAAACAGTCTCACTACCCAGTAAGAAGAGCTTTACAACCGTTGCTCACGGTCTTGAAGATTGCAGAGTATCACAAATCTCTACTGGGGGTTGGCACAGTTATGAGGTAACAAACCACACACCTTCATACACTTAAGCATCTGGCCTTTTGATCCCCTGAAGAGAAGATTAAGTACAGATGGTCCCCAATATACAATGACCTGACTTAACGTTTTTCAACTTTTAAAAAACTTCACAATGATGCATAAGCGACAGATAAAAGAAATCAAGCTTTGAATTCTGAACTTGATGTTTTTCCCAAGTTAGTGATCCCTGGTACATGCCTTGTCGAGATGCCAGGCAGCAGTCAACTCCACGATCAAGTATACTATGTTGCTCAGCTACGACGATCAGCAGTTGATATGTTCTAATGCATTTTCAGCATATGCTTTCACCTTACAAGGAGTTTAGTAGGATGTAACCTTATTGTAAGGTGAGCAAAGTGGTATCTGCCATATGGTATGGATGGTAAGGGTCGAGGTAAGGATGTTAAGGCTCTTTGGCCTGCACTGGAGGGCTGCTCTGGACACTCCATATTGACCTGTACAGTCAGTTTTCATAGAGACTCACATATCCAGTGAACATTTACAAAATAGCGATGCTCCATCCAGAGCACAGCAGTGATTGCAGAGAAGAGCCAGTCCTCCCAGGGTTGACATTTAGCTGGAGACAATAGGTAATGATCAATACACATACAGCACAGTTTGCCAGTGTATAACTTAAGAAGGTGTTGCTAAGTAACAAACAAACACTGCAGGAAGAAAACATGTAGACTGAACTTCAGGCCAAATGAGGGGAACAGGTATAAGGATGAGGCCTGGAGGACCAAGGCCAGTCCACACTGTCCAGGGTATGCTGTGTGGTAGCCACAGAAGCCTTCCACATGGAGGCCACAGACATGCTAAGTAACTTTAATATTGTTATCTCAATATTCGCCATCTGTAATAATAGAATAGGTAACAGTTACTCATGAAACAGGCATGCCCACTAGCTCCTCACACTTCCATCACAATTTGAGATTTTCTACCAGTAATGAAAACTTTTGATTTTCTTGTAACTTTATTGTCCTTTCATTATTTATCTAGCCCTCCTACCAAGTGACCTAACACCAGTTCTGCACCCTAAAGGCAGATTACCAATTACCTACAAAGGATCTGGTGTCAATGTCTTCTCTTCTCGCCAGGTAGCTTCAGGGTATCAGGAGGACAATGCCATGGGAACCCAAAAGCCCAGTAGAGCTGTGGGAGAAGCCAGCTTTCAGAATAAGCAATGTGGGGCTTCCCTACTCTCCCCAGACACACCAGGAAACACAGTTCAGTAGCAGAAAGTATTGAGGAAAATGAGTGATGGGAAATGCTCACAGAAGTTAGAAAGAATGCCAGGCTTCATCTCATAGTAACTTCAGACACGTTGTGGTTCTTCTGTGTTAATAAAACACATAAGAAATATTGGGCGTGAAGAGGGGGAAAGGAAAGGAGGGGGAGGAGAAGAAAGAAGAATGAGAATAAAGAAAACCCCCATAAAGCAGCCACTTTGTCAGGATGTGTCTAGAAGTATGTTATGGAGTTTACTGACAAGCACATGACTGTGAAGCCTAAGTGGCCCTTTTGACAAGGCCTGGGTATTCATAACTAGTAACAGCAAAAGCTGAGACATGAAACACACAGCATCCACTGGACAGGAAACTGAGAAAAAGCACTGTGGCTCAGGGAGAAGACAGCCTAAGAAGGAAGGGCTTCATACATGTTGTTAAAACTCCTGTGTGGGTGATTATGGCATAGGAACGTACAAATGTAATTTAAACATTGCTGCTACCTCAAATACCAGACAGTCACAAAATAAATTAAACACGGAACCTCATGTTTAAATTATGCTTAGGTTTTATAATAAAAAAATAATTTAAAGTCTCTTTGAAAATGCATTATTTTTAAATAAACAGCTTTATCTACCTAAATTTCTGTCAGTTGATATAATAACTACTTGTTTAAAACACATCATTTTTCTTTGTCTGTCTGTCCAAAGTACTAAGTACCCAGACATTTCCACCTTCTGTATCTAAGAGAACATGGACATTTTATAGTTTCCAAACCCAGCCAACGAGACTGTCATAATAAACACATCCTTTATTCAGGTGTTGAGGAGGAAGGGACGCCTGGCTTCACCCAAGTGTCACAAGCCATTAACAGGATTCCCATATATATTATTTGCCATGTTTAAATAATTATAACCCAGTAAAGATACCCAACCATGGATCTATTTTAAGCTGTCTTGGAATACAGAAATCACTGCATGTCTCTGTGCCCAACAGGCTTTGCCCTACACAGAACCACTGCCCAACTTCCTGGGCAGAAATCAGGCCTGTTCTGGGGCTTCCACAAGGCAAATTCCAGGCTGGTGGGAGGAAGGGTCAGGGCAGACGTGCAGGCTGAGGAGCTGGCTGAGCTCGCTGTCCACGTCCTCGATGGGTTATTTTTAATTCCTCATCGTCGATCTCAGGGAAAGACAGCTCCTGGAGGATTAAGTTGTTTAGCACCCTGACAAGTAGAATGGCCACATTTCCCCCTTATGAAGGTGAAATTATATATATTTCAATCCTTAAATACAAAGATGAACTTAAACATAATAGATATGTCTGAAATATTGATTAAAATGGATGCTTTAGGTATAAGTTCCTTTCCTCTGTGATCTGTATACTTTCTTAAATATAAAGTTCTGTCTTAAATACATTTGCATTCCTGAAATGGACAACCACTAAGAAAACATTTTCTCTCCTCATTTCCCAAAGAACAAAACAAAGCATTCTAACATAGTGTGGTCTAATCTTAAAATTGACCTGGGTTTAAAAGGTGAGGTCTGGAAATACAGTTAACCCAGTCAACTGTGAGGAGAAAATATTCTAGAAAAAAAATCTTCAAATAATTCATAAATTTTAAATTGTGAACTGTTCTGCACAGTGATGAAATCTAGCATCTCTTACTCAGGAGATGGAACATAGCCTTACTATATATGCTACCTGACATTTGATAGCCTTGGTAATCAGACCAACCCTTGTGGCATCCCAGTTTATTTTAGTTAATAATAGTGACAAAGGACAAGGGTCCCATTCCTTGTTACAGAATTCACAAAACCAGGAATAGCACTATGATTAAACCCTGAGTCTGAACTTGTACAATGGTGGCATGTATGTTATGGGGAAAATCAATGGCTTTCATATTGTACTTTAGGCCCACTCCATGGGAGGGAATTCCTGCCTAGCATTGAAAACATAATGAAAAGCCTATGGCTTAGGATGCCATAAGCCCAAGGGGGGGAACTACTAATGTTGTTTGGATAAAAGGATATAATACACCCACCAAACTGTCCTCTAAATGCTTATGTTTACGTCCATATATTAATGTTACTCACACTTTCAGTTAGAGAAGCTTCTGTTTTCAGACAGTGGTGCACAGTGGGCAGACTCAAAATTCACCCAAGGACTGAGAAATGCCAGTGGAGTGTTCAGCACTAAATGAGACATCCTATATTTCAAGGCTCAGGAACCATTGTGAAAGGGGTATCAGAAAGAATGTAAGAGCCAAAGGAAGGGGAACAGTGCTTGTAATACTGTCATCCAGACATAAAGTGTCCTAGATATTCATGCCTGAGTCTGGGGCTCCCTCCCAGCTTGGGAGTGCTTGTTACGTTTAACGTCTGTGTCATTCCTCTTCCTGTTTTAATAAACCTTTGTATTAAAAACAACAAACCTGATTCTGCCTGGCTATTGGTCCACACCACTTCCTACTAGTCATGTGGTGAACCAAGATGAGCAGACAACTGATGGGGCAAGTCAGGACTACAAACTGCTCATGAGGAAGAAATAAAGTATGCTCAAGTAACTCAGAGTTACCAAATAACTTAATGCTTGATCCTTACTTGATGCCCCCATCCTTCAAACTCCCTGATAGGTGGAGTAGCCAATCATGGACTGTTGATGGAAGGACATGAGTGACAATGGACATCCAAGAAAGAGTGAGGCTCATGTTGTGGAGAAGAAAGGTATCTCCTGCCCATGATACTCCATTAGAGGCAGGGAAGGGAAATTGGAGCTATGCCTCATGAAATCTCACAAAAAATTATAACAAGACCACAACTGATGATAAGAAGCAAGCAAGCAAACAAGCAAACAAAAAGCCCTTGAATTCCAAATTTAGTTGCCACAGACAGAATCATCATCAATGTCTCAGAAATGACTGGGACATTTTGAGGTAGACCAGATGACTGTTCTTGGCAAGCATAGTAATTCATCAAAAACGTGATATAAATAAACTGGGATATCCTTTCCTTATCTACAGCTTCACTTTCTCATTATACTTAGCTACAGTCTACCAAGGTCCAAAAATATTAACTGGAAAATCCAGAAATAAGTAATTCGTAGTTTTAAAATAACTTTTATTACAAGTATTAATTGCCTTAATTGTTATATTTTATTATTAGCTACTGTTGTTGTTCTTTAAAAGTTTACAAACACTGTCTCAGTATTTACTGTTTTATTTATAATTTATTATTGACTGGAAATATCACCATCTCAGGTAACAGGGACCATGAGGTGCTACTTCCCTTCAAAAAGAAAAAGAAGTCCATCCTAAGCTAGTCATTGGACCCCAAATAGGACAGCTAAGTCAAGCTGTGGTATGGCCAGATGCACCTCCATGTTAACTCTGACCCTTTTATTGGAAAGGGATGGGAAGAGCAGGGGCATAAGATGAAGAAAAAGTACCTGAACATGATTAACAAAGGAAATACATCTCACGAAGTTGAGGGAAGTGGTGCAGTAATGACATATGACTTCAAGCATAGCGAGACAGAACTGATTCACTCTGAGTCACTGAAAAGATTAGGTGAGCTGACCACAAATGGATAGGCTCTCTTTAGAAGCAATCAAGTGACATAAAGTGACCCCATGTCAAACAGCTGAATGACTAACTCATGTTATTCTTCCAGATGCCTCTCCAACTCCAAGAACCTGTGACCTTCCTGGACTGGGAAGGCAGCTGTACAAGAAGCTGTACTTGAGATGGAAGACAGCAAGCATCCTCCTGACTGTCTGCCTGTTGCTCATCTGTTCACTATTGTCTGCCTGCTGACTACCTGCCTGCCTACTGCTTACCTGGCTATCTTCCTGTTGTCCATCTTCCTACCTCTACATGCTACAGGGAAGATCTACCTGAAAGCAGATGTGCTGGACTTTATAGTTACAATATAAACTCTGGGACCATACAACTGAAGTGCAACCATCTGGCCTCCAAAGGAAAAGAAAACATAAAACAGGTAAGAGATTCCACAGTGAACCATAGGCATATGGTAAAATTGATTAATTAAGTTTAACATTCACACAATGGAAAATTAAAGAAGCATGTATTCTTTAATGGGTATTTGACCACATGAAGAGTAGAATGAAAATCACAGTGGGGCCAATGATAGCTCATGAGTGAGGGAGAAGAGGCAGGAGGATTAGGAGAATCCAAGACCTACTTGGCCTCTAAGGACTCTCTGTCTCCCCCAAAAATAGAAACGGGAGAAGGGGGACAGGACAGAAATCCATGACTAGATGGTCTTTCTAGATACGAAGGCAAGGTAGATTCCCAAAAATGGTTCTTGTTCTTCCACTGTCTATGAAATTCTGTAATGGAGTAGATAAGGCAATTCCGTGGCTGCGAGCCTGTGAACAGGAAGACACACCTCACAGTCCCATACACGAGGCCACGACCACTGTAGCAGCACAGTGGCTAGGACTGCGGCTTAGGTCCGGCCTGGCCCTGCTCGGTCACATGCAAGCTGCCTGACCTTGGGAAAGCTGTCAAAATGTGCACGCCTTGGTCTCCTTGAAAACAACAGAGAACTTTTCACAGTGTTGGGCACAAAATGAAAACAGCATAAAGAAGCTACGCAAAAAATAAGTGCTGCACTCAGAAGAATCTCTGACTTCAAGCCCACACTTGAGAGCAGCATGATTCAGAAGACAACATTCAGGTATGAAGAAAAACGCACTACTACAGCTGCCCCCCATATACATATGACAATGAGTATTTATGCATTTTATTTGCTTATTTGCCATATTTTATTGATTCAAGGACACGGCTCTCATTTCAGTATATTTGAAATGTAAACACCTTCTAGCCAATACACTGATTGTACATAATTTTCTTATTTATTTTGGCTGAAAAGCTATCATTAAAATTGACTTATGGTATTCTAGGAACAAAGAAATTCAATAAGCATAAAATTGCAGGATGCAAATTAAATGTTTTATTACAGTGGCTCTGAGGAAAATGAGATCTTTGTTATCTGGACAGTACCCTGTTCTGCCCAGTCTCACCTCTTCCACACAAGCATCCTCCATTATGGAGCAGAGGACACACTCCTTTCCACCATAGTACTCCCATCTGTAAAGGAAAGATTATAAAAGCCTTTTCTCACTAGTTTGGTAGGGTGAGGAAGTGGGAAACCCAGTAAAGTCCTTGACATGCAGATCAGTACAAAGTAAGTGGCTTGGTTTGCTCATTTATGAAATGGCCACTATAAAGGTTATCCACTTCCCAGAGCCAGTGGAGTGTTCAAGACATGAAATACAGAGAAGTGCCTCATCTTTTCTCCAGTGCCCAGCATGCAGGTGTTGAATGGATTACTACAGGGGACAGGCCCCACTGGCCTTCACAGAGTCATTGCTGATGACATTCCAGGTCATCTAGATTTAGGATTTACACCTATCTGGGAGTTCTCTACAGGTAAGGATAGATCCTGTTCATCTTGTAGCCCAATATCCAGCCATGATCTGCTTACCAAATGCATTTATAAAATGCTGAGTGAATGAACAAATCAGCCTCAATCACTCGAAACATTTGAAATTGATTCCATGTGTTGCCAAAAGTAGAATCTACTATTTATTTACCAGTCATAAACCACCTAGAATGCCAAGAAATAAAACCAGTTAACAGCAATTTGCCAGATCAGCGAGAATGTTTTTTTAAAACCAAACATCATCTGTTTTTAAGTGAATAGAACACTGATTTCAAAGACTTCAAAAGACTGTAATCTCCCATTTACATAAGTATCATTAAGATATCACTTAAAATGCTACTTTCTTAAAAAAAATTCCACAGTCTTTTTAAACAAGACTCAGATGTCCAATTAAAGTCTTAATAGTGATCAAAACAGTATCTCAAAAGAGGTTGAAGGCAAAGATCAACATGCAGAAATTGTCCTCTGACCTCTACATGTGTGCTGTGGCACACGTGCCACACACTATCACACACACACACCACGTACACATACAACTCACATACCCCAAAAATCTCTCAATGAGGGACTTTTGTGTGCAAAGCACAGTCCCAAGGGGTCAGAAAAGTGACCCCCAATTCTAACGATGGAACCGTAAAGAGAAGAAATGTACAACAGCTGAGCCACAAAGCAGCAAGTATGAAATCACCTGTTTACCTCACAAAACACTGCTGCAGTTTGTTTATGTCACTGAGAGAAAGATCATTATGTGGTATGATCTGTGAAACAGTATTAGGCAAATGTCCTGTCAACAATCACAGAACAGTTAAGACAGTTTTAAATGATCACTGCAGCCTTCCCTCTCAACTTCTAGAGTAGAGTGACTAAACAACACAGTTCTTGAAGAAGGAAATGCAAGCACAGACAGTGGGTGCTAAGCGCTAAGAAGGAAAGTCACAGAACTCTTCTCTGATTAAAACACGAATGTCAACAGTAAGAGTGCTGTGAATGGAATTCACCTTCAATGACTGGTCCCCAATCAATACTGTAAGCATTGGCATCACCCTTCAGCCATGTTCACATAACATAAAGGAATCTGGAGCACCCCACTGAAAAACCCAGAGCTCAGTGTGAGTCCCAGAGATGACTAGGAGACGGAGTAGAGACAAGCTGACACAAGAGGCCCTGTGGCACTATTTCTAAAGGGCCCAAGCTAGCAAGCGGTGTTTTCAAACAGGAGTCAACAGCTCTCTCAAGAGGCAGGAAGATCTAGTATTGCAATGCAACCCTGAAGAGCACACAGAAATACATAAAGGAGTAAGTTGTATTTCTACAAAACTTTATTTGCAAAAGCAGGCAGGATATCAAGTTTGACCTTGGTCTACAGTTTACTAATTCCTTTGTTAGGAAAGAAGATTCACAGATGCTGCACTGGAATGGAACAAAAGCAGGCAACTTTTGGTGACCTCACAGAGCTGATGAGCAGTGGAGCTACTACTGTCCATGTCTGCACTGTAAGTGTGGTTCCGGAGGGCAGAAATGGGATGGAGTTTCCAAAATGGTTCATCCCTAATTTCTAATTCATCTACATTTTTAATTTAAAAAATAAGGGAAGACTACAAAGTAAAACTATTGCTTTTGAAATTCAATGATAAACTTAATAAGTTAAGATAAAATTTACAATTATTTTATTTCTAAACCACAGTTCAATGGTGGCCAGATGGTTGTAGCCAAAAGCATTTTATTTGATTTTCTGTTTTGTATTTTTCTGAAGGATGACTAATGCTGCAATCATTAGGTGCACAATCCCTTCTTCAAGGCTGGACTGCCTGAGGATTATGTTAGTTAGCTTCTCCTGGGTGTGACAAAACACCTGAAAAAAATTAGAGGAAGGGTTTTACACCTTGAAGTTATAGTCTACCATGGCAGGGAAGACATGGTGGCAGGAGCTTGTGACAGCTGCTCACATACAGTCCACAGGGATGAAGCAGAGAACGATCAATGTTTGTGCTCAGACAACTATCTCCGTTTTACACAGCCAAGGACTTCAGGCCATGAAATGGTCCCACCCACATCTAAGGTGGGCCTTCCCCCTTCAACCTAATCAAGATGATCCCTCATAGTTGACAACTTGACAATCAATATAAACCATCCCAAGGATGAAAAGGTTTTTAAATAAGAAAGAAAACATGGTACGTACCATGATGAATACCAACATGCACAGGGTCCATGGTGAGCCCTCCTTACCTCATCACACACCTAACACAGTGTTAGGGCAGGGGGCGTGCAAAGTCCTGAAGACACTGGCCTAGTTCTGTCTAAACAAGAAGAGTCAAAAGGCTTCTAGGTTGGGAGCTCTTAAGATGTGAAAGCTGCAGACAATGGGCTATAGGCCTGCACTGACAAGAAGACCCCAGAGACATCATTCCAAACTGAGGAAACTCTATGGTCCTCTTGACTAGCTGATCATGGCCAGGGGCCTCAGGGCCTCGTGCTTTTACTCAGGTCATTACACTACCCAGGGCTCTCTGGGGGCCACTGTCCTTGCTTTCCCACAGCATACTATGTACGTCCTTTCTCTCGGAGAGGCCTTTCTGACTCCACCCTCTTACTTAGGTTGCCCTACGAGGTTTACTTCAGTATTATTTACAATATCTCATTTGCCAGACATTCCATGTCTCCTTCAGCATGATCCATGAGCCCTGGGATGTGTCCACTGGCCTCCAAGGTGCTTCCATGACACCCAAAATGTGTCTGGCACCTGGTTAGTACTCAATATTTTAAAAATTAAAACTTAAAATTTACAGCTTTTGACTTGGCTTCTAAAGTGTGATCATCCGACACTGGGCTATTCCAAGCCTTTCCTTCATACCCATAACTTGGCACCTGGCTGGTACTCAATATCTAAGAAAGTAAAATTCAAAATTTACAACTTTTGACTTGGATTCCAAAGTGTGATCATCTGAACACTGGGATATTCCAAGCCTTTCCTTCATCCCCACAACAACCATCACATTGTTAGCCATTTTTAACAATAGGGAAACTGAGGGATAGAGAAGCTGTGTTCTTTATCCAACACAGCAGAGCTATGAAGAGCCAGATTTTACAGAACTCACAGGTCTTCAAATGAACTATCCTTTACCTGACAGAACCCTGCTCTACCAATGCCATCTGCAGCCTGTATCACTGAAGTAGAAAGAAAGATCATCAGATGCACAAAACAGGGTTTTGTTGTTTTGCTTCTGTATATAAAACAGTCACTTGTTAGTGACTCATGGACTGGACCATATATCTGATCCAAGCCAGAGCTAGTAGTGAATACAGCTAGAATTAGAAAATTATTTGTATGTTGAAGATTGTAAGAAGTTTTCTCTATAAAACCCTGGAGATTTATCTAATTGCTGTAATTGCAGATTGCTCAAGACTGGGACCCACTGTAAATCATCCTGTTTTCTGAGAAATTCTGGAACTGTCATCTAATTTTCCAGGAACACTGAATAAATGCTGCCAAGTCTTGCTTTTGGGTTTTTATGAGAGTAGACAGTGCCTTCAAAGCCACTGAGAAGCACTGAGCATGTCCTCAAAGTATGACAGAGGAGTCCAAGAATGCCCAGCACTGGTGTGTTCCCAGAGTCCTGGCTTCCGGGACAGTAGCCTTGAGCACAGTGGCAGTGAAGACATACACTCGGGCAGTCTACAAAGTAAGGCACTGATGGGAGTCAACGCTGATGTCACTTCTGTGTGTACCAGCAGAAAATGGAAAACATGGGGGGGGGGTGAGTAAAACTTAAGAAAGTCTTTGTATCTTTACCATTATTTGGATCTGAAAAGTCTGTCCTGTTCCCAAGTGACAATGACATCAGGGAAATAACTCTGAGAATGTCTCCCTTGGGCCACTGTCCTCTGAGTTCCACAATCTCATTCTTTTGGGAAAGGAGTGGTGAATGGAGGACTATGAAGCAGGTCGTTAGGCGTAAGGGGTAAGGAAAAGCTAACTGGCCGCACAAGATTTGACCTGTAACCTGGGGATGCAGCACAGAGCTTTCATCAGCCTCTCGAGGAACAAGGAAACCAACATGGTTGAGGAAGAGAGAGCTGGGCTCGTTCAGAGAGCTCACCCACTAAACAGATGTGCAGGCCACCACCAAACTTCAGTTTGCTACAGCTTTCATCTCTTGTCTTATAAATGCTCTGCACCCAGTTCAATGATTATAATAAATGGCATTTCTAATCGTCTGTTTTCTCTACAAGTTTGCACCATTGTGAGACCAAAAAGAATGCAAAGGATTTTGTTCTGAGGCCATAGCACAGTAGGCAAATTCTCATCACTCACTAAAAAGAGATTTCAGCATAAGGGAGAAGAAACACACATTCAAAGAAGTACTAAAATCTGATCAAGGCCAGCACATATGGAAGAACTTCAAAGCTGAGGGTTTCTCCAGCTGAAAGGATAGATACCAGGGAGAGAAGATGGAAGAACTTCACATAATGTGAGTATTGGTAAGGATAAACAGAGATTTACTGATCAAATCTAAAGAACTAAAGACCAGTCCTAGAGACAACATCCATCCACACAGCAAAGCACAAGTTCAAACTACAGTCTGTTTCAAAAGTTGAAGGACATGACAGATGAAATTGTTCTGGCAGCTCACAGATGATCTAGAGAAACTGAAGGAAGACAAATGCACTTATCTTCTAAAACCACACCTGAGACCCCAAGGAAAAGTCAAGACTATGGGGAAAAAAAAAAAACCTATCTGTGACAAACAGGTGACAACCAAGCACAGGAACCACCTGTTAAGAAGCCACTTATTGCCTTTTTTGTTTCCTCCTACCCATCCCGAAGACTCATGTCTCCAGCTGAATATTCTAGTATGTGTCATTATTCCAACTTGCCATTGGGAATTCTTAAAGCCAGGAACCCTGCATTGAAATACCTCATCTCAGGAATCAGCACATATACTGGTGATAGAACAGGACACCATCAGAAAAGGGTCCTCTAGCCAACCAAGTGAGAATGTGGCTGCTGCCTTTTCACTAAACAGAGCAAAGGAAAGATGTGCCATGGTTTCATATACCATGGGGTCTCCACTAGCCCCTGCTCCAATATTTCCTTAGTGACCTACTAGAAATGGAAAGGCTCCCTGACTGATGGCTGCATTTGTCCTCTGTCCTGACCAGCACCATCTTGCCAGATCTGATGGACACGCTCACCCATACCTGGTCGTACGGATGGTGCAAGAAGGAATCTGGGCAGCCAGCTAAAGCCATTGGTTCCTTCTGCCTTCTTCAGATTACATTTATTGCACTGGAGCACCTGGAATAAAGACAGACCATGAGAAGAGCCACAGCCCTCATGCACTCACTGCTTACTACTGGCTCAGCTGCAGTGTGCCACAAAGGGTAACTCTTGACATATAGATGTGGTTGGTTAGGATGCCTGCCAGGAAAGTAATAAAAGAATGATCCTAGAAGAGGCTTCCCAGGCAGAAAGAAACTGATTAGGAGGTGGTAACAAAAGGTGTTAGTACCCTTATGCAAGACACAGTTTTATGTGTTCAACGTCCATTGTATCCAGACATTTAACCAATGGCTCTGGGTGCTGCTTCATGGGTATTCTGTAGATAGGGTTAACATTTACAATCACCTGACTATAACTAGAGGAGATTACCTTTAGCAGAGATCTGATGCAACCCACTAAAGCCTTTAAAGCAAAACCCGACATTTCCCAGACAAAAAGGAATGTAGCCCAATGACGGCAATGAAGGCTTGTGCGAGATTCCAGCTTTTTCTTCAAACTTGCTAATTCCTAAAGAACACTTATCTATATAAACACATATGTTTTGCTGAACAACCTATCTCTCCCAGAACTGGCTATGGTCCAGTGCCTCAAATCCTTTCCTGCACAATCTCAGCATCCCACCATGTGCTGGGTATGGCGAGCCAGCAGCCTCTGCTCCCTTCACCCCAAGACCAGAGCATGTGGACAGGACTCACCACTCCACCTCCTTGGCACAACACCTCGCCATATCCTGATATGATATCTGCCTTGGTGCTGTTTGCTGTGTGGCTAATAGCTCTTCCTATCCCCCTAAGAATAATCTTTTGCCCATCCCCCCAGGGTCCCCTTGCCCCATGCCTCCCTATGCTGTCATGTCTGCCATCACTCCAATTATACCTGTTTGCCATAACTTGTATGCCCTCTGGGCTGCTTGGACTGATCAACATATAAAAACAGTTTTCACCCCTTCCAGAATTTCAAACAATATGTGTTAAGTGTTTGAAAAAATTATTTCAATATCCCAGCTTTATTATCTTTGAAAGCATTTGCAAGTCAGTTCCCACCTCAGCCAGGAAACAACTGTGTATCTTTAGAAGCCCTGGTCAGCAGTTTCTCTGGGAACAAGCAAACAATACTTAGACATTATAAATTGCTCTAACCCTGGTCTCTAATAAATCTATCAAACCCAAAGATTATATCATATTTGAGATGAAAGACAGAGAGTTTTCCCAGGAGATCAAGAGTAAGTCAGGGATGACCACTAATTTCACTTCTAGTTCACATTCCAGTGCAAGTCCGAGAAACAGCACTTACAAATAAACAAAAATCCTATAACATATAATAAATAAATTTAGCTAAAGTGTAGAATGCAAAAATCAACAAATAATAATCAACTGTGTTTGTAACAAGAACAAGAGAATGAAAGAATACAAAATAATTCCATTTACAATAGTGTCAAGAATAATAAAATATTTAGGCACAAAATTAACCAAGGAGGTGAGTGGCTTAAATATTGAAATAAAAGTAAAAGAATATAAATTAAATATAAATAAATGAAAGGATATTCCATTTTCATAGCCTAGAAGAATCAATAGTTAATTTATAATACTACAAAAATAAACTACAACATTATTGCAATTCTTAACAACTTCCACTGATAGTTTTTTTGCAGAAATAGGGGGAAAAATTCTGAAACATGCGGCTTCTCAAGTAGCCCTGATAGCCAAAACAATATTAAAAAAAAACAAACACACAAACAAACAATGAAGTTGAACTTGTACTTCCTGACTCCAAAACTCAGTATTAATAATTAAAACTGTGGTACCATCATACGTTCATACTACAAGATTAAAACAGCCCATAAATAAACTCTTCAATATAGTGTTGATTTTCAAAAAAGGTGCCAAGACTATTCCCTGAGGACAGAACAGTCTTTCCAATAACTGGTTCTCAGAAGACCAGAGATCAACATGCCAAAGAATGGAATAGTCCTAACCTTGTACCAAAATCAAGAACCTTAACATAGATGGAAGACCTACGCAGAGAGATATAAACTCATAGAAAAATACAACACTGAAAATCTTTATTACAGCGCATGTGATAGTGAGTTCTAGCATATGATACCAATAGTATAGGTAATAAAAAATTAATCATACTTCACCAAAATAAAGGTACTGTGAATAGACTAAGGACAAAATGGGACAAAATATTTGCAAATTTTTATCTAGTAAGGCACTAGTATCTGAACTTAAACCAAACAGCAAAATTATAAGCAACATTATTCAAAAACAGGCAAAAGACTTGAATAGGCTTTCTTTATGAAGATATGCAAATGGCCAATGGGCACATGAGAAGATTTTCAATCATGAAAATGAAGACCAAAACTACATGAAAATATCAAACTGTCCAAAAGGCTGGGAAGATGGAGGGAGGGACGGACACACACACACACACACACACACACACACACACACACACAGAAACACATTAGATAATAATGGCTGTTGACGAAGATGTGGATGAACTGGCACTCTTGTGCATTACTATAGTGAACATAAAATACTACAGCTACTGAGAAAAACAATACAGTGATTCCTCAAAAAACATCATTATTTTACTACCCATAATTTTTCTAGACATATAATCCAAAATTAGCAAAAGCAGCGACACAGATAACCTGTACACTTGTGTCCACAGCAGCATTACTCACAGTACCTAAGAGGAGAGTCCACTGAGCATTACTGAGGAACAGACACACAAAGGTCATACAAAGGAACGAAAGTTTTTGCTACAACACAAATGAACATCAGAAGTGAAATAAGCTAGTCTCAAAGGGACACATGAGGAAGAGATAGGCAAACTTATAGAGACAAAAACTAGAAGTCATCAGAGTCTTAGAAGGAAGAGAGAATTTGATGGGTATACATACAGTTTCTCTCTGAAATGTTAAAAATATTCTAGAGCTAGCATTGATAGCTACAAAACACACTGAACATATTTAATTCCACTGAATTAGACATTTATAATACTTTAAAATGTTAATCTGTTATATAGTTGATTACAATAAAAAACACTGATAATTGGCTATTTTGGTTTAAATCCTTTAATAAAATTAACTTCCGCTAATGTTTTGGGGTGGATATGATGGGGTCTATGTCTGTGTGCACGTTTGTGTGTGAGTGTGGGCAAATGCGTGCCACAGTGTGAATGCTGAGAGCAGAAGGTCATTTCCGATGTCTGTCCTTGCTCTCCACCGTGCTCAGGGCTGTACTTGCCAGGCTAGTCCAGTTACAGACTTCCAGACGATTCTCGTGTGCCCACCTCCCTCGCTGCCACAGGCATGCTGAGATAACAGAGGACCATGGCAGTGTCTGGTTTTATACTGATTCTGGAATCCAAGCTCAGGTCCTCATCCTTGTGCAGCAAGCACTTTACCTACGGAACCATCTCCCAGCTCTACCAGATGTTCTATACAACCATGAGACTCAGCAAAATGTCTCAGGAAAGCAAAACTTGATAAAGCAGGGATTCCAAATAACATTTTAAAATTTCTAAACTGGTTTTAAAGATAAAGTGTCATGTTTTCCAGTCATATTTCTTTACAAGTTTTTAAAATATTTTATTTTCTAAAAGAGAGAAAAAGAGAGAGTGAGAGAGAAAGAGAATGGGTGTGCCAGGGCCTGTAGTCCCTACAAACGAATGCCAGATGCATGTGCCGCCTTGTGGATCTGACTTCTGTGGGTCCTAGGGAATCAAACCTGGGTCCTTAGGCTTCACAGTCAAGCACTTTAACTGCTAAGCCATCTCTCCAGGCCCTCTTTACAATTTTAATGCATTTTTCTAGTTCAATAACTTTATACCCCAGCTGTATCAATTACCTTCCAATTTCTAGGACAATACCTACCCAGAAACAGCCTAGGGAAGGAAAAAGTTTATTTCAGTTTACAATTCTAAAGAGTAGAACCCATCACTGTGGGGAAAGCATGACAGGAGGAAGCTGCAGTCACATGGTCAAATCAGCAGGGAAGACATGGAGAGAGAAAGTGAACTGCACCTGGGGCCTGTCTGTAACTCCTTAAGGCCTGCCACCAGTGACACACTTCTTCCAGAAAGGCTTTATATCCTAAAGTTTCCACAACCATCCTCAACAGTAAAACCAACAGTGGATTAAGTAGTCAAACATATGAGTGAATGGGGAATATTTTATATTCAAACCGCCACCTTCCACATTTGGCCCCCATAGACTCTTAGCCATTTCATGATACTAAATGCTTTTAGTCCAACTTTAAACATTCTCATATTTTTTTAACCAGTCCCAACATTGTTCGAAGAGTCCAAAGTCTCACCTGAGATTCCAGACAGCCTCTTAACTCTGAACCCTGTAAAGTCAAAACACAGGTTACATACTTCCAACACAGAATGGGACACAGTAAACATTCACATGCCAAAAAAAAAAAAGAGGAATGAGGGCCAGTAAGCAAAGAAAAGTTAAACAGAAACTCAGCAGGCAAACATTAAATCCTCCCTGTCTGGTACCTGGGACCCCTGATAAAATCACCTGGCTACAAAACACTTAGCAGATTTCTAGAACCACCATGAAATCCTCCATGACCCACTACCCCTTGACTCTTTCATTAGTCCAAAGCCAGAATCACACAGGTGATACTGCCAAGTTCTGCTGTCAGACTGGGGTGAACCCTGGCGCCCATGTAACACAGCTGAAGCAATCTATATATGTTGACCTTGGGAGGCCAAGATATCCTTCAGCATTCTTCCTTTAGGCCTTTTCTTTAAAAATTGTCCACACTTCTACCAGCTAGAATCTTTAATGGGTTAGGATTTACCCTCAGGGCATCCTTCCAATTGTCCCTGGGTAGTTAGCTAATCTCTCATGGAGGGAATCTCTGCAAAAATTATTTCAGAAGTGGCTATAGTTTCTGGGCCTGCAACTTTAAATTTGCTCAAATTTTCCCCTGTAAAACTTTATCTTTTTCATATCTTTTGAGTAGATTTTTGTTCTTTTTTTTGCTGTAAATTTGAATCAGGGAAGATACAAGAAGCCATACCACAGACTTAAGGCTTTTCTGCACTGAATTTACTCTTCCAAACACAATTGCAGATTACTTTAAAATTCAACTTCACTCTATTTCTCAGGACTCAGGCAGGATGCTGACAGTGCCTTTGTCAGAATATCATATGAACTGCCTCTGTCCAGTTACTAGTACATAGAGTCCTTGTTCCCCTCTGAAACCTCAAGAGATGAGCCTCTGTAATCCACATTTCCTCTGCCCTCTAGTCTTCCAAATTCCCAATGGAATGCCTCATTAAGCTCTGCTTACAGCACCGTAAATCTTCTCTAGTCCATAGTTTCAAAGTCGTCCACAGACTTCTCATAACTGAGTTCCAAAAGCCAAGTTTATTGCAGCAACATCCTACTTCTTGGTACCAATTACACTCTCATTATTGGAACAAAATACCCAACTGGAATGAGCTAAAGGAAGGAAAGAGTTTATGTCAGCTTATACTTCCATACTTCCAGAGGGTAGAGGCCATCGTGGTGTTTTCAGAAAAGCCTGGCAAGAATAGAAAGTTTATGCCACGTTGTCACATCACCAGAAGAATGTAGAGACAGAACTGCAGGTGTGGCCTGGGTATAATAGTTTAAGGCCCACCCCAAGTTACATACTTCCTCTAGCAAGGCTCCACATCTTAAAGGTGCCACAACCTTCCCAAGTAGCATCATCAACTGGGAATTAAGCATTAAGACTCACGAGTCTATGAAGGACATTTTACAAACTACCATAAAAGGTGGACTCCATAAAATGATTTTCCACTCATACTTGACAGAGATAAAAAGTTCTGTAATTATCAGTGTTCTTATGAAGACTAAAAACCTAAGCATCCCACATCTGAAATTCTAAATTCTAAAGTTCAGAATGGTTAAGGATACAAAAATTTGTGAATGCTGATATGGTACTGAAAACATTTATAACTTAAGAATCGGATTTAGGATTTTCAGAGTAGGGGTATTCTTAAGGGCAAAGTCTATGCAAATATTCCAAAATCTAACACACTTTTGTGCCCAGCCATCTCAGATGAAGACTACTCAATCTGTACCTGCCAAATCTGATCAGAAACTTCATATTCAAATATCTGACAATAAGTACATCTGATGAGCTACCACATGCATTAAAGAGTCAAAAATCTTAAATCATCAGCTGACATCCTAAGTTTGTATGTCTCACTCCATACAACTGAGGAAATTTTTTTTTTCTTCTTTTGGTAGGGTCTCAGTCTATCTCCGGTTGACCTGGAATTTACTATATGGTTTCAGACTGGCCTCAAACTCACAGCAATCCTTCTACTTTAGCCTCCCGAATTCTGGGATTAAAGGCATGCACTACCATGCCTGGCTATGAGGAAAAGCTTTATAAGCTAGCAGCATATAGCAAATCTAGAGCAGTCAGTATCAATGACACCAGGCATTCTCATTAATAGTTATAGAGTGGCAATATTTTGGGTCTTACATTTAGGAAGTACAAACTTCCAAAATGGCTTATTGATATAAGTATGCCTTGACGTGTTAGTTTTACATGTATACAACTCATACATTTAATGTTAAGTCCCTCTTCTGCAAAATCTACCATTATCAATAATGTCTAGAAGTTGATCTTATATGAGATGTAACCTTTTCATAAATATTTAAATAATTTTCATTATAGTTTGTATTTCCTTATTGGACTATAGCTCAGGAAAACAGTCAAGACAATGTCAAAAGTTGGATAATAGGAAAGTCAATATATGAACTTAAACTCATCAGAGCGAGAACTATGCTTCAATAAATGGTCTATAATGAAAACAATAAAACACTATAAGATGCTCAACAGAAACTGCGGGGGGGGGGGGGGAACACAGGATAGAGACTTTTGCTTCAACTCATCATATAGGAAAAAAGTAGGAAAGAATTGGGGGTAAAAAGAATGCATGATCCTATGTGCGTAAAGACAGAAATAATGGATACTCATGGAAAACTTTCACTTGCAAATACTGATCATTACCTATGTCATTTAAATATACTAAACCACATGGAAGGGCTGAATATACCTAAAAATATACCTAAAAATATACCTAAAAACTGTAGCCCTAAAGAAGATCCTGCCGCCTCCTCCAAGAAGACTGGCATGAGCCACGAGCAGCAGCCCACGAAGCTACTCGCACTGCAACTGCAGGCCACGCGCCCAGGGGCTGCATGCCACAGCCCAACACAACAAACTAGAAACGAATTACACATGCATGAAACAGGAAAGACTCAAGTCACCTGAAAATTAAAGACAAGTTCTGGTCTAAATCATTGATCCAAGGAGGAAATCCAGATATAATTAAGAATCTCTAGACACGATGAGTGAATGAGGTGAGAGAACACACGAGGAGACCGGGTGTCGTGACTTGAGTGTTACAAAAGAGAAATGCAGGTAGATGAACAGCACAGACCCTCGCTCAAATCAAAAGAAAGGAAATACTGAAAAACAAGCCCAAGAAAAAAATTCCATTTATTAAAATCCTAGAAAGATAAAGACAAGTCTCTTGAGAACAACCAAATGAAACATAAAATTTGTCCAAAAGATGATGATTTTTGATAAGACAGAAATTTTATTAACATTGATAAATTTGGAAACCTCAATGCTAAAATATTTTTATTAAAACATAATAAACTTAAGAGTAAACTAAAGAAAAACCCTCATGCAGAAAATTACTATGATGGACAATCTTTTCAACTTGAGATTTTAAATCTGTGAGCATATCTGTGAGGGACTGTCTACATGAAATTATTTGAGATGGGAAGCCCCAACCTAAATGTGGCTGGTGCCTATGTCACAACTGCATTAGAAATGGGCAGTGTCCTGCATTATGCCTCATCATATGCTCTTAAGTGGTTCTTTGGTCCACTGAAGTACAAGAATCACCCGCATCCGGTCGCAACTACTGTGCTGCACTTCAAACCCATAGAGGAGTTTGGTCAAACCCCAGAAGCCCAGACTGACCCTGAGCGAAGAACATGAGGTCTTGGGAACAGGCAGTATTACCAGGCAGCACTGTTGATGACCCTCAGCTATTTCAAAAGTAATAATCACTTCACATGAGAATGAGGGAGGGTATCATGAAAGAAAAGCAGTCTGTTCAGATACAATTTTGTCGGTAAATCGCACTCTATAAAAATTACTGGAAAACTGACACGGACTTCATCAGACAAGTAAAAAGTTCTCTCTATAACAGCTCTTGGGCTTCAATGCTTTAGAAAAATACATATATTTCAAAGCCTTCCAAGCCAACATCTAAAAGTAAACCAATTTTTCCTACAGTGAAACAGAAATCACTGATGAGAAACATTTTAACCTGAAAAACTTTTTTAAAGCCCCAAAAACTTACATGAAAATCACTTTTGAGCTTCCAGACTGAGATTTTTCTTTAAATTATAAAGGTTGGTGGATGATTGTGATATCAGGTTGTCTACCTCTCACTCTCCACAAACCCTGGGCAGCATTCGCATGTATTTCAGCATATATAAGGGCATGAATTCCCCATGGTGGTGGAGGATGGGACACAGCTCATGAATCCAATGAGCTCCATGGGTAGCAACATGATGGCAGTAACTGAGGGTCAGCTCAACCGGCCACAGAAGAATCTCGTGTTCACTGCTCCATTTTCTGCTTCAGACTCCTGGTAGGCCCTGGGGTTCTCCCCTGTAGTCCTGCAATGGGATGTGTCTGCTGCTTCTAGGGAACTGTGATTGATAAACTCTTCCTTCGTGGCCATTGTTTCCATGCCTGTATCTTACCACTGCTGATGAAAACAAATTTCAGCTATCCTTTAAAACACTTCGGGCACTGGATGACATTTCGGTACATGTCCTATCTCAGAGGTCCAATGGCCACTGCCCATTCATTTGTGAATTATGTATGGCTGTTTTTATACAATGATGACAGTTGCACAGTCACAAATGATTCTACGGTCTGCAAAGCCAAAACCATTTGCTACATGGCCCTTAGCAGAACATATGTACTGAGTCCACAACAGTCATTTACCTCACACTAAATATGCCCTGGTCACCTCTCAAGAATTAAGAATGTGAAAATCCATTTGAGGCCCCAGAACATCATCCTATAAAACACGAGAGATGATGTGTTGGCCTATAAACCTTTTTTGGAAATTCAATCCATCACTCCTCAGTCCTGGATAATCTGATCTTCATTTTCAGTATAGTAGTCAGTAAACCTTATTATAAAGTAGACTTATGTTAGATGATTTTGCACAAATGTAGGCAAATGTAAGTGTCCTGAGCACATTCAATACATAAATAAGGTCAGTAAGGCATATTAAATATATTTTAAACTTTCTGATATTTTCAACCTAATTATGAATTTGTTATGACATAATCCCATGACAAATCAAGGAGTATCTGTATATAGTCCTACTCAGTCTTCCTAAAGACACTGTGAAGCAGTTCCTGTGAAATATTCAAGGGAATTTTACTGTGAGGAACCTGGGCATTTTACCATAAGGTCCTGGGGCAGTTACTACTGTGAGGGACTCATGGTGGTTTTACCATAAGAAACCTAGGGCATTTTTACTGTCAGGAACCCTAGGCGAAGAGGAACCCGAGGCAGTTACTGCAAGGGACCCAAGGCTCTGGAACTCCACAAACCAGTATTTCACTGTTGTGACTCTTAAATCTACTCCAGACTTTACAGAGCACTGTGGAAACACTGTATGAACATGTTCAACCTTTTCCTTCACTGAGTGTGTGCTGAGGAGTGATGTGTGCATGGTGTATGCACATGTGTGCAGACACAAGTGCCCTCTACACACACAATGTGGAGCCCACAAGAAAAAGTCAAGGGCCCTTTATTGCTCTTCTTCTACCTTATTTCCCTCAGACAAGCTACAGGTTTTGGTCACACTAGATAGCTACTGGGTTCTCAGACTGTCCAGTGTGCATACAGCCATTGCCCAATCTGCATTGTGTAAATAAACCTAATAAATACCCCTTTATAACTTACCTGTGCACACGTACACACACACATACACACCATTCTCTCAGCTGTTCCTCTAGAGAAACCTGAATAACATATCTTCCTTAAGTTGCTATCAAGTATTTGCCACAGCAATGAATCAAGTATCTAATATCAATACATATTAAATAAAAACTGCTCAGCTGTAAAGATTAGAATGGGTCTAGAATCTGTCTCAAGGATGCTAAAACACTTCACACTAAAAACTGCAATAAAAACTGTCTAAGAAGACAATCATCCTCTGATGAAATCATCCAAATCCCTCATGTGCATTGCAGACCCTCAGTTAGCAACTCTCCTCTCTACGAAGTGGTCCATCAAAATAGGCCATGACAGTAAACAGAAAGGGGTACCTTTGAAGTGTTACCTCTTTCACTTCTCCAACTCATCTCTAGCCGCCTAGCTGTTACGAGTACAAACATGCACTGCTTTTTACAAAACTCACTCACAATTTTTGTTGTTTTGAGGTAGGGTCTTGCTCCAGCCCAGGCTGACCTGAAATTCACAATGTCTCATGGTAGCCTTGAACTCACAGTGATCCTCTTACCTCTTCCTCACAAACACAGGGATTAAAAGTATGTAACACCATGCCCGAATAGAATTGTATTTCTTTCCTTTTCTATTTTTTTTCTAATTTTTTTTTTTGGGGGGGGGGTTCAAGGTAGGGTCTCACTCTAGCCTGAGCAGACCTGGAACTCACTCTGTAGTTCCAGGCTGACCTAGAACTCATAGGGATCCTCCTACCTCTGCTTCCCTCCCTGAATGCTAGGAGTAATGGTCCATGCCCAAAATACAGGATTAGCTTGGTTTATGTACTTTTTGTTTACAGGGCAGTTTACTTAAAATATATCGTTGATTCACTACCATTAAACTCTTGGCCAATAGCACTTAACTCATGCTTGAACAAAACTCACCTACGACCTCTGTGAAACACATTCAAACTTTCCTGAGCTTATGAACACTCCAGCACTCTGCAGTAACAGCAAAAACAAACACGCACAGAACCAACTCCATCCCCCAAACAGACCAGAGAAGAACATCTGCTTCTAGTAGAGTAGCCATGTTCAAACCCCCCAGGAGCATGGGTTTCTCAGCACTGCAGGAGAGCCCCTAAATTACCAGGATGGCACTGCAGGGATGGATCGGTGATTTGTAAATAAGTTTCATCAAGTGGAAAATTCACAAATAGGGCATCCTCAAATAAGTATCAATAGCACCTGGCTTCTGTGTGTCTCTTCCTCATCACTATAATGTGGAAAGGGATATTTACTCATCAGACTCTCAGGAAGGTCAAGTGTATCAGTCCACAGGGGATCACAGAAAGCTAGACCTACCGAGCACATGCAAAGTACAGCACGTTTGAGCTGGGCTCTTGCTGCCATTCACATTACCCTTATCTGTTCTCTGTACCCATGGCAACTGCACCTCCACTCTTCATGTGGCACGTACTCTGTGTGCTTATCTACTTCCCTACACACCACTCCCAGTATCTGTGAACATTCTAAGGACCAGACCACATTCTGTGATATTAGAGGCTTCACAGAGAGATTGTGCCTGAGCTGAGTGAGAACTGCTGGATTTTGATCTCTGTGACTTATCTGAAATACCACAGTAACTGCTTTTCTACTTGCTTTGCCCAAATGTAACCCTGGCCTTGTCACTGCTTAAAAACACTAAGCTTAAGCTTAAACTTGTTACCTTATCCTGAAATTTTCCAACACCCCCAAACTGCCAGAAACTTATCAGTTTTCCCAAGAAGCTCTTGTTTTACAGAGGTATTAGAAGTCATCAAATTAAGGAACCATGATTTCCTGAATAGCAATCAGATCTTTCACCAATTCTAATGGCTGGACATAAAGACAAGAAATTACCATTTGGCTTTAAACCTGCAGAAGATATTAAGGAGATGGACTAGCAACTTGAAAAAAGAAACTGACAAGTGATCAACTTCTAAAAGGTTACTGAGTAGTAGTTCTTCTAATTCAGGAGCTTGAAAAATGTGTATTTCACAAGTATTTGGTTTCTAGCAGGCATTGACAGAATTCTGACAATTACTGTTAATTTTTGGCTGAACCTTAGAAAGGGTCAAATAACAAATCTCTAACCATCATCCTAAAATGCACCAACCATGTGAGACTGAAAGCTTTTGAACAGGAAACTGAAAACCAAAGGAGAGCTGGTATAGTGACAAGGAACTCCTCCCCGGCAGCACTCAGGAGGCAGAGGCAAGAGGATCATGAGTTCAAGGTCAATGGGGTAGGAGAGGAGATATACAGAAAAATCCTATGGCAAAAACATTTTTAATATTTTTAAATTTTAATTTACTCATCTGAGAGAGTGAGAGAAACAGGTAGCTAGAGAGAGAAAGAGAATGGGTGCACCAGGGCCTCCAGCCTGCAAACGAACGCCAGACGTAGGAGCCACCTTGTGCATCTGGCTTGCATGGGTCCTAGGGAATTGAACTTGGGTCCTCTGGTTTTGAAGGCAAGCATTTTAACCACTAAGCCTTCTCTCTAGCCTGATAAAAACATTTTTAAAAGCTAATGGATAATCTGTAGAACCTTCCAGTTCTGACAAAATGTTATACTGTCATTCCCTTCAGGTCTCTGCCCTCTTACTAGAGAAGCTTTGTATTTAACCAAAACAAGCAAAGCAAGAGTCCAAGAAGGCAAAAGGGGCAGCAGATTTCTTCTGGGCCTGAGACTAGAGGAGGAAAGACAGGGAATTCCCAGTTTCTCTTCCTGGTGTGCATCTCAGACAGTGTACTGTGTCGGCTCCAACCCAGAAATGCCAGCAGGCTCAGGAAGGGAAAACCTGTTCCACTGGCCAAAGGACCAGGGGATAATGGTCTGAGAGAGGCAGACTTCTAAGCCATACTCACTAGCTAAGCACCAACAGACTGTTCCCTAGCCCTGAGTTTCAGGGAAACTGAGCAGGAGTTAATTTCCCACTCCTTCCCAGATCCTGACTTGGCTCAAGCAGATGGCAACACTCCAATCCCCCAGCATTGTGTCTGCTGCCAAATTGGAGCTAATCTATTTCCCACCTGGTAGAAGTGGGAAATGAGCAGATTCCTCTGCAGGGACAAAGACAGAAAGGACCAATGACAGCTGAGCCTCTCCTACCCTAAACTAGTGAGGTGAACAAGGAAGGTGGAGAGTGGTAAGGCTGGCTGGCACCTCCTGTGTCATGGGAGCTTTACGTCCACTCTGCAGTGATGAGGCAGTGTGGGGGTCCTTCCCCTTCACACCACCACCATCAGTGGTGACAACAACGAGTGGCACATCTCCCCTCACTCAGACCCGCACACTTCAGGTCCAGAAGGAAACTGCCCTCCGAGAAGGTTAAAGAGGATCCAAAGGCACACAAGATAATGCTCACAATGTCTAGAACACAATGGAAATACCACCTGTCAGACCAAGAATGAGGACAATGGTAACTTGAGTGAGAAGAGACAACAGATGCCAACATTAACATAACTCAGCAGCTGGAATTGTCTGAAAGGATAATAAAGGAACCATTATAAAAATACTTCCATGAGAATTCCAAGCATCCCTGGAACAAAGAGCTAAAGTGATAAAGCCAAGTGACAGATTATTTTCTTCCTTCAATCTCACTGACGCTCAGATTCCACTCATCAGTGGACAAGATGTTAAAATACTACAGCCAGGAGAAATCACAATTCAACCAGATGTTTAGTGAGTCTCTGACCCATGGAAGGTGTCATTCTGCTGGCTGATAGGGATACAGAGGAGCGACATGTAACCAGCACAATCAGTGAGAGACAGGCACACATACAAAACCACCACATTAGGACATACTGGCTTATGTGGCCCAAGTGAGGCAGAAATAAGACAGAAAAGGAATTCTACAAGAGAATACAATTTCACCCCAAAAAAGTGAGAACGTTATGTGTAGTAGACAATAGGCGTCCATTATGGAGGGGGATGATTAGGGGTATAACAGTCATCTTCTCAGCAGACAAACTGGTGTTGGAGGAGATTTCATTGTTGAGCCAAAACAAAAGGATGTCAAGAAAGGGGAAAGATGCAATGCCAGTGTACACGAGATTCTCAAGCGCAGGCTATAACTATCTAAACTAGATCAGAGTGACAATCCGGAGTACCTGCTATGACTGATTGGCCTTGGGAAGAAAGAGGTAGAAGTTCTGTCATTCTAGTTAGATTCTCAGGCAGCTGAAAGCACAATGCAAATGGGAAAGCACAATCACCAATCAATATAGGTGACAAAACTGACCTCTTCCCTGAACCAACAAGAAGAGTTGTAGCAAGAATGAAGCGCTCTCCCCTGACTGCATCTCCAAGACTAGGAAAGTAACGGCAGTCCCCTGCTGCAAATAAGAACTTCTCCATGTGAGCCATCAGCAGGGAGTGTCCTACCCAAGGCAGAGTCACACAAGGGAACGCCATGCTCCAAACCAGTCAACCCTAGAAACTCTCTAATAAAAAAATAAATTATCTAACAAGAAGGAAAAAGAAAAGCTAAAAATTAAGACAAAGAAGAGCCAAACTGTGACTCTAAGTGTGTTAAAGTCTAGAGTGAAACATTTTAAGGCCTCTTCAGGTCCAAGAATGGGAGAAGGCAACATGAGATGGTTAAGAGCCCGGATATGGTAGAACCCCTTATCCACAGAAGATATGTTCCAACACCCTCAAGCAGATGCCGAAAGTGGCAGATAGCACTGAGCACTACATACGTTGTCTTTTCCTAAACATGCCTATGACAGAGCTCAATTTATAAGTTAGGCATAGTAGACTAACTATAGTAACTGTAACAATTTACTGTAAAGAAAGCCTTCTCTCCTCTTCACCCTCTCCTCTCTCTCTCCCTTCCCTGTTCTCTTCTCTCTCCCCTATTCTACTGCCCTGAATTTCAGGCTAGAGCTGAGCATAGTAAAAGCACAGCAAGTGAGATCCAGACAAAAGGGAGCAGCTACACCTTCGCTCGCCCTCCACAACAGCCCCAGGCAGCACTAGCTGTTGGGCTGCAGCAAGCACGAAAGGCGAACACAGGACTTCCTGGATGCCCAACTGTCCAAGGCCCATGTACAGATCCCTCAACTCCCACTATGGTAGATGTTTCACTGATCAATACTCAAGAGAAACAGTTTAAAAGAAGTTTTGTTTTTGTTTTTTTCCCCAAGGTAGGGTGTTACTCTAGTTCAGGCTGACCTTGGAATGGGAATTCACTAGTCTCAGCCTTTTTTTTTCTTTTTGTCTGTGTTTTACTCATGATTTCAGTCCATGGTTGATTGGCTACATTACAAAAGACCTGTGGTACGACAGACCATCATGGCAGCAAGAGAATGTGACAGAGAAGGCTGCTCGTTTCATGATGGCTGAGAAGCAGAGTGAGACAGGAAGAGGCTGGGTCAAGTTCCACCTTTCCAGGTCACACTATCAATGACTGTCCAAGTAGGCCCCAATTATTAAGAGTACTCTGAGTCCATCAAAGAAGTAACCCACTGATTAAGCCAGAGCCCATGGTCACATGATTTCCCTAATGTCCATCCTTAGCTGGTCACTAAGCTCCCAATGCATCTCACCTGAAACCATGGGCCTTGTGGACACCAGGCCTGAAAAGGCCTGACCTGCAGCAAACCATGTGCTAACAATATTCATTTCCTCTTATGCACCTCAATTTTGTTTACTGGGATTTGGTCATTTGGTCAAACAGAACACAAATTATTGATAATATTTATTAATTAAAACTATGCTCTGGGTTGGTAGGGACTGTGGCACCAATAATCAGTAAATACTCACTAGAAACGTGTGGCATGAACATAAAAGAGAGTGAGGATTAATGCACTAATAGTTCCAACCAAATGCACATCCAAGCAAACAGTCTAGCTTTCAGGTAAGAGACATGTGACTCTTACCATGTGCACTCAGGGAGGCCAAGCAGTGCTGCCCAGCACCCCTGCTGGGTCAGCACTACTTTAGAGAGAATGAGTATTCCTGAGCTGAGAGCCACAGACCACCACTTCCTGCTCCAGCGTCCCCATTACACTGTGTTTTGGGATTTGTCTGGCCAGGATTAGGGTGTGTCATCAGGAAACAAATACACATTGACTTTTCTAAAGTCTGAAGTTTTGTTGTTTTTTTTTTCCAAACCTTGAACTTACCTTCAGAGAATCTGATGGTCGCAGCCATCTCAGTGAATGCAGCCAAGAAAAGGATCATCCAAGTTCAGTATCCTGGCATCTTGCAGGCTTCTGGGTCCAGGCTCAACCCCTGAGGCCCATACTCACATGACCAATATAAGGGAGACTATGAAAGTTTCCCCCATTAAAAAAGGAGGTTGGGGAGCTAGAGAGATTACTCAGTGGTTAAAGCACTTGCCTGCAAAACCTAATGACCCAGGTTCAACTCCCCAACCTCCTTTTTTAATGGGGGAAACCTGGGTTTGATTCATCAGTACCCACATAAAGATAGGTGCACAAAGTGTCACATGAACCTGAAACTCAAATTAAGTGCGGGAGGTCCTGGTGTGTCCATATACACATTCTTTCCCGTTTTCTCTTAGCTCACAAATACACACACACACACACACACACACACACACACACATTTTAAAAGGGTTTGTAATCCATGTATGGCAGGACACACCTATAGTCCCAGCATCTGAAAGGCAGAACCAGAAGCAGGATTTCAAGGCCAGCCTCAGTTATACAATCAGTTTGAGGTTAGCCTGGGGTACATAAGATTCTGTTTCCAAAAAACTAAGCAAAACAATTTTGTGGCTTGGAAAGTGTGAAAATTATTATCTCGGAACAATTTTTGCTCACTACCCTTATCCAATACGCAATGATACCTCTGAGAACTCAACGGTGACAAACGGCGGTGGGACTCAGGCGTCACTCAGTGGAGGGTACTTGTTTAGTGTACATGAGGCCCAGGGTTTGCTCCGGTATGCAAAAATAAAATAAACAGACAGAGCAGGGGATCTCTGGAGATTCACGAAAGACCAGGCATATCACAGTACTTGGCCTTCCCTGCTGGTGGGCCCCACTCCTTAAGCTCACACTGATAATCATATTTCAAGCCAAAACCAGAAAGATTAACTGTGAAACAAGTCTTTTTATTTCCATGCTGTGTTCAACCCAATCAGGCTATTGGAATTCAGAGGCCTCCATCTGAATGATGTAACCAAGAAAGAAAAACACAATAGACCCAACTTGGTCAAATGATCCTAGTGGGGCCAGGAGGTGGTTAGAGATGGCCTTTTGCTTTTCCACATGTTGTCTCTTTAATGGTGCAAAGTGTGCTAGAAACAAAAATAGTCCCACATCTCAAGAAACCTCAGTGTTGTCCACAATACATTTGTGCTGTACAGAAAGGCTCTCTGGTAATGAAAAGGGGCAGACTGGTCCTAGAGGGCTTTCTGCCTGGTGTCAGAGCACCATTCCTAGCCCATCATCCCAGGACCATCTCCCTGGGTGCCTACCTCCTAAGGTTGCAAGCCACTGTTCACAATGGGCAGCAAAGGAAAAGAATGAGGAACACAGTTACCTACACTTGGGCCCCATACACTAAAGTCCTAGCATCCATGTTCATTTGTACTGTAAGGGAAAGTGTACGGGCCTCTGTCCGACAAAAAGCAGTCAGTCACACAGCACAGTCCACTCCACATGAACAGCAGTGCCAGTATGTGGCACCTGTGGCTAGGTGATACATCCCTTAGGTTGACTTTAGTGGAAGCTCTCTATTCGGGGCCATAACCTCTCCAACATTAGATGTCTGGAGAGAAGCAGGAGTTAGAACAGGCTCTGCAAAATGTGATTCAGTACCTCCCATAAGGCTGCATATGGGAAAGGACAAAAGAGCCCAAAATGTTCTACCAAGGATACTAGGCAAATTGTGTGGTCCATTCCCCAGTTTCCCATCAGCCTCTCAATCTAGCATCTACTCTGTAATTGGCTAATTTGTTTTGTTCAGAATATCCCTATGTTGAAGTCTTAATACTAATACCTTAAAATGTGACTACATTTAGAAGTGGGTCATTGAAAAGATAACTAAGTTAAAATGAGATCATTAGGGTGGCCCTGGTCCAATATGACTCATGTCACTATAAGAGGAAGTTAAGACACAAACACAGAGGAAGGACCATGTGTAGACATACGATGATGATACCATGTGGAAGTCAAGGACAGAGAGAAGCCTCAGGAGAGACTATCTCTGCCAACACCTTTACCATGGACTTCCAGCCTCTAGGACTGGGACACAAAGCAGAACAGAACCAAAAAAGGCGCTAAAGAAAGAACAGGCAGGTGAGAGAGACATTTTGGAATCCTTGAATAAAGGATCTGGTGTCATCTTCTGCTCAAGATAACACACATTTATTAACCTTGCCTTGTTCAGTATTTAGCAGAGAACTTGTACTGTAAAGAAAGTGCTATCTATTGGTAAAAACACACAGGACTTACCTGTCAGCAGGTAGCTCAGAGGCTCTGTCTAATAAGGCAGCCTATCTGGCTTCACTGAGGATCAAAGTAAGGATCTCACTGGTCACGGGGACCACTGCTCCACCAGCTGTCTCCTCCCACGCAGCCTCACGGTCAGCTCCAAAGCTGGAAAATCAAAGCATAGCTTGTGTCAAACGTGTACACATCCTGAACACAAATCTTGAAATGCACCCAGGAAAAAAATGTTAAAAGATATAAAAGAATAATTTTTCAAGGAGATTGTTTAAAAGTCTCCCAAAGAACAAACATGAAGTAAGTCCAGACAAGAAGTAAGTCTCAAAAGCCCTCCAAAGTTCATGGGATACTGCAGAAGAGGGGGTAGAAAGAATGTTAAGAACTAGAGGATGGGGAGGAGTACTTTGCAATGCTGTCTTCTAGACATGAAATGACTGTTCCATTTATGACCCCACATTAACAGTCATTTACTGCATAATAATACTGGGTCCATCAACATTTCAGCATGATGGAGAAGGACAAAAATAAAAATTAAAATAGGAAAGGGATGAATTACAAAGAAGGGAAAGGGTTCCATGGAATGGAGGACAAGGGAAGGGGACAATGGAAAATAGTGGGACCAGAGTATAATCAATGTGCATGACGTGCATGTATGAAGACTGCCAACAAAACTGTTAAAAGGGGGCTTGGAAGATGACTTAGTGGGTAAAGGTGCTTGCTTGCAAAGACTGCTGGCCTAGGTTCAATTCAATTCCCTAGCCACCCAGGTATGCTGGACACAAAAAAGTGGCGCAGGCATATGGTATTCATTCGAAGCAGCAAGAGGCCCTGCCATCCCGCCCCCCTTCGACATCCACACACGTGCAAATAAATAAATGTTTTGAAGAAGATTTCTTTAAAACAAAAGAGTGACTCTCTACTGCTGTGTCACTAATTTCAGGGACATATGTCTAAAAGTAATACAAAGGCACACAGCTCAATGCCTGAAAGTCTCCAAATCTCAAAAACCAGTGACCCTTAAATTCTATGAAGCCCACAGAACTGTGCCTTCCTGACTGTCACTGTGAGGCACAGTTTACCTAAAATTGAAGTCTCAAGCTCAGATCAATGCCTGCATCCATCACAGAGTCCTCCAAGGATATATCCACATTCTCAACCAAGCCCTCTGGTGCCTAAGTCTCACACCAGGCATCAATGCCTAGGTGCCATTCCCTGGGGAACCCTGGGGTAGAAAACAATGCTCTGAGTGTAAACAAGTTCTCTTCCAGGAGGGATGTAGAATAGACAAGGCTGAAGTTTAACTCCTAGCTCTGATGAACTACCTTGATTCATACATTCAAGTCCTATGTTCTAACAGCTCAAGACACATTCTGGGTATGAAAGAGGATGGTAAAAAACCCCTCTCCATGTAGGAAATGGCTCTGTAGGGGAAGGGACCTCATCCTTCTCCTGGACCCTGGGTTATCTGCAAGGAACTAATGATAAAGTCCACTTTCATTATAAATCTTAGTACTTCTAAATGAAACACATACACTATCTCAGTAGGGTGGTTAGCATGGAGCACATGTATAATTGAGGAGATCATTATGGTTGTATCTGTGGTGTTCCCATGGGCACCCATGACATTCATTGGTGCTCTAAACACATAACTCAATGGAGGGACATATCAACCAAGTTTGCCTAATTATTCAAGCATGAAAATAGGGCCTGCCTTGTCTTTTGAGTGCCAGTGATCCCACTGGGCACCTCCTTAAGAATCTAGGTTTGGGAATTATACAGCCCCACTTCATTTCCTGACCTACCCTGACTGAACATGCTGCAACTGGGTAAATTATTAGACCGACTGAACGTGATGTCCCCAGTCATAAAAAAAAGACAAGAAAACAGTACCTCTCTTGTAGGGCTTTTATGAGAATTAAGAGTTAAGGCATATTAAAAACTTAGGACAAGATACAATCATATAGTAAACACTAAAAAAAAAAAAAAAATACGTGCTTCACCAACTCTAGTGGTTTATACTGCCTGTCAACTTGATGGACCCTAGAATCACCTCGCCTGTGCAGATTAGGATAGTTCTGTCCAGATCTGTGGGAGACTATCCTGATTAGGTTAACTGAGGTGGGAAGATGCACCTTCACTGTGGGCACCACCATTCCAAGGGCTGAGATCCTGCACTGTGCAAACAGGAGAGCTGGCTGAGCAGCGCATTCATCACTCTGCTTCCTCACTGTGGCTGAATGTGACCAGCTGCCTCAAGCTCCTGCCACCACGCCTTTCCTACCACCATGGACTGTTGACACAGAACTTTAAGCTGAAACAAACTCTTCCTCCTTTAAACTTATTTTGGTTCAGTCTAATACAGAAAACTAGTTCTGGGAGTGGCGCTATTTCTGTGGTAAACCTGAATTTGTGGGTTTTAGTCTTTGGGAACTTGTCAGAGAAATGTAGAAGGATTTGGAACTCTGGGCTAGAAAAGCCTTGCAGTGTTGTAGGCAGAGTTTAGTGGGCCATTTAAATTTTTTTTAATCTTTTAATTAATTTATTTATTAGATACAGAAGGATGGGAGAGAGAGAGAGAGAGAATGGGTACACCAGGGCCTCTAGCCACTGCAAGCTCTAGATGCATGCACCATGATGTGCATCTGGCTAACATAGGACCTAGAGATTGAACCTGGGTGCTTAGGCTTTCCAGGCAAGCACCTTAACCGCTAAGTTATCTCTCCAGCCCAAATGGGCCACTTTGATGGGAGTTTTGAAGGCAAAAAAAAAAAAAAAAAAAAGAGAAATGCAGAAAATGGAGGCTTGGCTCATGTGGTTCCAGTGCGGAATAATAACTCAAATTAGAACTGAGCTAGAGGCAGTTCGTGTGATATTCTGGCAAAGAAGCTGGTTGCATTCTGTCTATGTCCTGAGAACTTGAGTTTAGCTAAATTTAAAAGTCATGGATTAATGTGCTTGGCAGAGGAAATTTTAAGGCAGAAAATAAAAAGCATTGGATCCGAGGCATGGATTCTCTTAGGTGCTCTGATTCTGGTCTACAGTGGAAGACAGCAAAATACAGAGCAGAAATTTTGACACAGAAAGAAAGGAAAGGATTGGTGAAAGCTATGAGGACTTTTCTAAGTTGGACTGAATGCATTTTGCATCATGATATGGCAGAGAGTCTATGGAGACCAGGAATGTCATGTGGTGGTTTGGATGTAAAATGTCCTCCATAGATTCATGTGTTTCAATACTTAACCCCCGATGGTAGTACTGTTCTGAAAGGTTGCAAACCTTTCAGGAGCAGATACTTGATGAGCATGGGCCTTGAGGGTCTACAGTACAGCTAGGCTTGCTATGCTCTCTCCCTCTCCCTTCTCATTGCTGTGAACAAATACCCAACTAGGAGCACCTTATGAAAGTAAAAGGCTTTACTTCAGCTAAATATTAAGTTCCAGAAGGAAGAGTCCATCGTGGTGGCAGATACATGGCAGGAGCAGGAATGATCACATCTACAGAAACGTAGAGAGAAGGCAAAAACAGCAAGTGGGACCATAAAACCCTATGCCTTCCCCCATGACATACTTCTTTCAGCAAGACTATTTCCTAAAGGTTCTAGAACTTTCCAGTACAGCACTACCACCTGGGGAATAAGTATTCAAATACATGAGTCTATGGGGGACATTTCACACCAACTATATCATGGCAAACAGTTTTCCACCATCAGCTGCAAAGTTATCCAGCAGTAAGCTATATGTACATTTAAATCTGATGTTGATTTTCTTAGGACTGACAAGGGAGCTATGTGATAAAAGATCACTGTATATGCACAAAGGCATTTTGTTACTTTAATCCTCTCAAAGAATTTAAAAGTATAGAAAGTATCAGAATGTTATTTTAACTGAAATGTTTTTTTTTAATTCTAGTAGCTAAGTTAAATACATTTTTAGAGGGTCATTAAGGAGATTGCTCAGTGGGTAAAGTGCTGGTTGTGCAAGCTTAAGCCCCGAGTTCTGATGTCCAGCAGCCATATAAAAGCTGGGCGTGACAGTGGTTGGCTGACAGAGATAGAGGGTCTCTGAGGCTTGCTGACTAGCTACTCCAGTCACATCAGTGGTTCTAGGCTTCAATGACAGATTCTGGCTCAGAGGAAGGGCACCTGAGGAAGACAACTGATGTCTACCTCTGACCACTACATGCATAGGCACACACATGAACACACATACACACACAAAACAAACAAAAACAGGTGATAAACAAATGATTTTGAGTTTTTGAAATGGCAGTGATCCAGAGCTCTGAGAAATGGATGTAGGGTCACCTTAGAATAGCTTATGGAACCATTTCCATCTTCCAGGATCTAATCTTTTCTTAGTTCTGATCTGAATGCCCCAGGATCACTTCCCAATGCCTCTGTCAGGCACATGCCTTCAGAAACTTGCTTCTAAAATGTGCTTAGGCTTCACCAATGTATCTCTAATAAACGACATGAAAAGTGTCAAGCTAATGACCAATTCATTTTTTGTCTATGTCTAAGAAAATGTATATATCAAACTTTGCAGCCGACAAGATGGATATAATAGACTTTTTGAACTTGAGAAAGTGAATAGAGTGACTAAGAGCCACCACAGCCTCCGTGCTGATCTATAGCCACAGAGCGCCTGCAGCAAACACCACTTCTGGCACTGATCCCCACGGCCCCAGGCAGAAGGAGCTGGCAAACCCCAGAAGCAGACCAGCAGGCGTCATAGGCTGACCTTGACCATCCCACTGGACAGGCACCTAGAGTCCAGATGGAACTCACTCATCTGTCTCTTATCAGTCAAAAGAGCATGCCTCATGCAGTTTTATACTTAGATTCAGAAACTTAAGCTCTTATTAAAGAAAGCACTAACCTGGACAAAAGCAACTGTCCTAAGTTACTTCTAAGAAATTCCAGAAACAAAGTACCTCTTGATTCTTGTTTAGTATCTGTGATATCTTCCAAAAATTCCTGAGCTAACATAAAGTTTTCCTTCTGCCTAGCTTTGACACACTAAATATTTAGAGTAATAACAGTGACTATTTAGACACTCAACAAATCCCAACTTTTACAACAAATATATTCAGCCAGTTTGGCCAGACAGAATGAAGTCTGTGCCTTCTCAAAAAGGAATAGAATGATTTTCATTTTAAAAAGTTCCATATTGTATTAGTGACTACTGTGTTTTTACAAAGTGAGACGGCACTTACAAATATAAACTAAGAAATATGTGAATAAAATGTGATGGCAGGAAGTGCCATTACAAAATTTCAGAAAGTTTTGACTAGAACCTGATTCAAAGTGAATCAACAACACAACATGATAGCTGGGGGGGGGGGGGTGCCTCAGTGGCAGTGTAGTTACCTAGCCTGGGTGAGACACTGGGTTTGACTCTCAGCACATTAACAACAAAGAAAGGGACAGCGAAGAAGGGAAAGAGAAAGAAGAGAGAGAGACAGAGAGAGAAAGAGAAAAAACCCACACTTCACACCACTGTTATTACATAGTGCGGATGCCATAGATCCCTTCCTGGTGAGAATGAGAGAAGACAGGACCAAAGGAAAACAATGCGAGGAAGTGAAAGCGAAGGGGACCTTTCTCATCCATCTGCTAACTGTGAACACAGATTACCATGCACAATAGCTCAACCACAAGTCAGGAAGGACATTCATCTGGCCCAAGCTCAGGAGGGTCTCTTTTTCATAGCTGTCCACCAATAGACATGGATAAAGAACCAGAGTGTGTGAAATGCACTGGATAGGTCAACACCCCAGAGAAAACTCTACCATCACTAAAGACAGCAGAGTTTTAAGTGTATAAACGGTCCCAGAACCCTGTGTCTCAACTCCATGCTTTACCAGGACCAAAAATCCTGACAGTAGTTTTCATTGTGGGGCTTCTAAGAAATACCACCCATGCAAGCATAATCCAGACTACTCTAAGAAAACCCATTATTGTCACATAACAGAAGCTCAACAGGATATAGAATGCCCAGGTATTGGAAAGAAACTCAAGTAAACGAAGGTATGAATGTTTGTATTGCCTTCTGCTTTCTATTTTGTTGATAAAATATATTATAGAAAAAAGTCTTTCTAGTAATTTCAAGGTATCTCTCCACTTTCATTCTCTTAATCATATTCTTAAAGCAAATTCTTTTAATCAGTTATAAAAAGAGAGGCCAGAAAGATGGCTGAGCAGTGAAAACTACTTCCTGCAGAAGCATGCAGGCCTGAGGGGCATGATACCACCGAAGTTTGAATCCCCCAAGCACCCATTTACACTGCAGTCCTGTGGGGCTTCACAGAGTCACTGGCACATGTGAAAATGGCAAGTGCTGAAACCAGTAGAGACTCTGTCTCAAGGAAAGACAGGTGGCTAAGTGATGAAGGGGACATCTGATATTCTCTGGCATCCAGAGACATGTGTACGGGACACTGCATCACCACACACACACACACACACACACACACACACACACACCACTCAAAAGAATAAGCCTAAAATCCAAAGCACAGGCAATAAGAGAGGTTTTAAAATATTTAAAACATCTCCTGCTTACTTAAGGATTTTAGTGGTAACTGTGAAAAAGGGAATTTCTTTAACCTCATACATGGCATGTCCCATACACTTCCAGCACATAGGTAACACAAACAATGAGGAAATGCAATTGTTATCTGCATTACATTACATAAGGCCAGCAAGCCTACATGACATTATGAGCCCTGAATGTCCGTCAGAGGACATAGGGTGAATTTGCAAGGAAAATGTTGAATAGGAAAACAGATTTTGAAAAACCATTGTTACAAGTCGGGTGTGGTGGCGCACATCTTTAATCCCAGCACTTGGGAGGCAAAGGTAGCAGGATCGCCATGACTTTGAGGCCACCCTGAGACTACATAGTGAATTCCAGGTCAGCCGGGGCTAGAGTAAGATCCTACCTCAAAAACCCAAAAAAGAAAACCCATTGCTACATACAGATGAAATGCAGGATGATTACTTAGAAATAAGGTATTCAATTTTAAAAAGTTATGATAAAGGAGTATGTTGTGACCACCACCTCTATCAGCTTGTCAATTGGAAAGGCACTGGTGACAATTATTTTATTCACAAAAGCCAACAATAATGCACTCTAACCAGGAACATCCATAGGACCTTTTCAAGAAAGTTAAAGGCTTTTAGGGAGAAACCTACAAAAAGCAACTATAAAAAGATATTCCCTTCACTCAAGGGAAATACCATTCATTCCCTTACCCCTGAGATAGGTAAACATCCCAACCATGCCCAATCTTCATGAAGTTGCTTCACTGATCTAAAGGTTCAGAAAGAGACACCTATACCCATAAAACATTAAAAGAATTTGGACAAATAAGAATGATGAAACACAAATGGAAAACAAGGCCAAAGAAAACAGCAGCAGTTACTCAAAAGGACACAGACCTCCAACTCTTACTTTGGCAGATGACTGCATACATTACTACATAGGTAAATAAATGAAAATGTACATAACAATGTTACGAAATCTGGCTGAGGGATTCACAAGTAAGATTCTTAAACTAGAAGGCATAAAGAGTAAATCAACTTCTTTATACAAATGTCCATATAGGCAAAATCAAAAGCTAAACAAAGACTTGGTGTGGCAAGTAAAATGAATGTAAAAAGTGCCCCCGATAGCCTCATGTGTTTATTCAAATCTCGGTGGTAGTGCTGTTTGGGAAACTTGTGAAGCCTTTGGAAGATGGGAGACATGTTGAAGGAACTGTATCACTGGGGGTGGCCTTGGTTGTTATAGCATTGCCATACTGAACTTTTAAACTTCCTCCCTGATGACGTGATGATGTGAGATGGACTGTCTTCTCCTGCCATGCTTTCCCCACAATGGAACTGTAAGCTGCTTCTGGTTGGGCATTTTGTCTCAGAAACAAGAAAATAACTGCTACATTAGGATAAAATATTTACAGTACCATGTAGCAAAAAAAAAAAAAAAATCTGCTTAATTAACTTTATTTACTAAAAGAAAAAGACAAGCAGGCCCACCAGAAAAAGGTCTGGTTGCAGAAGCCAGCAACATACAAGAAAACTAGTGACATGCTCCACTTCACCAGCAACCCAGCACGGATCAGCTCCTTAGCAGTAAGTGAGCAGTGATCCACAACCTGCGAGGCAGATGAACATGAAAGACCGAGGCTACCAGGAAGTGAAGATGGCCCACTGAGGATGAGGTTGCCTGAAACTACAAGTAAAGTACACAGTACAAGATATGGGTGCCAAACGGGACCAGGACAGCACCCGTAGACATCAAACTTAGCGATCTTTCAGTAACTTACCTAACAAAAAGACTCATATGAGTACCCCCATTCATTCATTCTTTTCCCCCTCCCTCTCTAGTACCTGCTCAAATCTTGTCTCACTCAGTTCAGTTCACACCACGGACACCCATAAGCCTGCAAAAAGGCTTCCTCCATTGGTATCCCTTTCTACGGGTGCCTTCCATGCCACCCACCAGCCAAACAGGTCCCAGTGGTAGAAGCAGCTGTGAACCGTCCACTTCCTCCTGCTGTGGCTGCAGGCAGCAGGCCATCCTCTCCTCAGATATAGATGCTGTCTTACCTCAGCATCTTCATCAGCTACCCAGCCCCTCGCTTTGCAGAGCCCATGAGCTTGCCATCCTAGCCTACTTTCTATTGCAATCACAAAATATATGAGCCTGGATAATCTACAAAGAATAGGGGTTTATTTGGCTCACCAATCTGGACTCAGCCAAGTTCAAGCTCATGGGACTGGCATCGACTGGACATCTGGTGAAACCTCCTTGCTGCACCAGAACATGGCAGAGAACAGACATCACATGGTGAGTCAGAGGAAATGTATCCTTCCCTTCTTAAAAAGCCACTAATAGCATCATGGGCACCCCACATATCTCATCCAACACTATTTACCTCCCAAAGCCCCTCCCATCTAAATATTGTTGACATATGGACTTGAGTATTTAGTTCCCAACCCAGGAAATTTGGGAGACAAAACTACAGCACTTTGTATACTTTGGATGCACCCAAACATCCAATTGCAGGCCTGACCTATGGCCCTCCTTCAGGTTGTTTGGAAACTGATGACCCTCCAACTTCTCCCTGGTTATCTCACTCAACAAACCTCTAGTATTGAATTTTTAAAAAATAAAAATCCACCTAAGGGGAGCTTTAGTCAAGTTTCTAACCAATAGCCCTGTTTGCTTCTGTCTTCCCTCTGAAGTCAGCATGCAGTGCCATCATTCTCCTCCACCCTTGAATATGGCTCTCCTCCCCACTCCACACCTAAACACAACGGGCCTATTAAGTGCTTCAGGCCCAGTCACATGAACACTGACTGCACAGACCCTGCTTCCAGAAATGTGCAAAGACTTGGTCCTCTGTTTGCTTGTCTTTCTCTTCCATCCATTTTCTTTGTCTTTCTTCACTAAAGGTTTTAAGCAAGTGCGTGTGCGCGCGTGTGTGTGCGCGCACACACACACACACTCACACACACACTGTGGCTGAAGCGGGAATGGTCAGGAGAAAGGCAAAAGGTGGCAGGGCTGAGAACTGGGTAAGATTAGCACCCTTCTACTCCTCTCCTCCTCCACTTCCTGGGTAAGCACATCTCTGGAGAGGGAGTCAGGGCTCTGCAGGTGTTTCATCAGTCTGTTAGCAAAATTGGCCAAGTCACCCTCACACACCTCAAAATCCTATACTCACCCCCAACCTCTAGGACCAGAACGACTTTAAAGTTAATCACATCTTCTCATTCTGTATAAGTCTGCATATTCCATAAGTGGCTAGCATGGACCATAGGTTTTCTGAACCAAGTATATTTATGCATGTGTGAGCAAACCCTGTCCCTCTGCTCCAGGATCAAGAGTTTAGGCTAAACAATGAAGCATCTGGTTCAACCAAGAACAGCAAGAAAACCACTGTTTAATCACTCCAAAATGCATCGCTATCATTATGATAGACAGGTCTGATAAGGAAGGGAGTAAGTATGGTTAGAATTGAAAGTGACTCTATTGAACAATGAATCTACTTTTACTGTCCTCCTGAAATGTAGTTGCCGCTGTTAAAGGCTGCTAAGGGTCATCGTGTATTTGGTCGCCTTTGTCCCCAGCGAGGACGGCTGCAGCAGGTTACGGAGCTCCTGCTGCCCAAAGACCAGCCCTGTGAGGAGGGAGGAGTGTAGGCAAGAGCACCAAGCTGTGGCTCCTTCAACTCCTTGCCTGCTAGTTCCAAAAGTGGCACCTAGGTCCTGAGGGCCCGGGATAGGTAGTGTACACCAAGGGGTACACATACAGAGGAATTCTTGTTTATTTTCTACCTCAAAATGTACACCACTCCCAGCTGGCACAGCCCCCTAAGCCAGCCCCAGGCCTATACTCATGCTTTCCGCTGGTGCTGTGCAGCCACAGAGCTACCAAGCACTCTCCTCAAAAAGCAAAACTGCAGGTCTTGCTAGCAAAGCCAACCACTTCTGAGGCCCAAGTCCTCTGCCACACTCCTGAATTAGGGTGTGGCAGCCCCTGCATACCACTGGTTTAGAGGTCAGAGGGACAGTTCAGCTCCCAGTACACACTTACAGACCCACCCATGACTCTTCAATCTTCCCATACAGGTGTGATGGTTTGGGTGTTGGGTGTGTCCCCTGGAATTCAACTGTTGAAAACAACAGAATCGTCAAATTCATGTTAATGGATTTAAAGATGGGGCCCTTTGGGAGGTAGGGAGATTAGTTAAGGTCGTTGTCATGAGGGTGGGGCCCCCACCATGACATCAGTGGCTTTATAGAGAGACTTGAGCATTTGCTTTGCCCATGTGACACCCTTGTGCATTTCAGGATGCAGCCAAAAGGTTCTCAGGAGGTAGAAATGTTTCCATTTCTACCATTTATGAGTTATCTAGTCTCCAGTGTTTTGTTATAGCAACAGCATCTTGGACTAGGTCTAGTGCAGTGAATGAGTCCATCACAATGGGGACGGAGCCTGTGTTGAGCAAGCCAAGCATCTCCTGGCATGTGACCATTTCCCCCTTCATAATCATAGCGACCCTGCACTGCTTAGTGGGGGTCAGGAGAGCAGCTGATGCCTGCCAAGCCTGGTGCCTTAGTGGTGCTGCCCCATCTGGGACTGCTGAAACCCCAGCACTCAGCCACGCCTTATCACTGATCTTGCAGGCCTGCAGTCTGCTCCCCACCCAGAACCAATCTCCAGGACACGGGGCCTACAGTGTAACGAGTGCATCAGCACCACATGGAGCAGTGCACTGGCTCTGCTTTCTAATCTCAATGAAATGCACAACCTGGCAGGTTACGATCTGGAGAAACCATGGTGTGAAGCTGAAATGTGGGGCTCTGAACATCTCCGTTTTTGCCTGGCTCTAGAATTCTGGGTTAGAAAAAGCAATAAGCTTATGTTGCTGTCTCCTTCAATTCCCAAATAACTGTCCATTTAGAATTAAATGCCCTAAAAGAAGAGAATGAGTCTTCTCTCTAGTCAAGAGAGGCTTCATCACTTCTCCAGCCCTCTGAAATCCTGGGGCTCACAGCCAAAAGCTGAGTAGTTTGCTGTAACTTCCATAACCTGGACTCAGGTATTTTGTTACAGCAACAGTAATGGACTGAGGTGTCATCCATCTTTTACAATGAATGCAGCAAGGGGAGAATAAGCCTATGATGATAAGAGACTGACTGTGTTGGGCTTTGGAATTCATTTTTTTCTCATTAATTCATTCAACAGACACTTCTTGAATGCTACCATTTTCTTCATCATAACAGTCAGTACATGCCCTTCTCCAACAGGGTCCCTACCCTTGCTTCCATGGACCTATGGACACAGCCAGGAGGAGTGCAGCCAAATTGTATCATTGCTCAAGATCCAGGAACAAGGGAGGAAAGACAAACAGCTCTTGGATTCATGACCAGCCATCACTTTTATCAGTTCTGTAAAAATTGTGTGTAAACGTTTAAGTATGTTCTGGACAAGCTTTTCTTGGGGGGGTGTGTGTGCAAAGGGGACCTTCAACTGCTAGCCTTCAATCCTCAGGAGCCAGCGGGACTCACCGGCACAGCCAAGTCAAGTCATGTGTCCCCCAAAGATGGCTAATATAAGATCCATCAAGGGAAGCGTTGGGTTCTTTGCTTTTTCTTTTTCTTTCTTTCTTTCTTTTTTTTTTTTGGTAACACACTTCCTGGCTTCCCTTCTATGCACCCCCAAAGCAGTGAGTCTTGGGATTGTCCTCAGCACTGTCAGGAAGCTCTCCTACGCTTAAGAGCACTCTTGGGTCACACTAGGGTGATGCAGGTATTGTTTCCTTTATAAACTCTCTAGTCCCCCACTGGTAAGGGTGACTAGGGACAGAGATGTCTGCCAGTACACCCATCCCAGATGGCATTCACCACTTGGAAGGGGGTAGAGGAAGCTGACTGAGCTCACACATCACGGCCCCAAACTTGAGCAAGTCAGAGCTTCCTGTACCCCTTCCCTCCTACTGCTGCCCTGCCTGGACGTGTCTGCTCTAGTCTCATGCCTGGAAGAAGCTCATCACCTCAACCAATTCCTCTCAAGGTGACAAATGACTGTGGATGCCAGCACTTGTAGGCTGCTCCTCTACTTTACCTATGTACACACAAAACTACCCAGAGTTGTGGGGAACACAGCACCCGCCCCTTTCCTGCTCACCAGCTGATGATCAAGTGAAGCCAGGACCTCTTGGAGCCTGCAGGTGACCCACGAGACAGACTCCACCAGTGACCGCGTGAGCTCTAGCACTTCTGCATCAAATGCAAGCTACGGGGCTAGGAATAAGGGAGGCCCACTGGACCTCCGGGCTCCTACACCACCCTCACATGTACCTTGGAGCCCATGGGACAGGCCTTATCCTGAGGAAAGAAGCCTCTAGGATCCAGGATGCTAGCCCCCTTTCCCGCTCACTCTCCTAAATGCAGGCTGAAATCTTCTGGAGCCCATGGTGTATAAGGGACAGCACCAGTATGGACAGGAATCCAGTTGCCATATAACTATAGCTTTCTGGGATCATCAGGTATTGCTAAGGGGTCTTGGGACCAAATTGTATTAAACATTAAGAGCGTAATATCACAGACTGTGCCCTTTGCCTCCACAGTCCCCCAATCCTAAGCTGTTCACGTCGGAGTTATGACCTTGCCCAGCACCCAGAGCCTCCCTGCATGCCCAAGGACATTCGGAATGAGGTGAAGCCACCATCCTTGAACTAAACTTGCTCAGCTCAGCACTGTGGAGGAGATGGTCACAGTAGAAGACTCCATGAGAACTTCCTCATGTAAAAAGACTTTATGAGAAAGCACACCAAACTTCACAAAGTTTCACCTGAGACTCGACCACATGGATGCCTCTGGCCAGACTACCTGCAGCAAGCTGAACAAGGGTCAGCGGCTCAGGGAAGGGCCACACTCTCCATGCTGCTCTGGGAGGGGGAGGGGGCTGAGGGTCAGTGCTTTTGAAAAGTAGCTCAGCTGTGCTCCCTGAAACCTTATCCTGCCCTGCTGACTGTGGCAAGATGTACAGACCCATCATTTAGGATGTTCTTTCAATGCCCCTGAACAAGTCACACAAATGGGGAAAGACTGAAGGAAAATGTCACATGTCCAGTATTTCCAGTTTCCAAGAAAAGTTCTAGCCCTGCCCCCAGGTGAATAGTCTGCATGATGGACAGCCTCCTTGGGGTGGCCAGAGCTTGTCCATCTTCCTCTGCCTGTGTAAGCACAAGGGCTCAGCTCAACACCATGCGTCAGCACCCAGCCACAGAGGAGCAACTGTGTTAAACTTTTACTGACCCCCGACTACCTGTGTCCTTCTGTTCCAACTGTGTGACATGAAAATCCAGAGTCTGCTGCCCAGGAAGAGTAAATCATGGAGCTCCAGAGAACTGTGAATCCCAGGCCTCTGGAGTTCTGGGACAACCAGCATGCTCTGCCGGCCAGTAGCCAGGCCACCACTTCTGAGACAGAGCACAGCAATCGAGGAGGATCTACTTCTGACCCACAGCATGCAGCACTCACTGAATGGGACAAGGGCCTGTACCTCACCTCTCACTTCTACCCCTGAGGACATGGCGTATTATTAGCAAAGAAAGTTTCACCCCTTTGTGAAGCCAAAGCTGACTCTGGGAAGCTGTTACAAAGTCCACCTAATTTAAATGTCACACACACGTCCTACACCTGACACTAAAGTAAGATTGACTGAGGGAGACTGCAACAGGGTGTGGGGGGTACACGGGTGTGGGGGAGTACACACATATTCAGATGACCTTACCTGTCATGGCCACCATTTCTAAGGTCTCCATCGTTTTGAGAAACAAAGGAGGGACAAAGCTAGAGATGAATTTGTGGTACAAAGCCTGAGAAGCATGAGGAAGGCTGTTGGTTTGAAACTCACCAGTGGGAGCTAGGATTGTTATTTTGTGGTATAGTACCTGTGCATGTGGAAGGTGCCTGGTTTGATCCTTACCAGTGAAAATAATACAAAATGGAGGGCTGGAAAAAATGGCTCAGTGGTTAAGGAACTTACCTGCAAAATTTAACAACCCAAGTTGGATTCCCCAGTACCCATAAAAAGTCAGATGTACAAAGGGGCACATGCATCTGGAGTTCTATTGCAGCAGATAGAAGCCCTGGTACATCCATTTTCTTTCTGTCACTCTGTCCCCTGCCCGGGTCTCTCCCTACTTGCAAATAAATAAATAAAAATATTTTTAAGATATTGGAATAGAGTTTGAGAGACCCATGGTACAAAAATCTCTCCCCCCAAAGGCCACCTGACGAAAACTTGATGGAACAACTTAAAAGGAGACTTGGGACTATGAAAGAATATGGGCTCTTCTTGAAAAACTCCCAGGGGGGAGGAATAAAATATGCATTCACAGGACAGTGTGCCAGGTGTTGCACAGAATCCACAGCCAGTACTGTGTTCAGAGTGGAAGTGTGCAGATGCTTCCCCTAAGACAGAGGCAGGAGAGGACTCTGTTTACAGTATTGGAAGCCCTGGCCAGGGCAAGCAACCAAAAAGGAAAAAAATAAGACTAAAAGGCACCAAAACTAGAAAGAAGAAAAACTTAAAAGAGCAAATGATTTCCATTCTACCCTAGAAATAAAACATAGGAAAAATCCTAATGATAGTGATTTGATAATGACTTCTCAGATATGACACCAGAAGCACATCAGGGAAAAGTTAAAATTAATAAATTGAACTTCATCCAAAAAAGTCAAAATTTTACATCACAGAGTACTTACCACAACCAGCAGGAGCTATTGTGCAGAATACCCGAGGGACCCCTGCAGCCCCACAAGCGTACATCAAAACCCCAGCAACGCATTGCTTCATACAAGGATGCCAATGGTAATGATGGGAAATAAGTGGAAAACCTGGGACCCTCACACTCTACTAGTGAGGATGTAAACTGGTACGGTCAGGCTGGAGAGGTGGCTCAACGACTGAAAGCGCTTGCTTGCAAAGCCTGCTAGCATGGGTTCAATTCCCAAGTACCCATGTGAAACAAGATGCACAATATGGTGCATGTGTCTGGCATTTGTTTTCAGTAGCAGGAGGCCCTGGTATGTCCATCCTCACTCATTGTCTGTCTGTATCTCTCTCTCTCACTCCCAAATAAATAAGAATATTTTTAAAAATAGTTCAGCCACTGTGACAAGCCTGGCAGTTGCTCAAAAAGCATAGGATTAACAAAGGAACAAACACTACAAAGTGTGTGTGTGTGTGCGCGCGTGTGCATGTGTGTGTGTGTGCACGCGCACGCATATGTACACGTACCAAAGAGCTGAAAACGAGTATTCAGGTACTTGTACACCAATGCTCATAAGAATATTCTTCACACTAGACAAAAGGTTTAACAACCTAAATGTTCATCAGTTTTATGCCTAAGCAGAAAGTACTATATGCATTCAATCCAGTATTAATCAGCCATGAAAAGGAATGTGCAAAGAAATATGCTTTGAATGAATCTACCATTTGGAAATATTACATTAAGTGAAGGAAGACAGTGACCAACACCACACGATTCCATTTATAAAGTCTTCTGAGCAGAGAAATCTATATAAGCAGAAAGCAATCATTGTTCCTTAGGGTTAGATGAGCATGATTTGGTGGGGTAGGCTTAAAATACAAGGTACAGAGCCATGAAATTGCTCCTTTTGAAGTCATGAAACTTTTCAAATTGACTGTGGTAGCTGTTGCATATGTCTGTGAATACAGTATATGTGAAATATGCTTGAGTAATGTGTTTGTGTCTTATCGCTGAATTTCTGTAATAAAATACCTGAGAATGGTAACTTATAAAGAAATGAATTGTCACAGTTCTGTAGGCCTGGAAGTTCAAAATCTAGGTATACATGTATCAGCACTTGGAGGGTCTTCTTACCAAATCTTCACATGGTGGATAACAAACAAAACCCAGAATCCAAATCCAGGAAGGTAGAGCCCTCATGGCCTTATCACCTGCCACACATAGTCTTAATACAGTTGCACTGGTAACTGTGCTTCAGGCTTGGTGTGGTAATGCACACCGTTAATCCTGGTGCTCAGGAGGCAGAGGTAGGAGGGTCCCTGTGAATGTGAGGCCAGCCTGGGGCTACAGAGTAAGTTCCAGTCAGCCTGTGATAGAATGAGATCCTACCTTGGAAAATAAATAAATAAATAAATAAATAACAGAATTTCAATGTGGTTTTTAGAGTACACACTAGTATTTAGGTGCTAGCATTCTGGCACCCCAAATTCATGTGTTTTTCATAAATAAAATACATTCATTCCATCTCAGCAGCTCCCAAAGTCTTATCTCAGTCCAGCTCAAAATTTTAAGTTCAAGATTTCATCTAAATATCAACTAAATCCAACATCACTGAGATTCAAAGGTATGTTTTTCATCTGGAGGCAAAACGCTCTCTATTGTGACCTGTGAAATTAAACACGTTCTGTGATTCCAAGCTCAACATACACAGTCAGCCATTTCTACTCCACACCCCATGATTTTGGACCCACCAGTCTCTCGGCCCTCGGGTGTACCATGGACACTGTGGCACACGAACTTTCTGAAAAGCACTGTCATAACAAACCTGGCATTAGCTCACTGCTTTAACAAGTGGCTAGAATGATTTTTAAAAATATTTTATATACATATTTATGCATTTAGAGAAAAGGAGAAGAGATGAGATGAGAAGAGGCACACCAGGGCCTCTGGCTACTGTAAACGAACTGCACATGTACGTGCCACCCTGTGCATCCAGCACAAGAGTCAAACTTGGGTCCTTCGGCTTTGCTGGCAAAGTGCCGTAACCACTAAGCCATCTCTCCAGCCCAACTAGAATGATTGTTTTTAGTTTAAGAAAATGGTGACAAGGAATAGGGCCCAAACCAGTGGGGTCAACTGAGTAACTAGAATAGGCATGAATATGAAAATTCAAGTGTCTTCATTACCCAAGGAGCATTGTGGAGGCAGAGCTTTTCACAAGGTGGAACTAAAAAGAGATGGATTGGGTCCTTGCACACAGGCCACAGGTGCACAAGTTAGATGAAAGCTAACTTCATGTCACTTTGGCTAATGGGAATGTGACAACTCAGTCCTACCTCCCAGGACAAGTTAAAATTGGTGTTGAAAGAAAACGTTCCAAGGGTGCCTTCTGCTTGCTCACCGAGATGCCCTCGATGTTTATGACTACAGTTCGAAGGCCCTTACTGGCACCTGATGTGATCCCGAGATGTGAGGGCACTGGGCAGGGGCCTCCAGAAAAGAAGTGTTAGAGTGTTTAAGCTCAAAATAACGTGAGTCCTATATCCAAAAGGAAGGCAGAGGGCTAGAGGTGTACCTCAGTGACGAGGACTTGGGTAAACATACCAAAAGCCCTGGGGGGTTCTATTACCAGCAAACACACACACCCCCCAAAACAATAAATAAACCCAGAGGAAGACTGGTAGGGTTTCCTAATTTATTCAAGATTCAAAATGTTTTAAAAGTTTTGAACCTTTCTAAGCATTCCACCATCCTAAATGAAAGAAAAGCCACCACACAAAACCCACAGAAATGCAAATGAATGTCAAAGCAGGACACTTCAAATATTTATAACTGAAAAAAGTATGTGCACATTTAAGAATGTCACTCAGGAAAATACAGAGTTAATCACAGGAAGTCTTGGCAAAAATTCCAGGGTTAATAGCATTATTATAAATACCTCTTAAAGGGTGATGTGTCCTTTGAAGAAAATTTCTGGAGAAAAAGCATATTACGCTGACTGACTGACTGGACAAAGTGTGGGGAATGGAGGAGCTGCAGAAAACACCCCAGGGCCCCATGCCACACCTACTGCAGCTGCATTTTAACATGGCCCTGAGAGACTTGTTTGCATATTAACATTTAAGAAAGACTATTTTCCAATAGTGTAACGGTGTTAAATATTAACAGTTAACAGTGTTAACATTTTACTTCTATCAGAACTGAAACTTGCTAGCTCCATCAAGACAATACATACAACATACATAATATACAAACAGCACTATAATGGTCTTTACTTTCTTGTTGTTTCAATTTCTATGGTTTTAGTTACCTGTAGCCAGTCAACATCTAAAATTAAGTGAAAAGTTCCACAAATAAATTATGACTAATGTGTAGTAAGTTAAATTTTCTCATAAGCATGAATGTATAGGGAAAAAAACAAGTCATATGTAAAGTTAGTATAGCAATTGTTCAGCTCTGGAATGTCTGCCAAAGGCTGGCCCACAAGTTAAAAGGTTCCTCTTTACCTTGGTGCTGTTGGAAAGTTGTGGAAACCTTCAAGAGGTGAGGCCCAGAGGTTCTACACACTGGGGTTATTTGTTCCAGTGATGAAAAACTGGTTAGTTCAGGTACTACCTGCAGTTCAGGCATCCTCTGAGGGTCGCAGGATGCATGAAGATGAGGGGACTCCTGTGTGCCCATGTCTCACTGCTGAGTCATCCTGAACCATTCCTCTGCTCACTCTCCAGTCCTACACCGAGAGCTTTTCATTATCATATTTCATTACTTTTCTTGTTGCTATGACGGAACACCTGACAGAAGCAACTTAAGGGAGGACAGATTCAGTTTTGGCAAATGGTTTTTGCTACGTGTGTGTGTAAATACAACCCATCACACTAATTCTGGACGTGATGAGTGCTTGCACCAACTGCTACATCTGCCTCTCAGGACCTCTCAGTGTCCTGCCCTGGGTGAAGCTGGGGCCTAGGGATGGGCCAGCTCCTTTTCTCAAGTAAGATGGAACAGAAAACAAGATGGCCCACACTAGGGCTTCTCACAACACACACTCCCAGACCTCTGAGTCCAGAGGTTTCGTACTGACTCTACACCACCCCTCATTCTGCCCTTATCCCTCCAGTTATGTGGTAATTCCACCAAATAAGCACCACCCATTTTTTACGCTAATCTAAAAAAGCCTATGTGGTTATGATCCACAATACAGTGCCTCTTCTACAGCTTTGTGTCCCTTAAGACTCACCTGGTAGAGCTCAGTAATGGTGGTGGGTTCCGTTCTCTACACTCAGCAAGCTGGCTGCTTAGGGCCAAGTGGGGTTTAACGACAGGCGTTGAGCAGAGGATGTCCCAAGGTCATACCTTGAAAAAACTGGCCCTCCCCACACATTCTACTAGCTAGACAATGCAACTCTGTAGACCCTCAGTCTAGCCGGAGTGTGCAACGTCGTTGCTGGTCTGAGTCAGCTTATATTTTTTCTAAGTCACACGTACACACTCCCAAGGAGCTGCCTGTATTCTGTGGGACCACAAGGGTTGAAAGTCAGTGAATTCATGCCACCACCTAAATGTCACTTAATTTTTAATTCAAAGGATGCAGTGTTCTCTGAAAGTTCAGAAGCCCAGATCTGGGTGGTAATTACATGACTGCTAGAGGAGTAACTGGTGATGCAAACCCTAAGGAGAGGGTTTAGGAATTAAAAATAATTCACATTTTTATTCTCCCACCCCTTCAAACTGGTAGTGAAAGTGCCATTAACTCCATCTGCCGCCTTCCTTCCACAGTTAGCGCACACTCTAGATCCTGACAGGAACCGTTATGGGTCCAGGTACAGGGAGGGACAAGACGCACAGCAGGGATCCAACCCCAAGTCCACATCGGGACCTCACACCCCACCCCGTGATGACGTCATGCTCCAGTGCACAGTTGCCTAGAACCCCACATTGGAGGGCGCCTTCACCATCTTTCTACCCATAACCCTATCTCCCTCAGCACCCCACAGCTTCCAGTATGCTGAGCACAGGGGGTCTGGTTGCAGGAGAATGCATCGGTCATTCATTCCCCTCCCCCTTCACTGCAAAGAGAGAGAGAGAGAGAGAGAGAGACAGCCCAGCCAAAGAAGCCCGAGCGCAAAGGAACACGGACAAGCAGGAGAATAAAGGCCACCAACAGGTCAAAATCCCGGCAGCCATTCACTGCATTTCAGGTTTAAAGAGAACAACGAAGAGCCATCCGCCTTTTACTCTGGTCTAGAAATGACTGTTTCTCAGTAGGGACTGCAATGTCCCTGGCCGATGGCTACGCGTGCGCCGGCTCCTCTGCCCAGGCCTCGTATCAATACAGCGCCAAGGACTCCTGCCATCAAAAGGAAAATGGCAGTTGATGAAAGGGACAGCGGACATGTAAACAGGTGATCTGTCTTTCCGAAGATCCATGGCAAGGAATAACTAACGGGTACACATGGACAATTTGTTGAACTCCGTCAAAAACATAAAGCCGCCAACAAAACCTCTCTCGCTCAATTTTCAGAACGCTGTTTTCCGTCTCTGGAGTGGGAGGTTTCATGGCTAAAGCTGCACCGCCACTATAGCACACTGTGTGTATCAAGGCTCTTAAAACAGACCAAACGCCATCAAGGTTTAAAGACAAGCGAGCAGACCTTAGCGTTCTATTTTTAACAGATTAAAAAAAAAAGAAAAGAAAAGAAAAGAAAAAAGGTGCAGCTACCCAGAAGCCAGTGCCGGTGCACTGCCCGCGCTGGTTCCCACACCGCTGCCCACCGCTTGGCGACGAGCGGATTCTACGTCTCCAAGTTCCAGTCACAGCTTTACGCGGCTACAGTTACTACTTGTTACATAACATTAAACAATCAAGATTTAAAACGATTACATAATTCCGTCCTACAGCGACCAGGCACCGAGGTTCTCGCGATCCCGCTCCCGGAAAGCCCGCGGGCCGCCGCTGCGCGCGCCGAGCCGAGCCCGAGGCGAGTCCGCGGCCCTCCGTGCTCGCGAGCTCCGGGCGAACTGCCCGCCCGCCGGGCCTTCGGGATCGCATCGCCTCGCTTCGGCCGCGGCCGACCTTTTCCGAACGAACCCCGAGACCTCGGCAGGCCTCCCCCGCCTGGTGCCCCGGATGACACCCCCGCCCCCCAGGACCTCCCCTCTCCCTTCTCTCCCTTCTCTCCCGGCCCCCCGAACCTCACGGATGGCGGAGCCCACCTGCGTACCTGGAGAACCCGCTACAACGCCGTGGCCGGCCGCACGGGGTCGCTGCGTGCGCGCCACCGGCCCGGGGCAGGGCTCGCGAGCCCGGCAGCGGGCGCTCGGCTCGGCTCGACTCGGCTCGGCTCGGCTCGGAGCGCCGCGGACAGCGCTCGCTCCGCATGGACAGCGCTCGCTCGCTCGCTCGCTCGGACGCGCGGAGCTGCTCGGCTCGGCTCGGCTCGGCTCGCGCCGGCTCGCCACCGCGCCACCCAGCCGGCCGGCCTGCGGCCCGCAGCGGCAGCGCAGAAAGAAAAAAATGAAAAAAACGGGATCGATCGTGGATCGGGGAAGCAGAGAACCACGGACACCCTGCCCTGCCGGTCCCGGAGGATAGACACGCGCTAAAACGCCAAGCGAACCCGAAGAGCCTCCTCCCGGGCGGCCATCCCCGCAAGGGTGCGATCCCGATCCCGATCCCGATCCCGCCCCGCCTCCCGAGCGCGCCCGCCTGGACCCACCCCCATCGCGGCAGGCGGCACAGGTGCAGTGCCGCGAGGCCCGTCCCGCCGCGCCCGCCGCAGCCGGACAGACGGACGGATGGAGGGACGGAGGCCGGGTCCTCCAGCGCACTCCTCAGCTTCCAGGGGACCAGGCGCCCCTGACGACCGGGGAGGACGAGGGACGCGGCTGGGTCCTTGCGCACTAAGGGAACCCCAGGACCAAACCCATGTGACGCAGCCACGCCCCGAGGCCCAGCGGGGGCCCTCTGCTGCCCAATCCCCGGATCCCTGGTTCTCATGGCAACCCTGAAGAACCTCTTGCTCCCTGCATCGCTTCCTCCCCTCCCCCCACGGCCCCCTCCACGCTGATGGGCAAGAACAGGAACACTGGCCGTTCTCGTGACGCCGAAAGTCCTCCATGTCCACCCGTTCAACCATGTACCGAATACAGGGCTGGGTGGTGGGCCCATCAAAGTCAGCAATGCGAGACCGTTTCTCGTGACACACAGCGGGAAGATAGGGGGGCGGGGGGGGGGGGCGTCCGAGTGACCAGGACCAGCTAATCTGCGTTTCCGCAATCACTTTCATTTCATACCCCTCCCCAAAATGTCAGATCAAGAACAACCCGGAAGGGAGAAGATCCTTTTGTGCATTACAAAAAAAAAAAATAGCGTTATTTGGATTTAAAACAGAAAGTGGGGTTCCGTTTACAGTTAGCTAGAAAGATAATTGATGCTCTCTGTCAGGCACCTGCTACACACTAGTCAGTCACTTTATGCACACACAGGCTGCAACAAAGGAAGCAAAAAAAAAGGATAGGAGATACTTAGATACTTGTGGTTTTATACACACACACTTGTCCCTCCGATTCCTCAGGGAATTCCTCAGGCTCCATGACCCCCACAAATACCAAAATATGCAAATGCACAAGTCCCCTCTATAAAATCACGTATTTGCATATGACCTATACATATGCTCCCTCGTTCCTTAAATCATGAAATTACTTATACAACCTGATAGAATATAAATAATAAGTAAACAGATTTTATGGTGTGTTGTTTATGAATAATGACAAGAAAAATGTCTGAATGTGGCCAATACAGAAGCAATTTTTTTCTGAATATTTTTGACTCACTGTTGGTTCAATTTGTGGATACAGAACCCACAAATACAGAAAACCAACTGTGTATTTTTTCAAAACAAACAATAAAAAACCTCAGCTCACAATAAAGAAATTAAAAAAAAAACACAAAAGGTTTGGAGTTTTGTTTGTTTGTTTTCACAAAGAACTAGTAAGGAACTGTTACACTCCCCTTTAACAAACATCACCGGAAAAGCTGAGAGTTGAAGATGGCATTCGACACGCAACAGTGAGCAGACCTGGAGCCACCATTTCTACAGCACTCCTATCTGCGAGGGGGGCAAGGGGCTTCCACAGCCTGTCCAGGCACCCTGTGCACACAGCACAGCTGTGGGAGGCCAGCAAACTGGGAGGCCAAGCTGGGAGAGACTGGGGAAACCGAGAAGCAGCGAATCCAAGATGGTCAGGCCCCTGAGATCCCAATACTGCAAAGTCAGTCAAACAGAAAACAGGTTTGAGATGGGTCCTGAGAGTGGCCACCAGCAAAGGCCCACAACAAAGGCACATGCCCTTCAGCCTGCTGTAGGAGGAGTGCTATTGCACATCACCTGAGGCGTGAGTCTTTACCTTTCACCAAGCACCTCCTCAGTGGAGATGCTGCAGAGCCTGTTTGCCCCTTCACAAAAGGGCATGTGGAAGAACAACGCTGATCCAGATCCCAGAAGTCAAGTCCAAGTGCAGAGATGAGGGTCTTCACTCAAGCTCAGAGCACACTCTCTTGGCAGAAGAATCTGGGTTTCAAGCCTGTGTTCAGTTCTGAGTGACACCACCCTACCTCAGCAGTTAACCCTAGACATCTGGGTCTGGCAGCTCCAGCCCACAGGGTGAACTCATCTTTCATGACATCATTCTTGCCCTGCAGGCTTCTGGCCTGGAGCAGCCGATAGGATACACAGGACAAAGGGCCAGAAGGGAAATGGTGTAATGGTGAGCCAGGAACCCAGAAGCCAGGTCTGTGCCTGTGACCTAGTGGACACTTGTGTTGCTCTGTTACGACAAGAAATCCTGTAGACCAAGGATAACTGACTGATCAAACGCAGAACTGAAAGCTAGCCAGAAGACAGAGATGCCTATACGCAGCGCACGTCCAGAAAGGCCGGTTCCAAAGCAAGATGAACCAGAACTCTTAAGGAACAGTTAGACTTGGGGTCTATGCCCACCTCACTTTTCTCAAAGCCATGAAGCAGGTCACTGGAGAGGGGTCAGCAGGCACAGCCAAGCTTCTGCTCCCAGACTAAGACCAAGTAGGTCACCAAGCCCCATTTTAGAGGGACTGGAAATGGACGCCCCAGAGCCACAGAAAAGAACCCTGAAGGTATGGGCATCAGAGGTGCCTCTGATGTCCTACACACTGGGACAGTCTCAAGAGAGGCCCAGCCAAAGACAATGCTCAAACAGTACTCAGACTGGCTTCTCAATCTTGGGAGTAGATGAACAAAAAGGACTTCAAGAGATCCATCCCAAACCTCTACCATGCAAGATGGGAACCTACAACAGGGATGGAAGGCAGAGGACACAGGTGAGCCCTGTCCACGGTTCTGTCTAACCTCCACTGTAGTCTCTTCCTTCTTAGCTCTGTTGGCACATGCACAGGAATGAGTAACCTGTCCACCCAGCCCCCATCAACATAAAACCAGCCAGTACAGATGCGCCTCTGGCCCAGAGCAAGGGGCACCAGTGGGAGATAACCCTCCACCCTGCCCCATCCCAGGACCTGGCTGGAGATCAGCACTGCGCAAGTCCCCTGCATGCCGCAACTTCACCAGGGCTGGCTCGGTGGTCCCCTCTCATATCCTCCTCCAAGGTGCACAAGTGTTTGTCACAGGCTCTGCTTCTCAAGAAACTCATAGAAAAATGAGGAGAAAAGTAAAGAGTAAACAAATTTTTAAGAAATTATGCAGGAAAAGCTAAAATTATCTCTAAAAGAAGATAATATATCAATGAAACTAGAAGGCCATGCCATGTAAAAGGAACTGCATTAGTATCAAAAACATGTCAAAGCACATGAACTGGCTATAATAAATGTACCACTTTGGGTCAAGATTTGGCACAATGGAGAGCACTTGTGTAGGGGGAAGGCTACGTGGAAAAATCTCTATACATTGCCTCCAATGAACCTAAAACTGCCTTGAACTAAATTCTATTGTAAAACTACAATCAAAGAGTGCTGGGGGGATAGCTCAGAGATAGAGCTCTTCTGTAGCATTATGAGCAGTAAATTTAATCCCCACTACAAGGAAAGGTGGGTAGGGTGGGTAGGGGAGGGAGGGAGGGAGGGAAGAAGAAAGGAAGGAAGGAAAGAAGGAAGACAGAAGTCAGTCCCTGGAAATCAAATCCAAAAACTAAAAATTAAATAATTATTATTTTAAAAAATAAAGGAAAATAAGAAACTGTTTCAAAAACATGTTCAAGGGGACTAGGGAGATGGCTCAGCCACTAACAGTGCTTGGCTGCACAGCCTGCCAGGCCTGGTTCAGTTCCCCAGCCACCCACATAAAGCCAGACAGGCATTTATTTGCAGCAGCAAGAAATTGTGGTGTGTCCACACACACACACACATGAGCAAATAAATAAAATTAAAAAGAACATGTTCAATACTTGAAAATTTTGCTTCTAGCTTGAAAGGGTCTTCAATATACCCTGCTGGATAGAGGCAAACCCTAGCAAGATACGGCTACAAAGAATCTCAAAATATACGTACAAAGAGGGTGATACCCCAGACACAGGAACAGAACAAAACCACCCTGCCTCATCCCAAGTAAATACCTTAATATTCTTCTATAAAAACAAAACAAAACAAAAAAACACAACAACAAAAGATGAGCTTCATTCCCAACATCTTATTGCCTAAAGACAGCTGCAGTCTTCATATTTTTGTGGGAAAACTATCTCAACTTTAGAAGTTCGTCTTTAACACACTGTTAACCGTGGAGTTGGAATAAAAACATTTTATACATATATAGTTACAAAACAATTATGCCTCATGTACCTCTTTTGGAGGAAGCTAATATAGAATGTTTTCCATCAAATTTGAGGAATAAAACCAAGAAAAGCAAGTCATGGGCTTCAAGACAAAATCGAAGGGCATTTCTCATATGACGGAGAAGGAAGATTGAAAGTTACAAAGCTGCAGCTATGCACCGAGCCTTGAGTGACTGAAGGCGTGGCAGAAGGCACCTAAGAGCTCACAAAAGAAAACTGACAAATTGCCTAATGCAGTTGAGAGTTGCACATCTGTGTAAGCTTGGGAGAAGTGAAGGTGATGACAACATGAAAACACCTAAGCAAAAACAACTCCAGGAGAAAACAAAATGGCCTATGAAACAACGAAGGTTCTTACGGCAGAGGTAGAGGTAGTACATAGGAGACTGTCCCCACTCTGCACATTGACCTGTGAACACCGACCAAGAGAGACAATGTAGAGACAAAAGGAGAATCTCAGGGCAAAATCACCACCTTCTACAGTCAAAGGAGCTATGAAAGCGTGGCCTCTGAGAGGCAGACAGTAAGAGGGCCGGTTGGTAAGGACTGCAATGTATTAGGCCTCTGTTTAAAAATGTGAAAGTAAACAGAGTGGTGGGAGGGGACCCTGCTGATAAGCCTGGTTACTTCTGAATAATTTACCTCTTTATGTCCATCCATCACTCTGATTTAGAAAAAAATCAATAAAGTTTAAAAAAAAAAAAAAACTTCCTTGAGAATTGAGGAACTGCAGAGCCAGGTAGACCCTCTACATGAACAGAGCACAGAAACTCATGTGCTGTGAGCAGGCCGGGACACCAGGGAAAACTGGCCTAGCTGGGAAGCACAGACCACCCTTGGCAGGAGCTGCCCATGTGCATTCTCAACCCCACAAGCTCCAGAGCGCGGAGCAGGGCACACATGTGGGGATGACCCAACGAGGAAGCAAGGAGCTCCTTTTATCACCTTCCCCCTCCTCCTGGGCTTCTGATCACCCCGATAAGGAGATGCAGGCCACAGCTCATAATGTTCCCATCTCTCTAGGAACACCCTGGAGCTGTTTCGGTGAGATCCACACAATTTTCATCGAAAGAGAACAGGCCGCTCTCTAGAACTGGCAACCAGGAGGCTCTCAGGGAACAAGTACGCCACAGCCTGTGCCGGGCCCTGGGCTGCCAGGGTGGAAAAATGGGCACCATGAGCTCTGGCTGAAGCCAGCCCATAAGGACAATCAGAGGGCTCCCAGACAGGCCTGGCCCCACCTCCTACCCAACACCTCAACACAAAGACCTTCTTAGAAGCAGCACTCCTCAGCAGAGCCCAGACTCAGAGCAGGGCATTGTCCCGGGGCAGGAGGCTGCTGTGCAAACATCTAAATTTAAACGTTACTCAACTCATAGTAGCTTTTGGTTACTATGAGTTTCCTGGAGCAGGGGATACTAAAACTACTGCTATGTTTCCTTACTTGAAATGCCTGGGATGAGAAATGTTTCAAATCTGGGTTTGCGTTGCTTTGTTTGGTTTAGTTTGGGATTTCTGAATATTTGCATTCATGAAGTCTCTTGGAGAGGAGACCCAAGTCTAAGCAGAAAATAAATCTGTTTATTATATACTGCGCATATATAACCGAAAGATAACTCTACACAACACTTTAAATAATTTTGTGCCTGAAATAAAAGTCTCATGGGATAGAATTGTCCACTTGTGGCATCAAATCATTGTTCAATAAGTTTCAGATTTTGGAATTCTGATTTTCAGATTATGAATGTTCAACCTATATTAGATTTGTGGTATAATGGTTTTATACTAAAGAGCATTCTGGTTAGAAGTTCTTGCCTATACACTCCCAGGGACGAAACTTCAAAAAATTAAATAAGGTCAGGGCGTACTGCTCAGGAGTAGAACAGCTGCATTGTACCCAAGGCCCTAAGTTCTGGCCCAGCACTGCGAGAAAAAGAGAAGCAGAGAAAAGGAGTGAGGGAGCAAGTGAGGGAACTCAAACTTAAATAAGCAAACCAATGCCCCCACTCATCGCTGAAGTAAAGACATGCAGCCAGAAACGGGATCCAGACAGTTTGCGGCCAACAGTCCCGAAGGTTCCTGGCTGTTGGCTCCCATAGGACAGAAAAATGAAGATACACAGGGGGTATGCAAGCATGCAATATGGTTCTCCCTTTGTGAGAGGCCCAGGCAGAGCCTCCAGAGGATCACCCTGAGCTAGATCAGCTAGAGAACAGTCCACAATGCATCTCTACCTAACCTGGAAAAAAGCAAGTGAGGGCCCCCCAGGTCCCCAAGTGTGCATTAGCTGTGATGACAATAATAGCCCAGTATGCACCAAGCTTTCCGTGCCATGTGCTTTAGCAGCCATTTGTCAATGGCAGGTGACCAGGTCCAATTACTTGGCTCATAACCATACAAGGATGTCAGGGCGGGAGGGGCTGACCACTAACACAGTCCTCAGACAGAAGGGAGACATTTTGTAGAGGACATGAGCAGCGTGTCCAGGATAAGTTATCCATGCTCCTCTCAGTCCCGGCTGGGACAAACGCTTCTCTAGAGTCTGGAACCAACTTCTAGGGTCTAAAGACAAATGCTCTAGACCTCCATGCCTGTAGACCCCAGAGACCTCTCTGCAAGCTTTCTTTACTCCGTATGCCTCCATTCTTCACATGAGGTTAAAATGGAAGGACGAGGAGTAAAATGAAGGCCGTGTGCCTCATGAAACCATTAATGATGACTGCTGCCCTGGTCAAATAAAGCCAGAGGAAGTGCTATAGTGAGGAAAATGGTTCCTCAAAGTACCTATTCCCACTGCTATAGATGTTAACATTAAAAAAAAAAAAAAAAAGTTTAGCTGGTCCCAGATAAGTCCTCTCTCCAATTTAAGATTTGAACAATCAAACAAAAATCTTCCCCTAATCCACATACAAAGTAAATGGCTAAAATTTATGAATAATCTAACATAGAGATAAAAGGCAGCTTATTTGTCAGTATATCCCCAAAGCAGAAATGAGAAACACTTATTTCTACAGGAAACAATTTTTGATACCCCTAGAGAAAATGCTTGTTATTCCTAACATCTCAAAGGACATTTTTATTCCACTAATAAAGAGAGCTCTCAATCTGCCTTTCCAGAAAAGGGCCATGGTTTAGGCCTTCCTATCCTTATCTTCCAACTATTGTGGGGTTCTGTGATCACTAGGAGAGTGGACTAAAGCCTTGGAAGGCAAGTGGCAAGACAGCTCATTGCTCAGAAGTCAGTTCAGAAACGCTCCTAGGAGCCAAGGAGGGCATTTAGAGTGGGGTGGTGCTGACCAAGAAGAGCACACCACAGCCCTCCCAAATTCAAGCTCAAGCCCATCCCGTGCTTGAATAGAGATCAGAGCAGTTACACACTTACAGATTCTGAAAACTATGCCCCCATCCCACCTCCACTACATTGTTTTACGGTCAACTTCTTCCACTACCTCCTGTACTCTTGAACTGGGTTTTATTAGAAAACAGCACACTCGGTGAGACACAGACAAAGCAGTATCCAGAGGGAAACATATAGCTTTAAATGCCTGTGTTAAAAAGCAAGGTCTAAAACCAGTGTCCTAAAGTTTCACGTAAAGAAATTCTTAAGAAACCAAAAATGTCTACAGGTTTAAAATGCAGCTGAAGATACAACAGACCTCTTTGTTGAAGCAGGAGTTTGATTTATATACATGGTAAAGTCTTGTGACCTAGCCAGGCATCAAAATCAAGAGGTGCAAAATGAAAAAGAAGAAAATAAAGTTATATAAGCACGCAAAAAAAAAAAAAAAAACCTAGCAGGGTAAAAAGAAATTCACTAATACAAAAAGAGGCTTTTTAAAATTCTGAACATACAACTAAAAGACAAGGCAGAGATTTTTTTTTTGCTCCCCAGCACCTCCACATTGTGGGTTTTGAGGAGAGTTTGGGGGTTACCTAGGGCCTCAGGCTAAGCTGTATCCCCAACCCCTCCAATGTGATTTAAGAGACTTAGAAAGAGATACAGGCATCTACCCCAGGAAGGTGCCAGTCAGTACCAAAATCCCCGCAGTCAGTGCAAGAAAACACATCCCGTTACCTCGCTGGTGGTTCTTGCAGTCGAGCACTGGACAGAATTCTAAGGAAATAGGTTCTTTAAATTATGCTATCTTGAAAGCATTCACTTTTATCAGCTACATCAACCAGGAATTTTCAGAGCTCTCAAGGGAAGCAGAAAGCACATGGACATCTTGCTTCAACCAGAACTTTGGTGAGCGAGCTGGCCCCGCAGCATCTAAAGTTTTGAGCTACGTGTCCGGTTCTGGACTTTGCTCTTTTCTCCCCCTAGAAGGCAGCTGGGCAGAGATGGTCACCATAATTGGTCAGGGCCACCCTGCCTTGCAGTCATGGCGGTGACCACCACACAAAGTCCTGGACACCACACAAAGAACCTGCCCTGCTCCACTTTCCTGGTGCACCACCGCCACCAACAAAAAAAAAAAAAAAAAAAAAGAAAAAGAAAAAGAAAAAAAAAAATACCATTTTGAGCAACCCAAGGCTACCTCAAAAGCAACAGAGGCCACAGGTGATACTCAACAGGTGCCTTTGGCAACACAGTTTTTCTATTTTAATTACAATAAACTTGATTACCAAATAAAAACTCACACTTTAATGAATATTAATGCTTCTCCTTAAAATAAATGTGTACAAAAGTATAAAAATATAAACAGTGGTACTGGCTTGGCCTACAGGGCATTCATCATGAAGGCTGCCACTGAACTAAGCAACCACCCCCCCCACACCCTCCAAGTTCTCCGCTGTGTGAGCTCCACCATGCCGTTTCTTTCAGAAGTGAACTGCTTTCGCAGAGGCATAAAACACCTAAGACTAAAAGAAAGCCAAAACTTGGGCTTTGTGAACTGCTTTGTCACTTGCTAGCATGTGGGACCTCAGGCGTGCCCATTAACCTCCTGAGCCTTGGTTTCCAGACCTGTAAAATGGGGATGGGCAGGGGGGGGAACTATGCAGCGGGTGAAAAAGCAACAAGCTTTAGAGAAGTGCCCTGTAGACTGTGACCCGACACAGTACCTCACTATGGCGGCTACACTTCTCCTTCTCCCTCACTGCAATGCCTGCTGGGCTATAACTGTCCGTCCGTCCTCAAATTCCTCCCTGTAATCTGGGAATTGGCCTGTGTGATCCTTCTCTTTCAAGTGCTCCCAGTAAAATTCAAATAGTGTGCCCAAAACTCCTAGTTTTGATTTTTACCACACACAAAAAAAACTTAGACGGCAAGAATCATTCCTGATTGCAGTTTTCTTAAGTTAAAACTCTCTTCTGAGCCCCTCCATTAAAGTCCCTCTGCTTCAGCTTTTACCTATCTACCCTGGAAAGAAAAAGAAAAAAAAAAAAAAAAAAAAGGAGGTCTCGGTCAATTGCTGTTAAAATAGCAGCATCATTGTGGTGCGCGCCGGGCGCGAGGACGTGAGTTCGTGGCGGCAGGAGCGGCGGGGAGAGCACCATTTCTGAAACCCCGGGGCTCCAAACGGCTGAATCAGCATTTTCTGAAACAAAGTCTTCGGGGCCTAGCCTTTTAAACAGCGGCAAAGAGAAAGTTGTGCAATACGCATATTTACTCATGAGCGCTACTTGTTTTGGTCTTTTCTTTGCATTTCTTGAATGAAACGTTTGTAAGAAAACATTATTTCAAATGCATCCTAAAGAGCCAGGCCTCACTAAAACAAAAAGAGGGGAGAAAAAAATATATATATATATATCACCTGTGGCTCCCCACTTTACTCAGCGTTTCGGTCAAAGCAAACAGTTGAGAAGGTCGCTTTCTTCCGATTTTAAGAAAAGATGGACACAATTAAAAAGTAAAGAATAGCCTAATTTCCATAACGCACATGCTCGAGGGCCCCGGCCAGACAAGCGTTTGGAGAGGCATCAGCGAAGGCGGAGAGTTGCATCAGAAATTTCCTTCTGCAAACGGTACCACTCTTATCACGTTTCCACCGCTGGCGGGCTGCTAGTTTGCGAGCCCTCAACTTGGTGCTGGGCTCCAGCGGCGGGTAACAAGGGCCACTCACAGGACCAAAGAAAGAAAAGAAAGGGAGAGGGAGGGGGGGGAAAAAAAAGAACCTCCGTTCGAGGTTGGGCCGCGCTCGCTCGGGACTTGGGAGTGTCTGGCACCGCTCGCTGCCCCGGCCGCCTGGGCGCGCGCGCGCCGAGGCCCCGCGGCACGGAGGAGCACCCTGGGCTCCATCGACGCCCGGGCGCCCACCTTCCAAGGCAGTGCCCCCCCTTTCCCGGGGCTGGGGGAGCTCAGCCTTGACCGCCGCCCCTCGCCCCAAACCCTCGAGCGGCGGGCGTCTGACAAGATGGTTCAAGAATGCGCCACCGGGACTCCACGCCTCCCCCCCACCCAAAAGCCACAACCCGGGTCGGGACGCGATGGGGAGCCCCGCGGGGCGTCGAGCCATCCCGGGACCACGCACCCGCCACCCACTCCCACCTCCTTAGGCCTCCCGGCGCGGGCTCGGGGCGATGGAGCCCCCCAGGCTGGAGGCGACGCCCTTCCGCCCGCCTCGCCTACCGCGGGCCCCTACGTTCCCGAGCGCGGCCGGCCAGCGCGCAGACAATGACGGCGACGGCGCGGGGACCCCGCCCGGGCCGGCCCGCGCCCCAGCCCCGCCGCCCGCCCGCCCGCGCGCCCGCCCGCCCCGCGGACCACAAAGTAACTTGGCCGCCGCGCCGCGCCGCGCCGCGCTCCGCTCCCCGCCGCGCCCCGCTCCGCTCCGCGCCCCGCCGCCCAACTCCGTACCTGCCGCCGCAGCGCTCCTCGCCTCCTCCGCGTGGCCGCGGGCGACACTCTCCGGTGCGCGGGGCCGGCGGCCGGACGACCGGCGGGCAGGCGCGGATCCCCGCGGGGCGAAGGCGACGCGCGCGCGCGGGACCGTCCCGAGCCTCCCGCGCCCGAGACGCCGCGCGGAAAACTTTGGGCTCTGGCGACGCTCCCGAGAGCCCGGCTGGTCCCGCGGCTCCCTCTCCCTTCCTGCCTCCGCGGGCCTCCCCACCCCCTCGATGGGCTTTAAACTCTCCCGGCCCCGCCCGCCCTCCCCGCCTCCGCCGCCGCCGCCGCCGCCGCCACCGCCGCCGCCTCCGCCTCCTCCCCCGGCCGCTTTTCCTGCTCCTCCTCCTCCTCCTCCTCCTCCTCGTCCTCCTCCTCCTCCCGCCGCCGCCCGGACCGCTCGGCGGCCGCCAGCGCGGGAGGAGCCGGGCCTGGGCGCAGGGCGTGGCGCGGGGGGAGGGCGCCGCGGGGCCTCCAGCTCCCCAGGCTCCCGCACCGGGGCCGGCGGGCGCGCGGGGACCCCCCGCCTCCCCCTCCGCCTCCCCCTCCCCCTGCTGCCCTGCGGGACGCTGGCCCCGCCGCGCCCGCAAAACACCAACCGGACCTGTCCCGAAGAGCCAATTTGTAAGCAAATTGTTCGAAACTCCAAAAGTATGAACTGCACGGTCCAAATCCTTCAGGCTGCCCCCCGCCCCCACCCCCGGGCGCGGCAAAAGGAAGAGAGATGGGGCCGAGGCTGCCAGACGCTGTCGTGGACTTGGCGGCCGGTCACCTCCTCACCCCACCCCCACCCCCACCCCCGTCCCGGGGAAGAGGAAACCGGGGCTTGCTCGCGGCCGGCCAGGTTTTGCGGCCTCACCTTTCTGAGCCTCAGTTTCTTCCTCTCGGTGTGAGTACCCTCCGAAAGAAAGGCTGCAGGGGCGAGAGAGAGGCCCTTCAGTTTTTCTTGGAAGAGCCCAGCCGCCTTATTTCCGAAGTGGGCGCCCTCCTGAACGTAAGGCTTTCCTCCCCCCCACTCCCCCGACGATTCAAAACTGGTAATGTCTGCATCATAAAGTGACTGCTGGGAGGACAATGGAATTCATGGAAACCACCCCTTTCTATAGGATTCTGCCGGTCTGGGTCGTGTGCCTTAGTTCTAAAACCAAAGGGGATACCTTTTTCTGGCGCCTTGGAGTCATGAAAACAGCTACAACAATCACTTGCTTTCACTGAAAAGATACTTTGTGTGAAACGTTCATGCATCTGCCCTCCTACTTTATCCTCCTGAAGTTGTTCATGGGAGATGCCCCCTGAGCAGACTGTGAAACTGAATCTCCCCAAAATTAAGTAGCGTGCAGAAGGCCGAGAGCGCATAGCACACAGCAAGGACCTGGGTACTGTGCTTTGTCCCCAGGCTCTTGAAGCACCTTTTATAGCTGCTGTTTCTAGCGGTGGTTTTTTCTGACCTTACAATGATGTAATCGGTGAAAAAGGTCTTCCTTTCCTACATTTGAACCAGCTCTTGGTCCAAGCTCAGAAACACGGAAGACGAAAATCCAAAGAATGATGTGAAAGATCTTAGGTTCTTAGGGAAAAGAAAAGGAAAAAATAAAATAAAAAATAAAAAACCCACCCTGGGAGCTCTTAGTGTAGACAAACAAGAGTCAAAAGAAAAGTGAAGAGAAAAGCAAAACTATGTGGACCAACTTCTCGCAAGTTTGTGAGCTTGGCTGCAGGCTCTTGTCAGAGGTCCACAGCTGTGCCAGCCACAAGCCTGCAGAGCACAAGACTTTTGTACGTGCTTAAAAGTTCCTACATTTTTACACATACTGGTTTGTTTTCCTGAATCATTTATTGGTAAGTTCCCTACATTGTGGACCCCTATGCCTCTTGTTCCTTGCTGTATTATCCTACATAGCCTCCACATGATTGCCTAACTCATGGATTTATATTGTTGGTACTGGTATCTAATCTAGATTCACATTCTAATTTATTACTTGATCTGATAATATAAAGCACTCCTTTCCTCTTCAAGCCCAGCCTAGGTCAAACACCATTTAGTTGTCTTAAAACATATGGATTTTCTGGTATTGCCATTAACCAAAGTGGGACGGAAATATGTATCAACTGTTTTCTTGCTGGTGCTGATCCCAAGAATGCCTGACACAGAACCTCTTCCCCGCATATCCCGGCTCTCCAAACACCCTGGTGGACAGGACAGGACAGAAGCATTTTCCAGTGGGAAGTTATGATCTTACCACTCTTGCAGTGGCAGCTAGCCCCCATGTGGAGCTCCTATCAAGCCCAATCTGTGGGCAGACGATTTAGTGCCTTCCCAATCCCCAAACTCCCAGTGCTCCCTGCAGAAGGACAGCAACCGTTTGTGCTTTGAGGCCACGCAGTCTACCTTTCCAAGGGGAAATACATATGAGCTGGATTTAGGTATCATGGTGAGAAACCATGGTATTCCACCATAATGAGGAATTCCGTTATGCAAACATGAGCTAGAAGGTTCATTCAGCTGAAAGGAAGACTCTGATAGACTAATTCGTAATCAACAATGAATTGATTAACATCCATCTTCCTTGCTGATTGTAAGCACAGTGCCAGCAGTCACTATGCACTTTTACTAGTGTCTTCCTGGCCCTGACTCAGAGAGGACATCGAGTGGAACAAAACCATCAGGAAATAACATGCAAGTGAATGTATCAGTACTGTAAATGAGTGGAATGATGGAATGACCTCTCAGCCCCAGGTATCATCTCAAACTTTGCCAGTAGCTTTGACAGAGGGAAGTGCTGGAACTGCCACTGTAGGATGAGGGGTGGGGCAGTCAGGGGAGTCAGGGGCAAGAGGAGAAAGAGGTGCTTGGTTCACCAGGCATTTGCACTTAACCTAAGGTGATGGGCAGGTAGAAGAGATGCAGAGCAAATGGCCTCCTGAGAGTTAGATCTCTGACTCGTCATGGCCTTTGCTTTGGCTGGCCCATGTCAGCCCACCCCCACTGCACATGGTGCATGTGTGAAAACTTAGAAGGCACAGCTAGGAAGCAGTGGGAGTCTGTTGTGAAGACAGTCTAGCAGGACACCAGGGGGACAGGGAATGAACTGCAGTCATAATGCAGTCACAGTATGTTGTGGTTTAAATATGAAATTACCCTCACAGGCTCATGTTCGTCATAGGCTCCTGTGCTGAGTCCTTGGTCTTCAACGATGGTGCTGTTCTGGGACGTGGTGGAAACTTGAGGATGTGGAACCCAGCTGAAGTAAGTACGTTGCTGGGGGTATGCCTTTGAGCATTATGCTTGGTGCCCGTACCATTCCCTTCTGCTTTCTGTCCACAGCAAGAGATGTTACACCAAGTTGGACATAAGCCTCGGATGTGATGGATAGAACCCTCTGAAGTTGTGAGGCAAAAAAAAAAAAAAAAAAAAATGTTTCCTCCCCTTAACTTGTTTTTCTCAGGTATTTAAAATTTCAGCAATGCAAATTCTGACAAATGCATAGTGGTTGCCACAGAAGCCCAGGAGACCATCTATGTTCCTGCTCTTCATGGGTTGGTCCTACATCAGGATCCTTCTGCCTCAGCCTCTGCAGTGCTGGGATTGCAAGCATGAGCCGCCACCCCCAGCTTCATCTGAAGTTTTAATCAGCACAATGTCCACACACATGAGTTTTGGTTCTTCAAACACTCTAAAACAGAGAGAGAGAGAGAGAGAGGCTGGCCCCAGAATCTAGACATGAGGAGTCTGATGGGATTCAGGGAAGGTTTCCTGGCAGTGGCCATCCCCCACAGAACCTCAAACATGGCAGGTGAGGCAAAGACGGAAAAGAAGAAAAGGGCTTTGGGTCGAGGGAGAGGCATGTGTCGCAGAATAAGTCCAAGAAAAGTCTTAGCTCCTTCATGGAACAAGTAGTTACACTTGGTCATAGCTTGCAGAGCTAAAATTGGAAGAGGAGGGCAGGACAGAGTAGGCGAGTCAGTGCTGGAAGACAAGGGGTGCTTTATCCACCAGGTTCAAGCATTTGCACTTAACCTGAGGCGAGTATAAAAAGATATGTGTGTCATGATGCTTTCCAACCTCTAGGTAGCAGCTGGTCTGTCTATAGACCCCTCCCCAGCAATCTTAGATTTCCAACCATTTTCGATTTGTAGCGGGATAATGCCTCACCCAAGAGTTCCATTTCCTAGGTAGCTTGGCTGGTGGGCAGAGAGATCAGTCAGAAGCCTACGCCTGGGCTTAGGAATCTGAAGTAGTGGAAGCAGGCAGAGCACAGGAGACAGGGTAAGAGCCACAGAACTAGGTCTGCTGTAAGTGAATGTGAGAAAGAAAGACCCACACAGACAGTTCTGCTTCCTACCTCCCGGGAACAAACCAGTGCACTTTTTAGACTTTCCATGAAGTTCGTTTTTTTCCTGACAATTTAATATAAACACTCCTTTTCTTGAATATCTTGGATCAAAATGACTTTAACCACACAAAACAAAATGGACTCATTGAAGGAGGTTCCTTCACTTTCGTTTATTGAAATATAATTTGCTGACAGGAAAATTCATTTTTTTCATTTATTTATTTTATTTTATTTTTTTGGTTTTTTGAGGTAGAGTCTCACTCTAGCTCAGGCTGACCTGGAATTCATTTTTTCTTTTTAGAAGTACATTTTGTGACATTTAGAAAGGGACGCAATTGTGGAATATGAAGATATAGGACAGTATTGACACGAAAAAGTTGCCTCGTCTGCCACTTGCCATCTCCCGCTCCCTGCATCGGCAACCACGGATCGACTTCCTAAGCTCATAGTTTGCCGCTAGAGATTGCCGTGTGGACAGAACACCGCACGGAGTAATGGAGCGTGGTGTCCTCGACAGCCGTCCGTGTTGCTTCACGAACTGGTATCTTGTTCCTCTTTAATGCAGGCTCGGATCCCACTGGATGGATTGCGTTGGTTTGCTCATTCTTGCAGCAGTTGAGGGAGATGTAGCCCAGTCTCGGACTTTAGGCAGTTATGAATAGAACTGCTAGAATTATTCATGCAAAGCTGTTTTGTGTGTGGGAATGTAAGTTTTTATTTTTCGTCAGCAAGTAAGTATGCTTTATCAGAAACAGCAGACTATTTTCAAAGTGATCACACATTTGTATCTGCACCAAATGTATGAGTGTTCCAGTTGCTTTACATCCTGAGCATCAGCTGCTACTGTCAGTCTTTTCACTGTGAGCTGTCCAAATTGCTGTGTGGTGGTATCTCATTCTATTTATTCATTTGCTTATTTATAATTTCTTTCATGTAAGTAATATATTTTGATCATACTCACACCCGTATCCCTCTCTTATTTCTTCTACCCAACTAGTTCTCCTATTTTCATGTTTCACAGTTTCGTTTTGTCTTTTAGTGAGCCACTGAATTTCGTTAGGGTTGTTTGCATGAGTATGGGATGCAGTAGTTTGAATCAGATGTGTCCAATAACTCATGAGCTCTGAATACTTGATCCCCAGCTGATGACATGCTGGAGAAGGCATATCACTGGGAGCATGACTTGAAGTTTATTAGACCCCAGTTTGCAAGTTCTAGTCAGCTCATTTTCCTGCTGCCATTGTCCACCTGCTGTGGCAAAACTGATGTCCAGCCCCTCCTCATACCACGCTGTCCACTGCCATCATGAAGCTTTCCCACCAGACTAAGCCAAAATAAAAATGTTCCTTCCATCAGCTGCTTTTGATCAGATGCTGTGGCGATTTCATTCAGGTGTCCCCCAGAAACTCATGCGTTCTGAATGTTAGGTCCCCAGCTGGTGGCAATTTGGGAATTGGAACCTCCTGGAGGCAGTGTGTTGCTGAAGGTGGGCTTATGAATGTTTTAGCCAGCTCTCCCTTGCCAGTGTTCGATAAACTCTCCTGTTACTGTTGTCCCCTTCATGTTGGCCAGGAGGTGATGTTCAGCCTCTGTTCGTGTTTTCCCTGTCATCATGGAGTTTACCCTCTAGTCTGTAAGCCAAAATAAATCCTTTCCTCCCACAAGCTCTTTGTGATTGGGTGCTTTGTGCCAACAACATGAAGCTAACTGCAACGGTAAAATGGTACCAAAAGGGTGGGGTCATTGATGCTATAAACCTATTGTGGCTTTTGGCTTTTTTGAACTGATTTGTGGGAGGAAAGAGAAAGTATCTGAAACTTTAGCCTAAGAGATGCCTTGAAGTGCTATAAGTACAGCTTGATGGAACATTCTGGTCAGAGCTGAAAGACCTGAATGCAGAAAAAACTATGGACTGTGAGATTTGGTTTGTGAGGGGAAGAAAAACTTTGTTGGGGCTGGTCTAAAAGCAGTTTGTGTGACAGACTTGCTGTGTTCTGGTTGCCTTTGTCCTGAGAACTTGTTGAAAGTTTTGTTGCGTAGAAATGGGCAGATGGGTATATGACAGAAAGAAGTGAAAGCTTCAGGCCAAAGACAACAGCTCAGTACAGCTGCAAATGCTTTAGAGACTATACTATTGAGATTTGGGCCATCAGATCTGCATTGGGACAGCAGAAAGAACTCAGGCTCTTTTGCTGTAGGAGTGTCCTGCTCTTCAAAGTCAGCTTTGTTTCCTCCCAGGATTAACAAATTGCTAGCCCACCAGGTCCTATGGAGTACAAATGTAGGAAAAACATGGGTCATTGATTTTGCAATAGTTTTTGTTTAGTTTTGTTTTGTGTTTTTTTAAATGTCCATGGGCAACGTGAAGCAGGCTTTTTGGACTACCTGTGTGGAGACCCAATGGAGCCATGAGGATAAACCACGGGTTACAGTGGAGATTCAATAGAATGCCAGGACTGTGAGATGGCCACCAAGGAGAGCTGCCAGCTCAGATGGAGTTTCTTTTCTGGTTTTTGAGCAGTACAGCTGGAGGAGTGGAATTTGAACTCCGGAGACTCATCACTGGTTAGAATTATTGCACTTGGAGACTTGTCACTGGTTAGAGTTGTCAGATTTGGAGTTACAGAATTTGATGTTTTCCCTATTTGTTTTTTAAAATATTTTATTGTTATTTATTTATTAGAGACAGAGAGAAAGAGAGAGCAAGAATGGGCAAACCAGGGCCCCTAGCCACTGCAAATGAACTCCAGATGCATGTGCCATCCTGTGCATCTGACTTATGTGGGACCTGGAGAATCAAACCTAGGTCCTTTGGCTTCACAGGCATGTGCCTTAACTGATAAGCCATCTCTCCAGCCCCTATATTTGTTTTAAATCTTATTGGTTCAATCTTTCTTTGCTATTCCCAGTGCCATCTTTTGTACTGTGAATATTGATTCTGTGCCATTATGGCATTGGGGGTTTACAGCTCAGTTAAGAGACCTTAAACTATGGGGATGTTTTAACAGTGTTGGGATTGATAAATTATGGGGACTTTTAAAGTTGGAATGCATCGCATTACATCATGTATGGTTATCAGTTTATGTGGATGTGGTAATTTGAATAGATGCCCTCCAGTAGATTTTGGAGTTTATTAAAACTAATTGGATTTGCAGCCACCTGGCTGAAGGAGGTGTCACTGGGCAGATCGTAGGGACCAACCCTAAGGTGTGATGGTTGATTTGGGATTCCAGTCTAAAGATGTAAAGTGCCCAAGTTCTGCCTGGAGTTCCTGAAGTGTGCTGTGTGGTGTGGCTTTTGGGCTTTGGCTTGTGGCTTCTCTCTCTGCTTGAACCTGTGAAAGCAGGCCAGCTTTTTCTGCCTTTGTGGAACTTCCCCTGGATTTGTAAGTTTCAATAAATATTCCTTGTTCCATAACTGTGCCTGCTTTGGAAGTTCATCTGAAGCTCGCTACTACACAAATTGGTACCAGCATGTGGGGTGTGATGAATCTGACAATGTGGATTTTGGTCTTTTGGAATTTTTGTTTGGAGGAATTGGTATGGACTTGGTACTCACAACTGAAGATGCTTTTTGGAGTTGAAAACCAAGTATTATGGACTATTCTTGTGAGAGTTTGAAAATGCTAAGTGCAGAGATAATTGAACTTGAAGGCTTAGCTTATGAACTTTCTAAGGGCAAGGAATGACTGCAGAGGACTTTGTTGGAACTGGGATACTGGCGTAATGGCTGGCTGTGTTCTGCTTCCCAGGCCCAGAGAATTTGATCCAGGTTAAATTTGTAATGGACTGAGGTGCTTGGCTAAAGATATTGGGCTGATTTAAGATTTTAAGTTGGAAAACCTCAGGCAAGTTAAAATTATAGGCACTGAGACTGGTTTTAGGTTACCGGAGCTACTATTGCCAACCACATTAGAAAGATGGCCCAAATTCCTTACATTAAAACAATGGAGAGGATGCCTGAGGAAAGGCTATGATAGAAATGCAAACTCTTTTGGAAAAGTGTTGAACCTACTCTTCAAAGTCTTGATTTATACCCTCTCTGAATTAAGAATATGGCTGTGTCCTCCACACCTGATCTTGGTTTCAGAAGTATAAAAAATGTGTGGAATGGTCATGAAGCACACAGGGTTATAGGAGCCACTGCTAAGATGTGGCATATAGGCAGGGTGTGATGACCTGCATGAATAGGCTGGAAGAGCCTTTGGAAGATGGAACATAGTTTGCATGGAGTCCTAAGGATGTTTTGGATATACTAGGACTATGTAAGGGCTACCATGGAGGCTATTGTCTAGGGATGGAAGTTTTCCCTGGATACTCAGCCCAGATGAAGGGGCAGAATTGGCAAAAGCAAAGGCTGTCAGTCCCTGGTTATATTGGGCTAGCACTGCAGAAGTTTGATGTTCACCTGATGGTTGTTGAATTTGCATTATTCCTGTCTTTCTGTGCTATGCCTTAAAACAGTTGAAAATTTTTACTCTGTATCTTTACATGTTGAAAGTATATAACTTGTTTGATTTTACAGGACTGACAGCTAAGAGATAAACTTAAATCTCAGAGGAAACTTGGGACTTTGGGACAATCTGAAGTTGGTAAAGACTATGGAGACCTTTGACATTGTACTATATACAATTTACAATGTGGGATGGTTTTGAATCTCTTGGGGGCCAGGGTAGGAATGTGGTAGTTTCAATAGATACCCCCAATAGATTCAGGAGTTTATTACAACCTTGGATTTCCAGCCACCTTGAGGAGGTGTCACTGGGAGGATCTTGGGGTCCAGCTCTACGGTGTGGTGGGTGATTTGGGATTCCAATCTAAAGATATTTAAAATGCATGAGTTCCCCTTGGAGTTCATGAAGTGTGCTGTGTGATATCGCTTTTGGGTTTTAACTTTTGGCTTCTCTCTCTGGTTGAACCTGTGAAAGCAGGCCAGCTTCTTCTGCCTTTATGGAACTTCCCCTGGATCTGTAAGTGTCAATAAATATCCCTTCTTCCATAACTGTGCCTGGTTTTGAAGTTCATCTCAGTGACCTGAAGCTGTCTACTACAGGGGGCCAGGGGCAGAGTGTGGTGGTTTGATTCAGGTATCCCCCATAAATTTATGTGCTCTTAATGCTTAATCCCCCAGCTGGAGGAAATTTGGGAAGTAGAGTCTCCTGTATGAGGTGTACTGTTGGGTGAGGGCTTATGGGTGTTATAGCCACATTCCCCTTGCCCCTTGGCACATTCTCCTGCTGCAATTGTCCACCTGATGTTGGCCAGGAGGTGATGTCCAGCTTCTGCTCATGCCCCATTTTCTCCTGCCATCATGCAGCTTCCCCTGGAGTCTATTAGCCAAAATAAACCCTTTCCTTCCATATGTTACTTCTGGGTGGATGTTTGTCCAGCAATTCAAAACCTACTGCAACAGATGCTTTATCTGAGAAACCAGAAGGTAACTACAACAGGGGGCTTAGTTACTAGAGTATGGGCAACATGCCTGTGTCTACACTACCAAATCAAATGACTTCCCTCCATGGGCAACCATTAACCAATCATAATTCCTCATAGACAGGTAGAACCTCCTGAGTTCCTGTCCTGTTGTTAATGGAATTTTGATGGGACCGATTTTGTGTATGTCTCATGCAGGTTACAGCTATTGTCAGCTCCTAGCCATGTCATGCCCAGAACATTTCACAGCACTCCTCTCCATCTTGCACTTACTTTCTTCCCCATTTTGCATCTGCTGTGTTCCCTGATTCTTAGAGGGGGTGATAGAAATGTCTAATTTATGGCTGAGCACTCAATAGTCACTTATTCTCAGAATTGTTATTGGTTATGAATCTCTGCATTAGCCTTTTCCTATTACCACAAGAAGCTTTACATACATACTTAGAGGGAAGTTTGACATTAGGTTCATTTAATGAAACAATAATATTAGGTTCCCCCTGGGACCTATGTCCTCCTCAGACATGGGATTTTAACTAGGTTTATAGTACAAGGCATGAATTCCTTACTGTGGAGTGAGCCTCAAACCAAGTCACAAAGCAGTTGGTCAGCCCGCCTCCCCCTGCCCCCAGTCATGTTATTAGTGCACTGGTGATCATCTCTTGTCATGGATGGGAAGACATGGAAGCAGGAGCATGTGGCAGTGTTGATCACATTCTATTCACAGTCATGAAGTAGAGAATGTTGGGACATAGCTCACTTTCTCCTTTTTATTCAGTTCAGGATCCCCGGCCATGGAATGATGCCACCCACAGTTAAGGTAGGTCTTCCCACTTCTATTAACCCAATTAGGCATTCCCAGACAAAGTCTTTGTTCATTTTTTGTTGCTGGGACAAAATACTTGACAATAAATTAGCTTAAGGAAAGAAGGGTTTATTTAGGCTTACAGTTCCAGGTTGCCGTCCGTCGTGAAAGGAAAACACTGGGGCTTGAGGCAATTGCTCACAATCAGTCCTGAGTGAGGAAGCAGAGAGGGAAGAAGGCAGGTGCTTAACCAATTCTCTCCAAAGTTTTTAAATGAATAGATGAGATAGGGAATTGAGAGAGGGATTTATTGTTATAATTATTATTGTAACATTTATGGTTTTTAAATTTTATTTGTTTGCATGGATGTGCCTGTGGGGGTGTATGTGGGTGCTCCAGGGTCTCTGCTGCTGCAAATGAATGCACATCTGACTTTATGTGGGTGGCTGGGATCCAGCAGGCTTTGCAAACAAGTGCCTTTAACTGATAATAGTTCAAAACCTTTTCATACAGTTCAGGACTCTGGCTTATGGTGCCACCCACAGTGAAGGTGGTTCTTTCCACCTTAATTAACCTAATCAAGATAATCCCTTAAACATGCCAAGAGGCTAGCCTAATCTACATAATTGCTCACAGCTGATTCTAGGTCCTGTCAAACTGACAATATCAGTCAACCACCACACTAACCTATTCTAGAGAATCCCTCATAGGCATACCCAACAAGCTCATTTCCTAGGTGATTCTGTGTCCTGTCAACTTGACAATATAAACCATCACAATCCCATGCTTTGTCAAGTTGACACCTATACATATCACTTTTAAGTTATACCCTTCCACTCCATGTCTTTTGTCCATAGGGTCATGGACATCTCACAGTCAGCCCAGTTTCAAAAGTTCTCATATTCTTTAGCAGTCCCTACACTGTTCAAAGTGTTAAGTACAGACCACCTTCTGACACTTGGGGAAACTCTTAACTCCTAAAAGATCAAAATACAAATTGAATCCTTCTGACGTACATCTCTACAAAGTAATCATTCCCAATCCAAGAAGGAAGAACTGGAGCAAAACATGGAACGGTCAGACCGAAGCAATGCCGAAACCCATCATGGAAATCCAATTTTTTTTTTTTCTTTTTAATGTTTGCTTATTTATTCAGAGACAGGGATAGAGAGGGAGAGAGAATGGGTACCCCAGGGCCTGTAGCCACTGCAAATGAACTCCAGACGCATATGCCACCTTGTGCATCTGGATTACATGGGTACTGAGGAATCAAACCTGGGTCCTTAGGCTTCACAGGCAGTCACCTTAACCATTAAGCCACCCCTCCAGCCTGAAATGCAAATCTTGCAGCTCCCTGTCCAGCTCACGACAGAGTCATCTGGGCTTCAAAGGGTTTGGATAGCTCCACAACTGCAGCTTTGCTCCCTGCCGCACTCCACTCCAAGCCTGCAGCTCTCCTTGCCACACATCCTATGGTTCTGGCTTCTCCCACATCTTGGTGTTTCCATTTCTGCTTAATGTTCACCTTCACAGCTGCGCACAGTGGTCTTGACAGATCCTTGTTTTGTTTTTTTTTTTTTTGAAACATATTGCCAAGCTCCATCCATATAATCAATATGCCATGATCATAATCCACTACACTCTCGTTTCCCCACTCCCAAACCTTCCCTCCACTGAATCCCTTCTTTCGAACTGTTCTCTCTTCTAATTTGATATCATCCTTTTCCTTCCTATTATTCAGGTCTTGTGTAGGTAGCATCAGCCACTGTGAGGTCATGAATACCACAGCCAATTTGTACCTGGAAGGTGTTATTGAAAAGTACCTCCTCTCCTGCCTTTGGCTCTTACATCCTTTCTTCCATCTCTTCCACAATGGTAATAAGACCTTCTTGTAGTTACTCTAACCCTGCCACACATTGCCTGACCTCAGCAGCCCTCTAGAACTGTGGCACAAGACCCCACTGTCCCCTCAATCTTACATAGGCCATGCTTCTCAAACCAGTACCACATGGATGACACTACCAGCTCAAGGTGCAGCCTGGCTCCCTTCAACCATAGTTGCAGTTTCCTCTGTCTGCCTGCTTGGTCATTATCAGGCAGAGAATACCCTCAGCAGCATTCTCAGTTTGGGCTCTCTCCTTTGAAGTGAATTGGCATTTTTATAAGTTAGAGCTTTCAGTTGGTAGGGTCTTGCCTTCAGCACATTTCCTGTTGTCCCAGTTCCGCAAGGAAGAGTCTCTTCAGTGATATTGGTATGTTTATTTAATAATTACAGTTACTTTCTCACATCAGTCTGGCTGTTATACTAACTTGAGATTTTCTCCACCATACAAATTAGTCCACTACATGTGAGTTCTGCATCATTGAGTTTCTCAGGATATGGGCAGAATTCAGCCATTTTTTTTTTAATGATAGCACAACATTAACTGCTTCTGGCCCAGTTTCCAATAGAGTCACTGTTCATCTAAAACGTCATGAGTTGGGCCTGCACTGCCCACACCTCTCAGCATTTGTGTCTCTCAGCTCCCATCAGAATGGCCATTAAGCTCTGCTTACATCTTTCAAGGGCTTTGGTAGCCCAAAGTTCCAAACTCTCCCATATTCCTTTCATGGTCCAGTTCCAAAGGCCGATGAATCAAGACGAGGTTCATTACAGCAACAGCCTCACTTCTCGTACCAAATTTCTCTATTAGTTGCTTTTCAAATTGCTGTGAACAAACACCCTGACAAAAGCACCTTAAGGAATGTCTCACTGCCGCTTACAGTTAGAGGGTACAGTCCATCATGGAGGGGAACGCATGGAGGCTGGAGCATGAAGCAGAGCTGTTCATGTTGTGTCTGCATTCAGGAAGCACGGAGAGATGAATGCTTCTTTGCAGCTCGCTTTCTCATCGTTATTCACTATAGGACCCCAGGCTATGGAATGGTACCAGCCACAGTTAAGGTGAGTCTGCCCGCCTCACTTAAGTTCATCCCTCATAGGCATGCTTAGAGGTTTGTTTCCTAAGTGATTATAGCACACGTCAAGTTGAAAATCAACATAAACCAATGCCACTAACTTATAATATGGTAGTTTATTTTTTGCATGGTTTCTTCATTAGTCCTTTTGGTTAATTCTGCCCCCCCCAACTCCTTTCTCTTTACCATTGTCCAATTCTATCTTTGCTTAAACGTTCCCTCAAACTGTTTCCTCTATGAGGTGTTTTCCATTTGTCAATTGTTAGCCTAATTTACTATTCAGAAAATCCTTACCTATGCCTATAATTTTGAAGTGTATTTCCTATTTTTTTTCTTGTAGATGGTCCAGTTGCAAGTCATGTGTTATAGGTTGAACAATATGTCCCCCATAAACTTATGTGTTCTGAATGCTTGTTCTTGAATCTTTCTAGATGAAGTATGTTTGTGGGGTGGGTTTAGGGGTGCTATAACAAGCTCCCACTATCTGTGATAAGCAGATGATGTCCACCCTCTCTCCATTCATACCATGTTTTCCTTTGCTATCATGAAGCTTCTGCTCGAGACTGTTAGCCAACATAAAACATTTTTGCTTTTGGTCAGGTGCTTTATCCCAGAAATGAGAAGGTGACTAAAGCATCATGGTCCTTGATCCATTTGTAGGATTTTTGTTCATGCGGAGAGATAAGGAACATTTCATCCTTCAACCTGTAGATGTCCAGTTTTCCCAGCACTATTTGTTGAAGATATCATCTTTCGCCATGAGTATTTTTGTCACCTCTATTAACAATGAAATGACTGCATTCACTTACATCAGGGTCCTTAATTATGTTCCATCGACCTGTGTTTCTAATGTTGTGTCAGTACTGCCCTGTTTTTATTACTTTGGTTCTGTAAGATTACTTAAAGTCAGTAATAGTGATACCACCAGCTTTATTCTTTTTTTTTTTTTTTTTTTGGTTTTTCGAGGTAGGGTTTCACTCTAGCCCAGGCTGACCTGGAATTCACTATGGAGTCTCAGGGTGGCCCCGAACTCACGGCGATCCTCCTACCTCTGCCTCCCGAGTGCTGGGATTAAAGGCGTGCGCCACCACGCCCGGCCAGCTTTATTCTTTATGTCAAGGATTGATTTGGTTATCTATGGTCTGTTACGTGTCCATATGAATTTTATGAGTGTTTTTTCCTACTTCTTTTAAAATTGGTGATGGAATTTTGATTGTGAATGCACTAACCCTGTAATATGCCTTTTATTTTTTTGCATTTTCATATATAATTTGTTTTGTTGATTCCTGTACCCCCTCTTACACCCTTTCTCCCTCTTCCCTTACTTTCCCTCCCCCCTGTATTTTCCCTCATACATGTTACATGTATCCTTTTGCCCATCCCTCCCCCTATTCCAATTATCTCTATATATTTAGTTTTAGTAACAGATCAATGTTTATACATTTGTTTCCCTGTTGATATTAGAAGCTAAGACTTGCATAATAGAGAGAACATGTGATTCTGGTATTTCAGAGTTTGAGTCACCTTATTTAATATGATTCTTTCCAGATCCATCCATTTTTCTATAAATCTGATAATTTCATTCTTTTGTACTGTGCATGTGTACCAAAGTTTCATTATCCATTCTTCTGACATTGCTCATGTACATCATTTCCAATCTTCAGCTGTTGTGAAGAGATCTGTAATAAACATGGATATGCAAGTATCTCTGTAATGGAGCGTAGAGTTCATAGGGTGTATGCCCAGGACTTATTTGAGTGGGTCATATCGGAGGTCTATTTCTAACTATTTGTTATTGTTTTTGTTATCAAGGTAGGGTTCACTGTAGTCCAGGCTGACCTGACACTCACTCTGTAGTCCCAGGTTGGACTCAAACTCATGGCAATCCTCCTGAATCTGCCTCCTGAGTGCTGTGATTAAAGGCATGTGGTGCCATACTTGGCTTTATTTCTAACTTTCTTGAGTAATCTCCATACTGATTTCCATAATGGTTGTACGATTTTGTACTCCCACCAGCAGTGAATAATGGTTACTCTTTCCCTGCATCCTTACCAGAACCTATTGTGTTTTCTTGATAATAGCCATTTTGAATGGTATTGTAAAGATTTGCATTTCCCTCATGGCTAGGGATGTTGAATATTTTCTTAAGTACTTCTTGGCTGTTTTTCTTCTTCTATGAACTGTCTGTTCACATCATTAGCCTATCAAATTATGGACAAATTGATATTTTTGGTAATAAATTTTTGAAGTTCTTTGTAAACTCTGGTTATTATTTCCCTGTCTAAAGTATTGGGAGCAAAGATTATGCCTCATTCTGTAGGCTGGCACTTTACTTTGCTGATAGATTCTTTTGTTGTGCAGAACCATCTTAGTTTCATGTAGTCCCACTTATTGATTCCTGGTGCTATTTCCTGTGTTGTTGGAGTCCTGATGAGAAAGTTTTACCTATTTCTTAGAGCATGTTCCTATTTTTTCCTCTAGTGCTTTTTGTGTTTCTGGTTTTAGATTGAAGTCGTTGATCCATTTTGACTTGATATTTGTACAGGGAGAAAGATATGGATCCACTTTAAGTCATCTGTAGGTATATATCCAGTTTTTCCAGCGCCATTTCTTAAATAACCTGGAGGTCTTTTGCACTGAATATTTTTGGCATGTTTGTCAAAGATTAGGTGGCCAAAGCACTGTGGCTTAATTTCTGGATCTGCAGTTCTGTTCTGTTGATCTATATATCTCTTTTGGTGTTAGTACCATGCTTTCCTTATTACAATTGTCCTGTAATATAATTTGAGATCCAGCAATATGAAATTTCCTGCTATGCTCTTTCTCCTTAGATTGCTTTGGCTATTATTGGTCTTTTATGGTTCCATATAAAATCCTGGATTATTTTTTCTAGTTCTGTGAGGGAGATCATTGGAGTTTCGATGGGAATTGCATTGAATCTGTAGATTACTTTTGGTGGGATTTCCATTTTCACAATGTTAATTCTGCCTATCCAAGAGCATAGAAAGTCTGTCAATCATGTGCTGTCCTCTTGGATTTCTTTCTCTTTTCTTTCCTTTTCACTGTCTTGAAGTTTTCACTGTAGAGATCTTTCACATTTTTTGGGAAGGTTTATGTCTAAGCATTAGATTTTTTTGGAAGCTATTGTGAATGGGATATTTTCCTTGTTTTCTATCTGAGCGAGTTCATGACTAGTGTATATGAAACCTATTGATTTTTGTGTACTAATTTTGCATGCTGCAACTTTACAGCAGATATTAATTAACTCTAGAAGGTTTGGAGATCTTATTGGGTCTCATAAGTATAGAAACATGTCATTTGCAAACAGTGGACATTTGATTTCTTATTTTCCTACTTTTCATTCCTTTTATATCTCCCTTTCTTTGTTTGCTTTCCCTAAGACTTCAAATATGATATTGAGTTGAATTCTTAGAATGAGCATCCTTGTCTCATTTCTGATTTTACACTAAATTGTCTCAGTTTTTCTCCTCTTAATATAAGTCTGGCTGTGAGTTTATCATATTATAGCCTTTATTATTTGGAGATATGTTCCACTACTCCTACTTTCTCTGAGACTTTCATCATGAAGACATGTTGGACTTTGTTGAATGCCTTTTTTTGAACAACTGAAAATGATCATGTGATTTCTAGCCTTGAGTTTATTTATGTGGTCTATTACATTTATTGACTCATACATGTTGAACCAACCTTACATTCTGACATTATTCCCAGTTTGTCATTGTACTAGACAACTCCAATGTTGCTGGGATCGAATATCCAAACAAGATACAGATTATGGGAAAAGAGGATTTATATCAAGTGTACAGATCCAGGGGGATGTTTCCATCAATGGCAGAAGAAACTGCTTGCATGAAGCCAAGCAGAGAGAAACAACCAAACAGCCAGAAAACAACAAAATAATAAACAAATAAGCAAAGGAACAAAGCCACCAGCAAGCAGGGACCCAGGCAGAATTAAACTTCTCTGTCTACCTTTGGGCTGGAAGTCAGATCTGCCTCAGTGACATGCCTTTGATTTGGAGGCCAGGATCTGCTCCTAGTGACACCTACTCTAGCCAAATGCCTGGAGACCCAAGTTAGAAGCTTAATTTTAGCACCTGAGTCAATGGGAAGCATATATTCAAATGATGAACTTCTGTCTCTGCCCCCATTGACTCATAACCTTAACACAATGCAACTGCATTCAGTCCAACTTCCAAGTCCCCAGTCTTTATCAACTTTAAGACTCTTTCAAAGTCCCAAGTTTCTTTTGAGATTCAAAACTGACCCTTAACATTCAGTCCTGTAAAACCAAAGCAAGTTACGTACTTCTAACATATAATGGCACAGAGTAAACATTTCCATGGCTATAAGGCATAACAAAGAGACTGGACCAAAGAAAAATCAATAACCATAAACATCAAATATCTGCAGTTCAAGTCCAACATCCATAACCAATGACTACTGTCTCTAGATTTCCAAGTTCCATACTTCTAGCTGAGCTGAGTAACCAGGGAAAACTTCCATTCCAAGCCAACAGTGCTTCATAGTAGCCTTTGCGCAGTCGTTGTATATCCAAAGCATCTTCAGATCTTCTTCACAAATCAAATTCCATCTTATAATGGTCTCACTGGTCTCTCTACCAGGGATATCACACACTGCTTCCCATGCCACATTGTAGCAGTGACTCCTGGAACTATGTGCATCCTATAATGGACTTCCATGCATTTTTCATGCTTCCAACATTAATACCAGGTGTGCAGCCACTTAGCCAATTTTTATTAATCCAGGGAGGAAATAAATCTTGACCTTCAGCCTTTAGAATTCTTCCTTTTAGTTATCTCCTTTCAGAAGAATTTGCATTTGTACCATTCAGTCTTCCTTGGGTGACCTTCACCTCAGACATCCTTTCTATTGTTTCAGTGGAAAGTGGTAGCGATCTGTTTGACAATAGCAGCTTCAGTAACCTAAAACCTGGCTCTTTGCCAGTAATTTTAAACTTGCTTGAATTTTTCTAGCTTTAAATCTTATATCTTTCAAGTTGTATATATTCCTCTAAGCACATTAGTCCATTACTTTCAAATTCAACCTTGATCAAACTCTCTGGGCATGAGCAACAATACAGCCAGCCTTTATGTCAGTAGCTCAATTACAACAAAGTTTTCTACTGTCTCTCTTTTCCCTTTGAAATTACATAAGCCAACACAATTCTCTCTGCATTTAGCATTTTCAAACTCAATAAAATAGCCCATAAAATTTGGCTTACCATTCTACAGCTTCTGCAGTTCAAAGTACCAAATCCTTGCATATTTTTCTAGCACAAAAGTTTCAAAATAAGAAAATCCACATGGTCAGATTCATCATGGTAAGACCCCACTTCCCTGGTACCAAATTTCTGCTACAGGGAGCTTCAACATTGCTGAGATAAACATCCAAACCAGACACAGAATAGGGGATGAAGGGGTTTATTTCAAGCTTACAGATCCAGGGGGAAGTTCAATCAATGGCAGCAGAAGTTGCTTGCATACATCCAAGCAAAGCAGAGAAAGAAAGAAAAAAAAAAAAAGCCAGCACAAACAAAAACAAAAATAAAAAGTAGCAAGTACAAAACTGGCAGGAGGCAGGGACCCAGCCCCAGATCAAACCTCTCCGTATACCTTTGTTCTGGACCTCAGAGTCCACCCACAGTGACACCTCCTCCACTCAGGCAGCTGGAGAGCCAAGTAGTTATAAGCTTAATTTTAATACCTGAATCAGTGGGGGCATACATTCAATCTGCCACAGTCATGACGAATAACACTCTTAATGTCTTCTTAAATACAGTTTGCAAGAATCTGGTTGAGAATTTTTGCATCTGTTTTAATCAGGGAAATTGGGCTATAGTTTTACTGTTTTTTTTTTTTCGTTTTTTTTTTTCTTTTTTTTTAGTTGTGTCTTTATCTAGTTTAGAAATAAAAGTAATGCTAGCTTCCGTTTCTATATTGTGGAACACCTTGACAAATCCTTGATTGGTATTAAGTCATCTTTAAAAGATGATAGAATTCTGTTGGGCATCCATCTGGGCCTGAGCTTTTCTTTCTGTGAGGAGACTAATTACAAAGTCAATCTCATTGCGTGTGTTGGGTATATACAAGTTATTGATGTCATCCAGTTTTAGTTTTGAGAGTTTATATATGATCAGAAACTTTTTCATTTCTTCTAGATTTTACAGGTTTTTAGAATATATGTTTTCATTTATTCTCTAAAGGTGTTTAGATTTCATTTTTCTATGGTACTAATTCCATTTTTTTGTCTCTAATGCTGTTAATTTGGGGTTTCTTTTTCTTAGCTTACTGAAAGGTTTATCAATTTTATTTTCTCAAAGAACCAAGTCTTCATTTAATGAATTCTGTGTGTTGTTATTTTAGTGTCTATTTTATTAATTTATGTCTGAACATTCAATATTTCATGGAATCTACTGGGTTTAGGGTTAATTTCTTATTGTTTTTGTAGAGCCTTAAGGTAGGCTGTTAGGTCGTTTATTTGAGATCTCTCTAATATTGATGAGGGCACTTAGACATATAAAGCTCCCTCTTAGGACCACCTTGGATTTATCCCAGAGGACTTGGTAGCTTGCATTGACATTTTCAATTGTTTCAAGGAATTTTTTATTTCATCAATAATCCATTGTTTATTCAAAAAGTATGTTGTTTAGTCTATAAGAATTTGTGTAGTTTCTGTATTCTTTTTTTCTTAATTTCTACTTTTATTCCACTGAGATTTGACAGGAAATAAGGGAAATCACCTCATTTTTAAGATATTTAATAAGGTTTGGTTTTGGCCTGTTATGTGATAAATTTTGAAGATTGTTCCATGAGCCACTGAACAGAATGTGTATTTCTTATCTGTTGGGTGGAATTCTCTATACATATCTGTTAGGTCCACTTGACCCATGGAGTGGTTTAGCTCTGAAGTTTCTTTGCTCATTTTTAGTTTGCATGACCTATCTAAGTATGAGAGTAGGGTATTGAAGTGTCTCACAAATATGGTATCTAGACTTTTATGTTCTTTTATGTCTGCTAGTGTTTTTTTAAGATGAAATTAGGAGCTACAATGTCCTTTTTTGTATTTTCTAGTTAGTTATTGTCTGAAATCCACTTTGATGGCCACGTCTTCTTGCTTGCAGGTTCCATTTGATTGGGAGTCGGCATTCAGTTTATGAACATCTTTTCTGGCTAGATGGCTTTTATTTTTATTTTTATTGTATTTTTTTAAATGCTGCAAGAAGTTGGGACTTGCTTCTTTACCCAGTCATTCAGTCTGTGTCTTTTTATTGGAGAGTTGAAACCATTTACACTTAGGGCTATTATAGAAAGATGTGTGTTATTTGTTCTCTAATATTTTTGGGTGATATTATGATTGGCTAGATTGCTGATTTTCCATTGAGAGTTTGCTGAGTCATTGTGTTAGGCATAATTGAATCTTTCATTTTTCTTCATTGTTCATCTGTTTCTTTTATAAGTGAGTGTATCCCATTGTGTGTTTTCATGAATGGGGCTGTCTTCTTCCCTGTGAAGTGTCAGGACTGCTATAGAGCTGGCTTAGTTCTCAAAAATTGCCTTAGTTTGTGTTTTTATTGAAATAGTCTTATTTCTCCATCAATGTTTAGATGATTTTGCTGGATATAGTATTTTGGGTCATAAGTTATTTACCTGCAAAGCTTGCAGGTAATATCTCTCCCATCTTTTCTGACTTTTAGAGTTGCTGATGAAAGGTACTAGGCTATTCTGATATTCCCACCCTTGTGTGTGATATTTCCACCCTTGTGTGTAAGTTAGCATTTTCCCTTACTAAAAGTATTGTTTCTTTCCTTTGGATTAAAAATTATTTATTTTTTATTAGAGAGAGAGAGAGAATATAAATAAGGGCATGCCAGGACTTCCTACTGCTGCAAATGAACATAAGAAATATGAGCTGTTGCATGCATTTATCTTCATGTGGGTACTCAGGAATTGAACCTGGGCCATCAGGCTTTGTCAGCAAGCATCTTTAACCACTGATCCATCTCTCCAGCCCTTCTTTGAGTTTTAAAAAATGTTTTATTGATAATATCCACAAGTATAGACAATAAACCATGATGATTCCTAACCACCACCACCACAATTTCCCCCTCTCAAATCCACCCTCTATTGAATCCCTTCTTCTTTCCTTTTAGTCTTTCTTCTATTTTGATGTCATCATTGTTTCCTTCTATTATGAAGGTCTTATGTAGGTCATGTCAGACACTGTGAGGTCATGGATATCAAGTCCATTTTGTGTCTGGAAGATAGTACTCTATGCAGTATTGACCTTCCTTTGGCTCTTAACATTCTTTCTTCCACCTCTTCTGTGATGTACCCTGAGCCTTGGAGGGTGTGGTAGAGATGTCCCACTTAGTGCTGAACACTTCACTGTCACTTCTTCTCAAGAAAGGCCACCTGAAAAAAATAAGCTTCTCTAACCAAAGGAAAGAGAAGCATTAATATATGGATAGAAACATAAAAAAGGCCTTAGAGGGCACTTTGGTGGACATAATATATACTAGATACACAGTAGCATTTTTTTACTCCTTTGGGCTATGATGTCCCTAGCCATGGGCTTTACATTTGGTTTTCAGTGCCAGGCATGTCTTCTGTCCCATGAATCAGGCCTCCAGTCTAATTCAAAAACATTTGGTTTCCTCCATAACAGAAAAGCCACTATTGCTTCAGTTGACACATTTGGCCTGGCTGGCTAGCCTTAAGGCGTGTGGGGTGTACTGCTGTTTAACACCTGTGGTGACTTCTCAGTCGCCAAAGGCTGCATGCTACATGCTGCATGGCTGTTTCCATCATGCTGACAGCTAGTCCACAGGGAGGAGTTTGGCAGCTCAGCTTCAGTTTGATTGATCAATGACTTGCAGTATTTTGGGGGCGTCAGAGACCTCTGTGGTCAAGAAATAATTGGAACATATCCCATCCCTGGCACTGAAATGTTTCTAATAACAATCTATGGCTTCTGGGCACACCATTATCCACCTCCATAGGATATTTATGTCCTTACTCTCTCTTTTATTAACAGTTATATTATCAGCTAGCAAAGAAGTAGATTTCCATGTGGCTTTTTCATAACATCTTAAATTTTGATTAATCCTCTTCTCACCCTTCTTTTCCTCTATTTCTTTCCCTTAAACCACTCCACCCCAGTAATCTGACCTGTTACTTAAATATTTGCAATGTGATCTCTTTATGCCATCCATTCTCCTCCCTCCCTCGCAGCTCCTTGATAGCTTCCTGACCTGCACTACTGACTTTTATTCCAACTTCCATACAAATTTACACATTTGTAGCTAAGATCCCATATGAGAGAGAACATGTAGTATTTGACTTTCTGGGCCTGGGTTATCTCACTTAGTACAATGTTTTCCAAATTATCCATTTCCCTGAATTTCATAATTTCATTTTTCTTTACCACTGAATAGAACTCCATTGTATAAATGTATCACATCTTCATTGCCCATTCACCATCAGTTGAAGAGCATCTTGGGTGGTTCTATTTCCTAGCTATTGTGAATAGAGTAACAGTGAACATGGGTGTGTAAATATCTCTAAAGTAATTGGGAGAGTCCTTAGGGTATGTGTCAAGGAGAAGTATAATGAGTCATATGGTAAATCTATTTTCAGTTGTCTCAGAAACCTCCGCACTGCTTTCTACATGGCTATAACAGTTTACATTTCCAACAACAATGCAAAAGGGCTCCTATTTTTCCACACCCTTGCCAGCATTTATTGTGGTTGTTTTCTTGATGAGAGCCATTATGACAGGAGTGAGCTGGAATCTCAAAGTAGTTTTAATTTGCATTTCCCTGATGGCTAGGAATATAGAATAGGTATTTAGATCTTTAAATACAGATTTTTAAAATAATGACCTTCTGTACTTCTTTCTAGAACTCTCTATTCAGTTCTGTAGCTCATTTTTTGATTTTTGATATCTTATTGTTCAATTTATTGAGTGAGTTTTTTTTTTTTTTTCAAGCTAGGGTCTCTATCCCAGGTTGACCTGGAATTCACTATGTAATCTCAGGCTAGCCTAGAACTTACAATGATCCTCCTACCTCTGACTCCCAAGTTCTGTGATTAAAGGAATTTGCCACCACACCTGGCAGAGTTCTTTGTATATGCCAAATATTAATCCTCTGTTAGATGTATAGCTCACAAACATTTTCTCCCATTCTTTAGGTTGCCTCTTTGCTCTATTAACAGTGTTCTTTTCTGTATGAAAGCTTCTTAATTTCACGAGGTTCCAGTGGCTTATTAGTGATTTCACTTGCTGAGGGATTGGTGTTATATTCCTAAAATACTTGCCTATGCTTATATGTTGAACTGTTTCCCCTACTTTTTCTTTTTAAAAAGATACCTTATTTTCATTTATTTGAGAGAGGAGAGCAAGAGGGAAAGAGAGAGTGAATATGGGCACACCAGAGCCTCTAGACACTGAAAACAAACTCTAGATACATGTGCCACCATGTGCATCTGGCTTATGTGGGTTCTGGGGAATTGAACCTGGGTCTTTAGGTTTCACAGGCAAGTGCCTTAACTGCTAAGCCAACTCTCCAGCCCTCCCCTACATTTTTCTTTTAGGAGTTTCACAGTTTGGGATTTGATATTAAGGTCTTTCTTTGATGCATTATGACTTGACTCTGGTGCATGGAGAGAGATATGGGTCTATTTTTGTCCTTCTACATATGAATATCTAATTTTCCAAGTACCATTTGTTAAAGAGGCTGTCATTTTTGCAGTGAATATTTTTGGCATTTTTGTCAAAAAACAGATGGCTGTAGCTGCCTGGGTTTACATCTGGGTCATCTATTCTCTTCTGTTGATCTTTCTGTTTTTGTGCCAGTACCATGCTCTTTTTGTTACTATGGCTATGTAATGTATCTTTAAAATCAGGTATGGTGATACCTCCAGCCTTATTTTTATCACGCATAATAATTTTGGCTATTTGAGGTTTTTTTGTATCTCCAAATAAATTTTAGGATTGATTTTTCAATTTTAGTGAAAAAATTTCTTTGGAATTAATTATTTTTTTTGTTCATTTTTATTTATTTATTTGAGAGTGACAGAGAGAGAAAGAGGCAGGTAGGGAGAGAGAGAAAGAGAGGGAATGGGTGTGCCAGGGCTTCCAGCCACTGCAAACAAACTCCAGACGTGTGCACCCCCTTGTGCATCTGGCTAATGTGGGTCCTGGAGAACTGAGCCTCAAACGGGGGTCCTTAGGCTTCACAGGCAAGTGCTTAACCGCTAAGCCATCTCTCCAGCCCTCCATTGGAATTTAGATGGGTATTGAATTAAATGTATAGATTTGTTTTGGTAAGAAAGACATTTTCACAATATTTATTTTCCTAATCCATGAATATGGGCTATCTTTCCATTTCCTAGTGTCTTCTGCAATTTCTCTCTTGATTTCTTTACATTTTTATTGTAGAGATCCTTAACTTCCAGTTAGGTTTATTCCAAAGCACTGTTTTTGATGCAATTATGAATGGAGATGTTTCCTTGATTTCATCCTCGGCATGTTTGTAACTGGTATATAGGAAAGCTATTGATTTCTGTGTGATAGCTTTTCGTCCTGCTACTTGCTGAAAATATTTATCAGCTCTAACAGTTTGCTGGCAAAGTCTTTAGGATCCCTTATGTATAGAATTATATCATCTGCAAATAATGAGAATTTGACTTTTCCCTTTCCATTTGTATCTATTTTATTTGTGTCTCTTGTCTTATTGCTATAGCTAAGACTTCCAGTACTATGTTACATAAAAGTGGGGTAAGTGGAAGCTCTTGTTTTGTTACTGATTTTAGTGGAAATGCTTTGAGTTTTTCCCCATTTAGTATAATGTTGGCTGTTAGTTTGTCATAAATAGCCTTTATTATATTGAGAAATGTTCATTCTATTCCCAGTTTCTTTAAGGATTTTTGTTTTGTTTTTTCAAGGTATGGTTTCACTCTAGCTCAAGCTGACATGGAATTCGCTTTGTAGTCTCGGGCTGGCCTTGAACTCACAGCAATCCTCCTACCTCTGCCTCCTGAGTTCTGGGATTAAAGTTGTGTGGTACCACACCTGGTTTCTTTAGGACTTTTATCATGAAGGGATGTTGGATTTTGTCAATTCCTTTTCTTCACCTATTAAGATGATGATTTGATTTTTGTCCATTAATCCATTTTATATAGTGTATTACATTTTTTGATTTGCATTTGTTGAACCATCCCTGCATTTCTGGGATAAATGGCACCTAGTTAGGGTAAAGGATCTCTTTAATGTATTCCTGTTTTCTTTTTGCCAGTATTTTATTGATAATTTCTGCATTGATGTTCATGAGAGAGATTGGCCTGTAATTTCTCTCTCTCTCTCTCTCTCTCTCTCTCTCTCTGTGTGTGTGTGTGTGTGTGTGTGTGTGTGTATTTGTGTGTGAACGTGCATCTGTGTGTGTCTTTTTCTGGTTTTAGTGTCAGAGTGATTCTAGTTTCATAAAAGGAGTTTTATAGTAGTCTTTCCTTTCCTATTTTATCAAAAAGTTTGAGAAGCATTGGTATTAGTTCATCTGTGAAGGTCTGGCAAAATTCACCAATGAATCTATCTGGGCTTTGTTTTTTTAAGTCAGGATTTTTTTTAAAATAACTGCTTTTTTCTCATTCCTTGTTATAGGTCTGTTTAAATGGCTTGTCTCATCTTATTTAATTTTGTTAGGTAGGTCATATATATCTAGAAATTATCCAAATCTTTCAGATTTTCAAACCAAGTGGAGTATATTTTCTTAAGATATGTCCTTATGGTTTTCTGAATTTCAGTGGTATCTGTTGTAATGGTGTCCTTTTATCTCTAATTTTATGAATTTGGGTCTCTCTTTTGGTCAATTTTGCTAATGGTTTATTAATCTTGTTTATCTTTTCAAAAAACCAACTCTTTGTTTCATTGATTCTTTGTATTATTATTTTTTTGTTTATATTTCCTTTTTCTGCCCTGATCTTTATTATTTCTGTCCATATGCTGATTTTGGTTTACCTTGTTCTTCTTTAACCAAGGCCTTAAGGTGTAGCATTAAGTAGCTTACCTGTGACCTCTCTAATTTCTTAATATAGGCACTTAAGGCTATAAATTTCCCTCTTAGGACTGCCTTCCCTGTTGCCCATAAGTTTTGGTATGTTGTGTTTTAATTATCATTTCATTCTGATTTTTTAATTTTGGTCTTGATTTTTTTGACGATATATTCATCATTCAGTAGTATATTATTTTATTTCCATGAGTTTGTGTATGTTCTGTAGTCCTTCTTGCTGTTGACTTGTAGTTTATTCTCAGTGTGATCAGATAGAGTACTAGGAATTACTTCATTTTATTTTTTAATATTTGCCTAAAATATATCTTAGGGAAAGTTCCAAATAATGTGAAAAGAATTTGTATTTTACAGCATTTGCCTAGAATGTTCTATATATGTCTGTTAGATCCATTTGTTCTATGACTTAATTTACCTAGACATTTCTATGTTCATTTTTTTCTTTTTGACAGGATGATCTGTTAATAGTGACGGGGGGGGGGGTATTGAAGTCACCCACTATAGTTGTGTTTGAGGTTATATTTACTTTACATCTAGTAGTATTTATTTAATGAAATTTGGTACAACCTTTTTTGGTACATATATGTTAAGAATTTCAGTGTCTTCTTGTTGGATTGTTCCCTTAATCCATATAAAGTGACATTCTTTATCTTTTCTAATTAATGTTGATTTGAAGTATATCCTGCCAGATATTATGACAGCAACCTCTGCTTGTTTCATAGGCCCATTTGTCTGAAATACCATTTTTCCTCCTTTCATCCTAAAACAGTGTCTGTCTTTTATGGAGAGACAATTTTCTTGGAGGCAACAGACAGAAAGGATCCTGCCTTTTAATCCAGTCTACAAGTCTGGTTGGGGAATTGAGACCATTGATATTAAGAGTTACTATTGAAAGAGGTGTATTTATTCCTGCCATTCTGGATTTTACAGTGCTTCCTCTTGTTGTGTTACTGTCTTCTACTAACCTTTATGCAAACATCATTATTCTTTCTTTCCTCTTTAAGATGCCAGATGTGGCGTCTTATTACCACCAGAGTAATGGCTGGAGTGGCCCAAGCTGTTGAATATTCCTGCTATGCAAATACCCTAGTAGCAGATTAATAACAATATTCATTTTGACTTCCATAATTTATCATAAGTGAAGCAGTACAGGGTAAGTTAGTTTGAATATTTGTATTTACTTTGAAAAAGACTATGGTGGCACAACTATCTTGGAGAGGGATGTTTAGGTACTCTCAGTTTCCACAGATTTCAGAAGTTATTGGGACTATGAAAGGCTGTAGTTACAGAGAATAAAGTGGAGGAGATAAGGTGAAGAGTATGTGGGCAAGAGGTTGGACACAGAGGGAAAGCAAACAAGTTGCACTTGGGAAGAGTAGGAGAAAGATTTTACTGAAGTCAGATTCACATTGCTGGTAGAAAACACCCGACCTAGAGCAGCTTATGGGGTAAAAGGGTTTATTTTAGCTTATAGACTCAAGGCTAAGCTCCATGATGGCAGGGAGAAATGATGGCATGAGCAGAGTGTGGACCTCACCTTCCAGGCAACATCAGATGGACAAGAGCAACAGGAGACTGTGCCAAACACTGGCAAGAGGAAGCTGACTATAATACCCATAAGCCCACCCCCAATAATACACTGCCTCCAGGAGGGTTTAATTTCCAAATTGCTGGGGACATGGCATGCAGAGCACCTATGTGGTCAACTGAATCAAACCACCACAGATTCAAGTAGTGGGCTAGGTGAAGAAAGGTATAGAACAAACCTAAAATCCAACTGAGCAATATATAAAGGAAAACAAAGCTAACATGGAATATTTATGCATGAATTGGGATTAAAACAAGCAAACTAATGAAGCCAATGGCCCTAAATTGTGGAGGTGGAACTTTACTAGAGCAGCTAAGCTACAGGAGACAGGCTTAGGAATATTATAGCCCACTTTCCCTTCCCAGGACTTGTCCCATGCTCTTACTGGTATTTCCACCCACTGTGGAAGAGGTGATGTCCAGCCTCTGCTCAAGCCATGCTTGCTCTGTCATCCTGGAGCTTGCCCTTGAGACTGTAAGCCAAAATAAACAACTTAAATGGCTGGGTGCTTTGTACCGGCAATAAGAATATAACCATAAAAGAATATTGATACTGAGAGCTGTGGTTATTGTTGCTAGAAACTTACGGTGTGGCTTTTAAAGCCTTTTGGAACTTATGTGCAGGAAGAGTGTGGAAGGATTTGAAACCTTGGCTTAAGAGATGCCAGATTATGTTGTAAGCAGAGTTTGACAGACCATTCTTGTCAGATTGGAAAGATGTAAATGCAGTAAGAACTGTGGACTGTGAGGTTTGGCTCATAAGGGAAAGAAAGAGCTTTGTCTTGACTAGGCTAGAGGCAGTTTCTCTAAAAGGCTAGCTGTACTCTTCCCATGTACTGAAAATTTGTGCAGGGTAGGATTGCATAGAAGCAGACTGCTGTGAGCAGGTAGATATGGCATAGAAAGAAATGAAAGTTTGGGACTGGAGACAGTGCCCATTCAGTTTCAGTTGTTTGAGAGATGATTATCACCACTGAGATTATGCCAGCTGTTCTACATTGGGGCAGCAGAGAGAATGCTGACTGTTTTGAAAGTAGGGTGCCTGAATGCTGAATGTTTATTCTGTTCTTCAAAATCTGCTTTATTCCCCACTAGGTTCACAAATTTGGTAGTACAACCAATAATGTGAGAGTACAACAAATGCAGGACAGAGAGGCACATTGAATTTGCAACACAGTTTGTTTTTTGGAAAGGGCCACTAGATGATTTGGGGCAGTGTTGTAGAGTCTGTTCCTGGAGACTCAATAGAGCCACAAGGATGAACCATGAGTTGTAATGGAAATACCAGGACTGTATGACAGCTCCCAAGGAGAGCTGCTGGCACTAGATAGATTTTTCCCCTGGCTATCAGCAGTTCAGATGGATGGAAACTCCAGAGACTTTGTCACTGAAAACATATGTTGGACTTGGAACTATAGGATTTCATGTTTGCCCTATTTGTTTTAGATCTTGCATTGGTTCAATTTTTTCTTGCAATGCCCAGTGCCATTGTTTGCAGTGTGAGTGTTTATTCTGTGTCATTATGTGCTTTTGGTTTTATAGCTAACAGTTAAGAGTCCTTTGACTATGGGGATATTTGAACAGTATTAGGATTGAAAAAACTACAGGAGCTTTTAAAGTTGCATTGAATACATTGCATTTTACATCATGGATGGTTGTGAGTTTGAGGGGGCCAGAGATGCTTGTCTCCCACAAACTCATGGGTTTTAAATGCTTGATTCCAAGCTGATAGTAATTTGGGAGGTGGAGCTTGTTAAAGGAAGTGTGTCGTTGGGTGGCGAGCATAGGGATGTTATAGCCAGATCTACCTTGCCAGAACTTGACTAACACTCCTCCTGCTGTTTGTACCCACTGTCGTAGAGGTGATGTCCAGCCTCTGGTCATAGCATGCCCTCCCACCCTGACTGCATTCATGGTGCTTCCCTTTGAGACTATAAGCCAAAACAGACAATTTTCTTCCCCTCAGCTGATTTTGGTTGGGTGCTTTGTGCCAGGAATGAGAGGCAATTACAGTAGCAGGCATGTATTTTATAAGTATTTTCTCCCTCTCACATCTTTTGAAATGCCAAAAAGAAGTTTTTATATATTATCCATTAAACCATCAATTATCTTTTGTGGTTTATTTATTGTATCCTGTTGTAGAAATTATTGCTGTGGTGGTTTGAATGTGAATGTATGTTCCCCATAGCCTGAGGTATTTTTCTTTAAGATTGAGCTTGACACTGAATCTCAGGTGGGTGGAACCGTGCTGGGAAAGAAATGTGTCACTGGGCGTGGATCTTCAGTCCAGTCCTACAAGGTATGTTCGGAGCTAATTTGAGGTCTGGCTGTTGGTACTTGATGGTGTTGGTTTTTCTCTCTATGCTATGGATCTATGAAGGGGGACAACTTCTTCTGTCATGATAAAATTCCTCCTGGAATCTATAAGCCTGAAATAAAACTTTTCTCCCATAAGCTGCTTCTGGTTGGGTGTTTGTCCAAGCAGCAACCACAACAGTAAATTGGTGCAAAAATAAACTGTGGTTTTTCAGCATAGACCTGAAGGTGTTCTGGATACAGAACAGCTACAATGGAGAGCTGATGGCTTGAGATGATATTTCTCTGGGCTGCTAAGCATAGCTGAAGGGCCAGAATTGAAAACTCAGAGATTTTCATCACTGGTTATGGATGTTGGTCTTAGAATTGCTGATGTTTAATGTTTATCTGCTGGTTATTGACTTTTTCCCATGGGTTTAGCCTCTCCTTGTTATGCTTTTTTTTTGCCATGGAAATATTTACTATATGCCACTATGTGTAGGAAGTATGTAACTTTTTTATTTCTGATAGGACTCACAGTTAAGAGATAGTCTTAAATCTCAGATGACACTTGGAACAATGTTAAACTTGGTATAAGACCATGGGTACCTTTGAAGTTGGATTGAATATAATTTGCCATGTGAGAGGATCATGAGTCCACAGGGGTCTGAGAAGAATGTGTTGGTTTGAATGTAAATATATGTCTCCCATAGCCTGGGAAATTTTTGATTAAGTTTGAGCTTCCAACTTGGAGTCACCAGCAGGTGAGAAATAAAAGTGTGAGTGTGATTGACTCTTTAACCATACAAGGTATGCTAAGAGCTTGTTTGATCTCTGGCTTTTGGTGCTTGGTGGTGTTGGGATTTTGCTCTCTGCGATGGAGCTATGAAGTAAGTCAACTTCTTCTGCCATGATGGAACTTCCCCTGGAATCTTTAACCCCAAAATAATCCCTTTTCTTCCATAAGCTGGTGCTGGTTGGGTATTTGTCCCAGCAACTAAAGAAGAAACTGCATCACTTGCGTAAGTCAATGCTGCAACAGTTTTCTTCTGTATTTCTTTTGGAAGTGCTGTAGTTTGGGTTCTTATATTTATACGTATAACCCCCCCCTTTTTTTTTCATTTTTGGGTTCATCTGAGTGGCTTAAAAGAATTAAGTGACTGGGTATTTTAGAAAGCCCTGCATAACTTCCATGTGGACAACAGTGGTTGGTCGGGTATTTCCAACTGAGAAGAGGCTTTAGGGATCAGATGTGAGTGGCTGAGTGTCATGGAGGAGCAATAGATAATTTAATCAATTTAACATTATTTGACAAGGAGGGATATGGAGTAGAGCCCTTCTATTAGAAGACAAGAAAGGTCTCAAGTGAGCAGCCTATGCATATGAGTTGACTCTATGGCCAACACTTATCTTGGATTTTTATTGCTTTTGTTGTTGTTGTTGTTGTTGTGGTGGTGGTGGTAGATGCAGACAAGGGTAGAGGAAACAGATTGTTTTATATTATACTTAACACTTTTGTTTTGTTTTGTTTTGTTTTTTGAGGTTGGGTTTCATTCTAGACCACGCTGACCTGGAATTCACTGTGTAGTCTCAGGATGGCCTCAACCTCACAACAATCCTTCTACTTCTGCCTCTGAGTAATAGAATGAAAGACATTCACACCACTATGCCTGGATTGTGCTTAGTAGTTTTAGAAAAGAAGTCAGATTCTGAATCTTTCTGTGGTGGTTTGAATTTAAATGTCCCCATAGCCTCAGGTAATTTTGATTAAGCTTCCGACTTAGTCTTCAGCAGGTGGAGCCCTGCTGGAGGCGGCGTGTCACTGGGGATGGATTTTGAGTCTAGTCTACTGTGTGTCCACAGCTATCTTAAGCTCTGGCTGTTTGTTCTCTCTCTGCTACAAATGTATGATGACATTATCTAGCTTCCTCCACCATGATGAAACTGTAATTTTCCCTTTGAAACTGTAAGCCTGAAATAAACCCTTTCCTCTCATAAGCAAGCTGCGTTTGGTTGAGTGTTTTTTTCCCAGCAATAAGAAGATAACTACAGTACTTTCCCACAAAATTACATTGATATCTTCTTTTGACTAGTAGTAGGCTTGGAAAAGTGGCCCGCCAGTATCCTATTTCTCATGTGGCAACAGTGGTCTGAGTTCAGTTGGCTGAGTTGACTTCATCTTATATATGACCTCACAGTGGGGCATGTGAAGAACAGACTGCTTTGTACAAGGTCTTGAGCTCTGTTAACTGGAGCCTAGTAGCCCTGCTGAAAGAACCAAAGGGCAGCTGAGTGGACCTGAGATTAGTTCTGTGTCTTTGAGACAGGGCTTGAGTCACTGTGGTATTCCAGCAAGCTGCAAATTTCTGACGCTCCGTTTCCCAACTGAAAACTCTGCCTTTCTAGTACCGCAGGGCAGGGGTGAGTTTGAGGAGACATTGAGGCAATGACTATAGGACCTAACATGAACAGGAGAGGCAGATTTCAGAGAGAGCTCACAGTCCATGCCGCTACGAGAATGTCTCACCATGGAGCAGTGGAAGAGCTTGGCGCTCTCCCTGTGCACTCACTGCAGCATTACCTGTTAGTGCGAAAATGGTTGCGTCCATAATGATTTGGCTGCAAGGCTCATGAGTCATCTAGGACCCAGGCAATCCATTTTTGCCCAGGTCAACCTCTGTGTGCTGGCCTCACCTTAGCACATATCCGCATTGGTGTCAAGGTTGTTATGCACACATAAGGTTCTTATGCAAGCTCACAACCTCATTTCCCCTAATTTCTGTGTCTAAAGGCACAAGGGGACAGTTCTTTCTGTGCTCATGCCAGAAGCCTCTGGTCTATTTCTTCTCATATCTCAGTGTCTAACATAAGGTCCCAGACCTTCAGGAGGAAAGGTAAGAATGTGAGGTTTTTAAACTGTGGCTGTGGGGGTGCTGCAACTGGGAAGAAGAGTTAGGGAGTTTGTGGCTGCTAACTAGAAAACAAAAAGGGCTTGGTGAAAATGTATTCCTGTGCACCCGTGGAAAGCCAGGATCTCCATTTTATTAAAATATAGCTACCTAATAAAAAAATTCAGTACCAAGGCCTCGGATTCTAAACCCCCTATTTATATTTAGTTAGGACTATAAAGCATGAACTGCTTTTCAGGCTCAAAAAAGTCAGCCCCTTAACACGATTACAAGTAATTATCCACTAATATCACACAAATTTCACTTAATTAAATATATCTCCATCCCAATACAATTCGTGGTTTTAATAACTTAATTTCCAGAGCTCATAGGAGAACCAAAAATAAAGGTAAAATTATTTAGCTGGTAAAAATTATATTGAGCTACTAGGGATTTAATATTAGCATAATTTCCATGGTGGGTGGAGGAGGATAAGGGAATATGGTTTTTTAAGACAACAATTCACTATTAATGTCTACATTGTTAAAACCCAAAACTCTTTCTATTACTCAGCATATATTTGCTGAAAGGACTAATCTCTCTGTGAGTTGTTGGCACTGCATGGCAGATAGAGCAGGGGGTCCAGGAGATGTATTTAATGAAGAACATCATAGACTCACAGTGGCATGAAGCTCATCTTCTAAGGTGAGGGGTCAGTTTAGTGAGGGTTTGGGTTTGGTCTGTTTTGGGACCCTGTGCCTCTGTTGGCCATGAAGCTATGCCAGGCGTGCAAAGGAAAGCCATGCTTTATGGCCATAGGGACAGCCTATCTTGTTCAGATGTAAATGTAACCCATGGTTTTTATTATTGAGAGCTCATCTGAATTGAAGATGGATTGACTGCATGCAAGATTTTCCAGGAGAAACTAAATTTTCACCTGTTAGTCTATATACTGTCTATTCCTTCTTCTGTTTTTCTTCCCTTCTGTATTCCCCAAACAAGCACCATCTTTTAAGTGCCTGCCTCATCATACACAGTAGACATATGCTTCACGTGTGCTCACCCCGACATCGTATGCATACCTCAGTTAATCCTCCTAATGCATTATGAGGTAAATATTGCTGTCATGTTTATAGTCAAGGAAGCTGACTAAAAGAGGCTGTGTAAGTTCTCAAGGTCGCAAATGACAGATCGAAGGCACGTTTGTTTGACTCCAAGGACCCACTTACCTCTTCTCTCTACATGGAGCAGTCTCTCCTGTCATTTCTGTTGTTTGTTTGTCTTCTTTTTCTTTTTTAAATATTTACTTGCAATGAAAGAAAGGGAGAGGGAGGGAGGGTGGGCCTGCCAGGGCCTCTTGCTGCTGCAAACGAACTCCAGATGAATGCACCACTTTGTGCATCTGGCTTTATGTGGGTACTGGGGAGCAGAACCCAGGCCATCATGCTTTTTTTTCAAGCAAGCACCTTTAAAAGGTGAGCCATCTCTCTATCTTCTCTCTCTTTTTTAAACTTTTCATTGACACTGTTTACATATGTATATGATGCATTTGATCATAGCCCTTCCCATGACTCTCTTGTTCCTCCCACCAAACTCCTTCCACACTGAACTCCTTCCTCCAGATAGTCTCTCTACCTGTTTGAGGTCTTCTCTTTTCTTTCTCTCCTTCACCATCCAAAGCAACATGTTTGTGGGCCCAATATAGTATAGGCAATGACAACTGCTATGGCATCATGAATGTAATAGCCACCTCATATCTGGAATACAGCATTCCAAAGTAATCCTCTCTATCCTTAGGCACTTACATTCTTTCTGCACATATTTCCATTGCAATGTCCCTGAGCCTTGGCAGGTGTGATTAAGATGTCTCGTTTAGTGACGAGGTTTTAAATGTCACTTCTCAGTACTCTAATGAGTTTTGAGTCTCTCCAGTTGTTACTACCATCTATGAAAAGAAGCCTCTGTGGTCAGAAGTGAGATCAGCACTACCAGGTGAGCATGAATGTAAGCAAAGGGCAACTTGAGGGACATAACATATCCATCTAGGCCAACAACAACATTAATGTCTCCCTTACAACCTGGGACCTCATGAGGCACAGGCTATAGAACAAGTTTCAGTACCAACCGTACAATCCTTCTCATGAAGTGGGCCTCAGATCCAGCCAGAGAGCAGTTGGTTCCCCCACAACACTTAGGTCACCATTGCATCAGTGGACATATCCCAGCTAAAGTATGTGAAGTCTCCAGCAATAGGGTCTTGTCATCTAGTTCTGGTAGTCAGCCAAGGGTACTGGAAATGGCTTGTATGATTCTGGGAGCCTTGGGGACCTCCCTGGACAATATCCCACCTGGAGGTATGCCACCCCTGGCACTGGCTTCTAAGTTCAGTATTATCTAATCTCACAGGGGATGTCTACCCCAACTCCTTCTTTTTAAATTATATTTTTCAAATGATCTCACAGAGAAGTTAGTTCCCATATGGCTTATTTAAAACATGTTTATTTTTGGTTAACTCTACTCCCACCTCTATTCTTTTCCCTCCCACTTACCTGACTGCACTTAGACCTTTCTACCCCCAGTACCCAGCCCCTCTACTGACATGTCTATGGTCCCCTTAAGTCCTACCCGCCACCTCTGCATTCATGCCCCCTTCTAACTTCATTGTTAGGATCCATCTATGAGAGGGAATGTGTGCTGTTTCTTTTTCTGTTCCTGGGTTACCTCACATAGTATAATGTTTATCAGGCCCATACATTTTCATGTATATTTCATTGTTCTTTATATCTAAGTAAAATTTTATTGTGTATATGTATCGCATCTTCATTATCCAATCACTAGTTAATAGACATATAGGTTGATCCTATTTCCTAGTTTTTGTGAATAGAGCAGCAATAAATGTGGATGAAAAAGTATCTCTATAGTTAACTGTAGAATCCTTAAGGTATATGCCTGGGAGTGGTATAGCTAATGTGGTAGGTATATTTTTAACTTTTTGAGAATTCTTCACACTGATTTCCACAGTGCCTATACCAATTTACACTCTCCTAAAGAGTGTCTCCTGTCATTTTATTATTTTCCTGTCACCAGTTATTTCAATAGATGACATCATGATGCATATCTTGTGTAAAGTTCTGAAATTAGATTTTAATGTCACATATGTCTCCCTCTTTTTAATTAACTCAGTGTATTTATTTGAAAGGAGAGAGAGAGAGAGACTGAGACACAGAGAGAAAGTGGACATGCCAGGGCTTTTATCCACTTCAAATGAACTCCAGATGCATGTGCCACTTGGGAATTGGATCCACATTGTTAGGCTTTGCAGGCAAGCACCTTAACCACTGAACCATCTCTTCAGCCCAAATATCTCTCTTTAAGAAAGATGTTCTTGGTGCCGGGCATGGTGGCACATGCCTTTAATCCCAGCACTCGGGAGGCAGAGGTAGGAGGATTGCTGTGAGTTCGAGGCCACCCTGAGACTCCATAATGAATTCCAGGTCAGCCTGAGCTAGAGTGAGACCCTACCTCGAAAAAAGAAAAAAAGAAATAAAGATGTTCTTGGGATGGGCAGATGGCTTAGCAGTTAAAGTGCTTGCTTGCAAAGCCAAAGGACCCAGGTTCAATTCCCCAGTACCCATGGAAGCCAGATGCACAGGTGGCACATATGTCTGGAGTTCATTTGCAATGGCTGGAAGCCCTGGCACACCATTCTCTCTCTCTCTCTCTCTCATAAATAAATAACATTAAATATTAAAAAGAAAGATATTATTATTTACAGTTGGTTGACAAAATGTGATCTTGGTGTTATTTAGGTCTATATCTTAAACCCAAGGTGTACAAAAGAGATGAAATATAGAGAGTGAGTCCTTTATTTGAATAGAGATTTTAACTTGCCCCTCCTCTCCTTCTTGCACTCTTACTATTACAGAGTTTGGGGTCTTGACCATGATGCCACCTTGGAAATTCTGATCTTCCAGACCCCAGTGACACTCACAGATGGAGGATAGAACCTTGTTCAGCAGTGACAAGAGCCAGCTTTGAGAGGGTGAAAATGGGACAGTGAGTATACAGCCAGGCAATGTGTACACAAAGTCCAAGAGGGGAGAGGGACATGTCCTGCAGGTGGATGACCCCCATGGCTATGAGATACCAGGTGTCATTCAAAAGTATATTCTTCTAAGTCAAGTGGATAGAGGTAGTTAGCAAGAACTCTGCATGGATGGTCATTCAGGGCAGGGATGCATTCTGTAAGCAAAAACGTGACAGTGCTTTCATGGAGCAAGGCATTGGCTTGGAGATCAAGACTCATTTACGGTGGATGCCCACTCCACCCCACTGGGTCAGGGTGCAACCTGAATCTCCAAGCACAAAAATGGGACTCCTTCACTTTCCCTTCGGACAAGCCAAATCCGTGTATCATAGTGGTCCATGATTAAGGAGAAGAAACTGACCACTGGAGAAAGAAGTAAACCCAATTTGAGAGCCCGTGTGCACTATACAGCATCAGTAGCCTTGTTGTTGATGCCTTCAGGTGGAAAGCACTGATGAAATGCTATGTGCAAAGCAATTGGAGAGGCAATTATGATGTAGGCATTGATGGTCCTACCAAGGCTTCCTTAACAAGACAAGGAGGATTGCAGTGGTCTTCTTGGAGGATCTGTGATGCTCAGAGCAGAGATACATCAGGAATCTCCTTATAGAAAGGGCTTCACAGACCCACCAGACTACCAAGGGATGCCAAAACATTTGGGTGTTCCAGAGTTCAGGGAGACAGTGGGGCTCGGTGAGAGCAGTAGGTCTGGGCAGTAGTTAGCAGCCGCTCCCTCTGTTTTCATAACTCTCTCTGTTTTCATAACTGTTGAGAGATTCTTCCTGCAGGTCATTTGGAACTTCTGCAACAGGGGCCATCACCCTTCAATACAGTTTGTCATAGCACCCTCATGGATCATTGAGGCTGGGACTGTGTGATTTTTTTGTGGCTAAGACTTTGTACTTTTAGAGCCAGATAGAAATAGGTAAAAATTCTAACTCTGCTTCTTACGAGTTATGGTTGATTCTTACTGGTGATTTTGGACAATGGGATGTTTTTACTGATCATCAACCTGACAGGACCTAGAATCACTGGTGAGGGGTTATGTGGACTAGCTTAGCCTTTCAGCTTCTGTGAGGGATCACCCTGATTAATTAAGGTAGAAAGACCCACCTTAGCTATGAGTAGCTCCGTTCCATGGTCTGGGGTCCTCAACTGTATAAGGAGAGATCTGGTTGAGCAGTAGCATTCACTGATCTCAACTTCCTCACTGTGCTGAATGTAATGCCAGATTCCTGCTCCCATTATGCCTTCCCCACTGTAATGGACTTTTCCCTCAGAACTGTAAGACAGACGTAAACCCTTTCTTTCTATACAAGCTGATTTTGGTTGGGTATTTTGTCCCAGTGTGGTGGTTTGATTCAGGTGTCCTCGACAAGCTTATGTGTTTTGAATGCTAGGTACCCAGCTGGTGGGAATTGGAGCTACTTGGAGCTGATACATTATTGGGGGTGGGCTTATGGGTGTTATAGCCAGCCAGTGCAAATGAACTCCAGATGCATGTGCCCCCTTGTGCATTTGTCTTATGTGGGTCGTGGGGAATCGGACCTGGGTTCTTTGTCTTTGTAGGCAAGTGCCTTAACCACTAAGCCATCTCTCCAGTCCCTGGCAATTTTATTTTTAAAAAGTGTTTTTGTTCAGCTCAAAGTTTTGGAGGATCAGCTGTCTTAGGAAATGTCATCAGAATAGCAGGTTGAATGCACATGAGTGGGAGAGGTCCTATGGCTGGAAAGCTGGGTGTGGTGCTTTTGTAGTAACCCTCTAGTGAGAGCTATTTCATTATCTCCTGGGCCGAGCCTTAATGCCTTCTGAGGATGGGCCTTTCCAAAGACTTCTACTAAGCCCCACCTCTTAAAGGTCCCAGTCCTTCTTAACACCACCATATTGAGGACCAAGCCATCAACGTCTCAACCCTTGGAAAACCAGCCATATTTAAACCACTTCTAACCATTGTACCAAGTCAACCTGAGTCAGGACCATCTCTGAGTACTCAAGGTAGGTCTTCCAGTAGTGATATGAGGAATTCTATCACAATGAACAGGACAAGTTTGGGGACTCAGTATGGCCATACCCCTTGTCATTAGGCCTTAGGTAGGACACCCAATGACACTGAGCCTTTGAGTTCTCAGATATGATGCAGGGATCACATGTGACCCAGGCCTGGTATCTTATCAAGTGCATTAGGCACAACAGTCAATTTCCACCCTACCCTAGGTGATTCCCCAAATTTGTCCCCTTCACTGTGATAGAATTCCTCATAGTTCATCTGAGTGAATAGCTCTCCTTCATGTTGGATTGAACATATATATTAATACTAGTGGGTTTTTATCATTACTGCTACATGGAGGTGCTAATATATGGAGTTAGCCCCATTTCTGTGCTGTCTGTTGGTTGCCCAGCAACTCTGCCTCTTTTCCTCATCTGCAACATGAAGAATTAATGACACTAAATTTATGGGGATTTTTCTTGGGAGTAAGTGTATTGCATGTAATGCATGGTGCTCACTAACATCCTTCAGTAGATCTTGGAGACTGATGATTTCAATGTGGTGTCTCCATCAAAGCTCACTTTTGAGGCTTAATTCCACATAGAAAGGACAAAAGGAGAAAGCCACCATAGTGTCAGTGTCTCTTTCTCTGTTACCTCGCCTGTTGTGTTGTGAACCGCTCTGCTCTGCTCTGGCAAGTGCTGCCCATCATGAAGACTGAACACTTCGAAGACATGACAAGGAAGTCTTCTCCCTTGTTTAGGTGGAGTATTTTGTCATAGCAGCAAGGAAAGTAAGTAACACACTTGGAGTTAATTAATTCTCTGGAGTGAATTATTGCAAAAAAATTCTAGCCTTGGTCTTCCTTAGTCTATTTCTCATCGCTATCATCTGTCTATGTTCTCTCTCTCTCCCTCCCTCTCTCTCTCTCTCTCTCTCTTTCCCTCTCCCCTTTCTCCTTCCCTCCCACCCTTCCTTTGTCTCTTGCCATCCAATTCGACCTGCCATGGCATACAACTAGGGCCCTTCATCAAATGGGGCTCCATATCATTTGGAGTTTCTAGTCATCAGAATCCTGGGTCAAATAAACCTCTTTTTCTCAGAAATTACCCAGCATCAAATATGGTACTAGAGCAATGACAAATAAACTGCCAGAACCATTATTGTTTGTGATCATTTTGCCACAAATAGGTCCTGAGTTTTGGGAGTCTGTAAGTTCTCTTGCTGGGGAATAAGAGACTCAGAGCAATAGCTCAGTAAGTCATCTGATAATATCCAAGGAATGAATTCCTGAGCCTTCTACAGGTGGGAAGATTACCTTGTCCCAATCCCCACCCTGTTTATTTGATAGATCCTTTGAAAGGCTAAGCTGGGTTGCCTACAAGCTGAATTTTGAACTGCACCTATGTGATAGTTAAGGTGTTGTCAACTTGATCTGTTTAGTAATCCACAGAAACTCCTTTCATGTGGGTCTCGGAGGTTGATTCCAGGAAGGATCAACTAAAGGAGGAAGTCCTTCCCCCAGAGTGAGCCCTTCCCCCAGAGCAGGCACCCCCCTCAGAGGGGGACTTTATATAAGGAAGCTCTAGGTGAAAAGAGCCCTTCCTTCCACTTGGCTGCCAGAGTTTCTTGCTGCCTTCCAGCACGGACTGAAGACCAGAGTCAACTGAAGACCCATGTGGATCGAAACCCAGCGGCTCCTCAGGAAGCCTCCAGATGCTGCGGCATCTGGCCATGTGGACTGAGCAGCTACCAGGTTTCTTGATTCTCTGGCCTGCAACTGCTATTGGACTACCATAAACTAATCCAATAAATTCCCTTTTTAAAATAATTCATTCTGGCAGTTCTGTTCCTCTAGAGAACCCTGACTAATAAAGCCTCCAATCCTCTTCTTACCTGAGAAGCACTATCCCCCCGCCCCATCCTTTGGGCTGACATACAATCCTTGAGACCTTCTGCCCTGGGGGCATCCATAAAGCTCAGCACAGTTGTGTGAACTCAGTGGTGGCTGTGTTTTAGAGAAGGAAAGATAACACAGTGCTGTGTGACTAGGAGCATCTCTGTTGATAGCCATCTGTGAAAGGGGTAAATTTCCCTCATAGTCACAAGTTTACAGGAAGAGTTTAAAAATACTTGAAACATCAACTATTTATATAACCTTTGGCCCTTTCCCAACACTACAATGTACACGTTTCCACCTCAACAGGAGAGCAGAGGAGTCCATGTTTCTTTCAGTTTCGGCTCCACCCAGGCGCCCCTCTCCATAAGCCCACACTCTCCTCATGCCTGCCTTGCTGTTGGACATTTGGCCTGTTTCCAATTTTGGCTACTATGAATAGCATTACAATAAACACCCTTGGGCAAGCTGCTTTTTTTTTCCTTTAAAAAACATATCTCCCTAGAACACTGCTATTTTTCTTTCCTTCTTTCAGAAGACTTGATACGGAAAGAAAGCTTCAAGTTACCCTAGACATAACGGGCTTGTTGATGGAGAATCTACTGTCATGTAAGGCTGAGCTTGCTGTTTTTGTTGGGCCACATGCCCGTAGTGATTCCTTGCTTATTCCTACCCCTCCTCCTTCTGGTCGGTCCTGTCTACATGTGTGGGATGCCCTTCATAGTTGGCTTTCCCCAGGACATCGTGGCTCCTTCCACACTGCCCAGCCAATTTCCCCACAGTTTCAATTTCCATTTCTAGCAGGCTCCATGTTTAGATGCCAGAGTTCAGATTCCCAAAACAGGCTATCTCCTGAGCCCAACCCAGCTTTCATAAGGGCAGAGTGGTGTGTAGTGCCTCTGTTAAAGTAGCCAGGCTATATCCCGAAGGGAACTGAATTTAGTTTAATAATTAGTTTGAACCTCTCCCAAGACTTAGTGACTATTGTTGTCTGAATCTGAAATGTACCCCAGGTTCATGTTGTGAGTACTTGCCCCCACATTGTGGTCCTATTTTGAAGGAAGATGTGGAAGCTTTTAGGTGTTGGGGACTGGCTGGCAGAAGTAGATCACTTGAGGCAGGCCTTGTAAGGTTTTCCCATCCCTGGTTCCCTTTCTTCTGATTCCCTGTCCACCGTGATGTGAGGCCATGCCACCATGCACTGTCTTGCAACATGAACTCTTTCCCCCACCTTCCCTACCATGAGGGACTCACACCTTCTGATTCAACAAACCAAAACACACCCTTTCCCCTTAAGTTGTTTCTGTGAAGTATTATGGTCACAGCAACAACAACAACAACAACAAAAATGAATACAGTCATTTTAAACCAACTACCCCCTTGTTTACTCACGATTTAAATTGGGTCTAGTGGGAAAGTAATTCTTTCAACCTCACTTATGTCCCTCATGTACTGCAGACAGAAAGGAAGATGGACTGGGGGCTACTGGGGACTATAGAGTTCAGGCTCCTAAGCTAGTATAGTCTTCAGTACTTGTCCCCAGTGGCTCAGAACGTCCCTCAGGGTACGTTCCAGTGGGCAAAGTCTTCTCACTTTCCTGTGTCACATTTGCTAAGGCCATGTTGGTCACAATGAAATAAGAAACCAGACTAATACACAGGGGGCATCACGTGACTCAGTGACATTCGAGGTTATTGCTGAAACACCACCCAACAGGCTTGAAAGGCTCTATTCTACTCAAAAAAAGAAAAAAAAAAAACGTTGAAAAATCCAAAATAAGATGCTTTTTCTACTTGTGATGGTTAAGTTCTATTTTCAGTTTAATCAGATTAGGAATTAGTCCTCTTGGACAGATCTGTGAGGGTGTTTCCAAGAAGGAGTGATGGAGAAAGTCCTTCCCCCAAAGTGGGCAGTCCTTCCAGTGTGTGGCCACTGCAGGTGAGGGGGGGGGTCTATATATAAAGAGCTTGAAACTCAGAGAAGTTGGCTGCCCTTGCTACTTGCTGGTGGATAGCTAATCTTGTTGCCAGCGTGTTTTATGGACATTTGAACAGAGCTTCGTCAGCTTTCCAATGTCGGCTGAAGACCAATAGCTCTCCAGGAAGCCTCCAGATCTTCAGTGCCACACTGACACTGCTGAAGCATCCAGCTTCATGGACTTGAGTAGCTACTGGTTTCTCAAGATTCTCCAGCTTGCCTATAGCTATTGTTGGGTTGCCCAGTCTATATCTTGTAAGCTAATCTAATACAACCCCTTTAAATACATGTTCATCCTATCAGTCCCGTTCCTCCAGAGAATCTTGACTCATGTACCACTACTTGAGACATATTTCATCCTGGGTTTGGTCACTGTGAGTGCATATTGTTGTTGTTATCTTATTTTAAAATTTTTATTTATTTATTTATTTGACAGAGAAAGAGGGAGAGAGGGAAAGGAAGAGAGAGAGAGAGAGAGAGAGAGAGAGAGAGAGAATGGGCGCACCAGGGCCTCCAGCCACTGCAAACAAACTCCAGACGCTTGCACCCCCTGATGCATGTGGCTAATGTGGGTCCTTTGGAATCAAACCTGGGTCTTTTGGTTTTACAGGCAGACGCCTTAACTGCTAAGCCATCCCTCCAGCCCTTATTATCTTATTTTTAAATGTTGTAGTTGTCTAATGGCTAGTATAATAATATTATATTTTGTGTGAGTTTTGCTTAGGGATTTTGTGTATTCAACATAAACTCTGACACTTTGTTACAAATTTTGTAATCCCACTTTAGCTTTTCATTTATTTTATATGCTGGGTGTTATATAGATAGATAGAAGTAGCATAGGCTTTGCCTGTCTCCCTCAACTCTCAAGTCACAGATCTGACAACAGGGTCAGCTTGTAAGTGGCCTGTTCTGGGGGATGGAAGTTAATTAATGTCAAGAGCATCATTATCTCTGTCCTGTTCTTGGGATACCTATAAAAGGAAAGGAAGGAGGCAGAATTGGGTGGGAGAGAAATTGAAGGACAAAGATATAGAAGGTCTCTGCTGATCCTTTTTGGAACTCTGATGCACAATCTGGGCTATTAATATGACTCTCTTATATTGACCAGTTATTGGGTGCAGCTGCCCCAAGCAAGGGGACTTGATGCTGCTGGAGGACCAGTGTTGAAGAGCACTCAAGGGCTTTCGGATGCTGCCTCACATGGGCAGCTGGGAGAATGATCTCACCAATCAAGGAAAGGGGAGTGGACCAGGTGGCCTGGCATCTGCATTACATCCTGTATTGGTGTGGATTTTTCTGTTACTATAACAACATATTTGAAGCTGGGTAATTTATAAAGAAAAGAGCTGACCTCACAGCTTTAGAAGCTGAAAATCCAGGCTCAGGCAGGATTTAGTCTCTGGTAAGAAGAGCCTCCTTGCCTGTGTCATGTGATGGCAGATGGCATCTTGGCAGGAGAAAGTGAGAGTGAGATCACATGGTGAGTTGGGGAAACCAGAGAGCAGGAAGAGCAATACTGTCTCATGAGAACTAATTCACTCCTTGAGGGGAGCTTTCATCCTTCCCATAAGGAAAGTTCCCAGTAACCTCTTTACATCACACTGGACCCTGTCTCTTAAAGGGCCCACTCCCTACTAATATTTCCATACCTGGAACTAACCTACAATAACACTTTGTGGCACATGCTAAAGCTACATTCAAACCGGGCACATCTCAATCAAATCAGTGTGGGCTCAGCCTGCCATGTGGAATGGACTTGAAAGAGCCCACACAAGCATAGGGTACCCAAGAAATGTGACTCTGGCAGGAATGCTGAGGTGAGAATTAGCCCAGAGATGTCTTAGGGCTCTCTGTAGTAAGCATTAGTCTGTGAGCCTCAAGGCTGTTCCCTCTTTCGATGCAGTATTTTCAATAGACAGCTTCACAGGCTCAGAGAAGGATGACCACTTTCACAGCTCATAAACTCCCTCTTCCTGATCTAGATCTTCATGCCATGGGCCTTTTTTATTGTAATATCATGGGTCTTTCATGTCTGTGACAAAAAGCCTTGAGGATCACTCTTGAATGGTGATCCACATTCAGGTATGCGCTTCAAGGACGCCATGCAGGATTCTTTCCACTGACCTTGCTGTTTATCTGTCCCCATGTTATCTTATGCTTAGTAAGCTCAGACAACCTAATAAAATCCACAGACTGGTTGGCTGATACAGAGAGCACTTCTTTCCTCACAGTTCCAGAGCATGAAATGTGCAGATAGAGTTGTTTTTTCCTCACGTCTTCCTCCTTGGCTTGGTGATAGCTGTCTCCTTTCAGTGTCCCTACACGTTCTTCACTATATATAATCAAGGTCCTAATTGCTTCTTATAATGACACAAATGTTATTGGATGAGGCCCAACCGATAAGCTCATTTACCTTAATAACTCCTTAGAGGCCCTATTTCCAAATATTGTCACATTGAAAATTTAGGGCTTCAATACATGGACTGAGGGAAGAGGGCTACCATCTAGTCAAAACAGCCCAACCAGTGGCCATAGCTCACCCTTTTATTGCCTTAACTACTTTTCTGAATTCCAAGGCACGAATACTATACTAGTCATAATTCTCTAGAAGCATGGAACAAATAGGATACACACACACGCGCACACACACACACATATATATATGTGTGTGTGTATATATTACAACATACATACACACACACACACACACACACACACACACAGATGTATGTATGTATGTTGTAAAGGGGATGTAGAGGATTTATTGGACTTGTTTACACGATGGCTTGGAGACTGGCTAGTCCAACAGTGGCCACCCATAGTCTGGAGAGCCAGAGAATCTGATAGCTTCTAAGTCCAAGAGGCTGAAAGGCTTGTGAAATGGGATCGGTGAATGCCAAAGCTCTCTGAAGAGTTGCCGACATGTCTTACGGAAAGGCTGAAGAAACGAGAGTCTGATATCCATGGACAATGGAAGCAGAAATAGGCACATTCTATGAGGAAGAGTGGAACTCACACACACTAGCTGCCTTCTTCCAATTTTATTCAGTCCCAACCTCCAGTCTATTGTGTGGAACCATCCACACTCAGACATCCCACATGTCTAGCATCTCTGAAATGCCTTCACAGCCACACCCAGAAGTGTGCTTTGATGATTCCTTAGGCAATTCTCAGTCTAGCCAAGTTGAAGTCATAACATTTAAAAATAATACTTTCCCCTCCACCAAAACAAGTATCTGTGGAACAGTGGTATGGTGACTATCAGACAGTTATCTTGATGAAAAGATCATTGAAATCCTTGGGAACAATTTTAGATGGATGTCTTCAGCCACACAAGGCACAGCCCCACTTCTTTTCAGGGCAGGACTCTCATTTTGCTTTTGCATACATTCTTTCTCCTTTCTTCTGACTTCTTGCTTGTCTAGGTTCCAGAACTGCCCTTCCCCTACTTCTGCCCCAGCCTAAAATTTTCCCTGGCCAGGAACCAAAGCTGAGGACTCCTATAGAGTATTCCAGGGCTGGTTGGATATCAACAGGGCATTGAGGAGGGATGCCTGTATGTCAGGCTATGCCATGCCATGGGAAAGGGAAGATTGTAAAATCTTCCAGAATGAAGGTTCTTGACAAGTCCATGAAATCCACATGATGTGCGTGCTCAGGAAATCACATACATGCAACTTCCTGAAGACACATTTTAACATGCGTCTGTGAGAGAAAGAGAGCAGGAAGGTAAGGAGGCAAGGTCGTTGTGGTCCTCTTTACATAGCCCATAATTCCTTTGGAGGCAACTGACTTCCCTTTCCCGCTGACTGCAGTTAACATAGTCCCTGAGGTCCAGACTTGTGTTCCTGCACTGTTTTGAATGTAGAATGACCCCCATAGACTTATGTGTTTGAGTTCTTCATATCTAGTTGTTGGCTCTGTTTGGGACATGAGGGCTTGCTGGAGGAGGTGTGTCACAGGGTGGGCAGGTCTTGGGATGTTAGCATCCAGGCCCACTGGGCACTTTGGCGTGTTCTTACTCCTTGCCGATGTGAAGATGTGACGCTGGTCCTGTGCTCCTGCCACACTTTTCAAGCCATGATGGACACTTCCTTTGGAAACGGTAAACCAAAACAAACTCTCCTATAAGCTTTCCTTCTATAAGGTCACCTATATTTAAATGGAAAAGTAAGAAATGAGAAAATAACTCCTATAGTGCTCAGCTGTTTGCCAGACATTCCCACTCGTCTCTGATGAACACGTTTCAAATTCATCATCATGAATTGGAGACCCCAAGCAGCTTCTTCCAAGATTAAACATAGAACATGCCGTTCCAGGGCGCTTAGTATAGCCATGTTTCCCAGTGTGTGCTTGTCAGACAGGTGACATCCGTATCTCCTGCAAGCTTGTTACAAATGCCTCCGGCCCCACCCAAGCTCACAGAACTAGTCACTCTGGGGCTCAGCTGTGATCTGTTGGCTCCATTCCTGTTATGTTGGCCTTTGAGAAACACTGGATGAGAAACAGAAAGAGCCAGGACTCAACCCAGACACAGCTGGACCTGCTAGTCACACAGAGTTTGCACTGCTAGCTGAAAATTTTGTTCCTGTTTGAGGTCTGGGGACCTTGGTTCAATTCAGTTTACTTTTCACACTGACACTTTTCCCTGTGTTGGGCATTGGGTTTGGGGCTCATATTCTTTTGAACTCTTATCATAGAATTGGTTCAAATGAATATCTTAGTGCTAGAGATGTCCCCATCTATGTGACACATGAAGCCATTGCCTCAGCCTTAACTTGGGAGGGCTCCCCAGCTGCTTTGGAGGGAGAGGGATAGCAGTCTACGCCTACAGACCACCTGTCTCCAGGAGAGCAGCTCCATGCACATTTCTACATTCTGAATATTTCAAGCACGTTCCTTGTACACATTCTCTTGATTGTCTCATAGAAAAATATGAGGTGTCCTGTGTGATGTTTCATGTCCTTGTTGTGTGGCAGAAACCGTGTACTATTGGGATGACATAGGTTCCTCACTCTTAGAACCTTTCACCAGGCTTCCCTCAGGAGAATACCATGAATCAGGTTGCCCTCCACCCCAAAAACTTTTAACCCTTTTTAACCACCAGTGTTCTGCCCTCTACTGTCATGTGTGTGCCGTCTCCTCTCCTTAAGCCCTCCTTCCTCCCTGCCGATGCTCATGGTCTCTTCCTAACTTTCTGACCCCCACTTCCTTGACTGACTCTCACTTTAAATTACATATATATGAATGAAAAAAATTGAAGCTAGGATCCACACATGAGACAGAACATCCAATGTGTTTGTTTCTGAACCACGGTTGCCTCACCTTGTAAAATACTTTTCAGTTCCATCTATTTTCCTGTGAATTTCATAATTTCAATTGTCTTTACAGTTGACTAAAACCCCATTGTGTATATGTGCCACACATCTTCATTATCTATCCATAAGCTGATAGACATCTAGACTGAGTCATTTCCTAACTATTGTGAACAAGACATTAATAAACATGGGTGAACAAGTATCTTTTTAGTAGAACATAGAGCCCTTACAATATATGCCCTGTAGTGGTATAGCTAGGTCACATGGTAGTTCTACTTTTAGGTTTCTGAGAAGCTGCCACACTAATTTCCACAGTGGCTAAATCAATTTTCACGTCCCAGTAACTAAGAGTTCCTTTCTCCACACTCTTGCCACCATTAGTTGTCATTTTACTTTCTTTCTTTCTTTTCTTTTCTTTCTTTCTTTTTTTTTTTTTTTGATTTTGGTTTTTCGAGGTAGGGTCTCACTATAGCCCAGGCTGACCTGGAATTCACTATGTAGTCTCAGGGTGGCCTCAAACTCATGATGATCCTCCTACCTCTGCCTCCTAAATGCTGGGATTAAAGGTGTGCATCACCACATCTGGCTAACTTTATTTCATTTTTAAAAATTATTTATTTACCAAGAGAGAGAGCCAGAGAAAGAGTCAAAGGGAGGAAAGGAGAGAGACAGAGACAGAGAGAGAAAAAGAGGGAAACAGAAAGAAATGATAGGAAGAGAATGAGAATGCCAGGACCTCTTGCTGCTGCAAATAAACTCCAGATACATTTATAATATTGTCCATCTGGCTTTACATAGTTACCAGGGAATTGAATGCCAGGCAAGCAGGCTTTGCAAGCAAGTACCTTTAACAACTGAGAAATCTCTCAGGCCCATCTTATTGCCTTGGTGTTAGTCGTCCTGACAAGAGTGAGATGGAATCTCAAAGTAGTTTTTTCTTTTTTTTGTTGTTTTATTTTTCGTTTTTCATTTTTCTTTCTTTCTTTCTTTTTTTTTTTTTTTGTTTTTTTCGAGGTAGGGTCTCACTCTAGCCCAGGCTGACCTGGAATTCACTATGGAGTCTCAGGGTGGCCTCGAACTCACGGCGATCCTCCTACCTCTGCCTCCCGAGTGCTGGGATTAAAGGCGTGCGCCACCACGCCTGGCTTGTTTTTCATTTTTCAAGGTAGAATTTCACTCTAGTCTAGGCTGACCTGGAACTCTGTAGTTCTAGGCTGGCCTCAAACTCAGAGTGATCCTCCTACCTCTGCATCCTGAGAGCTGGGATTAAAGGCATGTACCACTATGCCTGACCTCAAAGTAATTTTAATTTGCATTTCCCCAATATCTAAGAATGTTGCACACTTGAAAAAATATGTATTGACCATTTACATTTTTTTGAGAATTCTCTATTCACTTTCATAGACTACGTTTTTTATTATTATGGACATAGTATGGGCACATGTGTTGGCACCATCCTTTCCCTAGTCCCTGCCCCCATTCCTCAGGGGACCTTCCTCAGTGAAGGTGCTGGTATTCCCCATAGGATTGTGGGTTATGCATTGTGAGAGCAGTAGTCAGTTATTGGGGGAGGCAATGCTTCTAGGCATGATATCCTAGCCAGTGGCTCTTACAATCTTTCTGCCCCCTCTTCCCCAAACCACAGAATTCCCTGAGCCATGGTGGGTGAGTTTTAAGTCTACCTCAGTGATGAGGTCTTAAGAGCCTCTGGATTTAAGTGTCGAGTAACCTCAGCACCTGTCTCCTTTACCTGGTGTAGTAGTTTGAATAGAATAGATGGCCCCAATATATCCAGTTGTTCGTTTGTTTGTAGTTTGCATCTTTAGCCACCTGGCTGGAGGCAATGTCACTGGGTGGATCTTAAGGTGTGGTGGTGGGTTTCAGATTTCAATCTAAAGATATGCAAAGTGTGCCTAGCTGGAGTTCCTGAAGTGTGCTGTGCTGTGTGGCTTTTAGGCTTGTGCTTCTCTTTCTCTCTCTCTGCTTGGTCCTGTGAAGGCAGGCCAGCTTCTTCTGCTATTATGGAACTTCCCCTGGATCTGTAGGCTTCAATTAATATCCTTTCCTCCATAACTGTGCCTGGTCTGGAAGTTCATCTCAGCAAACCTGAAGCTGTCTGCTACAGAATTTGGTACCAGAAGTGGGGTGAGATGAACCTGACCATGTGGATGTTGATCTTTTGGAACCTTTGTTTGAAGGAATAGGCATGGACTTGGTGCTTGCAACTGAAGATGTCTTCTGGAGTGGTAATCCAAGTTTTATGGACTATTCTGATGAGAGTCTGAGAATGCTAAATGCAGATAGCATTGAACTTCGAGGCTTGGCTTACGAGCTTTCTAAGGGGAAGGAAAGACTGCAGGAGGACTTTTTTTGAACTGGGCTACTGGCATAAGGTCTGGCTGCATCCTGCTGCCCAGGCCCAGAGTTTGATCAAGGTTAAATTTGTAATGCACTGATGTGCTTGGCTGAAGATATTGGACTGAGAGATTTAAGATTTTAAGCTGGAAAACTTTAAGCAAGTTAAATTTTCTGGCACAGAGACTGGTTTTAGGTTACTGAACCTTCTATTGTCAAACACATTAGCAATCTTAAGGAAGATGGTCCAATTGCTTTACATTAAAACAATGGAAAGGAGGCCTGAGGAAGGACTATCATAGAAATGCAAACTCTTTTGGAAAGAGTTGACTGGAGAAGGAACCTGCTTTTCAAGGTTATGATTTATTTCATCTGTGAATTAAGAATATGGCCGTGTCCTGCACACCTGGCATTGGTTTCAGAAGCATGAAAAATGTGAGGAATGGTCGTGAATTGCACATGCTTCCAGGAGCTGCCGCTGAGATGTGGCATGAGGCAGGGCATGATGCGCTGATAGGCTAAAAGAGCCTTTGGAAGATGGACTGTGGTTTGCATGAAGACCAGAAGATTTTTTCTATATACCAGGACTGTGCAAGGGCTACCATAGAGCACATTGTTGGCCTGGATGGAAATGTTTCCTGGCTACTCTGCCCAGCTGGAGAGGCAGAATTGGAAAATCTGGAGACTGTCAGTCTCTGGTTATGTTGAACTTGAACTGCAGAAGTTTTATGTTTGTTTGATGGTGGTTGAGTTTGCATTGCTTTATTCTCTCCTTGATATACCTTATACCAGTTGAAAATGTTTATTCTGTGCTTCTATATGTTTGAAATGTTTAACTTGTTTGATTTTACAGGTCTTAATATCTTAAATTGGTCAAGACTGTGGGGACCTTTGAAATTGAACTGAGTACAATTTACAATGTGTGATGGTTATAAATCTATTGCGGGCCCGGGGCAGAATGTAGTGGTTTGAATAGAATAGATGGCCCCCAATATATTCAGTTGTTTGTTTGTAGTTTGCATCTTTAGCCACCTGGCTGGAGGCAATGTCACTGGGTGGATCTTAAGGTGTGGTGGTGGGTTTCAGATTTCAATCTAAATATATGCAAAGTGTGCCTAGCTGGAGTTCCTGAAGTGTGGTGTGCTGTGTGGCTTTTAGGCTTGTGCTTCTCTCTCTCTCTCTCTCTCTCTCTCTCTCTCTCTCTCTTCTTGGTCCTGTGAAGGCAGGCCAGCTTCTTCTGCTATTATGGAACTTCCCCTGGATCTGTAGGCTTCAATTAATATCCTTTCCTCCATAACTGTGCCTGGTCTGGAAGTTCATCTCAGCGAACCTGAAGCTGTCTGCTACACCTGGGTTATTAATTTAGGGATAATTTCATTAATGTAGCCCCTCTTTTAGCCACACTTTGTAAATGCAAACTCATGCATTGAATCATATCATCTACAGATAAGGATATTTTCACTTTCCATTCATCCTAATTTATATTCCTTTTGTTTCCTTCTTTTGTGTTATTTCTCTAGTTAAGAATTCCAGTAGTATACTGAATAAGAGGGGAGTATATTATTGTCTTTCTCCTGATTTTAGTAGAATGTTTTAAAAATTTCCCCATTTTGTATGATGTTGGTTGTATTTTTGTTGTACATATTCTTCATTATGTTGAGGTACATTCCTTCTGCTTCCCAGGTTCTTCAGTACTTTTGTCATGGATGGATGCTGATTTTTGTCAAATACATTTTCTGTGTCTATTGAGATGATCATATAAGTTTTGTCCTTGGGTTCGTTTACATGGTTGTTATACTTGTTGGCTTGTATGTGTTGACCCATCCTTACATCACTAGAATAAGACCAAAATGATCATGGCAAGTCATCTTTCTGATATGTTCCTCTATGTGTTTTGCATCTATGCTCATTATATAGATTGGTCTATAATTTTAATTTATTTTTGTTGTATCATATTATCTGGTTTTTGTATCAAGGTAATACAGGCTTTGTAATAGAAGCTTGGTAATCTTCCTTCCTTTCCTCTTTCATGGAACAGTTTGAGAAGCATTGGTGTTAGTTTTTTTATGAAGGTATGGTAAATAACCAGTGAATACATGTGGGCCTAGAGACTTTATTTATTTATTTATTTAATTGGGTGATATCTTTATAATTACTTTGATCCCATTACTGATTATAGGTCTGTTTTAATGAGTTAACTAATCTTGCTTTAATTTTTGTATATCATGCATATCTAGAAATTCATCCATTTCTTTCCAATTTTTCTAATTTAATGTGTTTAAGATATGTCCTTCTGAGTTTCTGAATTGTATTGGTATCTGTTGTAATAGTTCCCTTTTGATTTCTAATTGCATTAATTGTATCTCCTCTCTCTTTCTTTTGACTAGTTACACTAAGGTTTTTTTTTCTTGTTTTTCTTTCAAAAGATCCAGCCCTTTGTTTCCTTGATTCTTTGTATTGTCTTTTTTTTCTTTGTATTTCACTTTTTATTTCTGGGCCTGGACAGCAGAACACAGCCACCCTTATGCCAGTAGCCCAACTCGAACAAAGTCCTCTGCAGTCTTTCCTTCCCCTTGAAAATTTCATCAGCCAAGCCTCCAAGCCCATAATCCAAGCCTCCAAATTCCGTTCTCTCTGCAGTTAGTATCTTCAAACTCTCATCAGAATAGTCCATAATACTTGGCTTACCACCCCAGAAGGCATCTTCAGTCACAAGCACCAAGTTTCCCATTCCTCCAGCACGCAAGTTCCAAAAGACCAAAATCCACATGATCAGACTTACCTCAGCAAGTTCCTCTTCTGGTACCAGTTCCAACAGTCAGCCTCCGTTGCTGGGATGAACTTCCAAAGTAGGCACAGTTATGGAGGAGGCATTTATTGAAGCTTATGGATAGGGGGAAAGTTCCATAATAGCAGAAGAAGCTGGCTGACTTTCACAGGCCTGAGCAGAGAGAAAAATAAACCACCACCAGCACACACCAGCACACGCCAGGAACCCATCACAGCAGAACTTCAGCATGGTGCATGTATTTTGTCTGGAGACAGAACCACTTCCAAACACACTTGACGCAGATCCCTATGATCTGTCCATATTCACAACTCCTCCAGCCAGGTGTCTTGAGATCAAAAGCTTTACTAAAACAATCTATTGGGGAGCATCCATTTGAACCACCACACCAGTCCACTCTTACATTCTTACAGACACCTCTTCTGAAACATTTCCTGAGTCTTTGAGGGTGTGATATTGATGTCTTATTTAGTGTTGAAATCTCAACAACCTCTTACTTTTGGCTTTGGTGAGTCTTGAGTCTCCTCAATGTCTAGTGCCATTTCCATAGAGAAGTTTCTCTATCTAGCTGAGGGATCAGTGCTGACGTTCTCTCTGTTCCTTCATGTGCAGTATTTCCTGAATCTCAATGTGTGTCATAGAGATGGCTTGCCCTTAGCTAAACACTTGGCTTTCTCTTATTCTCATCACCATGATAAGCCTTTGATCTCCATAGTATTGACTGCTGTCTGTAAAATGGAGAGTCACTAGTCAAAAGTGAGAAATGCATTAATCAATGGGTATGTGTGTGTACTTCAGAAATCAGCTTGATGAACTTACTGTATCCATTTAACCAAAGAACAGTGGTGGCTTCCCTCTAGTGCCTATGTCCTTCTAAGCCATAGGCTTTTGACTTGGTTCTTAGTACCAGGCATGAATTCCTTCACACAGAATGGGCCTCAGATCAGAGAGTAGTTGATTTCCCTCATAGGTTACGTTTTGGTTTTTCCAGATTCACCCAATTTCCTGTGAATTTCATAATTTCATTTTTTGTTATAGATGAAAAAAATTCCATTGTGTATGTTACCACAGCTTCATAATACATTCATCAGGTGTTGGGAATATACACGGATTACATTTCCTTGAGTCCTTAGGGTATATGGGCTGGGATGTTACAGCTGGGTCATATGGGAGATCAATTTTTATGAGTTTGAGAAACTTCCACACAGTTTTCTGTAGTGGCTGCACCAGCTTACAATCCCAACTGTAGAGGACAATTCCTCTTTCTCCACTTCCTCATCAGCAGTGTTGTAATGATTTTATTATTTTTTTGAGGATGACTAGGGTGAGATGAAATATAGAAATTGTTTTGATTTGCATTTTCCTGATGGCTTAAAGATGTTAAACTTTTTTTTTCCTTTGGTTTTTCAAGGTAGGCTCTTGCTCTGGCTCAGACTGACCTGGAATTCACTATGTAGTCTCAGAGTGGCCTCGAACTCATGATGATACTCCTACTTCTGCTTCCCAGGTGCTGGGATTAAAGGCGGGCACCACCACACCTTGTGATGTTAAGCATTTTTAACAAAGATTTTTGGCCCTGTGTATTGCTTCTTTTGAGACTCCTCTCTTCAGTTTCAAGGCTCAGTTTTTTGATTTGAGTTGTTTGAATTTTTAATTTCTTAGTTTTCTGAGTTATTTGTTATTCTATATATTACTCTTCTGTCAGATGTATAGCTGGTAAAGATTTTTCTACCATTCTATTGGTTGCATGTTGAGTTAGTTTGATGAGATTTCATTGGTTGAGTGTTTGTCTTATTCCCTGGGCTACTGGAGTCCTCTTAAGAATGTCATTTCCTAAACTGTGTCTTGAAGTGTTCTCCTTTCTTCTTCCTCTATTCATTTCAGAGTTTCAAATATTACATTGATTTTTTTTATATATTTGGAGTTGATTTAAAAAATATGTTTTAATATTTATTTATTTATTTGAGAAAGAGATAAGGAAGGAGGGAGGGAGGGGGAGAAAGAGAGAGAGGGAGAGAGAGAGCGGGCCCTCAGCCACTGAAAACAAACTGCAGCCACATGCTCCACCATGTGCATCTGGCTTATGTGGGCACAGAGGAATCAAACCTGGGTCCTTAGACTTCACAGGAAAGCACCTTAACCACGAGGTCATCTTTCCAGACTGGAGTTGATTTTTGTGCCTGTGCGGTAAGAGATGAGGGTTTTAGTTCATTATTCTACATGCACACATTGGTTTCCTAGCCCCATTTGAAAATGCTGTCTTTTCTTCGAAGAATGTTTTTAGCTTCTTTGTCAAAAGTTCAGTGTCTATAATTACATGAACTTAAACCTAGATCTTCCTGTTTTAGTCTATTAATCTACCTGTCTCTTGTGCCAGCAAAATATTAATTTTTATTACTAAAGCTGTTGCAGTATAACTTGATATTCAATAGTCCTTTTGCTTTGGCATTTTTTGGCCATTGGAGTCCTTTTGTGTCTCCATATCAATTAATTTTTTTTTCTATTTTTGTGAAGCATGTAGGTGGAATTTTGATAGAATTTTCATTGAATCTATAAATTGCTTTTGGTAGAATGACCATTTTCATAATACTAATTCTCTTCCATGAGCATGGGGAATCTTTCCATTATCTGGTATCTTCCTTGGTTTCTTTCTCCAGTGTATTATAGTTTTCATTGTAGAGGTCTTTCATTTCCTTGGTTGGGTATATTCTGAGGTAAATGACTTCTTTTGACTATTGTGAATGAGATTGTTTCACTGATTTCCTTCTCAGCATGTTTGCCATTGGCATACTTTTTGTGTCTTAATTTTGTATCCTGCCACTTTGCCAAAGTGTTTACCAGCTCTGGGAGTTTTCTGGTGGAGTCTTTAGGTTGTGTTAAATACAGAATCATATCAATTGCAAACTTTCTTCTTTTCATTTTTTCCCTTTTCTTTCTTTCTCTTACCACGTTAGTGAAAACCTCAAGTCCTGTGTTAAATAGCAGTGGGGAGAGTAGACACCCTTGTCTTCTTCCTGATCTTAGCGAAAATGCTTCAAGCGTCCACCCATTTAGTACGATATTGGCTTTAGGTTTGTCATATGTAGCCTTTATTATGATGAGAAATTATCCATCCATCCTTAGTCTCTTCAAAGCTTTTTAAAAATTTTATTTATTTATTTGACAGAGAAAGGGGGTGGAGAGAGAATAGGCATGCTAGGGCCTCTAGCTGCTGCAAATGAACTCCAGATGCATGTACCACCTTGTATATCTGGCTTACATAGGTCCTGGGCAATCAAACCTGGGTATTTGGCTTTGCAGGCAAGTGCCTTAACCACTAAGCAATCTCTCCAATCCTCCAAAGTTTTTATCAAGAAGGAATGTTGCATTTTGTCAAAGGTTTTTATTGCATTTGTTGAGATAATCATGTGATGTCTGTCCTTAAGTCTGCTTACATATTGTAGTATGTTTATTGATTTCCATATATTGAAATATTCCTGTATGCTTGGAGTAAAACCTGCTTGATCTAGATTGATTGTATTTTTAATATGTTTTTGAATTCGATTCACCAGTATCTTATTGAGAATTTTTGCACCTATATTTATCTATAGCTTTTTTCCTTGTTGTGTCTATGTGGTTTTACTATTATTTTAATGTTGGCATTATAGAGGAGTTAGGAAGCTTTCCCTCATTTTTAAATTTTATGAAATAACTTGAGAAGTAGTGGGTTCAGTTCTATAAAATTCTGATAGAATTCTGCAGTAAACCCATCTGGGCTTAGACTTTTTTTTTCATTTGTGAGTTTTTTGATTACTGTTTTAATTTTATTTGCTATAGCTATATTTAACTTTTTACCTCCTCTTGGTTTAACTTTCCAGTTGGTGGAATATAGTTTTCTGAAGTAAGTCCTTATGATTCTTTTTATTTTATTGGTGTCTGTTATAATATTTCTCCCTTTTACTTCTAGTCTTATTAAGGTCTTTTTTCCCTTTTTTCTTGCTAAATTTGGCTGAATGTTTGTCAATATTGTTTGTCTTTTTGAAGAAGTAAGTCATTAAGTCTATTTTGTTGATTCTTTTGTTTTCTTGTTTTTATTGATTTTTCTCCTGATGTTTATTATTTATTTCCACCTGATACATTTGGGTTTATCCTTCTTTTTCTGAAATCTTCAGGTGGATCCTTAACTTATTTATTTTGGATCTAATTTTGTAATGTAGGCATTTAGAGCTATAAACTTTCCTCTTAGGAATGCCTTCAGTATATCACATAAGTTTTTGATACATTGTGTTTTTATTTATATTCAGTTCTAGGAAGTTATTGATTTTATTCTTTATTTTTTCAGTAATCCATTCATTCATTCTTCAAGAGTGTATTGTTCAATCACCAATAGTTGGTGTATTATCTGTCGCTTCCTGTGCTGATTTTTAGCCTAATTGCATCATGATCAGATAAAGTACAAGGAATTATTTCAATTTTCTTATATTTGTTGTGTTTGTGTCCTAGTACATGCTTTATTTTATAGAAAGTACTATAGGCTGCTGTGTAGAATAGGTATTTTATGGTGTTTGAGTGGAATGTTTGGTAAATATGTTGTGTCTATTTACTCTGTGGAGTACATTAACTCCTTTGTTTTTCTGTTTATTTTCTGTCTAGATAACCTGTCTATTGTTGATAGTGGGGTCCTGAAGTAACCCACTATTAGTGTGCTGATATTTATATTAACTTTATATTGAGTAAATTTTGTTTTATAAAATTAGGTGTACCTGTGTTTGGTGTATATATGTTCAGAATTATAATGTCCTCTTGGTGAATTGTTTCTTTGATCAGTATGAAGTGACCTTCTTTATCACATCTTATTAATCATGGTTTGAAGTATATTTTGTTAGATACTGAAATAGCTACATCTACTTACTTTTTAGTTGCTGGAATATTTTTTTTAATCCTTTCACCCTAAGGTAGTGTCTGTCTTTGACTGTGAAGTAAGTTGCTTGAAGGCAGCAAAATGATGATCCTATTTTCTGATCCAGGCTGTTACTATGTCTTTTGGTTGTGGATATGAGACCACTAATGTTCAGAATTATTATTGCAAAATGTGTATTAGTACCTGTTGTAGAGATGATTTTGTGGAGTTTGGTGTTTTCTTGATCTTTATCTGCTTACCAGGTATTCTTGCTTTGGTTACTAGCTTTTCTCCTTCAATATTTATTCTTCTTTTCACTATGTAGTAATTATTCCATTTAGTATCCTCTGTATGGCTGGCTTAGTGCTCATAAATTCTATGTCCTGTTTTGTTTTTTTTTAATCATGAGTTGCTTTTCTTTCTCTTACTATTATATGAGATAATTTTGCTAGGTATTGTAGTTTTGGTTGGCAGTTATGGCTTTTCAATACTTAGAATACATCATTCTACATCTTCCTGGCCTTTAGTGTTTTAACTGAAAAATTGGCCATTATTCTCATGGTCTGCCTTTGTATGTGACAAGATGTTTCTCCCTTGAAGATTTATGTACCCTTTAATTGTTCTGTGTATTTAGTATTCCGACTGTAATACGACATGGAGAGTTTCCTTTCTGGTCCAGTCCATTTGATGTTGTGTATGCGTGTTGTCCCTAAATCAACACTCCTTTCCCTAGATTTGGGAGATTTTCTTATGTAACTTTATTACAATTTTTTGTTTATTAGTTATGTACATACTCAGTGTGTAAACAGCCATGTTGGTACCATCAGCAGCTTTGTCCCTATCTGCCCCCCTCTGGAGGGGCCCTCCTCATTGGGGAATGTGGGTTGTGCTCTGTGGGAGTAGCCATTTATGGGGAAGAGGCAATGTCTCTGTGCACAATGTCCCAACTTGTGGCTCTAACAATCTTTCTGCCCCCTCTTCTGTGAATTTCCCTGAGCCATGTTGGGTTCATTTTAGGTCTACTTCAGTGATGAGGTCTTGGGAGCCTCTGTGTCTCTGGATATCTGGTTTAGTAGGAGTTGAGTGTTCTGTGTGTCTATCTCCATCACCCTTGGGCTGATACCAGGTTCACCAAGAAAGCAGCATTCTTGTTCATTTCCCCAATTCCTTTATGGTTTCAGCTGGGGCCCTTGTGAGGTGTGATGGGCTTATTCTCTCCTCAGGTTCTGCATCCATATGAAAAAGAGAAGCAGATTCGCCTAAGGAGAGTGAAGTCAGCACTGGATAAATGGGATAACCATTGTTATTTTAGAGAGAATTTAATAGGTGTAGTTTCTCTTTTAGCCCAAGATTGGTGGGAGCTTAATATTGGAGGGAGAACTCATTTTTTGGATATGGTTCTGACTTGTTTCCCAGTTCCAGCTATGGGTTCCATTCCACTGAGCTGATCTGTTAGCCAATCCAAGAGCAGTTGGTCACCCACCATGGCTGTGTGCCACTATTGCACTTGTGTGAGCATCATGTCACTTTGTTTGCTTCTGAGTAGCTTAGACCACAAGTTGCTTGGACAGATGTTGCCCATTTTCCCCCAGTCGTTCATGTAGCACCTTCTGGCACTAGACAAGCTAACTGTCTGGGGATGACTCTCTTCCAGGTTCCAGCCAGGTCTCTTCATGTTCTGTACCAACAGCATATGGTGTCTTCAGCAGTAGGGTCTTGCCATTAACCTTTAGTGGGTAATCAAGTGCTCTGACACTTGGGAAAGCTTGTAGGCCTCTCTGATCAACAGCTCATTATGGATATTACCTGCATCCTGGTACTGGGAGTTACAGGCCAGTGCCAAGGGAAAAGAAGGAAGAAAAAGATAGGTAATGCACAAGGGAAAGAGTGAAGAGAGAGAGCAAGAGCGAGAGCCAGAAACAGGAGAAACAGAAGAAGATTAAGGTTAGTCTTCATCGTATCCTCTCCAGGGCCCTTTGATTCAGACGTTCCCTCTTCTAAGGACCTGAAGAGGGTTCAGCCTTTTAGTTTGTCTTTCAGGATATGGGATTTTATGGTACTAGTTCCATTTGGGTCTAGTTCTGTGTCTCCTCCCACTCTTACCCTCTCCTCCCTCACCACCTTCCCTTTTGTACAGTCCTTGAGGTGCCTATTAGGTATATTAGCATCTCAGGAAGATTTAGGTTAGGAGCCACAGATGAGTGAGACCATGCGACAATTGTCTTTCTGTGATTGGGTGAGTTCGCTGAAAATGATCTGTTCCAAGTTCAGCCATTTTTCTTCATATTTCATTGTGTCATTTTTCCTTACTGCTGTGTAGAATTCCATCATGTAGATATACTATATCTTGGTTATCCATTTGTTTAATGATGGACATCTGGGTTGATTCCAGTTTTTAGCTATTATGAATTGAGCAGCTATAAACATGGTTGAATAAATCTCTGTGAACTGAGGCATGGAGCTTTATACGGTAAATGTCCAGTAAGGGAATAACCAGGTTTGTTGGTAACTCTATAGTCAACCTTTTTAGGAGTTTCCATATTGCTTTCCATAGTGATTGTACCATCTTACATTCCCACCAACAGTGGATGAGGGTTCCTATTTTTCTACATCCTCACCAGCATTTGTTTTCATTAGATTTTTTAATGTTTGCTATCCTTACTGGGGTAAGGTGGAATCTCATAGTTTGTTCTAATTTGTATTTCTCTGATGGTTAGGGATATTGAACATTTTCTTAAGTTGTGTTTACCATTTATATTTCTTCCTCTGAGAACTCCCTGTTCAGTTTTCAATCCCATTTTGTGAGTAGGGACTAAGAAATCCAGCCATTTCTATCAAATAGATCTAGCCTTTGTGCCCCTTAACACAAAATTGTATCCTCTTAACTGCTCTCCATTTTATAAAGGGTGGTCATATTTGTTTATACAACCAGATGTAACCTATCTCCTGGAATGTCTGAAATGTTCTAGGGTTAAAACTTTATGTTGTAACTTGTTAACTGTTAACTTGAAAACTTTCCACACACCTTCCCCTCACCCCACTCTAACCCTTTCCTGGGCTGTTTAAATTAACCAATCAGGTATAGATTTTCAGGCTGGACCTCACCTACTGAGGTGATGACCAATAAGCCTTTCAAATTAGGGATAAAATTGCAGGCTGTCTTCCCAACCAGTGTGCTTGTACATGCAACTTCACACCCTTCTGTACAGAAGCGAAGTTTGCCTTGCCAAATCTCCTTCAACTGAGTGGTGGTCTCTTCACTGACAATCCATCATTGTCACAATCAGTGGAGGGCTCATCTGGCAATGTAGATCACCCCAAAGGGTGCCCAGATTCCCTCTCAGTGGAGGATCAACCCAAGGTCTTTTTGTAATGGCCCCTGAGTGCTGGGCCTTCAGGGCTCCCTCGGCTGGGGAAGAAACCCCCAGACTGAAGGATCTTGGGTATTTCAGAGAAGTGTCTAAGCAGGTACCATCACAAGCAAGTCTGTGAACAGACCAAGGAAAGAAATGCCCTGAGGATGGTAACTTCCCTTGGTGGTGGGGTCATTCTAGAGGTTGAATGAGAGCAAACGAGATGTGTGCCAACAGAACAAATGTGGATTCCTGATCCGCAGTTCCACAAATATCCTGGTGACTTCATACAGCTTCCTGGCAGTCCAGTGGACCTAGTCAGGGATTTATCCTGCCCTGCCTATGGCTTAGAAGTACCAAACAAGGGATGCCATTCCGTGAGGGAATAATTTGGAGTTGGACTAACTGTTAGGATCTAGGATGTGAGAAAGCTCCGTAGAACAGAGGGGTGTCAGCCTCTGAAAAGATGTACTCTCGACCTCCAGGATAGGAAATAGTCAAGGTAAATAGACCTCTGAAGAAGTAACTAAAAATTAGACTCCCCAGATAGTCCCCTTGGACTCCTGCTTAGACACTGGGCACACAAGGTCCACACTAAGGACAAGAAAAAGCAGCAAATGATAAAGTATTTCTACTTTGTTTGGACCCCAAGAGCAGATCCTCAAACCCTCAGTGTTTTTGACTCTGGTTTGGCTCAGATGAGGACTGGGTGTGCCTGCCCTTGATCTAGCACGTGAACACAAGTCCTGTTTCCAAGAGGAGATCGACTATGCCCTCTGCTGGAGGGATAGTCCTATAATCTTGCTCCTGTTAAAGAAGAAGAATCTAGAAGATCAAGAGGGATCAGCATAGAAATGGGAACCTCCCCTCTCCTATCTGCCTCCACCATATATTCCAGACCAATCTCCTGACCCTCTAGGTGGACATTATGCAGCTGCATCCCCCCCAATCATCCAGGACTCCTCCAACCTTGGTAGACCATACGCTAGACCTAAAAAATGGTGATTCTCAAATATAATACCCCCCTCCCAATAATTAGGAAGGAAGATAAGCAATACGAAGGGGACATTTACAGCGTTCTATTCCCAGTTCTCAAAGAACTAAGACCCCAACAACCCGACTCTTCCTCCCAACCACTGTACCTATTTAGAGAACTCCCCCTAGGAGGAGGTGAGGTTGAATTTGTGAATTCCCCTCTGACTAGCTCTGAAGTTAGGAACCTTAAAGAGCTCAGTCCCCTCCTAAAGGACTCTGGCAGATAGAAGAACAATATCATCAATTCTTGAGTCCCTGAGCATATCCTTGGGCTCAACTGATGTCCATATTTGGGATTCTTTGTCCAGGGGAAGAGAGGAATGGTCAGGGGGGCTTCAGTGGCAACACTGGAACTGAACAACCACCTGGCCCAAATGTACCTGTAGAAACAAAATTTCCCAGTAGGGACCCTCAACGGAATAATGGCAGTCCATCCAGGACATATAGAAGACCTTAGAATCTGTCCCTTGTTCTCTAAACATAAGCAGGGCCTTCAACATCAGGCAGGGAAAAAAAAATGTGGGACCCTCTGAGTTCCTTAACAATCTAAAGGATCAAATGATGAAATGTTCATCTAAATACAGAAGACCCCTTAGGCCAAGGAATTCTTATACTCCATTTTGTCTCCAATGTGTGCCCTAACATTTCTAAGCAACTCCAAAAGAAATCTAGAGCAATAAGTCAGTGGAGGAATGAGAGAATCAGAGAGGGTATACTTGAGGAGAGAGAAAGAGAAATGAAAGCAGAAGACGACGATTACACCCCAGGGATGAGGTTCCTGGGCCCCAACACTTCTGGCCTTCACCAAACACAGGTGGTTCTCAGTTATCAAGGGAGTACACCTGTACTTGAGGTGTGGTGAGGGAGAGAGGAGAAAGCAAATGCTTTAAACATAGATAGGTGGGACATTTCAAAAGGGAGTGCCAAGAATGGAAAAAGCAGGGGAAGATAATCCCCTCACGAGCTTTGCTGAGAAAAAGTGGGGTTAAGGGTTTTGTTACACCCTGGTGACCCACTGAGCCTTTAGTGAATTTAAGGATCTGTCAAACTGGCCAGGTGTGGTGGTGCATGCCTTTAATTCCAGCACTGGGGAGGCAGAGGTAGGAGGATTGCCATGAGTTCATGGCCATCCTGAGACTACATAGTGAATTCCAGGTCAGCCTGGGCTAGAGTGCGACCCTACCTCGAAAAACAAACAAACAAACAAACAAAAACAAAAAAAAAAAAGAAAAGAAAAAGATCTGTCAAAATGAAAAGAAAACCACACTCCCTGTGGATCCCATGTTCCATGCTGCCCATTCTTCACTTGGTATACAATCCAAGGACTGCATCTCTCCTCAGAACCATTTATAACCTCTGGGGTAAAAGGAAAGGGGTTTTCAGCCCCTTTCTTCATGAAAACCCTAATCAAATTTCAGGATGTGGAGACAATGGAACAATTTATTTATATCCCAGGAGTTGGGACTAACTTATTAGGAATTGATATGATGTCTACATTAAGGATCAGACATACAAAATTCAAAATGAAATAAAAACCTCTCAACATCATGACCCCTGGGCTGAAAGATTAACCCTAATGCCTGGGTTCAAGAAAGAAATCAAGGTGACTTATGGGTAGCCCCTGTAGAATTGCATTAAAGTGCTCTGAAGAAACAGTATCCTGTCCTCCAGAAGGATGTCTCGCCTCAAGCCTGTGATTGAAGGACTTCCAAAAGATGGGCTTCTTGAACCTTGTATGCCCTCTCTTAACACTCTAATCTTGCCAGTAGAATCCAGATGGTTCTCATTGGCTCGTTCAAGACCTGTGAGCAATTAACCAGATGGTTAAGACAGAACACCCAGTGGTCCTTAACCATACACACTTCTTAGTAAAATTCCCGTAGTCATCAATGGTTAGTGTTAGAGAACCCAAGGATACCTTTTGGGCGTTGTCTCTGGCAATAAATAGCAGTAATCTTTTTTGTCTCTAAATGGGAAGACCTCCCCATTCATGAAGAAAGCAACAATATGGTTGGATGTTTTTCCACAGAGCTTTACCTATTCATCTAACCTTTTAGCCAAATTTATTGAACAAAATTTAGAGAAATTAAGCCTCCCTACACATGTGTAGAAGATTTACTTCTATCAGGTGATTATCAAAATGAAGTAACTAACATCAACATTAGCTTTCTCATTTCCCTCAGTAGTCAAGGCTTGAGAATTTTAAAAGGAAATTACAATTTATAGAAAAAGAATTTGGGGAATCTGATTAGTCAAGGCAGAAGGAGATTGGGTCCAGAGAGGATAGAAGGCATTGTTAATTTTTCCAGACCCTGTACCAAAAAAGAATTGGTAAAATTTCTCAATTTAAGATATTGTCGGGCTGGAGAGATGGCTTAGCGGTTAAGTGCTTGCCTGTGAAGCCTAAGGACCTCGGTTCAAGGCTCAGTTCCCCAGAACCCACGTTAGCCAGATGCTCAAGGGGGCCCACGCGTCTGGAGTTCGTTTGCAGTGGCTGGAGGCCCTGGCGCGCCCATTCTCTCTGTGTCTCTCTCTCTGCCTCTTTCTCGCTCTGTCTGTCACTCTCAAATAAATAAATAAAATGAACAACAACAACAAAAAAAGATATTGTCAATTATGGATTGACTCTTAGGAACTAAGAAAAACTAAGACTTGTACCACAGTGTGTCACAAGAGGAACTGGATCCTTTGCCATGGAAACTAGGAGAAATTGAATAGTAGAGGACCTTAAGTAAGCCATAATTACTGCCCCAGTGTTAGCCCTGCCCTCCTTGGAAAGGCCATTTAATTCGTTCATCAATGTCAACAACGGAGGACACCTGGAGTCCTAACCCAAGAACATGTGGGAATCTGGAAGCTGGTGGCATCGTCCAAATTGCTGGACCCAATTACCTAGAACTGGCAGCCTCTGCTCTTTTGAAAGAAGAGAGTAGAAAATTAATGTTTTGGGGAGGGGAATTGATAGCCAGTACCCCATCATATATAGACCATGCTGGAACAAAGAGTAGGGAGATGGCTCCCTGATTCTTAGATCTCAAAACATGAGGTCATCCTGGTAGAGAGGGGCAACTTATCTAACTAGCAACAAGTCCCTGAATCCAGCTGAATTTTTACTTGGAAGTCATGAAACTTTTGAGGGGAACTCAATTGTCTGGACATGATAGAGTATTAAAATAGGGTCTGGCCAAACTGAAGAGCAACTCCCTTTAAATCTGGGATCAGGCTCTTTATAGATATATCCTCTGACTGAAAGCAGCACGCATAATAGGTATGTTATAGTAGATGGGGAATTGGCATTATAGAATCAGGGAGATTGCCAAATAACTGTTTGCTGTGAATTAAGCCTTAAAATATCTTTTTTCTCAATTTTTATTAACATTTTCCATGATTATAAAAAGTATCCCATGGTAATACCCTCCCTCCCCACCAACTTTCCCCTTTGAAATTCCATTCTACATCATATCCCCTCCCCATCTCAATCAGTCTCTGTTTTATTTTGATGTCATGATCTTTTCCTCCTCTTATGATGGTAAGCCTTAAAATATCTTAAGGGTCAAGAAGGAACCATGTATATTGATCACAAATATGCTTTTGGCATCATACACACCTCTAGAAAAATCTGGGCTGGATACGGTCTTAATTTACAGGAAAGGAGAAGACATAGTCTCCAAAGAATTCATTACTAAGATCTTAGATAACTAACCAACAACATATATGGTTACTGAACTGGTGAGTAATCCTTGCAAGATAAGTTAGTTGAGTATAAGAAATTTAAACAATACTACTATGTATATGAATAAAATTCTTACATAATTTTAATATATGTACTATATTTTATCATATAATTATAATATAATTTATTAGGATTACTATAATATAGTATAAATATATTAATATAATTATACTAGTTATATATGAATATATCACTGTATATAGAGAACCTCACATCAAACTATTTTATTTAAAAATATTTTATTTATTTATTTATTTTATTTATTTGAGAGAGAGGCAGGCAGACAGAGAGACAGAATGGTGCACCAGGGTCTCCAGCCACTGAAAATGAACTCCAGACTCATGCCACCTTGTGCATCTGGCTTACGTGGGCCCTGGGGAATCAAACTTGGGTCCTTTGGATTTGCAGGCAAATGCCTTAATTGATAAGCTACCTCTTCAGCCCCAAACTGTTTCTTATTAATTAAAGAAATCGGTTGCTATTTTTAAGATGGCTTCTTCTTTTGAAGTAATACTTTTCATTTGACCATTTTTCTTTTTGTTTCTGACATGGATTTATCTTTTAGACACTGTTCTTTCAAGAAGGTTGGCTGAAGCATTTGTAGAATTTCTTCTTAGTTCAACTGCAGAATCTCAGTTTAGAATTTCTTGTCTACTGGATATGTACAGAAAAGAGTTCTGTATTTAATAGTTTAGATCAGTGCCATCCAATATGGTAGACACTGACCATGGGTGGTGGTTACTTGCATTTTCATTTAAATTATTTTAAATTAAATATCAGACTCTTTATGCTGGTAATCTGAAAAAATATACTTAAATTCAACATTGTTATGATTCAGAGTATGTGGTAACCTTTTATTTTTCTGTTTTTTACCTGTTTGCATTCCAGTAATGCAGCCATCACACCTTGCGAGGCAGGACATCTAGCATGTTTTTTGTACAGAATCAGGTACTTTGAGGAGCAGGACCTGGAGCCTTTCATGAAAGCAGGCCATGTGAGAGGAAGCGAGGTCTGGAATTCCACAGATCAGCTATGTCGTTGAGCAACATTTACTTAACATTCATAAGGGTGGTTTCTACTAAGCTGAGACAGAGAGACACAGAAATGCAAAGACAGAATAACATAGATAAGGAGATATACAAAGACACAGAGATGCAGAGACAGACAGTGCTGCCACTGTGCAGTCTCCTCACAGAGCAGATCGCATGGCACACCACTGGGCTGGGGAAAACTCCCAAGTTCAAAGTGCAAAGCAAACTTTCTACTGAGCATGTTCTGTTGTACATGACATTGTTCTGTTGAAAACACATTACATTGAACCATAAATGAAAGAAAGAAAAAAGAAAAGAAAGAAAGAGAAGAAAGATTAGAGTCCTCATTCTCACTAGTCAAGTGCTCATTGGCCACAGGTGGCTAGTAGTTACCGCATTGGATGGCCCAGATAGTGAACATTTTCATTTCCATAGAAGGTATTAATGCCCAGTACTATTCAAGAGAAGCAAACCAAGAAGATGGCAGACGCAAGGCTGGAATGAAGGCTGGGCCCCAAGTCCCAGTCTCCAGTGTCCAAACTATTCATCTTAGGCAGCACATTTGAGATGTATTTTATCTTTATTTTTCCTCACTAAAATAAAGATAAAAGTAGCTTGTTTATATACTGTATCTTGTTTGAAAATTAAAAGAGAGACATAAAATCAGTTTACTGCAACAAATACTTAAAATTCTATGTGAGCTAGAATTTATGATAAGTCTACGAATCAAGGCCATGGCACATTCTTTGGCCTCCTGAGATTTTCAGAAGAGGAAGGCTAAAACAGAATGGCAAGACAAGCAATAACAAATCCACACCAGATGTCACTAGAATGAAGTGATGACGGATCTGCTGGTGGAAGGACCAATGTGAGTACCGTTCAGTGATCTTCAGAAAGATCCCCCCAGAAGAATTTGTAAAGGAGGAAGTTGTGAGAAGAATTAGTGATATGATGAATTGCACCTCAGCCAGATGCATAGTGGCACATGCATGTATTTCTGGAGTTCTTTTGCAGTGCAGGAGGCTCTGGTGTGCTCATTATATCTATCTATCTGTCTGTCTGTCTATTATCTATGTATCTATTATCTATCTATCATCTATCTCTATCTCCCTCTCAAAATATTTTCACAAATAAAGATGAAGTGCCTTGGTGCATGTATGTAAAACCCATCACTCCGAAGATAGGAGGATCACAAGTTGGAGACCAGCCTGGGTTACATCGTTCACTCATGGTAAGTCTATAAATCAAGGCTATAACACATTCTTAATTTTTTTTGAGGTAGGGTCTCACTCTAGCTCAGGCTGACCTGGAATTTACTATTTAGTCTCAGGCTGGCCTTGAACTCATGGCAATCCTCCTACTTTTGCCTCTCAAGTGGTGGGATTAAAGGCCTGTGCCACTATGCCTGGCTTTTTTTAAACATTTTTTTTTCCATAACACATTCTTATGGCCTCATGGAAGCCTATATCAAAATAACTAAAAAATATTTTTTGAATAAAAAAGCAAAGGTACATCATGGCTTAAGTAGATGGGACAGTAGAGGAATGTCAGGGAAAACTGAATAGGTAAAACAATACAGAACATTCCAGATCTGCTCTGCTTCTCATGGCATTGACCTCTTTAGACATTTAGAAATAGCACAAAAAAGCCTCCCCAGCTTACCAACACAGGGGAAGAGAATACTTTTCCCAGCATCCATATGGCCTCCTTGAGAGACACCTTATGGTCCCATCTGGAGCACAAGCTCTTTGCATCAACCCTTCCAACTCTAGCCTGAAGGCAAATGATGACTGGTTCTCAGAACCTCAGGGGAAGGGGGCATTTGTACAAACCAGACAAGAGAAGTCTCTTATATTGTATATCCTCTTATAATACTATATCGTATTGATAACTAAATTTAAGCCTATCCCAGGTTAGTCTGGAATATCTCATAGCATGAATTTTAAAAAAAAAAAAAAAGGAAAGAAAGAAAAAAGAAACATCTCAAGCAGACATAGATGCCACCCTGAAGAGTACTGAAGGGCCAAAACTGGAATAGTTCAAGAGTTTATCCAAACATAAGCAAATGATTGAACAAATACATTAATCTCAAATAATATAGAGGAATATCCTTGAATCTACTTCCAGGATGTGAGATTAATTCCTCTTCCCTGGAGTGTGGTCTGGTCTAAGGAGTCTTCTAATGAAATAGGAAAATAGTGACTTCTCTGTAGACTGAAGTGACAGCACCATAACTAAAGGTTCAAGGTTCACATGTTCAGTAACAAGTCACACTGAAGTCACATGCTTCTGCCATGACATCATGACAAGCACAGTGGTATTCATCCTCCTGAATATAATTTAGCATAACCATGAAAAACCAACAAGCCAAACTCAAACTGGTGAACAATATAAAGAATATCTGACACTAAACTTCAAAAGGGTGATGATTCTGAAAATCAAAACAGGTTCACAAAGCTCATAAATTGAAGGAAATTAAGGAGACACATAGTCTAAATGTAGTGTATGATACTGGGTGGCATTCTGGAAAATAAAAGGACATGAGCAGAAAAAAAAAGAAAACAACAACCCTGATCTCCAAAGGGAGCCTGGAGTTTTGATGGTGGTATTACCAATGTTAATTTCCTAGTTGTAGCAAACGCACTACGGTTATAGAAGATGTTGACAGTGATGGGAAAGCGGGTGAAGGGCTAGTATGACCTCCCTGCATTGTTTCTACAACTTTTCTTTAAGTCTAAAATCACTCCAAAGTGAAATATTGATTTAAGATCAAGAGATATTGGTATAGTTCAGCCATAGAGTGCTTGCCTCCTATGCATTAGCCCTGGGATTCCAGTGGTAGCACAGAAACAAAGGGAAGGAGTAAGGGAAAGCGAGAGAAGGGGGAGAAGAAGAGAAAGAGGACAGGGAAGAAAGAAAGACAAACCAAGCTTTGTTGAATGTTCCATACTAGATACTTGCCCCTGAGCTGATGGTGCACCCGGTAACTTTAGAAGCCTTCACAGCACTGTGCAGCGCACTCCATCATGACTGCTTTCCTAACTCCGCACAGGAGACTTCCAGGCATGAAAAATGAGGTGACTTCCCAGTCACAACATTATGATAAGAGCAGAAATGAAGCTGCAGTGCCTGAAATCGGTACCTTTAACACAACACGAGAATGAGGTCCTACTGTCTCCATGTAACTTTCCCTCCTGCACATACTTAGGAAGCAGTCTGTTCTTGTCCCCAACCACTGCTTCCTTTCCACACTTTCCCTTGCACGAGCATTCCTTCGAGTGAGGCTTTGCAGCTCCAGATGTCCTGTTCCCTAGTTACTCAGAACCTTGAAATCCTAGTGACCTGTAGAAGAAAAATTCAGGTGTTCAATAAAAGAGGGAACTGAGGAAAGGAGAGGAGAAGGACTTGAAAGAATATTAACTGAGGAAATGGATAAAAAGGACTGTAGATGGAAGTATTCACCAGGATCAATCACTTGGGAGAAAACTGCTCAGAGCTTCAGTAGAGGAGTAGGTTGTTGGAGCAGCATATCTCAAAATGTGTTCCAGAGTGGTCACTGGGGCCTGGTCTCCTGCTTCGTGTCATGAAAAGTGCCCATTTCCCTCTGAGATAGGGCTCCACAAATAACCACTACTCGATAACTATCGTGTGGCACGCCTGCTGCTATCAGCTGATTCTGACATTGACCCTGTGAACTTGTGCCTTTATAGCTCATAGCCAAAAATCTGCCCAACACTTGTTTTCATGTGGTCCATAAACTGATATTACATATTTAAACAGTTAAAAAATCAAATAAAGGTAAGATGTGTGGAAATTATGCCTAATTCAAATTTTGGTGTCCATAAATAAAGGTTTATGAAAAGAAGGCCTTTCCCATTTATTTGTGTATGGTCTATGGCCAATTGATGGTTGGTTGGTGAGTATTACCTAAGCGGATTGCAAAACTGAAAATACCTATTAACCAGTTCTTTACATAAAAGTTGTGCCGACCTCTTGACTTAGTTTGTTTTCATCAAAGCAGTTAGTTTACAAAGGAAACAAAGAAGTTTGTTTGGAATCACAGTTCTAGAGCCTGGGAAGCCCAACATCAGGTGACCATATCTGGTAAATGCTTTGTAGTTTCATGGCCTGGAGGAAGTTGACGCAGGAGATTTGGCGAGTGGATGCTAAGAGTTGTGGTGAAATGAGGGGAAGCGTTGTTTATAACAATCCATTCTCACAGAATAACACACCTGAGAGACAAGCATTAGTGAACAACCTAACCATCTTCTCAAAGAGAGAGCATTCAAATATCAATAGCAGTCTTATAGGAGACCAGCTGTAACACACCATAGTATCTCAAATATACATTTATTGCCCAGAAAGAAAGAAAAACTCATTTATGGAAGGCTTAAAAATAGACTATTGCCTAAGTTGCTTCTAAAGTGTAGGAGCCTCTGCTATTGGGAAGGAGGGGCAGTGAGCTGTGGTTGGTTTTGGCATCAATCCTATCAGTGGGGAGGACAATTCTCTAGTAGCACATACTAGACCAATTCTGATTGTACTTAAAGTGATGGAGCTAGCGAGTAGCAGGTGTATCATTCAAGCCCAGAGCTCTCCTGAGAAAAGCTGGCTAGCTTGACTAGAGAAATTGGCAAGCCCCGAGTTCAAGTAAAAGACCTTGCATCAGTGGAGAATGGTTGAGAAAGACACACACACACACACACACACACAGAGAGAGAGAGAGAGAGAGAGAGAGAGAGAGAGAGATAGAGAGAGAGAGAGAGAGAGAGAGGGAGGGAGAGAGAATTGACTGAAACATCTAGGAGTATAGCTTAGTGATAAACCATTTGCCTTGCATGCACAGGCCCTGATTTTGAAAACTAGCACTGCAATGAACATACAAGTAAATGTGTATGAACTAGAGAACATTCACCATAGAGAGAGTTCTACACTGCTGCAGTAGAAGCTAATGGTGAGCATCACCAGGGGGCTGTGTTCCTATTCAAGACTGAGACTCAGTAGTGGCAGCCAGGAATGATGCAAGGAATAGCCACATAGACGAAGCCACCAATGTTCCTGGAGGACCCAGATGAAGGTAGGTATTGCAGTCGTTGGCCCTGACATAACAGATCATTCATCTAGCCCACTCACATGATTCCTGGGAGATGGCTTTCACAGTTTTTCCATTTTTCTTTCTCCACAACAATTTTCACAGGGGGTAAAGTACATGGGTAATTACTCTGTGACTGATGAATGCTGTGGATGAGTTGGACTGAAAAGATGGACACATCCTAAAAACAAAACCCTGCCCACATCCCAAGATTCTATTTTCTTTTGTTTCCTTCACTTTTTCTAGAATCCATCTATTGCATGTATTAAAAAAAACCTTTATTCTATACTGGAATTTATCAGTTCTAGGAACCCATGGGACCATCCTACCTCCTACTTAGGAAGAAATTGATTCATCTTTGTTGTAATCGGTGACAACAGTGACCAGTTACCAACCAGTGGACTATGTTTCTGGTAAGCCAACAACAGAGTCCTCACAATGGATATAGGGCTGCCTGGCTTGCTGTAGAGCAGTGGACAGTAGATGTTTCTACAAGGCCTAGAGAACATTCTCTCTTTAATAAGTTTTAAAAAGCTTGTGGCTATGATGGAGAGATTTGCAAATTTTTTAATGAAAGTCTTCATTTGGAATTTATGCAACAAAGGACATATTGACTTTGTAGCACTAAAACCACTAAGATTTATTGCTCCTGAAGATAAGTAATAACGTTGACTTTGACTTGGTCGATATTTATCTCACATGTCAATAAATATCGAGCAATGTATTTCAACACAAGCCAAGACTTTCTGATACATGACTGTGTTTTGCAGAGATCCAAAATGTCTCTGTTCTTTCTCATAGACAACCCGTAGTCAAACCTGAGGAAGTTTCCTCAGACATATTTTATTTTGAGTGAGTTCAGTCTCATTATGAGGGCAGTTAGATCCAAATAATTTAAAGTGGGTGGGAAAATTACAGACTCTGAATCTTTTTGTCTCCCATTCAACAGGTGTAGCCAATGAATCTTCTCCCCAGTCCAGGTCTTTGCAAAGTTCATCCCAGTGCTAATCAGACACTGGTCTGAGCAGGCTGAAGGACAAGTCTGCCTGCAAATAAAGGTGATGTGCAACACTGGCCACTTGTGTGCCTGTCAGTAAAGGTATTGGCTTAGCTTCCCTACTATACTTTAACAGTTCATGATCTTATGCTAACTTTCCAGAAGCTCAAAATCCCTTTTTAGTGTTTGTTGGTCAAATAGTCTGTCAGCCTTTAAAATTACAGGGTATGTACCCTGTGAGTAGCCAAAGAGGATCTCTCATCTAGCTGGATGTGACACAGTGGTGGTAACATCAGATGACACTCTCTATATCTTGAAAGGAACGTTTCCTGTGGTGATGGTCCAGGGAATCTCCTTCACTAACAATCATAGGAATCTGTTTTCCATTCCTATTTGGGTGCAGCAACTGACGCTTTTTACTGTATGCCCTCTGTTCCATTCTCCTTTAGGAAATGTGGAATGTACTTGAGCGCACAGGAGCTGGTTCATGGAGAAATTGTTTAGCCTGTCTCCTGCCTGTTGGGTACTCATAGGTTTACAGCTGATTCTGTAAAGACTCTTACCACTTTTAGAAAAACGTGAGGACTTGTGTTTTCTCCCTGCTTAGGTAGAAAACAAATAGATTCCCTTTCCCCTCTGCAAAGCAGTTTCTATTTATTTTGCCCTCATCAGATGACTTCAGAAATCAGACAGATGAATGGGTAGAGGACAGGGGAGCAGTGACTTTATTGTTGTATGTGTTTTGTTGTTTTAGGAGTTCTGTTGGGGGTGTTGTTTGTTTGACTGTTTTGAGTCAGGGTCTCACACTAGCACAGGCTGATGTTAAACTCACTTTGAAGCCCTAAGCTAGCCTTGAACACATGGCAATCCTCCTAACTCAGCCTCCCAAGTGCTGGGTCTGAAGACTTTGCACCATAATCATGGGGACATACCTTAAGAATGTATAGTCCATTAAATTAGAAAATCTAAAAGAAATGAATGAGTTTCCTGATATAGATGACCTACCAAAATTAAAGCCAGATGAGATAAAACATTTAAACAGACCTATAACTAGCAATGAAATCAAAGCAGTTATTTAAAAAAATCTTCCAACTATAAACCTCCAGACTCACATGGACTCATGGGTGGATTTTACCATACCTTCTGTGGTGGCTTGAATCAGATGTTCCCCATGAATGCATATGTTTTGAATGTATGGTCCTCAGCTAATGGCAATTTGAGAGGTTGAGATTTGTTGGAGAAGGTGTGTTGTTAGAGGCACACTGTGGAGATTATAGTGACCCCCCACTTTCCAGGGATGGTTCACTTTCACAGCTATTTTCTACCTGCTGTGTCAGAGGTGTTGTGCAGACTCTGTTCATGCCTTCCTTTTGATTGCCATCATGAAGCTTCTCCTCAAGAGTGGAAGCAAAAAAAAAAAAAAAAAAAGTCTCCATCTATCAGCTGCTTCTGGTCAAGTGCTTCGTCCCAGCAATAAGAATGTAACTAAAACACAAAAATAGTGCTTACAGTGCTGCTGTAAACTTGACTGTGTGGCTTTTGGTGTTTTGGAACTGATTGTTGGGGATACATGGAACAATTTGAAATCCCAGACTAAGAGATGCTTACAGTGCTCTATGTTGGGCTTGAAGCATTTTTTGTGAGAATAGAAAGATATGAAGGCAGAAAGAACTATGGATTATGCAGGATTTGCTTATGAGAGAAAGAAAGAGCTTTGTCCAGAATGGGATACATACAATTCATGTGAGAGAGATTCTGCCCATGTCCTGAGAACTTGAATAGGGTTGAGTTTAGAAGAATGGAATGGTATGAACAGAAGGATATTGCATAAAAAGAAATAAAACTTTGGGGCTACAGATTACACCCTAGTTCAGCTGAAATATATATATATATATATATATATATATATATATATATGTATATATATGTATATATATTATATATATATATTAATTTTTAAACTTTTTAAAATTAGTTATGGACATACTCAGTATGTAAACAGCACATGTTGGTGTCATCCTTTCCCTCATCACTGCCCCCCTCCAAAGGGACCCTCCTCATTGGGCATGCCAGTCATTCCTATGGGGATTGTGGGTCATGCATTTTGGGGGCAGCCATCAGTTATTGGGAAGAGGCAATGTCTCTGTGCATAATGACCTAACATATGGATCTACCCATCTTTCTGCCCCCTTTTCCATGAAATTTCCTGAGCCATGTTAGGTTCATTTTAAGTCTACTTCAGTGATAGGCTCTTAGGACCCTCTGGATCTCTAGTTTGGTAGGAGTTGAGTTTCCTCAGTGTATATCCCCTTCACCCTTGTGTTGATATCAGGCTCACCAATAAAGTAGCACTCTTGCTTATTTCCCCAATTCCTCTATGGCTTCTCAGCTGAAATTTTTTGAGAGATTGCCACCATTGAGATTGGGCCAGTTATTGTGCAAAGGGACAATAGGAAGAATGCCTAGAGTTGTCCTGTTCTTTAAAGCTGGCTTTATATCCCCCTTGATTAACAAATATGGTAAACAACCTCATCCTATAGAAGCATAACAATTGCAGTAAAGATAGGGTCATTGGATTTGCAATATGTTATTTTTTTATTTTTAATTTTTTTTATTAACAACTTCCATGATTATAAAAAATACCCCATGGTAATACCCTTCCTCCCCCCACTTACCCCATTGAAACTCCACTCTCCATCATACTCCCTCCCCATCTCAATCAGTCTCTCTTTTATTTTTGATGTCTTGATCTTTTCCTCCTCTTATGATGATGTTATGCAGGTAGTGTCAGGCACTGTGAGGCCATGGATATCCAGGCCATTTTGTGTCTGGAGGGAGCATGTTGTATGGAGTCCTGCCCTTCCTTTAGCTCTTACATTCTTTCCTCCACCTCTTCTGCATTAGACCCTGAGCCTTGGAAGGTGTGATACAGATATTGCAGTACTGAGCACTGCGGTCATTTCTTTCCATCACCGTGATACCTTCTGAGTCATCCCAAGGTCACTGCCATCTGAAAAGAGAAGATTCTTGACCAAAAGTGAGAATAGCATTAATATAAGGGTGTGAACATTAACAGAAGTGCTTACTGGGCAGTTTGATAAGCATAGTATATACACTTGGCCAGACAACAGCAGACATTACACCCCTAGGGCTCATGACTACCCCTGTTTCAGTTTTCAGTATCAGGCATGTATTCCCTTCCCATGGAGCATGCCTCCAGTCCAATTAGAGGGCAGTTGGTTTCCCCCATAACAGACGTGCCACTATTGCACCTATTGGCTCATTTGGCCTGGCTGGCCAATTATAAGGCTTGCAGTGTCCACTGATGAGTATCTTCACTGGTGATTTCTCTTTCTCCCATTGAACTGAATGCAGAATGGCTTCTTCCAACTTTCTGCCAGCTGGTCTACATGGAGGAGGTTATCAGCTCAGATCCAGCAAGATTTCTCAGTGGCCTTGCAGCCCAAGTATATGGAGTCTTCAGCAATAGAGTCTTACCATCTATTCCTGGTGGGAAACCAAGGGCCTCGGTAATGGCCTATAATGTTTTGGGGGCATCAGGGATCTCCCTGGCCAACAACTCACTGGAACATATCCCATCCCTGGCACTGAAAATTTTCTAGCAACAATCTATGGCTCCTGAGTGTTCCATTGTCCAAAAAAGTAGGATTACATATGTTTTATTTATATCCTCTTAGATTTTGATTAGCCGTCCCTCCACCTTTCCTTTACTCAGTCTCTTCCCTAGAGCTCATTTTGGGCATTTTAACCCCCATTAGTCTATTCTTCTACTTACATATATACAATACCATCCTATTAAGTACCCCCTCCCTTCCTTTGTCTTCCCTTTCTATCTCTTTTCTAGCTTACTGGCCTCTGCTATGGAGTTTTTTCCTTCTCACCCAGAATCCCAGTCATCTGTAGCTAGGATCCACATATGAGAGAGAACATATGACACTTGGTTTACTGGGCCTGGGTTACCTCACTTAGTATAATCCTTTCCAGATCTATCCACTTTCCTGCAACTTTCATAACTTCATTTTTCTTTACGGCTGAGTAGAACTCCATTGTATAAATGTGCCATATCTTCATTATCCATTCATCAGTTGAGAGACATCTAGGCTGGTTCCATTTCCCAGCTATTGTGAATTGAGCAGCAATAAACATGGTAGAGCATGTACATCTAAGGAAATGAGATGAGCCCTTAGGATATATGCCTAGGAGTGCTATAGCTGGGTCATATGGTAGATCAATCTTTGGCTGTTTTAGGAAACTCCACACTGATTTCCACAATGGCTGGACCAGATTGCATTCCCACCAACAGTGTAGAAGGGTTCCTCTTTTTTTTACATCCTTGCCAGCATTTATGGTCATTTGTTTTCATGATGGTAGCCAATCTGATAGGAGTGAGATGGAATCTCAACGTACTTTTAATCTACATATCCCTGATGACTAGGGATATAGAACATTTTTTTAGATGCTTATATGCCATTCGTATTTCTTCTTTTGAGAACTCTCTGTTTAGTTCCATAGACCATTTTAATTGGCTTGTTTGATTTCTTATTATTTAATTTTTTGAGTTCTTTGTATATCCTAGATATTAATCCTCTATCAGATGTATAGCTGGCAAAGATTTTTTCCCATTCTGTAAGTTGCTTTTTTCCTTTATTCACAGTGTCCTTTGTCATACAAAATCTTTGTGATTTTATGAGGTCCTAGCAGTCAATCTGTGGCTTTATTGCCTGAGCAATTGGGGTTATATTCAGAAAGTCTTTGCCAAGACCAATATGTTGAAGGGTTTCCCCTACTTTTTCCTCTAGCAGTTTCAGAGTTTCAGGTCTGATGTTAAGGTCTTTAATCCATTTGGACTTAATTCTTGTGCATGGAGAGAGAGAAGAATATATTTTCATCTTTCTACAGATAAATATCCAGTTTTCCCAGCACCATTTGCTGAAGAGGCTGTCTTTTCTCCAATGAGTATTTTTGGCATTTTTATCGAATATCAGGTGGCTATAGCTGCCTGGACTTGCATCTGGGTCCTCCATTCTGTTCCATTGATCTACATGTCTGCTTTTGTGCCAGTACCATGCTGTTTTTGTTACTATGGCTCTGTAGTATAGGTTAAAATCAGGTATAGTGATACCACCAGCCTCATTTTTGTTGCTCAGTATCATTTTAGATATTTGATGATTTTTTGTGATTCCAAATGAATTTTTGGATTGTTTTTTCTATTTCCTTGAAGAATGCCATTGGAATTTTGATGGGGATTGCATTAAATGTGTAGATTGCTTGTGGTAAGATTGCCATTTTCACAATATTGATTCTTCCAATCCAGGAACAAGGGATGTTTTTCCATTTCCTAGTATCCTCTTCAATTTCTTGCTTGAGTGTTTTGTAGTTTTCATTGTAGAGATCCTTTACTTCCTTGGTTAGGTTTATTCCAAGGTACTTTATTTTCTTTGATGAAATTGTGAATGGGAGTGATTCTCTGATTTCATTCTCTGTGTGTTTGTTGTTGGCATATAGGAATGCTACTGATTTCTGTGTATTTATTTTGTATCCTGCTACGTGGCTGTAGGTGTTTATCAGCTCTAACAGTTTGCTGGTAGAGACTTTAGGGTCCTTTATATATAGAATCATGTCATCTGAAAATAATGATAACTTGATCTCTACCTTTCCAATTTGTGCCCCTTTTATGTACGTCTTTTGCCTTATTGCTATGGCTAAAACTTCCAGTACTATATAAAATAAAAGTGGGGACAGTAGACACCCTTGTCTTGTTCCTGATTTTAGTGGAAAAGCTTCCATTTTTTTCCCCATTTTAGTAATATGTTGGCTGTAGGCTTGTCATAAATAGCCTTTATTATATTGAGATATGATCCTTCTATTCCTAGTCTCTGTAGGACTTTTATCATGAGGGGATGTTGGACTTTGTCAAATGCTTTTTCTGTGTATAATGAGATGATCATATGATTTTTGTCCTTCAGTCCATTTATATAATGTATTACATTTATTGATTTGCGTATGTTGAACCATCCCTGCATCTCTGGTATAAAGCCTATTTGGTCAGGGTGAATGATCTTTCTGATATATTCTTGTATTCTGTTTGCCAATATTTAGTTGAGAATTTTTGCATCTATGTTCATGAGGGAGATTGGTCTGTAATTTTCTTTTTTTGTTCTATCTTTGCCTGGTTTTGGTATCAGGGTGATGCTGGCTTTGTAGAAGGAGTTTGGTAGGCTTCCTTCTTTTTGTATTTTATGGAAAAGCTTAAGAAGCAATGGTGTTAGTTCTTCCCTGAAGGTCTGGTAAAATTCAGCAGTGAATCCATCTGGGCCTCGACTTTTTTTATTTGGGAGATTTTTGATAACTGCTTGGATCTCCATACTTGTTATAGGTCTATTTAAGTTATTAATGTAATCTTGATTTAATTTAGGTAGGTAATATAACTCAAGGAAATCATCCATTTCTTTCAGATTTTCATACTTAGTGGAGTATATGTTTTTATAGTATGTCCCTATGATTTTTTGAATTTCTCTGGTATCTGTTGTGATGTTGCCTTTTTCATCTCTAATTTTATTAATTTGTTTCTCTTCTCTCTTTCTTTTGGTCAGATTTGCTTTATCAATCTTGTTTATCTCTTTCTTTTGGACAGATTTGCTTTATCAATCTTGTTTATCAATCTTGTTTATCCTTTCAAAGAACCAACTCTTTGTTTCATTGATTCTTTGGATTTTTTTTTGTTTGTTTGTTTCTATTTCATTAATTTCTTCCCTAATCTTTATTATTTCTTCCCATCTACTGATTTTTGGTTTGCCTTGTTTTTCTTTTTCCAAGGCTTTAAGGTGAAGCAGTTAGGTCATTTACTTGTGACCTTTCTAATTTCTTAATATAGGCATTTAAAGCTATAAATTTACCTCTTAGGACTGCCTTCATTGTGTCCCAGAGATTTTGGTAGGTTGTGTTCTCATTATCGTTTGACTCTATGAATTTTTTGATTTCCTTCTTGATTTCTTCATTGACCCATTCATCATTTAGTAGTGTATTGTTTAGTTTCCATGATTTTGTGTATGATCTATAGCTTTTCTTGCTATTTATTTGTAGTTTGATTCCATTGTGGTCAGATAGAATGCAAGGAATTATTTCAATTTTCCTGTATTTGTTAAGATTTGCTTTGTGTCCTAATATATGATCTATTTTAGAGAATGTTCCATGTGCTGCTGAAAAGAATGTATATTCTGCAGCATTTGGATGAAATGTCCTGTAGATATCTGTTCGGTCCATTCCTTCTATGACCTCATTTAGTCCAGATGCCTCTCTGTTTATTTTTTCCTAGGGTGACCTGTAAATTGATGAGAGTGGGGTGTTGAAGTCCCCTATTACCACTGTGTTTGGTGTTATCTGTGACCTTAGTTCTAATAGTGTTTGTTTGATGAATTTGGGAGCCGCCATGTTAGGTGCATATATGTTTAGGATTGTAATGTCCTCCTGTTGGAGTGTGCCCTTAATCAATATAAAGTGACCTTCCTTATCTTTCTTGACTAACGCTGGACTGAAGTCTACCTTGTCAGATATTAGGATAGCAACCCCTGCTTGTTTTCTAGGCCCATTTGCTTGAAACACCGTTTTCCAACCTTTCACCATAAGATAATGTCCATCCTTTGTAGAAAGGTGAGTTTCTTGGAGACAACAAATTGTAGGATCCTGCTTTTTAACCCAGTTTGCAAACCTATGTCTTTTGGCTGGGGCATTGAGGCCGTTGATATTAAGAGATATTATTGAAAGGTGTGTATTTATGTTTGCCATTTTTTTTTTTTTTTGTAGTTCTGGTTCTACCTTTGCTCTCTTCTGTTAACTAGTATTTGAGTATTGTTTGTTTTTCCCAGGTTCCTTATATGTGTGCTTTTCCTTCTCTTCGTCATGGAGGATTCTTTCAAGTATTTTCTGTAGAGCTGGTTTTGTCTTCAAATACTCCTTTAGCCTGCTTTTGTCATGGGCTGTCCTTATTTCTCTGTCTATTTGAATGGATAGCTTTGCAGGATAAAGTAACCTTGGTTGACAGTTGTTATCTTTCAGAACTTGGAATACATCACTCCAAGCCCTTTTGGCTTTTTAAGTTTGTATTGAGTAATCTGCTGTAATCCTGATGGGGTTGCCTTTGTAGGTAACTTGATTGTTCTCTCTAACTGCTTTCAATATTTTTTCTTTGGATTGTGTGTTTAGTAGTTTGATTATAATATGGTGAGGAGAGGTTCTTTCCAGGTTTTGTCTCCCTGGGGTTCCAAAGGCTTCCTGTATCTGCATTGGCACCTCTTTCCCAATTTGGGGGAAGTTTTCTTCTACGATTTTGTTGAAGACGCTTAGTATGCCTTTGGAGTGAAATTCTTCTCCTTCTACTATGCCCTGGATTCTTATGTTTGATCTTTTCATAGTGTCCCAAATATATTGAAATTCCCACTCATACTTTTCTGTTAGTTTGTCTTTCTCTTTGTTGGACTGTATTAGATCTGCCACCTGGTCTTCTAGCTTAGATATTCTGTCCTCTCCTTCATCCATTCTACTGGTGAGATTTTCTACAGAGTTTTTTATTTCATTAACTGTGTTTTTCATTGCTAGTAATTCTGACTGCCTTTTCTTTATTATTTCTATTTCCTTATTTATGTCTAGTATTGACCTCTTCATTTCATTAAATTGGTGTCCTGTGTTTTCTTTGATTCCTTTGATTTCCTCTTTCATTCCTTTGATTTCTTGTTTGACTTCTTTGAACATATTTACAATCATTCTTTTGAAATCTTTCTCAGGCATTTCCTCTAACTCGTTCTCACTGGAGGTCATTTCTGATGCATTAATACTTTTTGGTGGATTTATATTGTCTTGATTTTTAGTGTTTCTTGTGTTATAATGTATATATTTTTGCATCTTGGATTAAGTTAATGCTTGGATTTTCTATTTAGCTGGGTATTCTTAGCTGTATCAATCGATCTGATGTTATGTATCTTCAGGGTAGGAGCTTAAGGTGTTAGGTGTGGCTCTTAAGACTCTCAGAGTATCTACAAAGGTGTTCTTAGGGGTTGGGTTTGCCTGCTATGGGAGTATCTAAGTAGGCTGAGTGGAACAAAATACAGATAGATTCTAAAGTTTAACTGAACAATGTACATATTCAACGAAAAACAGCACTGAGTATTTATGCAAGAGTAGGTATTATAACAACCAGATCCTCTATCAACAAAGAGGTTAAAATTTCTGGTCTGTTGAGGGTTCCAAGTCAGCTTGTGACCAAGTGAGACCCTTCCCTGGTGCAATCCCAGTTACCTTTTTGGATGATTTTGGTATCAGTTATACTGTGCTCTGCTTGCGTCCCTCTTTGGTGCCCGGTGGGTTCAAGTAGGCTGGCTGGATCGCTGGACCACTGTTCTGTTTTCTGGAGCTGGGCACCAGCTTTTCCTGTGGGGCAAGCCGAGCCTGGCAGCTGTGGCCCCACAGACCTGGCACCACTGCTGCTGGAGCTGCCACTGCTGGAGCCACTGCTGCCGCTGCTGCTGCTGGATCCGCCACTGCTGTAGCCATGCCGCTGCTGCCCCTGCTGCCCCTGCTGCCCCTGCTGGATCTGCCACTGCCAGAGGCACTGCTGCTGCTGCCAGAGCCATCGCTGCCAATGCCAGAGCCAGAGCCAGAGCCAGAGCCAGAGCCAGCCACCGCTTACGCTGCCGCCGCTGCCAGAGCAGCTGCTGCCGGAGCCTCTTATGCCTGCATGTGTGGGCTCTGTGTGCTCTGGATCTCTCCTACTTCTCTGCTGCTGTTTTAATTTCTTATATACCTCACTTTTTAGTAAAAGTGTGTATTTTGCTCGGTATTCTTTGGCTTTTTCTCCCCTAGGCTACTTTGGTGTGGCTCCTAAGCCACCATCTTGACTGGAAGTCCGCAATATGTTCTTTTTTAAAATGGCCACTGGTAAAGATTTGGCAGGATTGTTGGAGTCTCTCTGTGGAGACCCATTTGAGTCATGAAGATGAACTGTGGGTTTCAGTGGGTGTCCCAGGACTTTAGGCATGCCAGGACCATGGGACAGCAGCCAAGGGGAGCTGCTAGCTCAAGAAGGATTTTTCCTTGGGCTCTAAGCAGCACATATGGAGGCATAGAATGTAAACCTCAGAGACTATATCACTGCTTCAGATTTCATACTTGGAGCTATAGGATTTGATGTGTATCCTGTTTGTTTTAGATCTATCTTGCATTTGTTTAATCTTTCCTTGAAATCCCATCTTTTGCAGTGTGACTGTTTACTCTATGCCATTAGGTGTTTTTGGTTTTATAGGCTTGCTGTTAAGAGACTTTGAACAATGGAAATGTTTGAACAGTGTTGGGATTGATAAATACTATGGAGGCATTTAAAGTTGGACTGAGTGCCTTTTACATCAAAATTCTCATGAGTCTATGGGGGTCAGGCATGGAATGTGGTGATTTGAATCAGATGTCCCCTGTACACTCATATGTATGTGTATTGAATATTTTGTCTCCAGCTAATGGCAATTTGGGAAATGGGGACTTGGGGCAGGTTTTGAGGGTATTATAGCCAGCTCTCCTCCTTCCAGGGCTGGCTTACTCATTGCTACTTTCCTCCTGTTGTAGCAACGGTGATCAAAAAATTCAGGGATGGCTCAACATATGCCAAACAAAAACTGTAATATATCATATAAATGGACTTGTGGACAAAAATTACTTTACCTTCCCAATAGATATGGAAACTACATTTAATAAAATCCAGTATGCCTTCATGATAAAAGTCCAAAATAAATGGAATATAAGGAACATATCTCAACATCCTAAAGGCTACTCATGACAAACATATAGCCAATGTTAAACTAAATGAGTAAAAGCTTGAACTATTACTACTTCTTTCTGTGCCATAACCCTCTGGTCACACAAGTCCAATTCTACACAATGCAACCCTGCATAAGTTCCCAGAACACAGGCAGACAGAACACAGCAAGCGTCTCACACAAACTGCTTCTAGACCAGTCCTGACAAAGCTCTTTCTCACCCTCATAAGCCAAACATCATAGTCCGTAGTTCTTACTGCAATTAGGTCTCTCATCTGACCACAATCCATCAACCTATACTTATAGCACTGCAAGGCATCTCTTAGGACAAGGTTTCAAATCCTTCTACATTTCCCCCTCAAATCAGTTCCAAAAGGTCAAAAGCCACAGAATCAGGTTTCTAGCAGCAATAACTCCACTCTTGTACTACAATCTGTCAGGTTTCTTGACAGCAACAGAACTGATAGAATCAATTGTATTAACAAGGGAATTTATTGAATTACCTTATGGCAGTTCAGCAATAGCAGTCTGTAAGCTTGAGAATTAAGAAGCCCAGTAGCTTCTCAGTCCATGTGGCTGGATGCCTCAGCAGTACCAATCCAGTGCTGAAGGCTTGAAGGCTTGCTGGAGAGGCACTGGTCCTCAGTCCACATTGGAAGGCTGAGGAACTTGGTCCCAATGCTAGTGAAGGCTGGCTGGATGAGACTGATGCACGTGCAATGCAGGCGCTCACGACCAGCAGCACCAGCAGCACCAGCAGCACCAGCAGCCAGATGGAAGCAGGGGACTATTTTCTCCCAAAGCTTCCGTACATAAAGCCTCCTCTGGGAGGGCTGCCCACTCTGGGGGAAGGGTTCATTCTGAGTAACTTCAAGTAATCCGTCCTGGAAGCTACCTCAGAGACCCAACCAAGAGGAATGTCTGCAAATCCTAAAAAGATCAAGTTGATAACAGAACTTAACCATCACAGTAGTGTATCTTTTTCTTTCATGTTCTGTTTTTTTTTTTTTTTTTTTTTTTTTTTTTTGAGGTAGGGTCTTGTTCTAGCCCAGGCTGACCTGGAATTCACTGTGTAGTCTCAGGCTGGCCTTAAACTCCTGGTGATCCTCCTACCTTTGCCTTCAAAGTGCTGGGATTAAAGGTGTGTGTCACCATGCCTGGCATTTTTTTCTTTCTTAATTTAATTTCCTTTACTCACCATTTCTATACATGTATATGATGTATTTTGATGATAACCACCTCCAAGTTTTCTTTTTGTTTCTTTTATCCCTCCCCTTCCCACTGATCTCCTTCATAGCTAGTTGCTCTTCTATTTTGATATCATGTGTGTGTGTGTGTGTGTGTGTGTGTATGTCCTGATGAATTCAATTAGCACATGCAACTTTTGGGGGGGGGGCAAGCCCAGCAGCTGTCCTGTTGTTTTCTTCTTTTATGTGAGAGAGTGACAGTGACAGAGAAATAGTGCAAGAGATGAGTGGCACACCAGGACCTCCAACCACTGCAATCGAACTCCAGATGCTTGAGTCTCCTTGTGCACATGTGCAATCTTGTATGCTTGTGTCACTTTGTACATCTGGCTTACATGGGACCCAGCGAGTTGAACATGAATCCTTAGGCTTTGCGAGCAAATGCCTTAACAGCTAAGCCCTGTCTCTGTCCCAGCACATGCGAGTTTATAATGGCTACATTACTGAAGAAAATGCCTCCCCACCCACAGTAACCATTAACTATCTGCCAATATCCCCTTAAGGAGGATGGAGGCCTCATGTCCTTCTCTAGTAATCACAGCTTCTATGAGGTCACGTGCTGTCTAGAAGAAAACATTCCATAGCACTTCTCCCCATCTTATGGCTCTTACATACACCCCCCCCCCATTTCTACAATGTTCTCTGAGATTTAAAGAGGATGAAATAAATATGCCATTTAGCATTAAGCACTCACTTATCTCAGTACTTTGGCTAGTTTTGAGTCTCCTCAATACTGTCTACCAACTGCAAGAAAAAGCTTCTCTGATCAAAGGTTACTAATCTATGAGCATAAACATAAATATGGAGAGGGCAAACTTATCAGTTTATCCAAACAACAGAAATAATTTCCTTCCCAGTGACCTTGACTTCCCCAGCCATAGTCTTTTGGTTTGATTTTCAGTACCAGTCATGAATTCTCTCCCATGGTTCAGGTGTCAAATCCAATTAAATAGCATTTGGTTACCTCTATGACAGTCATGCCACTAGAGTACAAGTGGCCCCAACTCTGTTGGCTGGCTGGTTGTTTAATGTGAAAGGAGTGAGACATACAATGTGCTTTCTACCAAAGGGTTAAGGAAGACAGGGAAACTCCACTTTGAGAGAAAATACCATTTGGTAAAAGCCTCTTCTGAGTCAGAAGTTCCTGGAAATAAAGTTTTCAATCCATTAAGTTTGATTTTCCCCTAGAGACTGTACTATTTTATACAAATTAGCCAATCACATAAAGAATTTGAGACTGAACTCTGATTAATTAGAGTGAGGCACAGAACTCTGGCATTAGGAATAAAAGCCCTGTGCGCTTTCCACTGGGGGAGCTTGTTTGCCTGAACTCTATGCTGCGCACCCTTCTACAGCAGTTAAATATTGCTTTGCCAAAATACTTTGGCTTGCACAGTCATTCTTGTGACCTCACAGTCATTTCCAACAACCCTGAGGGCTCACCTGGGATTTCTCCATGGCAGGGGTCTTGTAGACTGATCCTCACCAGGGGAGGATGCCCCTTTCTGCCTTGTTGAGGCTGCCCTGAGTGGGGAGACGTTTCTTGACCTTGGAACTAGTGGAAGCCCAAAATTGAAAGTAAATCTGCAACATGAGAATTAGGGCTCCAAGCAGGCACTGTGGCAACCAGGTAATTCTGTGCAGGGACCCAGGTAGAAAAAGTCAAATTTTAAAATACTACCTTGATGACTGTGGAACCCTGGAGGCTGTGTGAGTGTGATTGAGATAAGTAATCAAATTCCGTGTGAGCTCCAAACCCAAGTTCCAGGCTCCTGTGAGAGACCTGGCCAGGAACAGTGAAAGCAAGTTTGGGTAGAACACAAGAAACCTCCAAGTGGAACTCTGGGGTCAGTCCAGAGTAAGTCTTCCTATGGCATTAGGTAGTTCATACAGACTTTGTTCAGGAATGTTCTAGTCAGAGGCTTACACTGACCCTCCAGTAGCCAGGAAACACCTCAGAGATGCTTTCTTGGACCCCCATGATAGAAGACAGTCGACTGACCCTTGAGCCTCTGGTAGAAGCACAACCATAGGGCTGGAATGGAAAACAAAGTTTACTCTTTCAATAAGGAGGAACTTAATGGACTTGAGGCTAGTAGCAGAATTCTTTCAGATCACTCATACTCCAGTGTTGGGGAGATATCCTCCAAACAGAAAGGGATAGAAACAACAAATGATAAAACTTTATTTTTGTTCATTTGAACCCAGGAACCCATTCTTTTTTTTTTGTCTCCAAATTTTTATTAACAACTTCATGACTGTAAAAAATATTCCATGGTAATACCCTCCCTCCCCTCACTTTCCCCCTTTGAAACTCCATTATCCATCATATCCCCTCCCCATCTCAATAAGTGTCTCTTTAATTTTGATGTCATGATCTTTTCCTCCTCTTATAATGGTCTTGTGTAGGTAGTGTCAGACCCTGTGAGGTCATGGATATCCAGGCCATTTTGCATCTGGAGAGAGCACGTTGTAAGGATTCCTACCCTTACTTTGGCTCTCACATTCTTTCCTCCACCTCTTCTGCCTTAGACCCTGAACCTTGGAAGGTGTGATAGAGATATTGAAGTACTGAGCACTCCGATCACTTCTTTCCAGCACCATGATACCTTCTGAGTTGTCCCAAGGTCACTGCCATCTGTAAAGGGAAGATTCTCTACCAAAAGTGAGAGTAGCATTAATATAAGGGTATGAACATTAAGAGAAGTGCTAACTGGGCAGTTTGATAAGCACAGTATATATATTTAGCCAGACAACAGCAGATGTTACACCCCTAGGGCTCATGACTACCCTTGTTTTAAGTTTTCAGTATCAGGGATGTATTCCCTCATGGAGAGAGCCTCTAGTCCAATTAGAGGACAGTTGGTTTCCACCATGATAGATGTGCCACTATTGCATCTGTTGGCTCAATTGGCCTGCCTGGCCAAATATAGGCTTACAGTGTCCACTGTTGGGTATCTTCACTGGTGATTTCTCTTTCTCCCATTGAATGGCATGCAGAATGGCTTCTTTCAGCTTTCTGTAACCTGGTCTATATGGAGGAGGTTATCAGCTCAGTTCCAGCAGGATTGCTCAGTGGCCTTTTTTTTTTTTTTTTAGTTGTCTTTTTTGTTCTTGTTGTTGTTTAGTTTTTTTTTCCTCTTTTTATTTTTTTATTATTTTTTTTTTACAGTCAGTTTGGTACCATTATTAGGCTCATCCATGACCTACCCCCTCCCCTTGGCCCCTCCTCGTTGAGGTATACGGGTCATGCATTGTGGAGTTAGCCCACAGTTATGGGTAAGCTAAATGTCTCTGCATATCATGACCCAACATGTGGCTCTGACATTCTTTCCGCCCCCTCTTCCGCAAAATTTCCCTGAGCCATGTTGGGTCTGCTTCAGTGATGAGGTGTTGGGGGGCTCTGAGGCTCTGGCTCTCTGATTTGGTAGGAGTTGATTTTTCTCTGTGCTGATCTCCTTCCCCCTTGTGCTGGTATCCAGTTCATCAGGAAAACAGTGCCCTTGCTTGTTTCTCCAATTTTTCTTAGTTTCAGCCGGGGCCCTTTTGACTCAGTGGCCTTTTGCAGCCCAAGTATGTGGAGTCTTCAGCAATAGGGTCTAACCATCTATTCCAGGAACCCATTCTTAAATTAGCAGGTTTTTTTTAAAGCCAAAATTAAACTCCAATAAGGATTGAGTATGGCAATTTCTTATAGAATATGTCAATGACCAAACCCCTGTAAGTCAGGAGGAGGCAAATTATGCACTCTGTTGGAGGAAGGGACCAGTGACCCTTTTTCCCCTGAAACAACCATCATGAAGAGGAAAACTCACTTTCTGAATGGTATTCCCTTTCCTACCTTCCTCTTACTCTCACACCTGGAGCTCCACTACCTGAACTGTTGATTCTCCTGTAGTTATCCTGCCCCTCTCCTCTTCATTACCCTGGGCCTCCCTTCCTGCCCTTCAATGTCATCTTCCCCTTACCCGTCACCCCATAAGCTAAGGAAAGAATGTGAACAGTGCCAGAGAGGCACTCCAACTCTTCCCTTCCCAGAGAAGAGTCACCACCCCTCAAAATCCCTACTTAGAGAGATTCCCCTGGGAGGGGGAGGGATAGGATTTTCACTAGTTCAGAGGTTCAAAATCTAAACAAAGAACTGAAGCTCCTTCCAGAGGACCCATATGGGGTGGCTGGACAATTAGATCAGTTCCTTGGGCCACAACTCTATACTTGGGTCGAACTAATATATCAATATTGAGTTTACTCTTCTCTTGGTAAGAGATAGGGATGATAAGGGCAGCCTTGACTGCCCGAGGAAGATAATTCCCCTTGTGATGTAGTGTAGCCATGGTGGAAAACAATTCCCAAACCAAGAACCTCACTGAAGGCTGGAGAAATGGCTTAGTGGTTAAGGTGCTTGCCTACAAAGCCAAAGGACCCAGATTCGATTCTTCAGGATCCCCGTAAGCCAGATGCACAAGGGGGCACTCGCCTCTGGACATTTGAAGTGGCTGGAGGTCCTGGCGCTCCCATTCTCTCTCTCTCTCCCCTGTCATTTCTTTCTTTCTTTCTTTCTTTCTTTCTTTCTTTCTTTCTTTCTTTCTTTCTTTCTTTCTTTCTCTCTCTCTCTCTCTCTCTCAAATAAAGAAAAAATTAAAAAAATTAAAACAAAGAAAAGAACCTCACTGGAATGATAATGATGCTCAGCACTGAGGCCATATGAGGGAAACAGAAAGCAAAATCATGCTGGCTACCAATTCTGGTAAATCAGGACTCAGGGACCCAAGACTGAAATTACCAAATTGGGGGACATCAGCAAGGTCAGGACAAAAGGGAAACCTAAGAGGCAGGGTGGAAAGTACGTGGTATAAACGTGAGGAAAGAGGAACTTCAAGATGGAATGTGCTCTATGAAAGACGAAAAGATTGTCCCTTATTACCTTTAAGGAAGAATAGGGGAGTCATGGCTCTACTACTTACAGGGATATCACCAAGAAACCTTGTTAAATTTGGAGGCGGGGTCCACTAAAAAGAATAAAAAAACATTTTAAATAGATTCTGTCCTTCCTTTTCCTTTCTGCCCTCCTTCCTCACCCCTACCTGACAATACTATCAAGTTTCAAGGGTTTAAGATTTGGGTTTTAGAGTTCCTGTATTATCGGACACTGTTGTTAGCTATAAAACAGGGTAGTCTGCATGCAATTACTCCCTGTTCAGGGAGCAAGGGCAAATCTTTTGGGAAGAAAACTGATGACTAAATTAAGGGCAGGACTGAAGATAAATAAAGTTGAGTTTTAAGATTCTCTACATCTCCTGACAGCAGAGGCAGAAAATAGATACGGACGTGTGGATGTGTGGTAGTTTGAAGGGATGTCCCCCAGTAGATCCAGCAGTTTATTAAGTTTGTAACTTAGGTATCCAGTCCTATGGCTGGAGGAGGTATCACTGTGGGCAGGTCTGAGGGTCCAGTCCTAAGGCATGTTTGGGAACAGATCTGAAATTCCAGCCTAAAGGTACGCAGCACGCTCGAGCTCCGCCTGGGTTCCTGGAGCACGCTTGCTGGTGGTTTCGCTGGCAGATTTTCCCTCTGTATGAATCTGTGTACTGGGACCCGCTTCTTCCGCCATTGTGGGATGCCCATATTTTCTCCCTACCTCCTTGCTTTGTCTCAAATAAATAAGTAAATAAATTAAAAAAAAAAAAACTCCTGTAGAGGGGCTGGAGGGATTGCTCAGAGGTTAAGATATTTTCTTGTAAAGCCTAGCCACCCAAGTTCAATCCCCCACTGCCCACATAAAGTCAAATGCATGATGTGGTGCATGCATCTGTATTTCATTTGCAGCACTTGGAGGCCCTGGCATGCCCATTCTCTCTCTTCTTCACTCTCTCTCTCTGTCTCCCTCTGCTTGCAAGTAAATAAATTAAAAAACAAACAAACAAACAAACAAACAAACAAAAAACAACTAGAGAGATGATTAAAAGGAAGCACTACCTTATCCCATAAGAAAGAAGGAAAGGATTAACCCTACTTATCAAGGGTTTCCTTGAAGATAGAATCTTCAAACCCTGCATTTCCCCCTATAGCACTCCTGTAATGTAAGTCACCCTACAATACTCCCTGTAAATTTGAGATGGAACTTACAGACTGGTCCAAGGCCTGGGAGCCATAAATCAGATTATTTAGAACATGCACTCAGTGTACCAAATATGTAGACCCTTTTGACAAGATCCCTTATGATCACAAATACTTCAGTGTGCTCCTGCACCTTGGCAGAAGAAAGTAGGGATTTTTTTTTTTTTTGCCTTTAAATCCAAATACTGGAACAAAATAACAATAAAGATGGATTGTCCTTCCTCAAGGTTTCATGGATGCCACTAATGTATTTGGCCAGATTCTGGGAGGGACATTAGAGAAATTTTCCATTCCTCTCAGAATTAAACTCCTCCAGTCAGTGGATGAATTTTTACTGTCTGGCAAACAAAAGAATGAAGTTATAAGTTCAACAATAAATCTACTAAATTTCTTGGGAGGGGAAGGGCTTATAGTTTCAAAAAAGAAATGAGAATTTGTGGAAGAGGAAATAAAATACCTAGGACATCTAGTCACCAAGGGGAACTGGAAACTAAATCCAGAAAGGGTATTCGGAATAGTTAACACCTCACTCCCCAGAACTGAAAGAGAACTTGGAAAATTCCTGAGCCTAACAGACTATTGTAGACTTTGGATTGATTCCTATGTTACTTAAGCAAAGGATTTATATGGTAAACTCTTACATGAAGAGCACAATTTTCTCCTGTGGGAGAGGAAATAAGGCAGTGGAAATTTTAAAATAGGACTTAATAACTGGTCCAGTTCTGGCCTTGCCATCCTTGGAAAAGCCTTTCCATATCTTTTCCAGGGTAGACAAGGGTATCAAGATCATGGGGGAAAGAGACAACCAGTGGCCCACTTAACAAAACTTCTAGTCCCAGTCTTATGAGGGCATAAGATTGCATTCAGTCAGTAGCCACCCCCACTCACCTCACTGAGTACAGCCAACAGTTCACATTCGGTGATTGTCTAATTGTGAGTACTCCTTACCAGGTAAGGAAATTCTTCAACACAAGCAGATGGGTGACAGACTCTAGGATCCTAAAAGCTGAGCCCATTCTCCTTGAAGGAGATGATCTTCTATATTCTGATAACTGTTTGAATTCCTGAATGGAGAGGATCTTTCTGTACCTACTGAACATTGATAGAGATGATCTAATCCTGTAGACTGATGACTGTTTGAGTTTCTGAATGGAGGAGATCTTGTACCTGAACAACATTGATAGAGATGATCTAATTCTATGAGCTGAGGACTGTTTGAATTCGTGAATGGAGGGGACTTTTCTGTACCCACAGAACACTGTTTTGTAGATTTGATTGATTACCAAATGAGAGTGTGCACAGTCCTGAAAGAAACCACCTCCTCTCAGAGAACTACATGATTCATAGATGGGTATTCCAGAAAAAGAAAGACATAATGGGTACTCTGTAATTGATGCAATGCAAACATTATTGATTCTAGGCAGTTTGTGAATTGCCAGTCAACACAGGCATATGAGCTATACACTCAAAACCAGACCCTTAAGAACCTAAGAGGAAGGGAAAAGATCATATTCACTGACTCAGAACATGCATTTAGAGTAGCTCACCTTTGGAAAAAATTGGACTGAAAGAAGATTAATTATTAAGAAAGGAAAGGACTGGACACATAAGAACTAATTTCCCAAGCACCGGTGTACTTGCAATCACCTGAAGAAATTGTGATTGTTCACATCCTCGACAACACACAGGGCACAACTTCAAGACCCAGGGGAATCAAAGGAAGCCATATTGAATTTGTGGATCTTATCCCTACATTTCGTGAACCCCTAGCAACCTCAAAGTTCACAGAGATTGAGGAAAGATAATTAAGTAAAATAGGAGCTGTCAACACATCAGGAGGGAAATGGGTTCTACCTGATGGGATAGAAATGTTATCCAAGCCATAATGAGGGTGCTAATGTCCCGTTTGCATAATGGAAGTCAACGGGGGCTCTCTGACAATGTGTAATGTTATTTCTGGGCTTATGGACGTACAGAAATCTATACTATAGTCAATCAGGTTAGCAATAGTTGTGTGGCTTGTCAAACAGTCAGTAATAAACAGAGTTGTAGTGAATAACTATTGGGAGGACAAATCCTGGGGCTAAGACCATTCAAAAGTATTCAGGTAGACCATACAGAAGTATTTTCAGGTGATTGTTAATGGCCTCACTAATTCCCTCTCTGTGTTACAGCCAGATATATTGTAAAGATACCTCTAGGATCTAACATCCCAAGATTTGGACTAGTAGAAACTACAGACTTGGACAGTGACATTTTGCTGCAACCTATCTTAAAACTCATATGAATCCCTTAGATATTAAGAGGGGTTACCTCACTCCTTGGCACTCTCCTTCTTCAAGGAGTTGAAGGAATGAATTAAGTAGTCAATCACTAAACTCATCCTGGAATCTAAGTTACCATGGACAAAGTATTTGCCTATAACTCTGCTTTGAATTGACATGGCTTCTGGGAAGGACTTAGGACCATCCCGTTATGAAATGCCATATGGAAATACTTAGGTATAAATGCTGACCTCCTGACTATGGAAACTAAGGACCAACCCTCAGAAGTTGTATGTTGGGTCTCTCTTCCACTTTGCTTTCTCTTAGTTTATAGGATCTCCTCACCCAGACCCCTCCACTGGGGTTTTCTGTTCATCCTCATCAACCAGGGGACCAAGTGTTAGAAGCTGGATGGAGAACAAGCTGGAACTGTCCTGTAGGGACCCTTTCTGGTGCTGTTAACCATGGAGACCACTGCATGAACATCAGGTGAGGTGTGGACTCATTGCACTCAGATGCAGAGGCCAGTGAGGGAGACTCCAGTGGAAAGAGGATAAAGGCAGAGGCTGTCAGGAGCAACTTGAAGTTAACTTGAAAACTTAGGCATGGATCTTCCCCAGATGAAAATCTGAAACCCACCCCTTCTCCTGCTGCCACATATCTTGGTGCTGTGCTCATTCTTCTCTTGTAGATTTTTATGACTCTGCTGGTATTAGTCAAGGTTCTCTAGAGGAACAGAACCAATAGAATTGATTGTATTAAAAGGGAATTTATTGGATTAGCTTATGACAGTTCAACAAAAGCAGTTTGCAGGTCTGAGAGTCAAGGAACCCGGTAGCTTCTCAGTCCACAAGGCTGGATGCCTCAGTAGTCCCAATCTGGCACTGAAGGCCTGGAGGCTTCCTGGAGAGATGATGCTCTTTACACTGGTCTTCAGTCCACACAGGAAAGCAGGAAGCAGCACAGGCAGCAAGGTGGGAGGAGGGGATATTTTCCTTCCCAGAGCCTCCCTAGATAAAGCCCCCTCTGGAGAGGGGACGCTCACTCGAGGGGATAGGGCTCACCCTGGGGAAAGGATTCCTCCTTTCGATAATCCTTTCTGGAAGCACCTCAGAGACTCACTTATGAGGAATATCTGTGGATTCCTAAACAGATCAAGTTGACACAAACGTCACCATGGCACTGCTTATCTCCTTTCCTAAATTGATACTCTTGATGTCATTTCTGACCAGGAATAATTTGAAATGCAAAAGAAACTGATTTCAATCTGCTAATCATTGGGCAGAATAATGGGAAACTTGGTGATGAATGTAACTAAAGTAACCTTTTACCAACTGTTCAGCTGGATGCATGTCTAGCTTTACTCTGTGCAAACTTAGAAAGCCAGAGGAGACTTCGGGATCATGCATGTGTTGGTTTCCCAAGGTTTTCCCACATGTGGTCTACTATTCCCTCTTGAGTGGAATGGCAATATGGTGGGCCACCCTAATTCAGGGATGGACACAGTCCCTTCTGCTAGCATCTCTTTTAGAGATCTCCAGGGAAAATACAACTTATAAATGATATGCTCATGAAAGTGCCAAAACTTCCAATGTAAGCTCCTTCCTCTAGTAATAGACAGACCATCAAGAATTGGCCCATGAGTCATCCATGGTCAGAATAGATGGACAAGTGAAATATGTATCAAGTGAGGATCCTCTGAAATGGTTTTCTTTTGAATTTGGTCACTACACCCAGCCCTATCCGTAGACTAGGTATTTCTAGGGATAAAACTTACCCTATCAAAATATATATAACAGGGCTAGAGAGATGGCTTACCAGTTAAGCACTTGCCTGTGAAGGCTATGGATCCCAGTTCGAGGCTCGATTCCCCAGGACACACATAAGCCAGATGCACAAGGTGGTGCATGCATTTGGAGTTTGTTTGCAGTGGTTGGCGGCTGTGATGCACCCATTCTCTTTCTCTCTCTGTCTATTGCTCTCAAATAAATAAATAGAAATAAAAACAAAAAATTAATATATATATATATATATATATATATATATATATATATATATATATATATTAGAAGTTAAAGTTTTGTAGCAAAGAGAGGTTGACTCCAGGTATTGGGAAGCAAATGCATGGTTGGAATTGATCAAATTTTCTGTCAGTGCATTAAATGAGAGCAATTGTTACACTTGTGTCCTAAGGAGGCCAGAAGTCCAAGTGGTCCCATTCTATTTGGATGGAACTTACACATTCTTGGGATCGAATGCATGATCCTCCTCTTTCAGGATAAAATGGCCTGGGGAATAAGTCTTGTAAGTCCTGTCCTTTATGTTCCTAACTAGCATGAGATCTAGTCAAAGACCCCCTCCAATTAGCCAACCTTCCTTATTAGGAACCAATTACACCTGCTTCCCTGAAAGGGGTATTAATTGGATTTCTCGGGAGACATGTCTGGATGCAATCATGGCAGCCATACTTTTGAAAGATGCAAAGCTGCTCCTGCCCAAGCAGCTACAAGGCAGATGTCTGAGGTGTTGTGGTGGACTGTGGCTTGAGATTTTCTCATTAACTGGAGTGGGGCCTACCCTTTGGTCTAATTGCCCACTGCATTTTTATTGCATATTGTCAACCTACCCAGGTTCAATCTCCATTGCCTTGCAGGAAAAGGACACTTCTAACTCCAGGGGGGGCCATTTGATCCTCATATTGGTACAGACTCTATTGGGGTGCCAAGATGAATCCTCAACAAGTTCAAGGCCAGGAACCAAATAGCATTAGTGATATTCTGGTGGTCTACCATAAATAAAAATGTAGATTGGATTACATATGTTATAACCAACAAACATAGTTCAATTATACTAAAGATGTTATTAAGGACATAGCAGATCAATTAGGTGACACCAGTTGAGTGGCATGATAAAATAGACTAGCTTTAGATAGGATGTTAGTCAAAATAGGCGGGATCTACATGATGATGAATTGCTAATACTGTACTTTCATTCCCCAAAACATGGCTCCTGATGATGGTGTCACCAAAGCTCTCCGGGGTTTGACTACTATAGCTATTGAATTGGCTGAAAACTCAAAAATAGATGATCCCTTTCCTAACCTCATGGAGCAATGGATTGGAAGATGGGAAGGAGCAATGACCTTAGTCTTGACCTCCCTTTTACTAGTCCCAGGAGTTATGACCATAGTTGGGTGTTGTGTTATCCCATGCATATGGGAACTAACTCAGAGACTCATTGAAATAGCTAAAACCAAGTACCCTACCCATACTGTCAAACTAGTTTGTTATGAATGGAAATTTTAGAATGTGCAAGTCAAATAATGTTAAATGAATTTGAAGAAAAGAATTAAAGTGTATTATAAAAGAGAGGGAAATTGGGAGAGATATACTGTCTTTTCTACCAAAGGGTTAAGTAAGGCAGGGAAACTCCATTTTGAGAGAAAACACCATTTGGTAAAAATCCCTCCTGAGTCAGCAGTTCCTGGAACTAAAGTTTCCATTCACTTAAGTTTCATTTTTTTTTCCCTCCTGGAAACTGCACTGCTCTATATAAATTAGCCAACCACGTCAAAATGGGAGGCTGAGCTCTGACTAGTCAGAGTGAGGCTCAAGACCTTCGAGTGAGGGATAAAAACCCAGCAGATTTCCTGCTGTGGTACAGCTTGCCTGAACTCTTCAGGGCCATGCATTGCCTCATGAAATTCTCTGCATTGTGTGGTCACCCTTGCAACCCCAGACTCATTTCTAATAGTGGCATGCAGGGTCCACCACTGGATAAGACTTTTGATGACTTTTCTCTTCTGGCAGCGTATATAGGACCTTACAGCACAGTAAAAACTAGCCGCCAGGGAACAAGTTTCCAGCTCATTTCCAGCTTGATTTCTCAGTGTTCTGCAACGAAAGTATGTGATGTCTTTAGTAATAACATCTGACAATCTCATTCTGGTGGACAACCAAGAATATTAGCAATAGCCTGATTTGTTTGGGTGGCCTCACGGGGCACCTTGACAAACAAATCACTGGGTGGTATCCCACCCATAGCACTGGGATTTTCTTGTACTAATGTATGGCTTCTGGGAACAGTATTATTTACTCACACAGGGCATCAATATTCAATTTTTTTAAATGATTATATATATACTTTATTTTATTTTATTTGTTGGAGAGAGAGAAAAAAAAGCATATAAATGTACACACACACACACACACACACACACACACACACACACGGATAGAGAGAGAATGGGCATGCCAGAGCCTTCAGCCACTTCAAATGAACTCCAGATGCATGTGCCACTTTGTGTATCTAATCTGTCTTACATGGGTCCTGAAGCGTTGAACCTGGGTCCTTTGGCTTTGCAGGCAAGTGCCTAAACTGCTAACCCACCTCTACAGCCCTAAAATTATATTTTAAGTATTCAACAAAGGAGTAGGTTTTTGTATGGCTTTTTCATCTTTAATGTTGGTTAACTCCTCCTCCAACTCTCCCATCCTTTCTTCCTTTTTCTTTTTAGAAGACACATCTATATTTAGAAACATTAAAAATGTCACTGGAACTCTAGAAATAAACATGATCAGAGAAAGCAATGATTGCAAAATTCCATACACAAAATTACCACCTTACAACATTCAAGATACACATTTTGAAAATATCATAGGGACATGCCATGTTACGTTTTTCAGTGTCTTCCTCCAACAAGATATTTATAAGTCAAATGTAATTACATCATCAAAATTTCTGTCAATTTAATTCTCATTTCAAAACTTGATATGAAACACTTTTTAAAAAATAATTATTTTTTTTAGATATGTACTTACTTAGTATGTAAACAACACATGTTGGTACCATCCTTTCCCTCATACCTAAGCCTTTTCTGAAGAGGCCTTCCTTGTTAGGGATGCAGGTCAACCTTATGGGTACTGTGGGTCCTGCATTACGGGGGCAGCAGTCAGTTTTGGGGGAGAGGCAATGTCTGTGTGCAAAATGTCCCAACTTGTGGCTCTAACAATGTTTCCATCCCCTCTTCCACAAAATTCCCTGAGCCATGTTGGGAGCATTTTAAGACTTCATCAGTAATGGGCTCTTAGGAGCCTCTGGATCTCTGGTTTTGTAGATGTTGAGTGTCCTCAATGTCTATCTCCTTCACCCTTGTGCTGATATCAGATTCAGTGAGAAAGCAGCACTTTTTCTCATTTCCTCAATTCCTCTGTGGTTTCAGCTAGAGCCAGGGTGAAATGCGCTGTGTTATCTCCTCAGGTCCAGCTTCCATCTAAAAAAGAGAACAGGTTCTCCAATGGAGAGTGAAGTTAGCACCAGTTAAATGGGATAACCATTATTAATTTAAAGAGAGTTAAAAGGGTATAGACCCTCTTAAATGCCAAGATTAGTGGTAGCTGTGACAATGGAAAGCAAAATCATTATCTGGATATGATTCTGACTTGTTTCCCAGTTCCAGATATGTTTTCCTTTCCACTGAGCAGATCTTCTAGCCAATCTAAGAGCAGTTAGTTACCCACCATAGCTATGTGCCACTATTGCACTTTTGTGAGTATCATGTCTGGTTGTTTGCTTCTGAGTAGCTTACACTTTGAGTTGCTTGGACAGATGTTGGTGACTTTCCCCTGGTAGCTCATGTAGCTCCTTCCAGCACTAGATGAGCTAATTGTGTGGGAGACTGGCTGTCTTCCAGATTCCATCCAGGTCTCTCCATGGTTCATGCCAACAGTGTATGGTGTTTTCAGCAGTAGGGTCTTACCAGTAACCTCTGGTGGGTAATCAAGTGCTCTGAAGTCTGTCTTGTTTGTTTTGGGAGATCTAGTAGGTATCTCTGATCAGAAGCTCATTGTGGGTGTTAACTGGATACTGGTACAGGGAGTTACAGGCCAGTGCCAAGGGAAAAGAAAAAAGAAAAAGACAGAAAAGAAAGAGAAACAGGAGAAATTTAAGGTTAGGTTTCATCTCACCCTCTCCAGGGCTCTTTGATTCAGGTGCTCTCCCTAAGGTCCTCTTGAGGGTTCCACCTTTTAGTCTAACTTCCAGGATATAGGTTTCTATGGTACCAGTTTAACTTGCGTTCAGTTTTGTGTCCCCCCCTACCCTACCCTTCTCCCCAAGCCCTACCCTCCCTATTGTCCAATCCTCAAGATGTCATTCAGATATGTCAGCAACTTGGCATGATCTAGGTTAGGAACCACAGTTGAGTGAGTTCATGTGTTGATTGTCTTTCTGTGATTGTGTGAATTCACTTAGTATGATCTGTTCCAAGATCATACTACATATTTCATTGTGTCATTTTTTTTTTTCATACTGTTGAGTAGAATTCTATCATGTAGATATAACACATCTTGGTTATCCAGTCATCCAATGAGGGACACCTAGGTTGATAACGCTTTTGATGTCTTGTTGAATTTGGTTTGCAAGGATTTTGTTCAGGATCTTTGCATTTAAATTCATTAGGGAAATTGGTCTATAATTTTCTTTCCTTGTTGCATCTGTGTCTGGTTTTGTTATGAGGGTAATGCTAGCTTCCTAAAAGTAGTCAGGGAGGATTTCCTGGTATCTGAAACAGTTTGAGAAAAATTGGTTTTAGTTCTTCAATGAAGGTTTGATAGAATTCAACTGAGAAGCCATCTGGTCCTGGACTTTTCTTTTTGGGGAGATTTTTGATTAACTTTTCAATCTCCATGGATGTGATAAATTTGTTTTGAGATTAATCTGCTCTGAGTTTAGTTTTGTTAGGTTGTATGTGTCTAGGAATTCATCCATTTCTTCTAGATTATTCAATTTTGTGGAGTAGAGGTTTGGAACTATGCCCTGATGATACTTCCAATTTCATTAATGTCTGTTGTGATCTCTCCTTTTTCATTTCTGATTTTGTTAATTTGAGACTTATCTTTTTCTTGCTTGATCAAATTGACCAGGGGTTTGTCAATCTTTTTATTTTTTTTCAAAGAACCAGGTCTGTGTTTCATTGATTTTCTAAATTGTTTTCTTAGTTTTAATTCATTAATTTCTGCTCTAATCTTGGTTATTTCTTTTCATTTGGAGCTCTTTGGGTTGCATTCTTCTTGGTTTTCCAGTGACTTTATGTGGGCAGTTAGGTTATTTATTTTAGCTGTCTATTTCTTTGCAATGAAGGCATTTAGTGCTATGAATTTTTCCCTTAGGACTGCCTTAATTGTGTCCCATAATTTTTCATATGCTGTGTTTTCATTATCATTCAATTCTAGCAATTTTACAATTTCTTTTTAGATTTCTTCCATGACATATTCATTGTTTAAAAGTGTGTTGTTTAGTCTCCAGGAGCTTGTGGAGTTCTTGATGTGTCTCTTGTTAATTTCTAGCTATAAAACATTGTGATGTGATATGATGCAGGGAGTTACTTCAATTTTCCCAACTTTATGGAGACATACTTTATGGCCTAATATATGGTTAATTTTAGAGATGGTTCCATGGGCTGCTGAAAAGAATGTATGTTCTGTAGATTTGGGTGGAAAGTTCTGTAGATATCTATTAGGTCTAGTTGATCTATAATGTTGTTGAGATATATTATTTCCCTGTTGATTTTCTGCTTGGATAATCTATTGATGATAGTGGAGTATTGAAGTCTATGAGTATGACGGTGTTGGCCTTTCTTTCTGTTTTATTGACAAATAGGTTTTGTTTTATAAACTGTGGTGCACCTGTGGTTGGTGCATATATATTTATGATTGTGATGTGCTCATGTTGGATCATTCCGTCCATGAGTAAGAAGTGGCCTTCTTTTTCCTTTTTGATTACTTTTGAAGTCTATTTTATTAGATATTAATATAATAATACCCACTTGATTTTTATTTCCATTTGCTTGTAATATTGCTTTCCAACCTTTAACCCTGAGTATGTGTCTATCTTTAGTGGTGAGGTGGGTTTCCTGAAGAAAGCAAATAGAAGGGTCCAATTCTTTCATCTCCCCTGATGACCTTTGTCTTTTGATGGGTGAGTTTAGACCATTAATATTTAAGGTTATTACTTTAAGGTTTGAATTAATCCTTGCCATGATGAGGTGTTTTATGGGATTTGGTGCTGTTTGTGTTATGTAATTTTTTAAGCCTGGCTTATTTTGGTTATTGTTTGTGATCTGCTCCTTGTTGGCTCTGAGATTGGTTGTTTGACTGTTCTGTGTGAAGTATTCCCTCAAGTATTCTCCGTAGACTTGACTTTGTGTTCATATAATCATAGGGTTGACTTTATTTTATTTTACTTATTTTTATTTTATTTGTTTTTTTGAGGTAGGGTCTCACTCTAGTCCAGGCTGATCTGGAATTCACCATGTAGTCTCAGGGCAGCCTCAAACTCACAGCAGTCCTCCTACCTCTGCCTTCTGAGTGCTGGGATTAAAGGCATGTACCATCATGCCCCGCTCAGAGTTGACACTTTTCATGGAAAGTTTTCCTTCTACCATCTATTATGAGGGATACTTTTGCTGTATAAAGTAGCTTGAATTGGAAGCCATAGTTTTTTTAGACTTTGAAGTGTTCCATTCCAAGCCGTTCTGGCTTTCAGGGTTTCCATTGAGAAATCTCATATAATTCTGATGGGATTGCCTTTGTATGTTGTGATTTGTTTCTCTCTTGCTCCTTTTAACAGTCTCTTTGTTTTCCTTATTAAGAGCTTTAACTATGATGTGCCTTGGAGAGTTTCTTCTTTGGTCCTGTCTGTTTGGTGTTCTGTGGGCTTCTTGTATCTGGATGGGCCTCTCTTTTGAGAGATTCAGATAATTTTCTTCAATAACTTTGTTGAATATGTTCTCTTTGCCTCTTGCCTGGATTTCCCCTCCTTCTAGTATACCCATGGTCCAGATGTTTGGTTGTTTTAGGGTATCCCACATTTCCCTTGTATTCTGTTCACTTGATTTTTTGAACTTAACAAAGTTTTTGGCCTCCTGATCATTTTGTTCTGTCTTGTCTTCCAAGTCAGAGGTTCTGTGTTCCACATGAGTAACTCTGTTGGGAGGGGTTCTAAAGAGGTTTTTATAATTTCTATTTCATTTTTGTTTTTTTTTTTTTTGGTTGTATTTTGAATTGTGTCCATCTATTTTTTGAGGTAAAATTTCAGTTTGTGTTCTGATTTTCTTGATGCTTCCTAGCATTCATTCTTACATTTGATCAAGTCTTTATTAAGTTTAATCAAGTGGTTGTTGAGATCTTCTATTTGTTGACTCACCTTCAATTCATTCATATCTGTTTGTAGGGTTATAACATTTTCTTGCATCAAGTTAACCCTAATGTCAAAAGCTGAATGCTCTAGGAGATGATTCTGTTCAATTTCATTGATATGATTGTTGGTTCTTTGGTCATTTGTTTCCAGTTCAGCAATTTCTTATTGGTTGTTGTATTTTCATTTTGAGAATAAATTTCCGTTGATTTCTTTATGATTTCTTTGGAGGCTTACTTTGTAGGACTAGGCATCTTTGGTGGAGATACCTCAGTTTCATGACTTTTCTTGGCTTTTTTTTGCATTGTTGTCTGCCCATTTTAAGAAAGCTCTTGTATTTTATTGAGGAGGAAGCAAATTTTTGTCATTTGGCCTGTGTACCCTCTGAATCAGTGTGCAGGGATGTTGGTACCCTGTGGCAAATCCAGATTCCAGAGCAAAAGGCCTGATTCCACAGCCCACACAAAGACCAGGCCTCCCCAGGCAAGGCACAGTGGGACGTACCAGGACCATGGTACTGGGAGGAGCCAGGGAACAGTGATCTGGCCTGCTCACTCAGTGCCTTACCTCCCACAGACAGTCCAGCACAGGGAGCCCAGACCAGTGAGCTGGGAGGAGCCTAGAAGCAGGAGTCTGGCCTTCTCATTCCCCTCCCACCCTCTTGCACACTGTGTAGCACAGGAATCCCATCCTTTCTTCTTAAAGGATATTAGGTAAGTTTCCTGGGACTGCGGTCCCAAAGGAAAACAAGCTCAGTGGGCCAAACAACAGAAAGTTACTGTCTTATAGGGAGAAGAAATCCCGGGGAAGTGTGTGAGCAGTGTCAAGTCCTTATCAGAGTCTTATCAGAGTTGAAAAGAGCATCTTTTTCAGGTCCCTTGTCAGCTTCTGGTAAATGCAGCTGTGCTGGTGGTTTTTTGGGCAATATCTACCTTCATAGTCACATAATGTTGGAAACAGGGAAGAGAAGAGGCTCTCACTGTCAGCATTGTGTAATCCATACTCTTCCCCAAAGGTAGGCTCTGAGTATATGACATGCATCTGCCCTTTGTTCTAAATTTGATATCTGAGAGAAGCTGACTGAATAAATTTGCAATGGGAACTCAGAACAGAATGCATCTCTGAATAGCACCATGAGCCTGTGATATCAGGGTGGTTGTTTTATTGGCAAATTGGGTGGGGAGTAACAGATAGCTTAGTTTGTCTTTCCTGCCCTCCCCCACCATTTTGTAGCTTGGCCTACACTTGAAGTCTGACCAAGTGTTCTATATTGGGGTCACTGGGCTCTCACAATTTCTTAACCCCAAATGCCATATTTTCTTGACAAAGTCACACAAGGAAAGTTTATGTTTAGGAACTGAAGTTTTGACTGAGGCTCAGAAGGTGAAAAGGTGTAAAGCAAAGGACTGGCTGTTGGAAGAGGTGCCCTGGGTGGGGAGCACCCGCTCGGAGGCAGGGGGAACAGTGACTTTGAGAGGACAGTCTGCCCCTGCAACACCCCACACAAGCAGAAGCTGCCTTCCGCAGAGCAGGTACTGCTTCATGCTTTCCACAGACTGGCTCCAAGGAGTAGGAGAAGCTTTGTTTATCATCACCTCCCTACCCAAACCACACTCAAATAAGCAGTGAAAACCTCCAGACCTTAGTCATCAGGCAAGGTAAATTATAAACTTCTAAGAGTGTGGCTTCTCTGAGATACCACATTTTCCTCATATAATGAGCCTGCAGTTTGTGGCAAAGAATGACTTAAGAACAAGTGAACTCACTGTCTAAAAGGAGAGTTTTTATCACTATCAATTGCTCTCTGACTGACAGGGCTGTTATTTCTTTCGGTATGAGAAAAGGCTAAAATACAGATAGAGAAAAAAAAAATCCTAGAAATAAACACAGCCTGCACAATGGCAAGGTTTTACGTTGCCAACGTGAAAAGAGCAAGTTCCTGGGTAAGACACTGCATTTATCCCTGCCACTGTTTCTGTGCCTTTGCAGATTCAGAGACCTCTTAAAACAGCCACCACAGGCTCCTCACAGTGTGACAGGGTGACACTGGGCAGCAGCAGTGTAGGAAGCATCCTATGGTTTGGGAGTTGAACAGGGAGAGACTGCTCAGCAAAGCAGCAGGGCTCCACATGGAAAGATCCCCAGGGCAGGTGAACATGTACTGTTTCCTGGATTTTTCATACATCTTTAGTCTTGGTTAACCTCCAGAGGCTTCAGAGTCTCCTAAGGCTTCTTTGAAATGACAGTGGTGGTAGATAATACAGAAAATGTAAGAATTAACCTCACAGAACAGAGGAAAGGCATTCTGGTCAGAGATGACATGGCAGCAGAAGAGGGTGGCATGGGCATGGGCATGGGAGGAGAAGCAAAGACAAGAATTGGATATCTTCAACCTGACTGGATCAGGAATCAAGTAAGAGACACACCTCTTGGGTGAGTCTATGAGGGCATTTCCAGGAAGGATTAACAGAGGTAGGAAGACCTTCCTCCAGAATAGGCAGCCCTTCTGGTGGCAGCCTATATATGAAGATGTTCTGGGAAAAGTGGCCCCTTTTGTCTGGCTGTTCCTGATCCTTGCTGGTGAGTGTATCTACCCCATTGCTGGCATCCTTTTGACATAGAACCCGTCTTCATCAGTGTTCCAATGTGTGCTGAAGAATGGTGGCTCTCTAGGAATCTCCAGGCCTTCAGTGCCAGATCGGCCATGCCAAGGCATCCAGGCTGCTAGACTGAGCAGCTACCAGGCTCATAGACTCTCCAGTCTGCAGATAGCCATTGCTGGACTGTCCATGTCTTTATGTGCAAGCCACTTAAATACATTCCTTTCACCATGTGTACTCATTCTATTCATTCTTTTCCTCTAGAGAACTCTGATACAGATTGTGGTAGCAGAAGGGGATCTACAGAAGCAAAGTTGTAAGAATCATTTCCTCTAGTGGGCTTGGTGATACCTGGATGCTGTTTGGAGCCTTTTCAGGCCCCCATAGGTGAGTTACAGCAGAGGCCTTGAAGGTTTTCAAGCAAGGCCTTGCCATCATATATAGACAACAATTCACTCTTTGAAGGACAGCTCTTGGACTGCTATTGTGCCTTAGTGGAACCTCAATACTTGACAACTGTCCAGCAAGTTGTTATGATACCTGAGGTACTTGTTACGGGCTGGTCGTTATCTGACCCACCAAGCCATAACGTTGGAGATGTGCAGCATCAGTCCATCATCAAATGGAAGTGGCATATATATGACTGTGTTCCAGGAGGCCCTGAAGGCCCAAGCAAATGTCAAGAAGTTTCCCTAATGCATCTGGATTCTACTCTTGTACAATGCCTTCTGTCCCCAAACATGCATCATAAGGATATGCCTTATGATCAATTGACTAAGGAGATGACTAGGATCTGGTCTACAATTGATTCTGCACACTGTGCAGGCACCAATGAGAAGTGGACAACTACCTCATTAAAGTCCCTTTCTGGGACAACTCTGAAGGACTATGGTGAAGTAAAGTCTCCACAATGGGCAAAACTTTGGGCAGTTCACATGGTTGTGCATTATGCTTTGAAGGAAAAGTGGCCAGATATGTGATTATATACTGATTCTTGGGCTGTGGCCAATGTTTTGGCTGTATGGTTGAGGCCTTGGAAGGAGCACAAATGGAAAATTGTTGAGAAAGACATTTGGGGAGGTGCATGTGGATGCAGCTTTCCAAATGGGAAAACGATGTGAATATATTTGTTTCCCATGGAAATGCTCATCAATAGGTTACCCGAGTAGGGAATGACTTTAATACTCAAGCAGGTAAGATGACCCGTTGTTGGTCATCCTTGTCACTGTCTAATGGACTCATAAACAAAGTGGTCATGGTGGCAAGGCTGGAGGTTATGCATAGGCTCAACAATATGGACTTCCACTCACTAAGGCTGACTTGGCTACAGCTTCTGCTGAGCCCCAAACCTACCACCAGCAGAGACCAACATTGAACCCCTGAAATGGCACCAATCCATGTGGTAACAAGCCAGACATGGTGTCACGTTGAGAACTTCAGGCTATTTCTGTCATGGAAAGACAAGCTCTTTGTACTTATCGGAATAGATATTTGTTCTGAGTGTGTAATTGCCTTCTTGCATGTAGTACATTTGCCAAAACTGTCACCCTTAGACTAACAGAATGCCATATCCACAATCATGGCATTGATTCTGACTAAAGAACTCACTTCACAGCCAAAGAAGTGTTGCAGTGGACATTCCATGCTCATGGAATTCACTGGTTTTAACATGTTGCCCCAAATCCTGAGTAATCTGGTATGACAGAACAGTGGAATGGCCTTTTAGAGAAACAGTTATAGTGCCAACCAGGTAACCTGGAGGCTGGTGCACTCTAGAAGGCTGTATGGGTTCTGAATATGGTACTGTTTCTTCAGGGTTCACAGGCCCAGGAACCAAGGGGTGAGAATACGATTGGTACCACCTGCCATCATTCCTAGCGATCCACTAGCAAATTTCTGATTCTTGTTCCCATGGACCTTATTGTTTGCTTGCTTAGGAATCTTGGTTCCAGAAGTGGGGTGTTTCTGCTAAGAGGCACGACAAACATTCCAGGGGGAAGCAAAGACTTCCCACCACCCTAACCATTTTTGGCCTGTTGAAATGCTTGAGTCTACAGCTGGAAGGAGGTACAGTGCTAGCAGGCATAACTGAGTCAAAATACCAGGATGAACTTGAACTTCCTCCACAGTGGAGCTTAGGAAGAGTATGTTTGGAGTGCATAAGATCTTTCGGGGTGCCTCTTAATGTGACAATGGATTCAAGGCAGGGTGACAAATTGCCTAGAGAGTTCAGAAACAAAAGTGTGGGTCAACCCTCCAGTTAAATAACCTAAACCTTCTGAGGTGCTTTCTTCGGGTAGAGGAAGTATGGAATTGGTGATCAAAGATGGTAATTACAAATACCAGCTAAGGCAGTTAAAAGAAACAAGGTTTGTAATTGCCAGGAGCATTTTGGTCCTATTTTGTTAAGGAGACATTTGTGTATTATCCTTTACTTATTTGCCATGCAATATAATATCATTTGAAATAACATCAGTAGTAAAGTGCTGTTAATCTATATCATCATATTTAAGTTATGGGATACTAAAGACTAAGTCTTCATCAAGGGACTTTGATATACACTTGAGAAGTATAAGGAATATTGCATTTCCAATTGCACATGATGTGGTGGTTTGATTCAGGTTTCTCTCATGAACCTAGGTGTTCTCAATGCTAGGTTCCCAGATGATAGAGATTTGGGAATTAACGCCTCCTGGAGGCAGTGTATTGTCGGGGGCAGGCTTATAGGTATTATAGCCAGTTTCCTCTTGCCAGTGTTTGGCACTCTCTCCTGTTGATATTGTCTAGCTTATGTTGGCCAGATGTTCTCCCTCTGCTCATGCCATCATTTTCCCTGCCATCATCGAGCTTCCCCTCACTTCTATAAGCCAAAATAAACCCCCTTTTCCCCAAATCTACTCTTGATTGGGTGATTTCTGCCAGCAATGTGAACATGACTACAACATGTGGGGCTGTTGTGTTAGGTAGAATTATTATCTTGTTATGTTATTTACTTGGGAATTAAGCATAACAAGGAGATGTGATTGAGTGGGTGGACATTTGACAGTTAATTTCTATTGTCAACTTAGTTGGATGGGGGTTGAAGTAAGAGATATGTATCTTGGGCAGGTCTGTGAGAGCATTTCCAGGAAGGATCAGTTGAAGAGGGAAGGCCTCCCCAGAGTGGGCAGCTCTTCTGATGATGGATGAAGAGGTTCTTGGGAAAAGTCCCCTTGTCTTCCTGGCTGTCCCAGCTCTTTGCTGATTAGTGCATCTACCCATTATGAAAATCAGAACCCAGATTCTTCAACGTTCTGGTGTGGGCTGAAGAATGACAGTTCTTCAGGAACCCCCCAAGCCTTCAGGGCCAGATTGGGACTGCTGGGGCATCCATTCTCATGGACTGGGAAACTGCTGGGTATTCAGCCTCTCTAGCCTGCAGATGGACGTTGCTGGACTGCTCATCTCTTTATTTATTTGTAGCCCAACCTAACAAATTCCCTTTATAATATGCATTAATTCTCTTGGTTGTGTTCCTCTAGAGAATCCTGAGTCATACTCTGATGTACTCAGATCTAAGATTTAGCCAATATCCCTGCAACAATCCCAAAGTAGTCAGCAACCTTATGCCACAGCCAGCAGCTATGTTCTGCCTGCCAGTGAAGACCTGTGTGGTCACCACTTACAGTGCTGAAACCTCTAGTCCTCCACCTATTGGCCCACTGCCTGCCTGCCACCTAGCTGAGCTGGGGTCACTTTAACTTCCAAGCTCCAAATAGCACCAATTGCTGCCATCACTGAACCTCATGCAGTACCTAGCCAAGCCAAGACCAACTGAGCTGAAGTCATACTAAGGGCCAACCTGAATGCTGTGCTACTCAGATCAGTTGCCAGAAGCTCACTCCAAGTACTGAGGAACCACCGAGGGCCACTTCAGCCAGAGCAGGAGCCAGAGCCACCGCCAGTACTAGATTCAGAGTAGGAGGTACAGCCAGCTCCAGAGCCTAAACCAGAGCTAGAGCTGGAGCCCGAACTAGACAGACTCTGGTCCAGAATAGTCCTCAGGAAAAGACAAGACAGGAAGCAGATCACTTATCATAAAGGAGCTTCCAGCAGTGAGACTGCTTTCTAGGAACTGGTAAAGAACTGTGAGATATGCAGGCAGAGTCCAGTAGTCATGGGGTCTATCCCTGGACAGTGGCTATGTTTCTGCAGATAGTATTTTCTTAAGGTAGGCTTGGGTCTAGAGTTTAGCAACCTAAACACTAGACTAATAGAGGAAAATGACACTTCAACTGTACTACAATCTAGATCCTCCAGAATACTACAGATACTGTCTAAAAGGAGGAAGGTAACCTATAAAAAATTCAACTACTGATCTGTCTTTTGATGTGTAAGTCTCAATGCAAAACTACAAGTTGCATGAAAGACCAAGGCAACTTAACTTTCCCCCAAACCATGAATTCCAGAGTAATGGCCTCTAATGAAGAATTCAAAAGAATTATTATAAATATGTTAATGGAAATGAAAGACAACTTCCAGGTAAAAGGGTGGATTAGAAAAAACCTCGGTGTCAGTTGATGAATAAAAACAAAAAATGATTCTATGCCTAAGTGGAAAATTGAACAAGAACCTCAGAAAACCACAAAGAAGTTAATACTCCCCACCCTCCAAAAAGACTCCAGAATTGCAGAGATCAGGATCTGTGGCTCACAGCCATACTGGGCAGATCTGCAGTGTGCTGTGAGCATAGCTCCACATAACCTCTCTACCACAAAGAAAACTGCTTGAAGGCCCCAGTGCTTTGTCGTACTGGAAAAGAAAATCTGAAGTCAAAGTGTCTGCAGGAGTACACAGGCAAGCACCAGAAGAAGGGCTTGGGAATTTTAAATTAAGTGGCTTCGATGCTGACAGAGGATGGTCAGTGCAAGGGCTATTGCAAGCTGATGCCAGGTCAATTTCCAGTAATAAAACGTGACAAGTGGACATTATTGGTTCATTTGCGCAGCAAGGGCCTGGATCTCTCTCTCTTCCTCACCTCTTCTTTCTTTTCTTTCTCTCTTAAATAAATAAACAATATTTTTAAAAAGAGACTTATGAGTGGCCTATGGGACCCTTCCTATCATGAAGAGTATGCAGTGAGCTGTGGCTTGGCAGGGCTGCAAGTTCAAGTGCAGTGATCTTGGACCAGGCTGATGCCACCTGCTCTATCCACCCAAATCCTGCCAGCCAATGGCCTACTGTTTAGGCACTGGGCCTGAGCAGCCGAGGACAATCAGATAGCTGTGGGCCACTTCTGTGACCATCCATGGTGTATTATCACTTTGGGTCTTATGACTGGAAGCTTCTCTGAATAGTGACTTCAGGGTTTTCCTGTGACAACAGGGAGTCCACATCTGGGTGCCCAGAGGAGCTGCAGAAATAAGGATAAAAGAGATCTGAAAACTTGCTCAAAAGGCTTCTGCAATGAACAAATGACTTCAGTGAACTTCCAACTACCATGTCTGTGGTCATTGACATGCCACTCCCCTGATAGGCCGGCACCACTTACTGAGGGCCACAGCTGTTTCCTGACTAATGCCAGGCCACAACTACCCTGCAATAGCCACAGGGTGCACATCAGCGGTCACCAAGGGCCAACCTCATGAGGAAGTGGCTCAAGGAGTCCAGTGAAAACCAGGCACAGAAGAAGTGCTCACATAGGGCCTGAACAGATCTGAGATTGGAAACCCCGAGCATGGCTCTCAGAAGGCAGATGTCCTCTCAGCCGCACACACACTGTGAGTGCAGCAGAACTCCATGCCTCCTAGCTACCGCAATATGATTCTCAAGTGGGCAAGACATCTGTCTTTCTTCAGATCACACAAAGACTTGCTTGGGAGAACGTAATCACACACCTGAGAGTGCTGGTTCACATCAAGCCTATAGGACAGGGCACCTCAGGGTGGAGAACTGAGAAAAAAAAATTCCTACAGAACTCTTTCTCACCCAAATGCCCCACATACAGACCTAACCTGGTTGACATGTGATGCTATGTTTACAAACTGTAATCCAAAAAGGGGAAGAAAGGACACACACACACATACTCATATACACACACACACACACAATGACCAATACCACACACATATCTTTTGTATTATTGATGTGCTTAGTTAATCTTTTTTAATTTTTTTCACCTTACTTGCTTTTCAAGTTCACTGCTTTTGCATTTCCTTTGTTCTCTTCCTTTTTAAAAATATTTATTTATTTGAGAGAAAGAGAGAGACAGAGAGAGAGAGAGAATGGGCATGCCAGGGCCCTCAGCTACTGCAAATGAATTCCAGATGTCTGCACCCCCTTGTGCATCTGGCTCATGTCGGTTCTGGGGAATCAATCCAGGATCCTTTGGCTTTGTAGACAAGTACCTTAACCACTAAGCCATCTCTTTAGCCCAGTCTCTCTTTTTAAAAATATTTATTTATTTGAAAGAGAGAGAATGAGAATGGACACACTAGGACCTCCTGTTACTGAAAATGAACTCCAGACACATGTGCTACTTTGTGCATCTGTCTTCACATGGGTACTAGGGAATTGAAACCTTGCCAGCAGCCTTTGGAAACAAGGGCCTTAACTGCTGAGCATCTCTCCATCCCATGTTATCTTTCATTACTTTTTTCTGATTCAATGTGTTTTATTTATTTGGTTTTTAAAATATTTTATTAGTTATAGATATACTAAGTATGTAAACAGCACATGTTGGTACCATCCTTACCCTCATCCCTGTCCCCCCTCTGAAGGGACCCTCCTCATTGGGGATGCTGGTAATCCCCATGGGGATTGTGGATCATGCGTTGTGGGGGTAGTCATTAGTTATGGGGAAGAGGCAATGTCTCTGTGTGTAATGTCCTAACTTGTGGCTCTAACAATTTTTCTGCTCCCTCTTCCATGAATTTTCCTGAGCCATGTTGGGTTCATTTTAGGTCTACTTCAGTGATGGGCTCTTGGGAGCTTCTGTGTCTCTAGATCCCTGATTTGGAGGAGGCTGAGTGTCCTCTGTGTCTATCTCTTTCAACCTTGTGCTGATATCAGGTTCACTAAGGAAACAGCACTCTTGCTCATTTCCCCAATTAATCTATGGTTTCAACTGGGGCCCTGGTGAAGTGCAATGGGCTGATTCCCTCCTCAGGTCCTGTGTATCTGAAAAAGAGAAGCAGATTCTCCAATGGAGAATGAAGTTATCACAGGTTTAATGAGATAACCATTGCTAGTTTAGAGAGAATTTAATAGGTGTAGGCTCTCTTGTAGCCCAAGATTGCTGGGAGCTTGATATTAGAGAATGAATTCATCATTTGGATAGGATTCTGATTTGTTTCCCAGTTCCAGCTATGGGTTCCTTTCCATTGAATGGATCTGTTAGCCAGTCTAAGAGCAGTTGGTAACCCACCATGGCTGTTTTCCACTATTGCACTTGGGTCAGCATCACATCAGGTTGTTTGCTTCTGAGTAGCTTAGATCTTGAGTTGTTCAGACAGATATTGGCCATTTTCCCCCAGTAGCTCATATAGCACCTTCTGGCACTAGATGGGCTATCTGGGGATTGGCTCTCTTCCAGATTCTAGCCTGGTCTCTCCATGTTCAGTACCAACAGCATATGGTGTCTTCAGCAGTAGGGTCTTACCATTAACCTGTGATGGGTAACCAAGTGCTCTGACAGAAGTCTGTCTTCTTTTGGTAAACCGTTTTGGGTCTCTCTGATCAACAGCTCATTGTGGATATTAACCATATCCTGGTACTGGGAGTTACAGGCCAGCCCCAAGGGAAAAGAAGAAGAAAGAGGTAGAAAATATCAAAGTGAAAGAGAGAGAGAGAGAGAGAGAGAGAGAGAGAAAGAAAGAGAGAGAGAGAGAGAGAGAGAGAGAGAGAGAAATTAAGGTTAGGCTTCATCTCACCCACTCCATGGCCCTTTGATTCTGGTGTTCCCTCTAAGGTCCTGAAGAGGGTTCAACCTTTTAGTCTGTCTTCCAGGATATAAGATTTTATAGTACCAATTCCATTTGGGTCCAGTTTTGTGTACCCCTACCCTTATGCTTCCATCACCCCCAACTCGAATGGTCCTTGAGATGCCTATTAGGTATGTCAGCATCTCGGGCTGATCCAGGTTAGGATCTATGGATGAGTGAGATCATGCAACAATTGTCTTTCTGTGATTGGGTGAGTTCAGTGAGAATGATCTGTTCCAAGTTCAACCATTTTTCTACAAATTTCATTGTGTCATTTTTTTTCTAACTGCTGAGTAGAATTCCATGATGTAGATATACCACATCTTGGTTATCCATTTGTCCAATGATGGACGTCTGGGTTGATTCTAGCTCTTAATTATGATGAATTGAGCAGCTATAAACATGTTTGAGTGGATATCTCTGAACTGAGGCATGGAGCTTATAGGGTAAATGCCCAGTAAAGGATAGCTAGGTCTGTTGGTAACTCTATAGTCAAAGATTTTAGGAGCCTCCATGTTGCTTTCCATAGTGCTTGCACCGTCTTACATTCCCACCAACAGTGAATGAGGGTTCCTATTTCTCCACATCCTCACAAACATGTGTTTTCATTTTATTTTTTTAATGTTTGCTATCCTTACTGGGGCAAGGTGGAATCTCATAGTTGTTTTAATTTGCATTTATCTGATGGTTAGGGATGATGAATATTTTCTTAGTGTGCATTTGCCATTTGTATTTCTTCCTCTGAGAACTGCCTGTCCAGTTCTCTGTCCGACATTGTGAGCAGGTTGTTTGATTTTTTTGTTATTTAGGTTTTTGAGTTCTTTGTAGATTCTAGAAATTAAGCCTCTATAAGTTGCATAAATGGCAAAATTTTTCTCCCATTCTGTGTGTAGTCTACTGGTTCTGCTTATTGTATGTTTGTCTGTGAAAAAACTTTTCAGCTTCATGGGATCCCAATGGTTGAGTGATTGTTTAAGTTCCTGAGCTGCTAGAGTTTTGTTCAGAAAGTCTTTTCACAGTTCTAGATCATGGAAAGTTCCTCCTATTTTTTCTTCCAGTAGTAGCAGAGTTTCCGGTATTATATATTGAGGTTTTTGATCCATTTAGACTTGAATTTTGTGCATGGTCAGATGTGTGGGCCTAGTTTCACTTTCTTGCATATGATTATCCAGTTTGTCCAGCATCATTTGCTGAAGATGCTGTCTTTTCTCAAGTAGACATTGTTCAGGCCTTTGTCAAAGATCAAGCAGCTGTAGTTACTTGACGTAAAGTATGGATCCTCTATTCGTTTCCATTGGTCTATAATCTTGTTTTCATGCCAGTACCACACTGTTTTTGTTACTATGGCTTTGTAATGTAGCTTTAGATAAGGTATGGTGATACCTCCAGAAGTGTTTCTGTTGCTGAGAATATGCTTGGGTATCTGAGGCCTGCTGCCATTCCATATGAACTCTGAGATTGTTTTTTTCTATCTCTGTGAAGAAACATGCTGGGATTTTTATTGGTATTGCATTGAGTATGTATATTGATTTTAGTAGAATTTCCATTTTCACAATGTTAATTCTGCCTATCCAGGAGCATGGGAAGTCTTTCCATTTTCTCAAGTCCTTCTCAATTTCTTTCCTGAGTGTTTTTATGTTTTCATTATATAGATGTTTCACATCATTGGTTACTATTATTTCAAGGTATTTTTTATTGTTGTTGTTGTTACTGAAAGTTGGACAGTGTCATTAATTTCTTTCTCTGTATCTTTGCCCTTTGCATATAGAAAAGCTATTGATTTTTATACATTGATTTTTTTTTATCCTGCTACTTTGCTGAAGGAATTAATCACCTTTAAAAGTTTTGAGATGGAGGTTCTCGGGTCACTTATGTATAGAATCATGTCATCTGCAAATAGGGCTAACTTGACTTCTTCCTTTCCAATTTGTATCCCTTCCATTTCTTTCTCCTGTCTTGTTGCTTAGACTAGGACTTCTCATACTATGATGAAGAGTAGAAGGTGAGAGTGGGCACCCCTGTCTTGTTCCTGATCTCAATGGGAATTTCTTAAGTCTCCATTAAGTATTTTTCAGGCTTTAGGAACTTTATATATAGCCTTTATTATGTTGAGATATAAACTGTCCACGCCTATTCTCTCCAAAGTTTTGATCATGAAGTGATATTATATTTTGTTTAAGGTCTTTTCTGCATCTATTGAAATGATCATGTGGTTTTGTGTTTGAGCTTATTTATGTAGTTTATTACATTGATAGATTTCTGTATGATGAACAACTCTGTGGTCTTGGGATAAAGCCTACTTGAACAAGGTTGGATAATGCTTTTGATGTGTTGTTGAATTCTGTTTGTGAGAATTTTGTTCAGGGTCTTTGCATTGTGAAGTTCCTTGCGGATATAGGCCTATAGTTTCCTTTTCTTGTCATATCTCTGTCTAGTTTTGGTATTAGGGTGATACTACCTCCATCAAAAGAGTTGGGGAGCTTTCTGTTCTCCCATTATGTTGTACACTTTGAGAAAAACTGGTTTCAGTTCTTCCATGAAGGTTAGATAAAATTCATCTGAGAAGCCATCTGGTCCTACACTCTTCTATTTGGGCAGATTTTTGATTACCTTTTCAATATCAATGGATGTGATAGGTAGGTTTGTTTAGGAGATTAATATGCTCTGAGTTTAGCTTTGGTAGGTGGTATGTGTCCAGAAATTTGTCCATTTCCTCCAGATTATCCAATTTTGTGGAGTAGAGGCTTTGGAAATAAGTCCTGATGATTCTTCCAATTTCACTTATGTCTGTTGTGATCTCTCCTTTTTCATTTCTGATTTTGTTAATTTAAAGCATCTCTCTTATTTTTTTGCTTGATAAAATTGATCAGGGGTTTATAAGTCTTTCTTATTTCTTCAAAGAACCAGTTCTTTGTTTCATCAATTTTCTTAATTGTTTTCTTAGTTTCCAGTTCAATAATTTCTACTCTTATCTTAATTATTTCTTTCCATAGAGAGATTTTTAGGTTAGATTCTTCTTGTATTTCCAAGGCCTTTAGGTGGATTGTTATGTTATTGATTGGGATTTCTCTTTCTTTGTTATGAAGGCATTTAGTGTATGATTTTCCCCTATGGACTGCCTTCATTGTGGCCCATAAGTGTTGGTACGGTGTATTGTCATTGTCATTTAATTCTAGAAATTTTGCAATTTCATTTTTTTTATTTCATCCACTACCCATTTATTGCTTAAAAGTGTGTTGTTCAGTCTCCAGGAGCTGATGGACTTCCTGATACATCTCTTGTTAATTTCTAGCATTATAGCATTGTGATCTGATATCATGAGGAAATTATGTTGATTTTCCTAAATACATGAAGGCAGGCTTTATGGCCCAACATATGATCTATTTTAGAGAAGGTTCTATGGGCTGCTGAAAAGAACGTGTATTCTGTAGATTTTGGGTAGAATGTTCTGTAGATGTCTGTTACATCTAGTTGATCTCTGGTGTTGTTGAGCTCTCTTACTTCCCTGTTGATTTTTCTGTTTGGATGATCTATCTATTACTGATATTGGAGTATTGGAGTCTCCAACTATGATGGTGTTGGTGTTTATTTTTGTTTTGTTGTCAAGTAGGTTTTCTTTTATTAATTGTGGTGCACCTGTGTTTGGTACATAAAAATTGATGATTGTGATATCCTCTTGTTGGATCATTCCCTTGATAATTAAGAAGTGGATTCTTTGTCTTTTTTATTACTTCTAGTGTGAAATCTATTTTATCCAATATTAGCATAGCAAGCAACACCTGCTTGTTCCTTATTTCTGTATACTTGGAATATCATTTTCTGCCCTTTCATCCTAAGGAGGTCTTTAGTGGTGAGGTGGATTTCTTGAGGGTAGCAGATTGAGGGGTCTATTTTTCTGATCCATCCTGTTAGCTTATGTCTCTTGATGGATGAATTAAGGACATTAATGTTTAGGGTAATAACTAATGACTAGTAATTCCAAGAACTCTGAGATAAGTTCAAGAAACAAAAACCTCAGAACACAAGGAATAGTAAAAGGAGCTGAACTAATTTTCTAAACCTAGAGAAAGAGGTTGACATCCAAACACAAGAGGCATATAGAACTCAAAATACATATAACCAAAAAAGGCCCTCTGTACAGTACATCATGCTAACAGCTAACAATATAAAATACTAAAAGTTGTAAGGGAAAAATGAACTTATATACAAAGGTAGGGATGTCAGAATAACTCTAGACTATTCATCAGCAGCTGTAAAAGCCAAAAATTAATGGAATGATGTATTCAAACACTGAACGTAAATATCCCAACTGATAATGCTATACCCAGCAAAGGTATCTATCAAAATTGATGGAGAAATAAGGACATTGCAAGACAAATGCAAACTAAGGCAATTAATGTCAATCAAACTACTTCTACAGAAAATCTTAAATGGAATACTATAGAAATAATAATTAAAAAGACAGTCTCATCTTCAAGAACACATGATAGGACATACCACAAGGAAAAAATAACAGATGAACAAAGAAGGCACTGAAAAGAATTAGTGATACATAGCACAACAAGTCTGCAAACTCAAGGGAAAAGGAAAATACCAATAATCCAGACAATCTTAATATCATTCAGAAAGATATGAGGAAATAGCAAGGTTCTTTATATAATAATTCTAAATTTAGTTGGCCTCAATAAAAAGACACAAACTGGGGCTGGAGAGATGGCTCAGTAGTTAAAGACTTTTGCTTGCAAAACTTGATGGCCTGGGTTTGATTTTCCAGTTCCCTGTAAAGCCAAATGCACAAAGGAGTGTATATGTCTGGAGTTCATTTGTAGCGGCAAGAGGTACCCATTTTCTCTCCCTCAATGTCTGCCTCTGGGGTGGTTTGATTTAGGTTTCCTCCATAAACTTAGGTGTTCTGAATACTAGATGCCCAGCTGATGGCAAATTGGGAATTAAAGCTGCCTGGAGGCAGTGCGTTATTGGGGGCAGGCTTATTGGTGCTGTGTCTACACACAAGCTTCCTCTTGCCAGTGTTTGGCACACTGTCCTGTTGCTGTTGACCACCTGATGTTGACCAGGAGGTGATGTCCACCCTCTGCTCATGCTATCATTTTGTGCTGCCATCAGGGAGTTTCCCCTTGAGTCTGTAAGCCAAAATAAACCCTTTAAATTCTACGATCTGCTCCTGGTTGTGTGTTTTCTGGCAGCAATTAAAAGCTAACTGCAATAGCCTCTTTCTCTTTGTCAGTCTCTTTTTTTTTAATTTTTATTTTTTATTTTATTTTATTTTATTTTACAGTCAGTTTGGTACAATTATTAGGCTCATCCGTGACCTGCCCCCTCCCCTTGGCCCCTCCTTGTTGCGGTATACGGGTCATGCATTGTGGAGTTAGCCCACAGTTATGGGTAAGCTAAATGTCTCTGCATATTATGACCCAACATGTGGCTCTGACATTCTTTCCGCCCCCTCTTCCGCAAAATTTCCCTGAGCCGTGTTGGGTCTGCTTCAGTGATGAGGTGTTGGGGGGCTCTGAGGCTCTGGCTCTCTGATTTGGTAGGAGTTGATTTTTCTCTGTGCTGATCTCCTTCCCCCTTGGCTGGTATCCGGTTCATCAGGAAAACAGCGCCCTTGCTTGTTTCTCCAATTTTTCTTAGTTTCAGCCGGGGCCCTTTTGAGGTATGATGGGGTGGCTCTCTCCTTAGGATCTACATCTATCTGAAAAAGAGAAGGAGATTCTCCAACGGAGAGTAAGTTAGCATCAGGACAAATGAGATAACCCTTTTTTCTTTTTTATAGAGAATTTAATAGGTGTAGGCCCTCTTGTAGCCCACAATTGATGGTAGCTTGATATTGGAGAGTGGGCTTATGTTTGGATATGGTTCTGACTTGTTTCCCAGCTCCAGCTATGGGTCCCATACCAGTGAGGGGATCAGTTAGCCAAATTGAGAGCAGTTGGCTCCCCACCATGGCTGTGTGCCACCACTGCACTTGTGTGGACATCACAACAAGTTATTTGCTGCTAAGTAGGTTAGACCATGCATTGCTTCGACAGATATTGGTCATTTTCCCCCAGTGGCCCATGTAGCACCTTCTGGCACTAGACGTGCTGACTGTCTGGGGACTGACTCTCTTCCAACTTCCAGCCATGCCATTCTAATTTGCATGTCAATCACACAAGGTGTCTTCAGCAGTAGGGTCTTATCACTAGCCTTTGGTGGGTCATCAAGTACTCTGACAGAAATCTGTCTGTCTTTTAGGAAACCTTGTAGGTCTCTCTGATCAAAAGCTCATTGTGGATGATAGCCCCATGCTGGTTCTGGGAGTTACAGGTGAGTGCCCACTAAGAAAATGAGGAAAAAGATAACTAATATACAAGAGTTAGAGATAAGAGAGAGAGAGAGGGAGAGGGGAAGTGAGGGAGGGAAGATGTAGAAGATTAAGGTTAGTCTTGATCTTACCCTCTCCAGTGTCTTGTGGTTCAGGTGTTCTCTGTAAGGGCCTGGTGAAGGATCAGCCATTTGGTCTATCTTTTAGTAAGTAGAAAATTATGGTACCATTCAGTCTCAATAAAATAAGATAAATAAATGAATAAATAAAGATTTCATTAAAAAAGACATACTAAATGATGAATTATAAAACAAGATACAACTATCAGCTATCTAAAAGAAACACACCTGGTAGTAAAAACTGACTAACATAAAATGGAAATTAAATAGCCAAGCAAATGGAGGTTATAAACAAGCAGGAGTGGTTATTCTTATATCAGATAAAACATACCTCAGAACTAATCAGAAAAGACAAAAATAATAAAGGGAATAATTCATCAAGTAGATATAATAATTATAGGCACTTATTCATCAAATATGGACCTTGTAATTTCATACAAGTAGCCCTAAAACTTAAAAGGACACATAGGTCCAGACAAAATAATAGTGGGAGACATTTATACTATTCTCATACTTATCTGTATCATATGCACTAAAAAACAGTGAATAAAGTTTAGAGCTAAACTAGAATGTATCAACCTGGACCTACATAGTGGTTTGAATTAGATACCCCACCAGGAGCTCTGAATACTTGGTCCCCAGCTTGGCAATTTGGGAGGTGGAAACTTGCTGCAAGTGGTATGTTGGTGGTGGCAGGCTTAGGGGTATTATAGCCCTGTTCACCTTGAAAGTAGAAGCTCACTCCTCTATGCTGCTTGGTAGTTTGAATCTATCTCCCCCAATAGACTCCAGTGTTATTAAAATTGAGTTTGCAGCTTCTTCCCCTAGCAGGCAGACTCCTTCAATGGGGGATGGAGGTTTCATTGGGCATGGACCTGAAGCCTAAGGTACGGAGAGTTAGCTCTGCCAAGTTCCTTGATGTTGGGCTGCTGGTTTTTGCTTTTGCTTTTTGTGGTGGTGCTGGTGTTGGTTTTTCTCTCTGTGTGGATCTGTGAAAAGGAGCCAGCTACTTCTGTCATTATGGAACTAACCCTGGATCTGTAAGGCTGAAATAAGTCTTTTCCTCTTATAAACTGTGTCATGTTTGGAGGTTCATCCCAGCAGTGTGGAGCTGACTGCAATAGATATTGGTACCAGGAATGGGGTGTTGATGCATTATAAATCTGACTATGTTGATTTTGGTCTTTTGGAACTTTTGTTTTGGAGGAATTGGCATGGACTTGATACTTGCAGCTGAAGATACCTTCCAGAGCAGTGGTAAGCCATGCTTTATGGACTATTCTGGTGAGAGTTTGAAAATGTGAAGCACAAAGAGAATTGTATTTGGAGGCTCTGCTTATGAACTTTCTAAGGAGAGGACAGACTGCAGAGAACTTTGTTTGAATTAGGATACTGGCATAAGGGCTGGCTATGTTCTGTTGCCTACACCCAGAGAGCTTGATCAAGGTTGAATTTAAAAGTAATGATATCCTTAGATATAGAACTGAGAAATTTAATATTTAAAGTTGGAAAACCTTAAGCATGTTTAAGGTTATAGGAACTGAGACTGGTTGCTAAAGCTGCTATTGTTATGGATATATTACCATGATGAAGGATGGCCCAACTGCTTTACACTGAATCAATTGAAAGGATGCCTGAAGAAAGACTGAATGGTAGAAATACCAACTCTTTGGAAGGTAGATGACTGAAAGGAAGGAAGTCAGGGAACAAAACTACACAAAAAATATACTGGGTTGGGAAGATGACTCAGCAGTTAAAGACATTTGCTTACAAAGCCTGAAAGTCAGGTATGGGTTCAAACCCTTCAGTTCCTATGTAAAGTCAAATGCAAAAAAGTAGCACATGCATCTGAACTTCCTTTGCAGAGACTACAGTCCCTGTGCTTCCCCTGACCCCTATACACATGCAAATAAATAAATAAAATAACTTGAAATAATCCTAACTAAAAAGGTGAAAACCCTTTACAATGAAAACATTAAAACACTCAAGGGAGAAATTGATGAAGACACTAGGACATGGAAAAACATCCCATGTTCATGGATTGGAAGAACCAATATTATAAAGTGAGCATTTTATCAATAATAATCTACAGACTTAATGTAACCCCTATTATAATTCCAATGGCATTCTTCACTGAAATAGCAAAATTAATCCTGAAATCCATTTGGAGGCACACACACAAAACCCTCAAGTAGCCAAAACAACTGAGAAGAACAAAAATGAGACTGGAAAATCATTACCAATTTTAAGGTATACTACATAGTCATAGTAACAAATATAGTGTGATATGGGCACAGAAACAGATATGGAAACCAGTAGTACAGAACAGAGAACCCATATTTAAACCCAGGAAGCTATAGCCATTTAATTTTTTTGACAAAAATGTAAAAATTACACTGAAAAAGACAGCTTTTTAAACAAATGGTGGTAGGAAAACTGGATATCTGTATGTAGAGGAGTAAAACTAGGTCTTTATCTTTCTTCATACATAAAAATTTGCTCCAAATAGATCAAAAACATTGACATTAGACCCAAAAGTCAGCAAAGAATAGTTAATGGAAAGAATGTAAGAGACAAAGGAAGGGGATGAGCAGTTTGCTTGCAATAGTATCATCCAGACATGTAGTGGCCATGTCATTCATGACTTCACAGTGGTTGATGCTACCTACACAGATCTGAATAGGAGGGGAAAATGATGAAATCAAAATGGAAGAGGGACTAGTTGGAAAGAAGAAGGTGTCTGTGTAGGGGACATAAAAGAGGAGAGGTTTGAAGGAAGGTAATGGGAAGGGATTGTGATCAGGGTACACTGTGTATATGTATAGTGGTTGTAACAAAGTTTTACAAAAATGTTCACTACCCTTAGCTAGCCATCAGGGAAATGCAAACTTAAGTGACTTTTATATTCTATGTTACCCCAGTTACAATGGCTTTTATTAGGAAAAATATGTTCAAAACCTTAAAGATGTGGAGAAAGGAGAACGTTTCTTCACTGTTGATGAGAACATAAATTGGTACATCCACCATGGAAATTAGTGTGGACGTTCCTAAAGAAACTAAAAATAGAAATATTATATTATCCAGCCACACCACTCCTGGGCATATAGATCCTACCACAGAGCTACTTACATATACATGTTAATTGCTTCTAATTTAGCAAGAATTGGATCAGCCTAGATATCCATCATATGAAGAATGAATAATGAAAATGTGCAAATTTTATTCAGCTGTAAATACATTGAAATTATGAATTTCACAGGAAAATAATGGAATTCATAAATACTGTAATAAGTGTGGTAACCCAGGCTCACAAACACTGCATGTTCTCTCTCATGTTAGGATCCTCAACTCTAACTTTAATAGATATGCATTTATATGAGAATGACTTTGGGTTGTGCCTCTGCAATGAGAAAGGGCACAGAAGAGGAAGAAAGAAGTTCTCAGGATAGGATAAGGTAACAGAACATATCGAGATATGAAAAAAGGGAATATGTGTGTGGAAAGATTTAAGCATTGAGGGTAGGTTTCAGAGAGGGAGGAGGAGGTAGAGGGAAGGTCAACCAAAACTAACTATATTAGCACCACACTTTAAACAAACTGAGCTAACCAGCCAGATAAAAACTAACAACATACCCCAAAAGTCTCAAGGAAGTCAATCACATGGTAAGATAATTTTGAGTGGATGTACCCTGTGTGGGTGGATAAACTAATCCCAGAAGCCATAGATTATCAAATGAAAATCCTAATACCAGGTCTGGGATACTTTCTTATTAGTTGTTGGTGAGGGAGGCCTCTGAAGTCCCCCAAACAATACAGACTTATGCCACTGTTCTTAGTTTCCCATCAGAACAGGATGGTTAGACCCTATGGCTGAAGACACTATATACTATGGTTGTGGGATATAGAAAGAGCTAGATTCTTTCTCTATGCTGGTTAGCCCACATAGTACCTAACTATGGATGTATTGGGGGAGAATTGACATCAACAGTTTTACCTAGATATAGACCCTGTATGCAGCTAACAACATGCCAGGGGAAATGAGCCCATTGATGCAATACTGGCAAGTTTGTTTTGGGAGTAACAAACTATCTGATTGGACTTGTGGAGCTCTAAACAGGATGGAATCCTTGTCTGGTACTATATAAGCCAAGTGAAAAATGATGACTGGAGATACCACTGCCATAATGGGGAAGCTACTGCTGTTATGTTGCTGAATATAAATGATGCATGCATAAAATAGCCTTAAAAATCACTATGTTTATATCCATAAATGATTGTTGATCTCAGCTTTGCTCAGAGAAGCTTCTTTTTTTAATTCATTTTTATTAGTTATAGACATATTTTGTATGTAAACAACACATGTTCCTACCATCCTTTCCCTCCACCCTGCCCCTTTTCAGAAGAGACCTTCCTCCTTGGGGATGCAGGTCAACCCCATGGGGATTGTTGGTCATGCATTATAGGGGCAGCAGTCAGTTATGGGGCAGAGGCAATATCTCTGTGCAAAATGTTGAAACTTGTGGCTCTAGCAATCTTTCTACCTCCTCTTCCACAAAATTCCATGAGCCATGTTGGGTGCATTTTTAGTTCCATCTCAGTGATGGGCGCTTAGGAGCCTCTGGATCTGTGCTTTGGTAGGTGTTGAGTGTTCTTAGTGTCTATTTCCTTCACCCTTGTGCTAATGTCAGGTTCACTGAGAAAGCATCACTCTTGCTCATTTCCCCAATTCCTCTGTTGTTTCAGCTGGGGCTGGGGTGAAGTGTGATGGGTCGCTTATCTCCTTAGATCCTGCTACCATCTGAAAAAGAGAAGCAGAATCTCCAATGGAGAGTGAAGTCAGCACTGGTTAAATGGGATAGCCATTATTAATTTAGAGAGAATTTAAAGTGTGTAGACTCTTTTATGACAAGATTAGTGGGAGCTTGACATTAGAATGCAAAATTGTTATCTGGATATGATTCTGACTTGTTTCCCAGTTCCAGATATGGTTTCCTATCCACTGAGTGGATCTGTTAGCCAGTCCAAGAACAGTTTTTTACCCACTATGGCTGTGTGCCACTACTGTACTTATGTGAGCATCAGATCATGTTATTTGCTTCTGAGTCATATAGACTTTGAGGTGTTCAGATAGATGTGGACCACTTTACCCCTCATGGTTAGGGGCATTTAACATTTTTTTAAGTGTTTGTTAGCCATTTGTAATTCTTGCTCTGAGAACTCCCTATTTAGTTCTCTGCCCCATTTTTGGAGTGGGTTGTTTGATTTTGTATTGTTTAGGTTTTTGAGTTCTTTGTAGATTCTAGATAGTAGGCTTCTATCAGTGGTATAGTTAGCAAAGATTTTCTCCTGGTCATTGGGTAATCTATTGGCTATGCATATGGGCTTATGGTATGCTTGTGTGTGCAAAACTTTTTAGCTTCATGAGATCCCACTGGGTGAGCACTTGTTTAATTTCCTGGGCTACTGGGATTTTGTTCAGGAAGGCTTTTTCCAGTGCTATATCATGGAGAGTGCCTCCTAGTTTTTCTTTCAGTAGTTGAGGAGTTTCAGTCTTATATTGAGGTCTTTAATCCATTTTGACTTTATTTTTGTGTATGAAAAAATGAGTGGGTCTAATTTCATTTTTCTACATATGGTCATCCAATTTGTCCAACTCCATTTGTTGAAGATGCTGTCTTCTTACAGTGTGCATTATTGGCACTTTTGTCAAAGATTAAGCATCTGTACTTACTTGACCTAAGGTCTGGGTCTTTAATTCTGTTCCACTGGTCTATGTTTCTGTTTGGATTCCAGTACCAGGCTGTTTTTGTCACTATGGCTTTGTAATATAGACTTAGATCAGGATATGTTTGGGATATCTGAAGTCTTCTGCCATTCCATATGAATTTTGAGATCATTTTTTCAATCTCTGTGAAGAATGATGCTGGTATTTTTTATTGATATTGCATTAAATCTGTATATTGCTTTTGGTAGAATTTCCATTTTCAAGTATATTAATTCTACCTATCCAGGAGCATGGAAGGTCTTTCCATCTTCTCAAGTCCTTCTTGATTTCTTTGTTGAGGCTTTTTTGTTTTTGTTTTTGTTTTTTTTTTCATTATATAGGTCTTTCACATTCTTGGTTAGTGTTATTCCAAGGTATTTAGTTTTTTTGTTGTTGCTATTGAAAATGGGACAGATCACTTATTTCTTTCTCTGTATATTTGTCATTTGCAAATAGAAAAGCTACTGACTTTTGTGCATTGATTTTGTACCTGACACTTTGCTGAAGGACTTTATCACCTTTAGAAGTTTTGAGATGGACACTTTTGGGTCACTTATATATAGGATCATGCCATTTGCAAATAGGCCCAAATTGACTTCTTCCTTTCCAATTTGAATCACTTTTATTTCTTTCTCTTGTCTTATTGCTTGGGCTAGTTCTTCAAGTACTATGCTGAAGAGCTGTGGTTAGAGTGGGCATCCCTGTATTTTTCCTTGTTTCAGTGGGAACTTATTGAGTTTTTCCTCATTATGTATCATTTGGGCTTTAGGAACTTTATATATAGCATTTATTGTGTTGAGATATAAACCTTCAATGCCCATTCTTTTCAGTGCTTTGATTATGAAATAGTGTTGTATTTTGTCAAAGGCATTCTCTGCATCAATTGAGATGGTCATGTGTTTCTTATGATTAAGTTTATTTATGTGGTGTATTACATTGACCGGTTTTCATATGTTAAACCATCCCCACAACCCTGGGATGAAGCCTAGTTGATCAGGATGGATAATGGTTTTGATGTGTTGAATTTGGTTTTATTCAAGATCTTTTTATCTAAGTTCATTAGGGATATATGCCTATAGTTTTCTTTCCTTGTTGCATCTGTGTCTGGTTTTGATATGAGGGTGATTCTAGCTTCATAAAAGGAGTCAGGAGGATTCCCTGGTCTCAGATTATGTGAACCAGTTTGAGAAAATTGGTTTTAGTTCTTCAATGAAGGTTTGATAGAATTCAGCTGAGAAGCCATCTGGTCCTGGACTTTTCTTTTGAGGGAGGTTTTTGATTACCTTTTCAATCTCAATGGATGTGATAGGTTTGTTTAAGAGATTAATCATCTCTTAGTTTTGGTAGGTGGTATGTGTCTAGGAATTCATCCATTTATAGATTATTCAATTTTGTGGAATAGAGATTTTGGAAGTATACTCTGATGATTCTTTTAATTTCATTGATTTTTAAAATTGTTTTCTTTGTTTCCAGTTTGTTAATTTCTGCTCTAATCTTGATTATTTCTTTATGTTTGGAGCTGTTTGAGTTGGATTCTTCTTGTTTTTCCAGTGCTTTTAGGTGGAGATTCAGTTTATTAATTTGGGATATCTCTTTCTTTGTAATGAAGGCATTTAGTGCTATTGCTATGGATTTTCCCCTTAGGACTGGCTTCATTGTGTCCCATAAGTTTTGGTAGGTTATCATTCAATTCTAGGAATTTTACAATTTCTTTTTCGATTTCTTCCGTGACCCATTTATTGTTTAAAAGTGTGTTGTTTAGTCTCCAGGAGCTTGTGGAGTTCCTGATTTATCTCTTCTTGTTAATTTCTAGCTTTAAAGCATTGTGATCTGACATGATGCAGGGAGTTACTTCAATTCTCTTGACTTTATGGAGGCATGCTTTATGGCCTAATATATGGCCAACTTTGGAGAAGGTTCCATGAGCTGCTGAGAAGAATGTGTATTCTGTAGAGTTTGGGTGGACAGTTCTGTAGATATCCATTAGGTCTAGTTGACCTATAATGTTGTTGAGATCTATTATTTCACTGTTTATTTTCTGCTTCGATGATCTGTCTGTTGATGATAATGGAGTATTAAAGTCTCCAACTCCAACTATGATGGGGTTGGTATTTATTTCTGTTTTATTTTCAAGTAGCTTTTGTTTTATAAACTGTGGTGTACCTGTTTTTGGTGCATATATTTAGAATTGTGATGTGCTCATGTTGGATCATTCCCTCGATGAGTAGGAAGTGGACTTCTTTTTCCCTTTTGATTAATTTTGTTTTGAAGTCTATTTATGAGCTATTGATATAGCAACACTTACTTTTTTTAATTTCCATTTGCTTGGAATATCGTTTTCCAACCTTTCACCCTCAGAATGTATCTTTCTTTAGTGGTGAGGTGGGGTTCTTGAAGAGAGCAGATAGAAGGGTCCAGGTTTTTTTTTTTTTTTTTTTTTTTTTTTTTTTTTTTGGTTTTTCGAGGTAGGGTCTCACTCTATCCCAGGCTGACCTGGAATTCACTACGGAGTCTCAGGGTGGCCTCAAACTCACAGCAATCCTCCTACCTCTTCCTCCTGAGTACTTGGATTAAAGGCGTGTGCCACCACACCTGGCTTAAGGGTCCAGTTTTTTTGATACCCCCTGATAACCTGTGTCTTTTGATGGGTGAGTTAAGTCCATTAATAGAGGGGTTATTACTGTGAGGGTTGAATTAATCCCTGCCATGATGAGGTGTTTTATGGGGTTTGGTGCTTTTTTTCTGTTTTATACTATTTTAAGCCTGGTCTATTTTGGTTATTGTGATCTTGTTGGCTCTAGAGATTGGTTGTTTGACTGTTCTGTATGGAGTGTTCCCTCAAATATTCTCTGTAGGCTTGACTTTGTGTCCATATAATCATAGAGTTGACTTTTTTATGAAAAGTTTTTCTTTTACTATCTACTATGAGGGATACATTTGCTGGGTAGAGTAGCTTGGGTTGGAAGCCATAGGATTTTAGACTTTGAAGTGTTCCATTCCAGGTCCTTCTGGCTTTCAGGGTTTCCATTGACAAATCTGATGTAATTGTGATGAGATTGCCTTTGTATGTTGCAAGTTGTTTTTCTTTTTCGGCTTTTAAAACTCTTTATTTTAGTTCTTGAGAGTTTTAACTATGATGTGTTTTGGAGAGTTTCTTCTTTTGTCTTGTCTGTTTGGTATTCTGTGGGCTTTTTGTATCTGGATGGGTCTCCTTTTGAGAGATTTGGAAAATTTTCTTCAATAATTTTATAGAATATTTTCTCTATGCTTCTGGACTGGATTTCCTCTCCCTCTGGTATACCTATGATCCAGATGTTTTGTCATCTTAGGATATCCCACAGTTCCCTCATAATCCGTTCACTTGATTTTTTGAACTTAGCAATATATTTGGCTTCCCAATCAATTTCTTCTGTCTTGTCTTCCAGGTCAAAGGTTCTGTCTTCCTCATGAGTTACTCTATTGGTGAGTATTTCTACAGAGGTTTTTATAATTTCTATTTAGTTTTTATTTTCTTTTGTGTTAGTTTTCATCATGTCCATTTCTTTTTTGAGGTACAATTTCAACTTGAGTTCTGATTTTCTTGATGCTTTCTGGAAATCTTGTATTTGATCACGTTTTCATTAAGCTTAGTCAACTGGTTGTTGAGATCTTCCATTTCTTGGCTCACCTTCAACCCTTTGGAGGGTTCTAACATTTTCTTCCATCAAGTTAAGTCTACTTTCAAAAACTGAACATGCTAGAAGATGATTCTGTTCATTTTAATTGATATGATTGTTGGTTCTTTGATGGTTTGCTTTCAGTTCAGTGGTTTTGTTTGTTTGTTTTTTAATCAGGGTCTCATTGGTTGTTGTGTTTTCATTTTGGGAATGAATTTCTTTTGATTTCTCTATGATTTCATTGGAGGCTTCCATTGTAGGACTATGCATTTTTGGTGGAGATCCCTCAGTTTTCTGACTTTCATTGACTTTTTTTTTGCATTGTTGTCTATCCATTTTTCAGGGACTCTATTTTATTGAGGAGAAAGCAAGTTTTTGTCATTTGGCCCATGCACCCTCTGACTCAGGTGAACAGGAATGTTAGTTCCTAATGGCCAGTCAGGATAACAGAGCAAAAGGCCTGATTCTATGCTCACTCAGGTATTGGGCCTCCCCAAACAAGGCACAATGGGACCAGGACCAGGACCAGGGAATGCACGGGGAGGAGCTAGGAGACAGGGCTCTGATCTACTCAGCCCACACTGCCATGCCCCAGGAAGCTTCATTTTGAAGCTGGCAGTGGTACCTGAAGCAGCTCATAATAGGTAAAGTGATGTGGCCATACATGCAGCATCTGTGTAACTCTCTAGGCTCAGGGGAGATCTGGATGTGGGAGCAGAGAATGCAAGAGCTCCTCCACCTCAGGAGACCCCTGCCCTCCCTAAGAGTTTATGCACAGCTAGTGGGTTGCTAGGGGAGGGAGTGACTATTTTTAGTGGAGCAGCCACTTGAAGGAGGTCCACACTCCTGTCTATAAGCCCTCACCCATACTCTTGTAAGAACCCCAATGTAATTCATTGGTGCATGTAACAAAATAGACATGAAAGCATTAAGGAGACTAGTTGGAAAGAGAAAGAGAACCAGTGGGAAGGGGGTAATGGAAGTTAGCAGGAGGTGAATATAATCAAAATTCTTATGTGAAAATGTCATAACAAAACCCACCATATATGAATAACATATACCATAAGAAAAGACAAAAAAAGAGAAAATGTATAATCTGGGGCTGGGGAGTGGGCTCAGTGGATAAAACACTTGCTGCACATCTCTGAGGACCTCAGTTAGGTAACCAGGCCCCACATAAAGGACTGGAAGATGTGATGGGCTACTATAATTCTAGTGCACCTATGAAAAGAAGAGAGACAGAGACAGGAAGCGCATGGAATTGTGCCCTGAACAAGAGATTCTGCCTCAGACAAGGTGGAAGGTGAGGACTGACCTAAAAATTGTACACATGTACACTGGTGTTCACATGCCTATGCACACATAGAATACACTCATACACACACAGCACACATGCAGCACATACCTAGCCTACACACAACACATACATAGCATATACACATACAGCACACAAACATCAATTAAAATGAGGATGTTTTAAAGTATGTTTTACTTCTGTCAATATAAAAATAATAAAGCTTACCTCACAATCAAGGAACTTAATTTTGCTGCATTCTTTGGTTGTTAACAAGCACAGTTCACAAACAGTGTGCCTACACAGAGGCTCATGGTGGTGAACTATTGATGAAATTCCATCAGTGAAACTTTCCACAGTCTGTTACTTTTAAAGGGAGAATAGAGATCTATTGGAAGGCAGATTCCAACAGTATTTTATTGTGGAGGAAAAGATAGCCAGCTTAGTTAGATAGAGCTGACTTATTAAAATACAACTCAGCCAAAACCGAACAGGTCAGAAGGAAGGAGAAATTTTAGGAAGCAAAGCCAGTCAGAAGTTGCAATATTTTCACTCATTCAGATGATTATTTTGAACCTCCAGAAAACACGGCTTTGCCATATTTTATAATCATGCAGATAATCATCCAGGGTGTCCTGAAATATATCATGGGTAAATGGGGTGAGAATATATTGTCCTACCTAGAGATGGAATTTCGTAACTTAAAGGATATAATCTTGATTCAAAAAGGAATAAAAAAGTCTCAAGTCTAATACATGGGGGATGCTGCTCAACTCACTGTCCATTAGCTATTATGTCAATCCTAGGTAAGGTTTCTTGACATGACATTGAGACAGGTCTTGCATAGCAAATGGGAAGTTCATTTTCCTTTTCTGTCTGCCCAACTGTTAATTTTGTATTGTTGCTAGAAACATTCTTCGAGGCAACAGCAGAAGGCACATTGCATATGGCAGAAATATTTTTCACAGCTTTTATGGTGAATAACAATATACTTGACATTTTCCTCATTAAATGTGAGCTTTGCTGTATGATTAAACACATGAGGCATCTGTGATCTAAAATTATAAATGGGAAAAGCAACAACTCAAATATTTCAGTCAATAAATACACAGGAGACAGTCAACATGTAACAACCCCTTCATATGCTCTCTTCAAGGAGTAGCGCCATTGAAATTGACAGTGGTTTTGGCAGTGGTCTCTCCTTCACACAGGAAACAAGGGAACTTGAGGCCTAGACTAATTATACCCCAGGATTCCAATAGGAGTGAGTAGTTTCCATTAGGAAAATTCAACTCTGAGGGCTAACAGAGCTGGGAGGAAGAGACATTTTATTACGGAAATTAGAGAATTACCAAAGGGATTCCTGGAGGGTGGAAGGTACTAGCATGATGTAGCCATGCTGGGGAAGTGTGGAAGGTGGGTGGTCTAGGGACCGGAAGGCCATATGCATATCTCATTGCTTAGGCAGGTCTCCTCAGTGTGTGCCCTCCTGTGTGTGTGCATTTGTGTGCAAGTGCTTTCCACTCTTTGCCAGGGGAGAAGGTGAAGACTTCTGAGTGACGTGCTCACACAGACTGATCACAGAAGCCAAGTGACCTTCCTTTCACTATTTGCTCTGATCTATTGGCATAGAAACCTAGAGATACCACTGAGAACTATTCCTCTGTCTAAATCCGACCCACAGCCAGCGGTGTTGGGTCCCCGGTGGTATGTGTCATATATAGGGTACTGCAAGTGGATCTTAGCTGTTGTTACCATGTGTCCAGTGAAAGGCAGCAGGCAGGCACAGATCCCAATGGACAGAAGAGGATGCATAAGGGAGTAACAACGGGGTGGAAGACCACATCCTGCTGAAGAAAGGAATGCGGAAGCATTTTATCCCACTGGGCACATCTGCATGTTCCTGAGACATGGCATGGCGTGGCATGGCATATGCAATGCACAAAGATATGGGAACCAGGGCTTCCACATGTAGAGTCAGGGTTATGAGGGTGCAGGAATGTGACAAGGTGGGAGAAAGTGACAGCTCTGTCCAGTGGACTTCAACAGTAGGGATATCAACAAACAGAACATAATAGGCACAAAGAACTCACAACCTATTCATAGCCTAGCCCCATTTCTGAGTTATACTGACAGGAGTGAATGTCCATCTCTATAGGGCAGTAGAGTCAGTATGTTGCTTAGAATCTTAGATTCCCTCATGTCATTCCCAAGGTGTCTGCCTGTAGTGTTCAGGTTGTCATAACCAAACATCATACCTAGGTATCTTAACACACATTTCTTTCCCACAGTTCTGAGGCTGGAAGTCCAAGGTCAAGGTGCAGGCAGGGTTGGCTTGGCTGATCTCTCCAGTGTCTTCACCTGCACTTCCCATTGCATGTGTATGTTCTAAACGCTTCTTAAAGGGATATCAGTCAGATTAAATTAGAAACCCAACCAATGACCTCATTTTAATTTAATAACCTCTTGAGTGATCCTGTTTCCAAATATAGTTATATTCCATGATATTGGAGGTTAGGATTCGTCATATGACTTTTGGAGAACCAATTTAGCTACTACCAGTGACTTTAAGGCCCTTGTTTGTAGATGTAGTGGTGCATAACTATAGCCATAGTACTTGAGGGGTTAAGGCAGGAGAATCATGGGTTTAAGAACCTTCTGGTCTACATATGGAGATCCTATCAAAGGGATAGAGAGACACTTTTGCCTGGGGATGTAGCTCAGAGAGAGGATGTTTGCCGAGCATGTACAAGGCCTCAAGGTTTAATTGCAAGTCTCTCTGTCTCTCCTTATTTCCCTCTCTTTCCCCACATACACAAACACACACACACAAGACCCTAGTGATTCCAGTTGCCATCCACCATGGCTTATGCAGGATACGTCCTCCCCTAGTTATGCTTTGTCCTGGGAGATCAGAGCCCGGAATGGAGGTCTCTGCCAGAGCCATCATGCTACAGCGGACACACAAGTCTGGGAAAACAGCAAGTAGGAGAGGCTAAGCTGTCTTGTCCTGAATTTAAGGACAAAGGGCAGAAACAATCAAGGTATTCCTTTTTGCCTCTAATGCATATGAAATGTTGAGCACTTTGACTTCCCCTAAGAAAGTACACATTTCAGCGACAAAGGCATATTCCTTCAGTCAGATCACCTACTACAACATGGCCCCAAGGAAAACATGAGGGAAATCTGGCTTCTCTCCTTATATGCCCATGCCTCCTAAGTAAGGAAAGAATAATGGTGAGATATCCACATCCTTTCAGGCATGTTTTAGGTGAGCCAAAGTCTCTCCTTAGGTGTGGCCTCACCTTCATTTTGTGGTTAGCTTGCTGAGGTAGGGCTTAAGTTAGCTTGTGACCAAACGAGTAATCATGGGTTTCTCAGCTCCTGAGACTTTGGTTGCAGGCTCATTTGTGAAGTCCTGTTGTGTCCTCTAATCTGGTGTTATGGAGCCCTGAACTTTTCTAATTGAGTGAATTTTTACTTTACTATACTTTATCTCATCTCAATGAGACTTCAGGAGGGGAAGTGAGGTCATGGATGGAATGTATACATGAAAGTCCATCCCTGAACGCTCCACCAGTCTGTTGTGAGCATTTGTAGGTTGTTATACCATGACAATGAAATTAATTAACATATCAAGTACACACAACTTTCCTACTAGCATGAAGTAGATGGTTAAATGTTAATTCCTTCCCTTTTTCTCATCCAAGGAGACTTCACTTCCAGGCCTGCTCAAAGCTTTGTTAGGGACAAAGCAGTCCAGCATTAGCACGTACAAGTTCAGAGGAAGAAAAGAGACTTGGCCTTGAAATCCCAGGTGTGACTGACAGGAGAGACTTTCTCTCTCATGGGTGCTGCTCCCCAGGTACCTGTGGCAGGAGACAGGGTGCAGGTTCTGTGTGGCACCAGGAGTGCTCATTCCTCCACGCCTTGCTTACATTTGCTTTAGGACTCTCTACCTCACATTCAGAGCGAGCTGTTTTCTATTAAGTTCTACCATGATTCTTGTCCATTTCAACTTCTCTGATAGCCTGTTTGAGCTCTGTTGAAGCCAGTCTTTGCAATGGCCAGTATGTCCCTCCTGTGTTTCATATCCTTGACCTCTTATTTCTATGATAAAACACTTCACAAGAAACAACTTAAGAGAAGAAGGAGAATCCATGTCAACTTACAGAAGGGATATGGTTCATCATGACAGAAGGGATTTGGTGGTAGGGGCACGAGAAGCAGTTGCACAGTTTGGTGATCAAAAGACTAAGAAGTTTAAAGTTGCAGCAAAGGTGGGTGCTGAAAAAGAGACTATTTGTTAGTAAGATTAACCCAATTAAAAAGGAACTTCTGGGGCTGAGGAGATTGCTCAGTGCATAAGGCAGTTGCTAAGCAAATGCTCCTGAGTTTGGATTTGAGCTGAATACCAGCATTCATCTCTCTCTGTTTCCTGACTACAGATGCAATGTGCCATGTCCTGATGAGAACGTGTTAATCTGCAGCAGTTGGTTGAGGAATCCTACAAGTGCCTGGTTGGTTCATTTAATTATCACATTGTTTAACCGGATTTCATTGTTCATTCTGGGTGATCTTTGCACAGATGACAGTACTGTGTTGGAATACCTTGAAGCCATGGATTATTAATGTTCATACTGACAAGTATAAAGAAACATTGTGTGATAAGTATGACTGAAATGAATAAGAACAGGTAATGGGGCACTGAAATACACTAGGAATTTTCTTTAAACGATCCTTGGCTGAGTGTGAATCTTTTTCCTACAAAGTGATTGTTTTGCTTCATTTGCTTGTTTTGTTTTGCTTGGCATTTATTTTTTTCTTTAGGCAAGCCTGAAAGACTGGATTTTTTTTTTTTTTTTTTGGCATGAGAGCGAGAGAGAGTGAGAGAGAATTGGCATGCTAGGACATCAAGCCACTCTAATTGAACTCCTGATGTATGTGCCACCTTGTTCACATGTGTGACCTTATACATGCGTCACCTTGTGGGTCTGGCTTATATGGGATCTGGGGAGATGAGTGTGAGTTCTTAGGCTTTGCAGACAAGTGCCTTAACCACTAAGCAATCTCTTCAGCTCCTGCTGGGTAATTTCTCGAGATAGGGCCTTCCTATGTTGTCCAGTCTGGTTTCAAATTCATGGACTCACGTGATTCTCCAGTACTGCAAGGCACAGTTACCTCCAGTGGTACTTTGACGGAAGCGGTGTGGTGATTTAGATGTAAATATGTCCCCCATAGACTTAGGTGTTTGGTTAATCATGTAACTTGGATCTCCAGATTCCTGGCTGGAGGAGGTGTCATTGAGAATGGATCCTGGGATCCAGCGCAAAGGTATGTTTGCGATCTGATTCCAGCCCAAACATATGGAGAGAGGTGTGAACTCTGAGGGCTCTGCTTGCTGCTAGTGAGAGTTTTTTTTTGGTGTTTGCTGGCTGTTTGGCTCTTTCTGTATGCTTGGATCTCTGAAAGGGAGTCAGCTTCTTCTACCGCGAATGAAACTTCCCCTGGATCTGCAAGCTCGAAGTAAATCCCTTTCTCTCATGAGCTGTGTCTATTTGGAAGTTCATCCAGCATTGTGCAATGGGCTACAACAAGAAGTTTGGTGTCCTTGCAAAACAGCTAAGCCTTTACTATGATTTGCATCTATGCAATCTTTACTATTTGCATCTATACTATGGTTTTTGCACCTCGTGTGAAATAGGGGAGCTGCATTCTCTCAGATTAACTAAAGAAAAGTTATTTAATCTCTGTCCTCCATTTCCTCAAGCATGGGCTTTCATAAACTCAACATAAAAATTTATCTTCTCTCATAATGTTGCAGCCTTTGAGAGCAACAGAACCTATCTTGGCTCTGGATGGACTCAGCTTAGAGATTGAAGCATCATAGCCTCAATGGTCACTAAACTTCCCCAAGCCAGTGAACCTCAAGTTTGTTGCCTTACAACCCACAAAGAATGATGAGTGAAGACAGGGCAGAAGACAAGTTAAGCAAGGGGCTTATTAGAGAAGAAAGGGAAAGTAAAGCAGAAGAGCTCCTCAGCTGGGAGCGTCCGTTACATAATGGCATGGATAGTTTGTTGCTGTTGTTTTCCTTTGGGAATATAAATGGCTAAATTGGATTGATTTCTTTGAATGTGCACAGGGGCTCCTGATAGGCTGAAGCATTAACCAGAAGATTGCTTACTGTATATGTGTGCACTAGCTGTCCTCCTGGTGAGTCAGGACTTTTTACCTTTTGGTGAGTCAGCATGAATCAGGGCCTTTTGGATTTCAACTCCTCAATTCTGTTCTCTGCACTTACCTTCTTATTATCTCTGTCAGGCCATACAGGTACCTGTTGATTCTTTGAGGGCCTATAACCCTCACTAGCTGCCTAAAAATTACAGGCTACTTTACTCTTAATCCGTGTCAGTAATTTCTAAGAGTCCTAAGGTTTGGTCAATGGTAAGCTTTTCTATTTTGTTTTCACTAGGAGTTGCTCTTAAAATCTGACTTCCCAAGCACTTGACTACCCACCTGAGGTTAAAAAAAAAAAAAAGAAAGAAAAGAAAACAAACAAACAAAAAAAAAAACTAAGACCCAGTTGCTGAAGACACCGCATGCTGCTCACACAGAGCATCTAGAGATCTGACTGAATCTGGAAGGAAGCCAGTTCCCAGTTGGTTAGCCTATGTTGGAAACCTCTACATGAGCTTCTGGGGGGAAAATGACCAACCACCTGTTAGCAAGCAGGGACCCCTGCTATATGAAAGCAAGCAGCCTGACAAGATGTGCACACCTTTCACCTTGTCAGCTCATAAGAACAGACTGACACAAACTAGGCCATGTGTATGTAGATAACAAAACAAGGGGGTAGCACTCTTGTCTTTAATAACAAAAATGAAACGGAGACCTGAAGACCAATCTAGAACATACTAGTGTGTTGTGGCAACGTCACCAGGTGGTAAGAGGAGGAGAGAGCACGGTCTTTCTGGATACCTCGGACAATGAGTCTCTTCTGCCTGGAAAATTCCTTACGGCACACTGCTCTCTGTGAGAGAAGGGAAATGCATCCATATGTCTCAAAGTGGGTAGTAGCAAGCTGGTTGTGCTCCCAGTGTGCAAATGGTGAGAGGGTTAGAACGTGTGTGCAGCCAGGAAGCTCAGGCGATGGGCTTGGTCAGGACTGGGAGCTGGAGAGGGGTACGCCATATGTGGAAAAGATCTGGCTTACGTGGGTCCTGTGGAATCAAACCTGGGTCCTTTAGCATTGCAGGCAAGCGCCTTAACTGCTAAAGTCATCTCTCCAGCCCGGATGTATGGACTTTTACGATGTAGCAAGCATCCTCAGAAGCAAGGGGAAAGACACCTGCCCAATGTAACTATGATGTCCAAGTCACCCACATTGTAGGAAAGCACTAGTGTGACAAATATTGTCTCAGCCATCTTTGGAAAATATACCCCCGTGTTCTGGTGCTAGAAGCTCCCTTGGACCTTTTGACTGCAGGGTTCCAAACCAGGGGTGACTAGCCCAGGGGAGGCGTGTGCAGCAGAGACTGTGTAGCTTCGGCACAAAGCAAGGTTTAGATGCTTTCCTACTGCGCACTCTGATCTGTGTGGCCTGCGGTGCTGCCTTGCTGTGTAAAGAGACAGAGTTAAGGGCTTTAAAAGGCATGATTTTAGGGAAGAGGAAGAATGAACCATTGTTTCAAAGAATAAAGAGCCCATTTCACATGGGGGTTAGGTCAAAGTCCCTTCTATGTCTGTGTCCCCAGTTTGGCCTACAGTTTTATGTTTGGGTGTTTGGTAGGTGAGAGTCATTGAGGAGCGGGGGCTATGCCTTGATGTGATACCCAGAGCTGCGCCTCTGCAGCCACTCTCGGCATTCCCTGTCAGTGTGGAAGCCTGAGATGCTCCTCCTCTCTGTGCGGAGAGGCTCTGGTGGCGCTATCAGCAGACAAGGGAGCCTAGATGTGGAAGGGTGCTTTAGTTTCTAGGAGGAGACAAAGAGGCATTGTGTGCAGAGCTGAGATGGATGTTCTAGCATTAATGTGTGTGCTGACCCTCTGGATCCACTCCGTGGCTCTCTTCCCGTGCTGTGTTCCAGGAGCTGAACAGTGTGTGCTACCCCAGTAATCTCTCCTGGGGTTACAAATTGACTCACAACTACTGGAGATCAAGGGGGAAAGAGGAGAGAAGTCACATGCCCATTGCCCATCATCTTCCTTGATATCGTTTTCAGCTTTCCCAGTTTGAAGTGCACTGGTAAGTGAAAATGACTACATTGTAGTTCCAGCCAGAGTGACTTCACAGAGGGACAAGGGAATCTCTTCCAGTTGGACAGAACTGTGGACAGAATAGAGCTATTCTTTGAATACAGTGAGGTAGGAGGCCTGAGGTACAGATGTACATGGAACCTTCAAAATTGAAAAATGGGTTAGTTACTTGAACAGGGCCTGAGAAGAAATGACACTAGAGAATTGGGGAGGGGGTGTGTGAGAAAAACTGGGCAATAGATATATGGGTCACCTATGGCTTTGGGTCTATAACAGACATGTCTTTAGGTTCCATGGGAAGAGGAAAGGAGGCATTGTGTACAGAGTCAAACCTCTACTTCTTCCACTGATCCTCAAGATATACCTAGCTTCCCTCTTCCCCTGAGTTTACTTTTACAGCTTCTAAGGGTTTTGCCAGCATCAGCAACCAAATACTATATCTAATTACTTAACATGATGCTCCAGACCAATTTTTATGAGTTGAATTGTGTCCTCCCAAAAGATATATTGAAGACCTAACTGTTGGTGCCTGGAGATGGGACCTTTTTGTTTTTTAGGTAGAGATTTTTTTTGAAATATAATGATGCAGAATACCTTGATCTTGACCTTTTCCATCTCCAGATATATTAAAAAATATTTTCAGTTATTTATATCACCTACTCTATGGCATATCCTTACAGCAGTCTGATCAGATAAAGACATCAACGAACCCATTTGATAGCAAAATAAATTTAGCCACAGACCTTTGACAACAGGGTCCTCTGGTTTCGCCAGGTGCCCCCATTCAGCAGCAACTGGCTGAATGAACAGCCTGTAAAGTATGAAGGAAAGACGGGGTGCTTGTTGTAATTAGTTTCTTGTTGTGATAAAGCACCAGACCCACGGCAGCTGATGGGATGACAGATTTATTTTGTGTTATGGTCTTGTGGTGGCAGAGGAAATCATGGCATGGGCAGAGGCTGGACAACCCTTCTCCCACAGCAGGTGGGACACAGCAGAAGGAGAGTGAGCTGAATTCTGGCCAGGGGGAGCGGTTTAAGTAGCACCGCCCAGCAAAGATCCACCTCTCCAAACTGCCACCAGCTGGGGACTAAGCATGCATTCAGGGGGACATGTGGTTCAAACCACCAGTGCTTTCAGAAAGTTTGGTCATGGGCCGGTATCTGTGTACCCAGTAGCTGGACCAGTGTGTCTGAGACGGAAAGGGTTGAGGCGTGCTTGATGCTCTGACTGCCACCTCTGGGAACACCTCTGGCACTTGAGCTTCCTGGGTCTACACACGTAGGCTCTTTACAGGCTAGCCAGTCTAGTTCCATCTAGGGAAGTGATTTCCTAGAGGGTCAGGACACAGGAACATATCCATGGAATTTCAAAGGGCACTGCCCCCTACAGGTTCTAGTGTACTGGAACATAAAAGGAAAAAATGCACTGTGATTGTGGGTTCTTATTAGAAACTGGAGTTTCTGCCTGTCGTAAAGACAATGACACGTTCATCTGAAATATTAGCTATGGTTTTGAGAGCTTTAACTAGTCAGAATGGGAGCAAATAAATTCTCCATTCATCTCCCCAGCTGGATTCCCTGAGAGCAAGTTGTTTTGAGAACCCCTCTGAAGATGACTTGAGAAGACACAGGAAGTGGTTTCCTGGGATTCCACTTAGTGGCTAGTTTAGAAACATATCCTTTGATATTGCCTCACTGTTTTTTTTTTTTTTTTGTGTGTGTGTGTGTGTATTTGTGTGTGCACGTAAGCATGTGGAGGCCAGAGGTTGATGCGGAGTGTCTTTCTCAATCACTATCCACCTTACTTTTTGATATATTGTCTCTCAGTGAACCTGGAGCTCATTGATTTAGCTAGACCAGTTACCCAGCAAGCCCCAGTGCTCCTCCTGTCTCTGCCTTCCAAGTACTGGGATTCCAGGCTCACCCAGATTTCACACGCATTTTGGGGATTCAAATTCATTTTTATGCCTGCGTGGCAAGCACTTTACTGACTGAGTCCCTCCCTGCCCTCCTCACTCTTATTTTTCCTCACTTCTGGCTCTCTGGGCTTTTCTTCCTGGATCAGTTATTACCTTCTAAGCATTTGTACAACCTTGGTTTCTCAGGGGCCTAGACTGAGACAGTATAAAGTGGCAAATACATGATACAAACTTAGGGCAAAGGCTGTGGTGAGCTAAGTCCTTTACAAAATGAAGAGGTCAGAAATTCATATTGAGAAAATCATGTTTTTTTCCCCCCACACTATGTCATATTTTAGCCGGGACATTCTGAAGGACATTACACTGTTGGTTTGTTTATATACCTTCCTGTATATGCCCCACCCTACTCAGCTTTCAAGATACAGTTTTCAGTAGAGACATTGGTAACATCAAATCCCCACAGATCTGAAAGTCAATATGACCCTCCTTTAGCAAGATATGAACCAAGGATGCCATGCGGTGATTGCTTTGTGGCAGGAACACTGAAGGAGGAAGAATTCTGGTATTATATTGACAATGCTAGTCAGAGCCACGCAGCCAAGGTGTCCTTAGGAAGTCCTGTGATCCACAGGAAAGATGTTGCCGTTACCTTCACATTGCCGGGACAAACTACCAACCAGAAACAGCTAAGGAGGAGAAAGTGTTTATTTCAGGCTTATATTCTGGGGGAGCTCCACCACGGTGGAAGAAGCTGGTCCACTTCAGGGTACATCCACAGCAGAGCGAGAAATGCCGACACCAGCAGGCACAGAGCAAGCTGTCTCTCTTACACACCTAGCAAGGCTGGACACAAGATGCAACCCGAAGGACACACCTCTGCAGTGGAGCTCCACCTGCTGAGGACTAAGTTGGAAGCTCAGTGAAAAATACCCGAGTCTACGGGGGACGTACATTTACATTCAAACCTCTACAGAGGCTATATGCCAAAATGCAAGGACGGTAAATTTTGAGATATCAAAGCAGCATACAGCCAGGGTCACTATACACCAAAGCTTATAATCCTGTCTGGGCTTTGTAATTTATGATCTGGTTTAGAATCCCAAACTTGACCTTTATTAGCTGTGTAACTTTAGGCAAATATCTTTTTTTCTTTTTCTTTTTCTTTTTCTCTTTTTTTTTTTTTTTTTTTTTTTTTGAGGTAGGGTCTCACTCTAGCTCAGGCTGACCTGGAATTCACTATGTAGTCTCAGAGTGGCCTCAAACTTATGGCTATCCTCCTACATCTGCCTCCCTAGTTCTGGGATTAAAGGCGTGCACCACCATGCCCTGCTTAGGCAAGTTTCTTAACCACTCATATTTAAGCAACCTTGCAGAGTTAAGTCTTAATGAGATATGGTATGTAAAAGATCTTGCACACACAAGTACCTTAATAAAATATTAATTCCTTTCTTCAAATGATGGTGGGGCTAAGATGTCAAGGACTAATTGTTGATTTAGTCCAGAGAGTATGGCCAGAATCAGTATTATGTTTTAGGGTGGACAGTCTCTCAACCTCATTAATATGTGGATGGCTGCATTCAGCAGAGAATACATGTCCTGGTATATGCTAACTTGTGTTGTTACTTGTGGCTGACCAATGGTGAATTCCCTAACAACCCTGCATGTGAGTCACATGAGGGTGGATCTCTCTGGACTTGCTGAGTTGGTGCATGCCTCCTTGCCTCTTCCCATGAAACTTAAAGACATGTTTGTTATAGTCTCAAAGTCATGGGTGACCCATATCTCTATATTGCCCAGTTTTTCTTGCCCCCCAGTTCTCTAGTCTCATTTGTTCTCAGGCTCTGTTCAAGCAAGTAATCCATTTTTTCAGTTTCCAGGTGTCCATGTACATCTGTCCCTCAGGCCTCCTACGTCACCATATTGAAAGGATAGCTCCATTCTACCCACAGCTCTTTCGTCTTTAGGAAAGGCTTAGGAAGGCTCTGTAAAAACCCTGATTTCAGTTTAATCCTCCCAAGACCTTCTGCAATTTACCTGCTCCCACTGTACTTTTGCCCTCTGTGGAATCACCCACACCTTCATATTACCCAAAGGACTGTGTCCTTGAAGTAAACGTCACCACTCATATGTGTCAGCGTTGACAAGAGACTGAGAAGCGTTGCCTTAGGGCGCGCTGAGTATAAACCTAGGTACCCAAGAGGCACGTGAAGAAGAGCCTGACTGCAGATGCTGAGTAAGCCACTCAGGTACTGGTGGGTTTTGGCAGAGTATTTCTCATAGGATGCTAATTGTCATTACTTTTGTCAAGGTTTTGTTGTTTAAGGAAAAGACATAACACTTTGAGACGGGACACAAGAGTGGTAAAATAACTGTGTGCACTGGCAGCTGCTCCACTGGGACTTCCCAAGGGCTTTTCACAGGCTCACTTGCCAAAGCAACATCTGCATAGAATTAATCCCAAGGGAGGGGGGCTGGAGAGATAGCTTAGTGGTTAAGGCACTTGCCTGAAAAACCAAAGGACGCAGGTTTGATTCCCCAGGATCCACATAAGCTAGATGCACAAAGTGGCATATATGTCTGGAGTTCGTTGGCAGTGTCTGGAGGCCCCGGCATGCCCATTATCTTCCCCCACCTCTCTCAAATAAATAAGTAAACATAAAATATTTAAAAAATGAATCCTGGGCTGGAGAGATGGCTTAGTGGTTAAGGCACTTGCCTGCAAAGCCAAAGGACCTCGGTTCGATTCCCCAGGACCCACATTAGCCAGATGCACAAGGGGGCGCACACGTCTGGAGTTCGTTTACAGGGCTGGAGGCCCTGGCATGCCCATTCTTTCTCTTTCTTTCTACCTGCCTATTTCTGTATCTGTCTCTGTCTCTCTCTCTCAAATCAACAAATAAAAATAAAATAAAATAAATGAATCCCAAGGTTATGTTTTCCAGACTCACAGGGAGCCACGTGAATAGACCTAGCATATAGCAACCTAATTCTACCCTTTCAGACTGTTGTTTTGAATTAGGTATGACTAAGCATACTAACAAGATACTAAAGATTTTGATTTCTCTGTATTCCTGTAACTAGCTTGTTTCCAGAACAGAATTCAAATCTCTTACTTGTTTAGTATTACATTATAATTTACTAATTTTGTATGTTGGCCAAATTGCTTTTTGGTTAGCTTTTACTGTGACTAACTTTCTATCTCTTAAGAGTACTGCTTTTATTGCAAAAACCCATGGAATGAAGGGTTTGAGTCCTTACTGCAAACATAAGGCAGGAATTTCAATCTTCCACTGCCATGCCAGCTTCATGTGCAAGGAGGAACAGTCATGCCCACTCAGCTCACATATCTGTTTTTAATTCAAGGAATATTTATTGCATTTCTTGATAATCCATTGTCTTTGCCACCACTCTTTTCTGTAATGGAGTAGCCATGGTAGCTTTTGAATTCTCTATAGTGGAAGATCAGTTTTTATTGTTATTTTTGACTCATGGCTGAACAATATTCTCATAAAATACAATAGAAATTAATTGCCAGAGAAATGAAATAAGACATACAACTGGTATACCCTAACTTTTTATTATTAGATTCAACAGACATAAAATTACATTTGAATAAGTATAATTATAACAAATATAACATAATTGCTCTGAAAGTCTCTGAACATGCTTAATATTCATCTCAATTATATCTTGGAGGCAGACAATTCCTGGACCTGGAATGGTCCTTCGACCATGGTTGGCATCATCGTGTGGTTGAGATCCCTCTGTGGACTTCCCACCCTAGTAAACAGCATCTGTGCTCCAGCAAAAATCCTTGCTGTCAGTTTCAGTAAATGTGCTTTTTTCTAGGTGATCCTCAATTGGAAGTATGGTAACAGTGAAGGAGGCTGTCAAGTCAGCATCAAGTGCTACTGTTTGAGGCTGGTGTGTGGGCCATGCTTGACATCCTTGACTGGATGCTTATGACAGTGGGCGGCCTCCTGGTGCTGGTTACTGCTGAGACTGGGTCAGAAAGCATTGATACATATGGTTTTCCCATTGTCTGTACACTCAGCATCTCAGCAGGGATGAGAGTGGGGACAAATTGGACCTTAAATTCTTTTCTCACCCCAATATTTTGTTGAATATTAGGTAATGTCACACAAACCTACATCATTTGCATTATATAATGACAAAGAATAGGAATTATTTGATGGCAGTATAATATTAGGAATGACGCAATGATGCCCACAAAGCAGTTCATTTATGCTTCTGTAACAAAGTACCTGAGGCAGAGTGACTTATAACATCAAAAAGTTACTGATTACTTATCTGAAGGCTGGGAAATCTAGTTCTAGATTTGGTGTGAGGACTACTCTCTCTGCTTCTGAAATGGTGCTGCAGGAGCTGGGGAGACTGCTCGGTGGTTACAGGGATTTACTTCAGGATGGTGCTGCGTTGCTATGCCTTCCGGAAGGAGAAAGGCTCTGTGTGTACATAACGCAAGGTGGATGGGTAAGAAAAGCAGTGAAACTTCTATGTTGAGAGCCTTAGTTCAGGGGCAGAGGGGCTCTCATGGCCTATCCATTCCTGAATGTCCCTACATTTTTGTACCATCACAGTGGAGATTAAGTTTCAACCCAGCAATTTTGGGAGACATTCAGACTATAGAACCATGTTATCTACTATTTTCTCTCATTACTTCCTCCTCTAAAAGGAACCAAGAAAGGAGATAGTGTGGGAACCAAGAGAGCTCAGTATAGGTTGGTGCAATGGTTGAACACTTGTCTGACATGCATGAACCCCTACGTTCAATACTAGCACTACCATAATGTCAAAGAAAAATGTAATAAAGAGGTAGCATAAATAAACAAGCAAGAGTGGATATAGTAACACAGGTTCTAGTGTTATACTACCTTCTACAACCCCTTTGACAAGATGAGGTGATTTAGACAAAGGGTTCTAAGAGGTGTCTATCTCTAAGGACATAAGTGAGGTAGTGGCTTGTGGCAGGTGAGCACCTGCGAATGGCAGTGGTGTGGGCTGGTGGTCATAAGGCATTGGTCCTTGATGTGGTGAGGAGTTGATAAAGAGGGTGCAGGTTAAGGCAGCCACGCAAAAGTGATGCTCATCCCACAAGCTCATGCTTTCGAGGCAGGACTTTTGTCTCTTTAATGTTAGTGTCCCATGTATAAGACAAAGGATTTCGCAATGTGGGCATATGTTCAGGTTTGCCTCTCAAATGAGGAAAAAAAATCCTGAGTGACTATTGAAGCCACTACATTCTTTGAAAATTAGTTAAAAAGTATGCAATTGTTCCATTGCAGGAGTTCTGGACTTCTTTTCAGCCCCATGTGGACAGAGGTTTTTTAAAAAGAGTTTATTTTTATTAACAGGCAGAAAGAGGAGAGAGAGAGAGAGAGAGAGGAGAGAGAGAGAGGGGGAGAATGGGTGCACCAGGGCCTCCAACCACTGCAAATGAGCTCCAGATGCATGCGATACCATGTGCATCTAGCTTACGTGGGACCTGGGGAATCGAACTGGGGCCCTTAGGCTCTACAGACATGTGCCTCAACTGCTAAGCCATTTCTCCAGCCCAAGATTTTTTTTTTTTTGCCAGAATCTACTAGATTTCCTTTTCCCCAGAGATTTTACAATAACACAGAAGTGACCCAGAGTATGATGGCCAGCCTAGGCAGAAGGAACAGCTAGGGTTTGGGGGCATGGAACAGTATCGGGATTTTAGGAAGCAGAAAAACGACGAATATGACAGGACGTTGATTACAGGAAAAATAAAGATGTGAAAGCAGCAGTTCAAAATGAGACCCCAGAATCGTATTATAAAACGTAACATGAGAAAACCAAGCTGAGCTACAGATTCCTCTCAGAAAGGACTCTTAACTCTGTAAGACTGACATGTTAACTTCACTGCCCGTTTGGAGTAGTGATGAAGATGTTACCAGGTGTCTGTTACTCCTCTGTACGTAGTAACTCCCTCACACCTCTGTGAACTGGAGAAGAAGGAGGACATTACAAAGAGTGGTGAGAGCCTAGTGTGGTGGCACACACCTTTAATCCCAGCACTCCTGAGGCTGACATAGGAGGATTGCTGTGAGTTTGAGGACAGCCTGGGGCTACAGAGTGAGTTCCAGGTCAGCCTGGGCTAGAGTGAAACCCGGCCTCAAAACAAAAAACAAACACAAAAACAAAGAAAGGAAGAGTGCTAAAGAAACACGCTCTTTCCCATGAAGAAGCAGAGGGCTTCACCCGAAGTCAGATTCATGCTTCAAACAGCAAAAAGGGGAGAGGCTCACTACTAAGTCTGGTCAGCTGGAGATTGCACTGCGACAGGCATGCAACCTGCAAGAGAAACAGAAATCCTTAGCCAGAATACAGTTATGCTGAATTCAAATTAATTCTTTCAATTTCTGTAAAAGGGATTTTTTAATGTAAACTCCAAGATTAATACCTTAATAACAAAGGGTAGAGAACTATAACAAAATTCCACTCATGAAACTTTCTGTACCTCACTCAGCCTTTGCCTTAATTCCATCTTGTTTCATCAGAGTCAACACTGAAGGCCAGGGGCTCCAGATTCCTATTCACCTGGAGGTCACATCAGCCTCCAGAAGCCTGCAGTGTCCCCTTCTAGAGAATGAGGACAACTGGGGCCCAAATCTCTGGGTTCTTGTGAGGTCACATGAGGTAATGTGCATCACTTGCCTACCGTGCCTAGCACACTTTAGCTCTTATTATTATCAAGAATAAACCACAGAGCAGAGTTTACTCTTCTTCGGGTGTTTTGAGAGCTTCTTCTTTCTGAGGACTAGGTTTTGATCTCCTTGCTAATATCCCTTTGGCCACTTATAAAAGAGGTGTGTCTAAATCTCACTACATCATTATGAAAACATGGCTTGCTGTGGATCATGTGGGCGGTAGCCAGACACTGTGTCTTTGTTTGGTCATTTAGTGATGTAACCCTTGAAAAATCCTCTCAGATAATTCTGTTGGGAACAGTTTCCAAAGCCATTAAGATGTTATTGTTGCAAGTCCTCCTGTGTGGGCAACAGGGGAAGGGAGACAAAAATGTGATGTCATTTGGGCTTTGCCTAAAACGAATCGAACCTTCCTCAGTGTGTTCAGCTGATAATCCATTCTGAACTCAGAGCTGTGCCTTGCTGATGCTCTAAGTTAAGGATGCAGGTAGAGGAACAGCTCGCTGTGTTCACAGATGTGGAATTGGGAGGAATTCCAACAGGAGGCTGCAGGGGATTACTGCTGCAGGGTTAGGAGTGGTGGAGGGGTTTCCTCAGAAAGTAGTGTTCCAGGAGAGACACTTACCTAAGAGACTCAACAACTTGCCAGGGGTCATTCGTTCACATGGAGGAACTGGTAGTTAGTTGTAAACAGTCCTCATGTATTTTTAAAGCAGTTCCACAACTTTAAAGGATTATAACGGGTTAGTCTGTTCGTAGAACAGAGTATTGCAGCCACATGAACAAATTAATCCAGCCTCCTAATTTTGCCGACCCTTGGAGGCAGGGAAGAGGAGGCCTGAATGGCTGCACAGCTGTAGAATTTGACAGATGAGAGCCTGGAACAGGGGAGGACACAAGATTTACTTCTGGTCCAGCTCAATAGATTGGAGAAGGCTCCATGGACCAGTGTGAGAAGAAGGACCCTGCCATGGCCCAGGGGCATGATGCCATCAGGGCTAATGTAAGGGGTCATTTATGGACCACAATTTCAGATTATTGTGTTTATTTAAGGGGAGAAATGTTTCTTTTGGGTCATTTTCAGGGGAATGTAGTCTATCACCAGAGAGGTCTGGGAGCTGGGGTCATGTTGTCCCTATTCGTAGGAGCCCGAGGCAGCAGCTCCACGAACCTTGACAGATCAGAAAGCAGAAGGAGCTCGCTCCTTATTTATTATACACCAACTGTATATTCTGTTTGTGATACGTAACCATGCAGACCCTGAGAGTATAAATTCATAGTGTAGCATAATTGTATATTCCTAGAGCTTCGACATCATCGGCGGTAGATAATTTAAAAGATTTGCTTTCGGAACATTTGGCGCTTTTAGGTAGGATGGCGGGATACGAGTCAAGTTAGAGAGAACAGAGAAAGACACACACGGAAACGCCGGCTTCAGGAAGGCTCCTCTGCACCGATGAACCACCAGTGCAAACGCCAGGGCAGGTAGAGCAAGAAATACAACCCTGGCAGAAAAATCCTTAGCCTCTGACCTTGCAAGCCGGCAGCCACTGTGAACCCAGCCACGGTTCACCCTCCCTGGTAGAGAACAAAGACACAGCAGACGACAGGATGCCATTCCCTGGCACCAAACGACCAGGATCTCCTCCGGAAGACATTCCCCCAGGTAGCTCCCAAGCCATTTACAATCATCAGAGAACTGCGAGAGTGAGCTTCCCGAGCACAGTTCTGCAACTCTGACAGCAGTTTCCGGTGTAACGTTGGCAGCATACACAGGGGATCCCAGCGCCTCCAGCAAGCACCTGTCAGCATCCCCATGGGGAGCAGAGTGGGTAATCGTGAGCTGTGTTGCTAAAGAGGGTGGGTGCAGCCACCCTCGTCCCTGTGGTTGCAAGGGAACCCAGCCATCAAGCTAACACCCACACTGGCAAGAGCTCCCTTGGAGAGCTGAAACACAGAGCTGCTCTGCTAAGGCTAGCCAGCTGCCTTCCTGCTCCACCCAGCAGTTACAGAGGAGCTCCGAGTCTCCAGCCACCACAGCGGATCCGTCAGTGCCGAAGGCTTCTGCATTCCTCCAGCCCACAGTTCATCTGATCTTTGGAGTGGGGAGCCAAGGTCTGAGATCAGAGGGACAGAAAAGGTTTTCTGGGCCTCCCTCACACACCACTGTTTTCTCCTTTCCTCTGCTCCGAAGCAGAGTCTCACTACAGCTTGGACTCCATGTAGCCCAGGCCGGTCTTGAGCTCAATAGCCGCCCCCAGAGAGCTGGGTTAGTGCCACCATACCCAGCTAAATGCATCACAGAGTGTGTTCTTTCCTGAAAGACATAAATGCAGAACCAACTTGGCTGAATTAGGGTGCCACTATTACAAACTGCAATCTGAGGGGAGGATGAAAGGATGGTTAATGCCCTAGTGTGGTTTTTTTTCAACTTTTTCATTTTATTATTGTTATTATTTTAATTTTATTCCTTTTCCTTTTCCTCTTTTTTTTTTTTTTTGAGAGAGAGAAAGAATTGATACATGAGGGCCTCAGCCACGACAATCAAACTCTGGACATTTGTGCCACCTAGTGGACATGTGTGACCTTGCGCTTGCCTCACCTTTTGTGTGCCTGGTTTCGTGGGATCTGGAGAGTCAAACATGGGTCCTTGGGCTTCACAGGCAAGCTCCTTAACAGCTAAGCCATCTCTCCATCCCATGTCTCATTTTTTTCTTAGAGCTGTTTTGCTTAGTTTGGCTTTGTTGGTGGTGTTGTTGGACTCTGTTATTTGTCCTTTTAAAATATTTGTGTGATTGATTTTTTTTGGTCTTATTTATTGCTCTACTTTTCTGCTTCCCTTTCCGTGCTCACTCTCATATTTTCTTTTCAGGCCTACTGCTTTGGCTTTTACAGTTCTCTGACTTTATATTCATATTGATGCTGATATTGTTTCTTTAACATTGATGCCTAAGCCCTAGGGGCTGAGCTACTCTATCAGTATATTTGTATTACTAGCCAGATCACTACATACTAAGGACACTGGATGGTTACACAAAATGTTATCATTCAGCTGAGCAAACTCAAAGCTAACGACAAGTCTTTGAGACTCAACAAGATTCCCCCCCAAAAACTTGATTGAAACATACCTCTGAGTAAATCTAATACAACACTCACAAGAAACAACTAAATATAATGAAAGATAAAAAGGAGGGGGGGAACAAATAAAAGAGGGACAACAAACATCCTTCTCCACAAATGTCCAAGTAACAACAAAGAAACTCAAACAGTAAGAGACAAGAGTCACCAGGACATACCTTCAAACTCTCAACTTCTCCACAAGAGGAACAGAATGTGAGATAGCAGAAATGCCAGAGAAATAGTTTAGAGCTCTACTTCTAAAAACAATCAAAGGGCATGTAGACTTTTCAAATGGGCAGATGAATTATGCAAAAATGTTTAAGATCTTGACAAGATAATCTCCAAAATCAATGAAACATTTAGTAAATTAGAGGAAAAAGTCATGAACATGGAGGAAAATTTAGTAAGGAAATGTAAATGCTGAAAAAGAATTAGACAAATTATGGAAATGGAAACACTGATGAGCAAATAAAAACCACATCAGAATGCAATGCTAATGATCACAAGCATCAGAGGAATGAATCTCAGAGATGGAGGACAAAATAGAGACAATAAAACACACTCATACAAAGAAAACATGAAAGAGCATGACCAATATTTCTAAGAACTCTGGGATAAATTCATGAGACCAAACCTCAGAATACATGGGGTAGACTAAAGATCTGAGACAAATGCAAAAGCAATTGATCAGCTCTTGAATGAAATTATAAAAGAAAAATTCCCAAATTTAGAGAAACATAAGAGGCAGATAGAACTGCAATAGACTTGACCACAAAAGGGCCTCTGTATGGCACATCACAGTAATAATCTCAAAAATCCAAAGGAGGAGGTAATACTAAAAGCAGTAAGAGAAAAAGGCCAACTCATATACAAAGGTGGGTATTTCAGAATAATCTCAGAAATTTTATCAACAATCTTAAAAGCCAGAAAAGATTGGAATGATACATTCAAAGCCTTAAAGTTAACTAATTTCTAACCAGGAATGTTATGCCCAGCATGATTGTCTTTCAAAGTTGGAGAAATGGAGGATATTTCAAGACAAACATAAACTAAGGCAACTTATGATAGCTAAGTCATCTCTGCAGAAAATTTCAAAGGGAACACTTCACAGGGAGGAAGGAGAAGACAGCTCTATCAATGAGAACACACGATGGGGTATGCTTCCTAAAAGAAACACACAAACAAAGAAGAAACAGGGAAGATTCAGTTATGCCTAACACAGAAACTCAGCAAACTCTCAGTGGAAACGGAGGTGGAAGAGGTTCAACTCTCCAGATCCCACATAAGCCAGACTCACAGTGACGCAAGTGTGCAAGATTTCACATGTGCGCAAGGAGGTTCCCATGTCTGGAGTACAGTTTCAGTGGCTAGAGGCTGTGATGTGTCAATTCTGTCTTCCTCACTCTCTTTCTCTCTCACTCTCAGATAAGAAAGGCAGTCTGTTGGGCTTGCTTCAAAAAAGAAAAGAAAAGGAAATGAAAAGCCAGAAATCCAGCCAATTAGAACACCTCCCAAAAATATTAAGAAACAATCAAGAAGCATCTTTTTATAATAGCCCTAAATGTAAATTTCCTCAATTCTTTTATTTAAAAATGTGCACACTGAGTGACTGGATTAAGAAGCAAGACCCAACTATTTGCTGCCTCCAAGAAACCTATCAGTTCTGCAAAAATGTTCATAAACTGAATACCAGATACCAAGCGAACAAGCAGTAGTGGCCATCCTCATATCAAAGTGAACTTCAAACAAAACCAATGAGAATACCACATGTTGAAAAGATCTCATATGCTCCTGGAGAGTCAGAATTAACATTGTTAAAAGGGCTATCCCACAAAAAGTAATCTATAGATTTATTGCAAGGTCCATCAAAACTCTGGAAGTGTTTCTCATAGAGGTAGATAAAAGAAATCTCAATTTGTAGGGAACCACAAAAGATCACGAATATCCAAAGCAACCTTCAGAAGAAAGCACACATCAGGAGGTATCACAATTCATGATCTCAAACTGTACTACAGGGTAATAGTGATAATAACATAGATACTGCCACCAAAACAGACATATAGATCAATGGAAGAGAATAGAAGAATATCTAGAAATTAAGCCACAAAGGTTACCTACCTAATCTTTGAGAAATAAGCCAAACATATTCAGTAAAGAAAATACATCTTATTCAACAAATGGTGTTGGCAAAACTGGATGTCTACCTATAGATGAATGAAAGTAGATCCATTTATCTCTCCCCCTATATAAATATCGAGTCAAAATGGAACAAAAACCCCAGTCTAAAACCAGAAACACAGAAAGTGCTAGAGGAAAAAAATAGGTTACATGATCCAAGATATAGGCACAGGCAAGAACTTTTTGAGCAGGACTCCAGTGACATAGGAAATAGCTCCAATATTCATCAAATGGGATCACATGAAATTAAAAGATACCACAGCAGAAGATACCATCACCAACATGAACAGACAAGGTGCAAAATGGGAGAAAATATGGGCTGGAGAGATGGCTTAGTGGTTAAGTGCTTGCCTGTGAAGCCTAAGGACCCCGGTTTGAGGCTCAATTCCCCAGGACCCACGTTAGTCAGATGCTCAAGGGGGTGCACGCATCTGGAGTTCGTTTACAGAGGCTGGAAGCTCTGGCGCGCCCATTCTCTCTCTCTCTCTCTCTCTCTCTCTGCCTCCTTCTCTCTGTTGCTCTCAAATAAATAAATAAACAAACAAAAAAATTAAAAAGAAATGGGAGAAAATATTTGTCACCTATACTTTAGACAAGGAGCTAATAACCCAAATTTCCAAAAAATTGTAATATTAAACTCTTAAAAATTAATTATCTCATCACTAAATAGGCTAAGGAAATGAACAGATGGTTCACAAAAGAAGAAACATAAATGACCAATAAGTGCTTAAGAAAATGTTCAAGCTCCCTAGTCATCAAGGAGATGCAAATCAAAGACGTTCTTGACAGCATCCTACCCAGTCAACATGGCTGTCATCAAGAAAACAGACAGAGCCAGGCTGAATGTGAGGAAGAGACCTCATCCATTGCTGGTGGGAGGATGATCTAGAGTGGCCATTGTGAACATCATCCACTGCTGGCGGGAGGATGATCTAGAGCAGCCATTGTGAACATCATCCACTGCTGGTGGGAGGATGATCTAGAATGGCTATTGTGGACATCACTCACTGCTGGTGGGAGGATGATCTCGAATGGCCATTATGGACATCATCCACTGCTGGTGGGAGGATGATCTAGATTGGCCATTATGGACATCATCCACTGCTGGTGGGAGGATGATCTAGAACGGCCATTATGGACATCATCCACTGCTGGTGGGAGGATGATCTAGATTGGCCATTATGGACATCATCCACTGCTAGTAGGAGGATGATCTAGAACAGCCATTGTGGACATCACCCACTGCTGGTGGGAGGATGATCTAGAATGGCCATTAAGGACATCATCCACTGCTGGAGGGAGGATGATCTAGAGTGGACATTGTGGACATCACCCACTGCTGGCGGGAGGATGATCTAGAGCAGCCATTATGGACATCACCCACTGCTGGTGGGAGGATGATCTAGAATGTTCATTATGGACATCATCCACTGCTGGTGGGAGAATGATCTAGAACGGCCATTGTGGACATCATCCACTGCTGGTGGGAGGATGATCTAGAATGTTCATTATGGAAACCAGTATGAAGGTCACTCAAAAGATTATAAAAAAACTTCCCATGTGAACCAGTCATACCACTTATGCCCTTTGCCCTAAGGACTCCACACTGTACTGCAGATATATGTGCACTTCCATGTCTATTGCAGCTCTATTTACAGTAGCTAAGAATTAGAAACCACCTAAATGCCCAGGGACAGGAGAATGTTAATAATTATATGGTACATGCACACCATGGAATTCTTCTATTCATCAGTTTAAAAAAAAAGGAATTTGCAGGAAAATGAAGCTATATGGCAAGAATTGTAGGAAGTGAAGTAACTCAAGCTCAGAGAGACCACACTGCATGTTCTCTGATAACTATAATTATGTACATATAGGGGCTAATGTAGATATAACCTACAGGGATAGAAACCCAAAGTGATGATGATAAGTGATGTAACTGTGAGTAAGGAGGGATAGGCAAAAGTGTACATGTGACATGTAAACAGAATAGGAGGGCAACTGAGGGGAGGAGGGAAGTGTACAGGAGGGGAGCAGGAATCAACAAAAGAAATTGTATTTGAAAATCCCCCCCCCAAAAAATTAAAAGAGCATTTAGGATATGTGGCTATGTGGCAAAAAATACTTTCTACTAAAATAAATGAACTAGAAATCTAAAGTCATATTAATTCTAATAATATAACATAACTTGGAACCCAGGTTCAATTCCCCAGTACCCATGTGTTGCATTCAGGTTCACATTGCTGGTAGAAATCACCCAAGCAAGAACAGCTTGTTGGAAAAACAGAGGTTTATTTTGGCTTACAGGCTTGAGGGGAAGCTCCACGATGGCAGAAGAAAATGATGGCATGAGAATAGGGTGGACATCACCCCCTGGCCAACATAAGGTGGACAGTTGTAACAGGAGAATGTGCCAAACACTGACAAGGTGGAGCTGACTATAACACCCATAGGCCTGCCCCCAACAATACACTGCCTCCAGGAGGCGTTAGTTCCAAAATCTCTATCAGCTGGGAACCTAGAATTCAGAACACCTAAGTTTATGGGGACACCTGAATCAAACCACCACACCATGTAAGCCAGATGCACAATGTGACAACTGTGTCTGGAATTCAAGTGCAATGGCTACAGGCCCGGGTGTGCCCATTTTCTGTCTCTCTCACTCTCAAATAAATATAAAATAATAATAAAATATTTTTAAAAAAATGTTTTATAGTTGCAGGTTAAGATTATATCTCATATGTCTTATACAAAATACATTCAGGGTGAGTTGGTAGAAATAGCTCTGAAGAAAAAAAAAAAAAACAGAAAATTCTGCTGGAGTTAGAGACTACAAGACAGGAGGGTTAGGGAGCATCTCCGTAGATAAGGCATGTAGTACCTGCAGGCAGAATCCAGAGTAAGGGAAGAAATAGAGGAGGAGAGGTTCGTGAATTTATTATGGAAGGAACAATAAGATCTGAGGGGAGGCTGTGGCGGCTCTGCCCACAGTGAAGCAGTCTGTATAGAGACTGAGTGTCTCCAACATAACTGACTTCAACAGGTCTTTGATCACAGTGGGCCTTTGTAGTCATATGTCCTGGCAGACTTTATCACAGCCAGTGAAGATGCTGCAAGCCCCAAGAAAGCAGGGTTTATTCCACTGAAAGTGGAGAAGAGAGATGTATGTGTGTGGGGCAGTGATACTTGAGAAGTAATTTTTTTGAATGTCTTGTGACACTGTCAGCTACTGTGCTTGGAGTTTTGTTTCTTCACCACTTTTCTGTATTAGTTGCTTTCTATTTGCTGGAAGAAAAATTTCCAATCAAATCAACTTATTGAAGAAAAATGGTTTAATTTGGCTTATAGTTCTGGAAGGTAGAATTCATCCTGGTGTGGAATGCAGGGCTGGAGCAGGAAACTAGTGCAACGACCCCATAGCAGCAGGGAAAAAATAGTGAGAGATTAAGAGAGAATAGCAAGCAGGCTGGACTATAAAATCTCAAGTGTCACCCATAGAAACATAGTTTTGCCAACAAGGCTCCTGTCTAAAAGTTCCACAACCTTCCAGAACAACTCTACCAGTCTGGAATGAAATATTCAAACACATGAGTCTTTGGGGGGGATATTTCCATTTAAACAAGGGATAATTTGGGAAACAGGAGAAATGTCATGTTAATAATAACATTGACTGGGTAAGGTGGTATGTTGTGCATTTCATACATCCCTTATTGAGATGAGGATGTAGTAACCCAAACCCTTGGATTTCTATGAATTTGTCCTGCCAGAATTTTCTCTTGATCCTTTTCCCTGTGAAGGGGTTAGCAAAACATGATTTTATGTATTCTGTGCTTATCTTTTGCCACTTCTAGAACAGAAGATGTTGCCACCCGATTTTTGTCACAGTAACTTCCATCGTAATACTTAAGCCATAGGACAATCATTTTCCACAGTCAACGGTTAATTAAATAAAATGGTATGTTTCTGTGCTCACCAAGACTGCTTTATCCCATTTTCTCCCTATGGGTTTTCTTTTTCTACCTAAAAGAAGAATGTTCTTAATTTGTCCTTTCTTTGAGCCATAGTGGTAAATTTTCAGTCTTTGAACTTGAAAGGCTGGACTCACAATTGAAGAATGATTATGTTCAAAGTTCCAAGTTGGCAATTATACTGCACGTTGAGCATAATCTCATTACTGCTGACAGGAAGACGACTGCTGCTCTGATCATCTGTCTTTTTCATGTGTTAGCTTAAACATATATTCCTGATGTTCTCACTTCATAACCACTTTCTTGGGTTTATGGGTGAGGCTTTTCATGTATCTCAGTTAGAACTCAGAGTGAATATTCTTATTGGATTATTTCTACAATTGCAGAAGTTCTCCTTGCTTATTTTGTGAATTAATTTTTTTCCTTTGCTTTTTACATGACACTCCTAGAAGTATGTTGTAGCCTCTAAGTCTGTTCTCAATGGATGTTAATTATTGTTTTATTCAAATAAAATTTGTATTTTTCAAGACTGAGTTCTGGATAAATTACAAGCTTTCAGCTTTCCAGTTTCTTTTGGCAAACACTTTTGAATTTATCCAACTTTTTGGCTTACTTAATTTTTAATGTGTATATTTTTCACTTGAAGAATTTTTTCACTTCTTATCTGTGCCATTCTCTTTTCACTGATTATTCTCAGTACACTCATTCTAAGTTTATGATCTGCTATGCTTTGGCAATTGTAAAATCTTGTAACTGTCACACTCAAGATCCCCATTTGGGGATGGAGAGATGGCTTATTGGTTAAGGCGTCTGTCTGCAAAGCCAAAGAACCCAAGTTAAATTTCCATGTAAGCCAGATGCACAAGATGATGCATGCATCTGGAGTTCATTCACAGTGGCTAGAGGCCCTGGTGCACTCATTCTTTCTCTCTCTCTCTATCTCTCTCTCTCTGTCGCTCTCTCTCTCTCTCTGCCTCTTTCTCTCTCATAAATATATAAATAAATAAATAACACGATGCCCCTTTGTAGTCATGTCACTTCCTGGATTCAGCTTCAAGAATAAGATCTGTGATTTCTGTTACTGAACTTTTGTCCACTTTGGGACTTGAGATAAAAAAGAAAACCGTACTCCATAACATCTTTTGCTTTTAATTTCTTTCACTTAGAAGAACGATTTGTTGATGTTTCATGTATCAATGGTTTGATTCTTCTTATTCTTTTTTTCTTTTTCTCTTCCTTGTAAAAAATAGATGGAGAATAGATAGTGTATCCAACAAATGTTATTAGGAAAACTGACATATACATGTAAAAGAATGAAATTGGACTCATGGTAAACCAAGTTCAATGCAAAAGGGATAAAAGACCTAAAGACAATGAGCACTGTAAAATTCATACCTGACCACTGAGTATGACTTTATAACATTGGTCCTGATAATGATTTCCTGTATACAACACTTAAAACACAGAGAGCAGAAGTAAAATATGCAGGTGTACATATTCTGTAATGTACAGGTATATACATACTGTAACATGCAGGTATACTCATGCATCAATATTCAGGTGTACACATGCTGTAATATACTGGTGTATACATGCTGTAATATACATGTGTATAATGCTGTAACATACTGCTGTACACATGCTGTAATATACAGGTATATACATGCTGTTACACACTGGTGTATACATGCTGTAATATACTGGTGTATAATTGCTGTTATATACTGGTGCACACATGCTGCAATATACTGGTGTATACATGCTGTAATATACAGGTGTATACATGCTGTAATATATAGGTGGATACATGCTGTTATATACTGGTGTACACATGCTGTAATATGCAGCTGTATACATGCTGTTATACACGGGGGTATACATGCTCTAATATACAGGTGCACACATGCTGTAATATACAGGTGTACACATGCTGTAATATACAGGTGTACACATGCTGTAATATACTGGTGTATACATGCTGCAATATACTGGTGTATACATGCTGCAATATGCAAGTGTATGCATGCTGTTATAGACTGGTGTATACATGCTGTAATATGCAGCTGTATACATGCTGTTATACACTGGGGTATACATGCTCTAATATACAGGTGCACACATGCTGTAATATACAGGTGTACACATGCTGTAATATACTGGTGTATACATGCTGTAATATACAGGTGTACACATGCTTAATAAACAGGTGTATCTATACAGGTGTACACATGCTGTAATATCCTGGTGTATACATGCTGTTATAGACTGGTGTATACATGCTATAACATACAGGTGTATACATGCTGTAATATACAGGTGTATACATGCTGTTATATGCAGGAGTATACATGCTGTAATGTACAGGTGTATACATGCTGTTATACACTGGTGTATACATGCTGTAATAAACAGGTGTATACATGCTGTAATATACTGGTGTATACGTGCTGTAATATACAGGTGTATACATGCTGTTATACACTGGTGTATACATGCTGTAATAAACAGGTGTATACATGCTGTAATATACTGGTGTATACGTGCTGTAATTAATATACAGGTGTATACATGCTGTAATATACAGGTGTATACATGCTGTTATATGCAGGAGTATACATGCTGTAATGTACAGGTGTATACATGCTGTTATACACTGGTATATACATGCTGTAATAAACAGGTGTATACATGCTGTAATATACTGGTGTATACATGCTGTAATATACAGGTGTACACATGCTGTAATATACTGGTGTATACATGCTGTAATATACTGGTGTACACATGCTGTAATATACTGGTGTACACATGCTGTAATATACTGGTGTATACGTGCTGTAATTAATATACAGGTGTATACACCCTGTAGTATACAGGTGTATACATGCTGTTATATGCAGGAGTATACATGCTGTAATAAACAGGTGTATACATGCTGTTATACACTGGTATATACATGCTGTAATATACAGGTGTATACATGATGTTATATACTGGTGTATTCATGCTGTAATATACTGGTGTATACATGCTGTTATATGCAGGAGTATACATGCTGTAATAAACAGGTGTATACATGCTGTAATAAACAGGTGTATACATGATGTTATATACTGGTGTATTCATGCTGTAATATACAGGTGTACACATGCTGTAATAAACAGGTGTATACATGCTGTAATATACAGGTGTACACATGCTGTAATATACTGGTGTAACATGCTGTAATATACTGGTGTACACATGCTGTAATATACAGGTGTACACATGCTGTAATATACTGGTGTACACATGCTGTAATATACAGGTGTATACATGATGTTATATACTGGTGTATTCATGCTGTAATATACTGGTGTATACATGCTGTAATAAACAGGTGTATACATGCTGTTATACACTGGTGTATACATGCTGTTATATGCAGGAGTATACATGCTGTAATAAACAGGTGTATACATGCTGTAATATACAGGTGTATACATGATGTTATATACTGGTGTATACGTGCTGTAATATACAGGTGTATACATGATGTTATATACTGGTGTATTCATGCTGTAATATACAGGTGTATACATGATGTTATATACTGGTGTATACATGCTGTAATAAACAGGTGTATACATGCTGTATTATAGGTGTATACATGCTGTAATATACTGGTGTATACATGCTGTAATAAACAGGTGTATACATGCTGTTATATGCAGGAGTATACATGCTGTAATAAACAGGTGTATACATGCTGTAATATACAGGTGTATACACCCTGTAGTATACAGGTGTATACATGCTGTAATAAACAGGTGTATACATGCTGTAATATACTGGTGTATACATGCTGTAATGTGCAGGTGTATACATGCTGTTATATGCAGGAGTATACATGCTGTAATATAGGTGTATACATGATGTTATATACTGGTGTATTCATGCTGTAATATACAGGTGTATACACCCTGTAGTATACAGGTGTATACATGATGTTATATACTGGTGTATACATGCTGCAATATACAGGTGTACACATGCTGTAATATACTGGTGTATACATGCTGTAATATACTGGTGTACACATGCTGTAATATACTGGTGTACACATGCTGTAATATACAGGTGTATACATGCTATTATATGCAGGAGTATACATGCTGTAATATACTGGTGTACACATGCTGTAATATACAGGTGTACACATGCTGTAATATACAGGTGTATACATGCTGTAATACACAGGTGTGTACATGCTGTATTATAGGTGTATACATGCTGTTATACACTGGTATATACATGCTGTAATATACAGGTGTATACATGCTGTAATATACAGGTGTATACATGATGTTATATACTGGTGTATACATGCTGTAATAAACAGGTGTATACATGCTGTAATATACTGGTGTATACATGCTGTAATATACTGGTGTACACATGCTGTAATATACTGGTGTACACATGCTGTAATATACTGGTGTACACATGCTGTAATATACAGGTGTATACATGCTGTAATGTGCAGGTGTATACATGCTGTAATATATAGGTGTATACATGCTGTTATATGCAGGAGTATACATGCTGTAATATACAGGTGTATACACCCTGTAGTATACAGGTGTATACATGATGTTATATACTGGTGTATACATGCTGTAATATACAGGTGTATACATGCTGTAATATACAGGTGTGTACATGCTGTAATGTATAGGTGTATACATGATGTTATATACTGGTGTATTCATGCTGTAATATACAGGTGTATACATGCTGTTATACACTGGTGTATACATGCTGTTATATGCAGGAGTATACATGCTGTAATATACAGGTGTACACATGCTGTAATAAACAGGTGTATACATGATGTTATATACTGGTGTATTCATGCTGTAATATACAGGTGTACACATGCTGTAATAAACAGGTGTATACATGCTGTTATACACTGGTATATACATGCTGTAATATACTGGTGTATACATGCTGTAATAAACAGGTGTATACATGCTGTTATATGCAGGAGTATACATGCTGTAATAAACAGGTGTATACATGCTGTAATAAACAGGTGTATACATGATGTTATATACTGGTGTATTCATGCTGTAATATACAGGTGTATACATGCTGTTATACACTGGTGTACACATGCTGTAATATACAGGTGTATACATGCTGTAATATACAGGTATGTACATGCTGTAATGTGCAGGTGTATACATGCTGTTATACACTGGTATATACATGCTGTAATATACAGGTGTATACATGCTGTAATAAACAGGTGTATACATGCTGTAATATACAGGTGTATACATGCTGTAATATACAGGTGTACACATGCTGTAATATACTGGTGTACACATGCTGTAATATACAGGTGTATACACCCTGTAGTATACAGGTGTATACACCCTGTAGTATACAGGTGTATACATGCTGTAATATACAGGTGTACACATGCTGTAATATACTGGTGTACACATGCTGTTATACACTGGTATATACATGCTGTAATATACAGGTGTATACATGCTGTAATATACTGGTGTATACATGCTGTATTACAGGTGTATACATGATGTTATATACTGGTGTATACGTGCTGTAATTAATATACAGGTGTATACATGCTGTATTATAGGTGTATACATGCTGTAATAAACAGGTGTATACATGCTGTAATATACAGGTGTACACATGCTGTAATATACAGGTGTATACATGCTGTATTATAGGTGTATACATGATGTTATATACTGGTGTATACATGCTGTTATACACTGGTGTATACATGCTGTTATACACTGGTATATACATGCTGTAATATATAGGTGTATACATGCTGTAATAAACAGGTGTATACATGCTGTAATAAACAGGTGTATACATGCTGTAATAAACAGGTGTATACATGCTGTAATATACAGGTGTATACATGCTGTAATATACAGGTGTATACACCCTGTAGTATACAGGTGTATACACCCTGTAGTATACAGGTGTATACACCCTGTAGTATACAGGTGTATACATGCTGTAATATACAGGTGTACACATGCTGTAATATACAGGTGTACACATGCTGTTATACACTGGTATATACATGCTGTAATATACAGGTGTACACATGCTGTAATATACAGGTGTACACATGCTGTAATATACAGGTGTACACATGCTGTAATATACAGGTGTACACATGCTGTAATAAAATGACAGACCTTCTCTCAAAACAGGTGCAGCTGATCTAAGGAAAATGCCCAAGATTGTCCCTGGCCTTAGTGTGCATGCACACATAGACATACACACATGTACACACAAGTGTGCCTGCTCACATACACACGTGCACCTACACACATGTACACCGAATTCACGTGTGGCTACATACATGCATGCACATATGTGCACCCCCACACATGTACCCACATATATAAACATACACATATGTACCTACACACAGCAAAAGATAGCAAATATGAAAACAACGTACTGCACTATCTGGAGCTAAAATCATGCCTTAAGTCACCTTTACAGAAGAAGATATTTAGAACAATTTTCAAGCTGAGATTGGTGGTGCAGTCCATGCTGGGAAGTGTGACATAAAAGGATATGCAAGTTTCAAGCCTGCCTGGGTCACAGAGTAAGTTTAAAGCCAGCATGAGCAATGTAGCAAGATTAGGTCTTAAAGTAAAAGTAAAAGGATATAACTTAGTGGTAGAATGTTTGTCTAGCATGCAGAAGGACCTAGATTCAATCCCCAATTCTGCAAAAAAAATGTTTTAATATTTTCCACAGGACAGAATATCATGATCTGACATTATGTTTCTATTCTTCAACTGTTTTCCCTCTCAGTATGTGTTCTTTGAGCAGTTTCTAATCTGTACAATGGCACTATCTCTCAAGCCATCCTTCCCAATCTTGTCTCTACATATATGATACTTATTCCAATGTCCTACTACAATCCAGGTACACACTGTTGTTTTTAAGAAGATCTAGAGATTTATCAGTTCCTTCTGAGAGACTATGTAGGCTGCTAGTGATCACTCTTCATTTTCTGTCTCTAGTTGGACCTGCACTGCTTATCCAGACATATTGGTTTTGCCAAGACAGTGAAATATTCCCTGTCTTCAAGAAATACTTAGTTTACTGAGTGTAAAATAAGGTCTTCTGTAGTTTATTTTGTGACATGAACAGAGACATTTGAATTCCAGAACTAGAAACCCAGATTGACTTTTTTCCCCTGCTTCCTTAGGACATATCAGTAGGATCAAAGAGGTGTACCTTGGTCTACATGACTTAATTCTTTTCCCTTTGGTATCTCCCAATTTAACCTTTATGTCCTCTTATTTACTTTATTTCTCCCTCATTTGAAGACTTGAGCATTCATGGAAAATGCTGGGTGGGGATAAGACTTAGAGCAATGTCTTTCTATCATTTGTCAACACCTTCAAATCCAGACCAATGGCATGTCTATCCTCATTTTCCTTGTTTTAAGCTTAACTTACTCCACCACTGAACCATGGTATTCCTGACAACATTTTTTTTTTGTTTATTTATTTATTTGAGAGAGACAGACAGAGAAAGAGGGAGAGAGAGATAGAGAGAGAATGGGCACGCCAGGGCCTCCAGCCACTGCAAATGAATTCCAGACACGTGTGCCCCCTTGTGCATCTGGCTAACATGGGTCCTGGGGAATCGAGCCTTGAACCGGGGTCCTTAGGCTTCACAGGCAAGCACTTAACCACTAAGCCATCTCTCCAGCCCCCTGACAACATTTTTGCCTGTCTTTTTCCTAGAGGAGAAAGCACACAAGAATGGTAATGTCCATTTAAAATTTTTTTATATTACTTTTTAATTTTTTTAAAGATTTTGTTTTCATTTATTTACTTGACAGAGAGAAAGAGGGAGACAGAGAGAAAGATAGACAGAGAGACAACAGACAGAGAGAGAGAGAGAGAGAGAGAGAGAGAATGGGTATACCAGGACCTCCAGCCACTGCAAATGAACTCCAGACACGTGCATCCCATTGTGCGTCTGGCTAATATGGGTCCTGGGGAATCAAACCTGGGTCCTTTGGATTTGCAGGCAAATGCCTTAACTGTTAAGCCATCCCTACAGCCTTCAATGTGCATTTTATTCTTGGTTATATCTTTTATTTGCCTATGAATTGGTAAATTTTCTCAGGCTCTTTTCCTGTAATGTGGGTATTGTAACAATTTATTCTGGCTAGTTGGTGTTCTTAGCTCAAGAGTCAAAGCCAAAGATCACATATGTTAGATTTCCTTGGAAAACTGTGAAGTTCTAGAAAAGTATCACATGCTGCTATAGTAAAACACTGCTATTTAAGTTTTTTAGTTAGAAATTAACATTCTCAGAAGACAATTGTATAAATAAATGGCTCTGAACCTAATTGAAAGGTAATATTCCACAGTTTGCATTCCACTGTCTCTAATCAGAAAGGTAAGTTTCTCCATTGCCATTCTTGGCTCAAGGACTCGAACTGTGTCTATATTGTACTTCACTGTGGATAATATCAAAGACACAATGTCATGGGGATTGAACTGAATTACTGGAAAATGTGATGTTCAGAAAAATAGGCAAGCATATTTTCCCAGTTTTATTTGCTTTGCTTCACTTTTGTCCCATTAACTGTCAAAATGAGTAAGTAGCCCACACTTTATTTTTTACAAGTTCTTTTTAAAATTTTATTTATTAACTTGGAGAGAGAGTGAGATAAAGAGAAAGAGAGAGAGAGAGAGAGAGAGAGAGAGAGAAGGAAGGAGAGAAATAGGTGTTCCAGATCCTAGTGCCACTGTAAACAAACTCCAGACATATGGGCTACTTTGTGGATACTGGAGAATTGAACCCAGGCCTTCAGGCTTTGCAAATAACTGATTTTAACCACTAAGCCATCTCTCCAGCCCTACAAACTTCATTTTTGATTCGTGTAATTTATTATGAAATAACATCTCAAATAATATCACAGATCTCTTTTTCATGCATTTAAAAGCATCTTTTTTTCTTCTGAGATGAAAGCCAGAGGAAGTCTTGTCACATTGGTAAGTGTCGCATTTCCAGATACAAGCCAACCATAGCCCAACTTCTTTTCTGCATTGAGACTTAAAAACAACAAAGCTAATGATCTATGTTTTTTTTTTTTTCCTGGCAGCTTACATTTTTAGGTGCTTCAGGCACTTTTCTTTTTATTTGTTGAACTTCATTTCACCTGTCACAAGCATCCTTATCAAAACATTCCTCTCCTTGTGTAGGATTAATCTGTCTAGTAATTCTATGCCATTGTATCCTGACATCTCTAGAAACACAGCTCCTATTTATCCTGTTTTCTTTGCATACAATAGTTGATGCCCAAAGCAAAAGTGAGCAAGTAGAAACCTGCTTGCAACCACTATATGTAAGAGGAGCCCTCATGAGTATTCATTATGTTCAGTAAGTTGGGTGCTAAATAGGATGGCAAGTGAGACCTCCCATCTTAAATAGATAATAAGCAGTTTTTCAAAAATAATTTCCTATCTATTCCTTACTTACTAGAAATGTTTAAAATTGACTCAGGATTTCTAATGAGATGTTTATCCATAGTTTTGCTCTAAAATAATAAGTTTGAAGAACAAAATTCATTGTCACCTATGTGTGTAGTTTGCTATTAAATTGTTTGATATTTTTTCTGATGCTAAGACTCAGAAATTTTAGTTCCTGCTTAGATACCATCTGGCTTGGACATTTGATGTAGAAATACCCTTGAATATTTTCTCTTTCACAGCACTGATGATTGTATTCGTATCCCAATACTAGAGAGTATATAACATTAAAAAGATCAAAAAGAAAAGAGAAAGAGCCTTTGATGCATGGCTCTGGACATCCAAGACTTCAGGGCTGTATTTGGTGATGTATTGTTGCTAATGGGTTTGTGAGGTTGTGCAGAGAATTACATGGGGAGAGACAAGAACTATGCATGTGGACTTGTTTTCCCCTTTTATAAAGCCAGGGGGATTCCATCACACGGGATCTGTCCTAATGATTTTACCAATTTTGATCCTTCCCCCAAATCCAATTCTAAATATCATGATGGAGTAAAAATTCTACCCTCTCATATCACAATAAGGATTCAATTAAAAAAATTATTAGTTATGTACACAGTGTGTATACAGTCATGCTGATACCATCATTCGCCTCCTTCCTGTCCTGCCCCCTGTGCAAGGACCATCCTTGTTGGGGAATATGGGTCATGTATTGTGGGGTTAGCCATCAGTTATGGGGAAGAGGCAATGTCTCTTTGCATAGTGTCCCAACATGTGGCTCTAACAATCTTTCTGCTCCCTCTTCTGCAAATTTCCCTGTGCCATGTTGGGTTCATTTTAGGTCTGCTTCAGTGATGAGGTCTTGGGAGCCTCTGTGTCTCTGGATATCTGGTTTGTTAGGAGTTGGGTATTCTCTGTGTCTATCTCCTTCACCCTTGTGCTGGTACCAGGTTCACTAAGAAATCAGCACTCTTGCTTATTTCCCCAATTACTCTTAGTTTCAGCTGGGGTCCTTTTGAGGTGTGATGGACTGTTTCTTTGATGAGGATCTGCATCCATCTGAAAAAGAGAAGCAAATTCTCCAATGGATAGTGAAGTTAGTGCCAGGTATAATGGGATAACCATTGTTATTTTAGAGAGAATTTAATAGGTGTAGGCCCTCTTATAGTCCACAATTTGTGGGAGCTTGATAATGGAAAGCAGGCTCATTTTTAGATATGGCTCTGACTTGTTTCCCAGCTCCAGCTCTGGGTTCCGTTCCACTGAGCAGATCCATTAGCCAAGTCAAGAGCAGTTGGTTTCCCACATTGGCTGTGTGCCACTATTGCTCTTGTGTGAGCATCAAGTTAGTTTGTTTGCTCCTGAGCAGCTTAGAACATGAGTTGCTTGGACAGATGTTGCCCATTTTCCCCCAGTTGCTCATGTAGCACCTTCTGGCACTAGGTGAGCTAACTGTCTGGGGACTGACTCTCTTCCATATTCCAGCCAGGTTACTCCATGTTCCATACCAACAGCATATGGTGTCTTCACAGCAGGGTCTTAGCACTAGCCTTTGTTGGGCCATCAAGCACTCTGACAGAAATCCGTTTTCTTTTGGGAAACCTTGTAGGTCTCTCTGATCAACAGCTCATTGTGGATGTTAGCCACATGCTGGTAATGGGAGTTACAGGTCAGCACCCAAGAAAAGAAGGAAGAAAAAGATAGGTAATATAAAAGAGATAGAGAGAACAGGGATAGAGAGAGAGAGATTGGGAGAGAGAGAGAGGAGAAGATTAAGGTTAGTCTTCATCATACCCTCTCCAGGGTCTTGTGATTCAGGTGTTCCTTTTAAGGACCTGATGAAAGTTCAACCATTTAGTCTTTTAGGATGTAGAATTTTATGGTATCATTGCGATTTGGGTCCAGTTTTGTGTCCCCCATTCCCACCTTTACCATACCTCCCACCCCACCCAACCTATTGTCTGGTCCTTGAGAAGCTTATTAGGTATGTCAGCATCTCAGGTAGATTCAGGGTAGGAGCCATATATGAATGAGACTATGAGAAAATTATCTTTCTGTGATTGAGTGAGGTCCCTGAGAGTTATCTGTTCTAGATTTGAACATTTTTCTTCAAATTTCATTGTGTCATTTTTCCTTACTGCTGTGTAGAATTCCATCGCGTAGATATACCACATCTTGGTTATCCATTCATCTAATGATGGACATCTGGTCTGATTCCAGCTCTTAGCTATCACGAATTGAGCAGCTACAAACATGGTTGAGCAAATCGCTCTGAACTGAAGCTTGGATCTTTTAGGATAAATGCCCAGTAACGGAATAACTGCATCTGTTGGTAACTCTATAGTCAACCTTTTTAGGAGTCTCCATATTGCTTTCCAAAGTGTTTGTACTATCGCGCATTCCCACCAACAGTGGATGAGGGTTCCTATTTCTCCACATCCTTGCCAGCATTTATTTTTTAATGTTTGCTATCCTTACTGGGGTAATGTGGAATTTCATAGTTGTTTTAATTTTCATTTCCCTGATGCTTAGGGATGATGAATATTTTAAGTTGTGTGTTTGTCATTTGTATTTCTTCCTCTGAGATCTGCCTGTCCAGTTCTTTGCCCCATTTTGTGAGGGGGTTGTTTGACTTTTTTGTTTTTGTCTTTTGAGGTAGGGTTTCACTCTAGCTCAGCCTCTCCTGGAATTCACTATGTAGTCTCAGGGTGGCCTCAAACTCACCGCAATCCTCCTACCTCTGCCTCCTGAGTGCTGGGATTAAAGGTGTGCGCCACCATGCCTAGCTATTGTTTAACTTTTTACTGTTTAGGTTTTTGAGTTATTTGTAGGTTCTAGAAATCAGGCCTCTGTCAGTTGGATAGCCAGCAAATATTTTCTCCCATTCTGTGAGTAATCTATTGGCTTTGCTTATTGTAAGTTTGTCTGTGAAGAAACTTTTCTGCTTCATAAGATCCCAATGGTTGAGTGATTGTTTAAGATCCTGTACTACTGGGATTTTGTTCAGGAACTCTTTTCCCATTCCTGCATCATGGAAAGTTCCTCCTATTTTTTTCTTCCAGCAGTAGCTGAGTGTTAGGTCTTATATTGAGTTTTGATCCATTTGGACTTGATTTTTGTTCATGGCAAGATGTGTAGATTAAGTTTCAATTTCCTGCATATGGTTATCCAGTTTGTGCAGCACCATTTGTTGAAGATACTATCTTTTTTTTCAGCCTATATTGTTAGGGCCTTTGTCAAATACCAAGCAGCTGTAGTTACTTGACACAAAGTCTGGCTCCTTGATTCTGTTCCATTGGTCTATGCTCCTGTTTTTATGCCAGTACCATGCTGTTTTTTATTACTATGGCTTTGTAATATAGTTTCAGATCAGGTATGGTGATGCATCCAGAGGTGTTTCTTTTGCTAAGGTTATGCTTGGATATCTGAGACCTTTTGCCTTTCCATGGGAGCATGGGAGGTCTTTTCATTTTCTCAAGTACTCCTTTCTTTTTTGAGTGCTTTTATGTTTTCATTGTATAGGTCTTTCACATTATTGGTTGATGTTATTCCAAGGCATTTTATTTTATTTTTTGTTGGTATTGAAAATGGGACAATATCACTTATTTATTTCTCTGTAACTTTGTATTTTGCATACAGAAAGGCTACTGACTTTTGTGCATTGATTTTGTATCTTGCTACTTTGCTCAAGGAGTTAATCACCTTTAAGAGTTTTGAGATAGAGAGAGGCTCTCAGGTCTCTTACGTGCAGTATCATGTCATCTGCAAATAGAGCTAACTTAACTTCTTCCTTTCCAGTTTTATCCCTTTTATTTATTTCTCCTATCTTATTGCTTGACCTGGGATTTCCAGTACTATATTAAAGAGCGGAGGTGAGAGTGGACACTCCTGTCTTGTTCCTGATCTCAATGGGAATTCCTTCAGTCTCTCTCCATTAAATATTATTTGGGCTTTAAGAGCTTTATATATAGCCTTTATTATGTTGAGATATAAACTGTCCATGCAAATTCTCTCCAATGTTTTGGTCATGAAGTTATGTTTGATATTGTCAAAGGCTTTATCTATCAAAATGATCATGAGGTTTTTGTTTAACGTTATTTATGTGGTGTATTACACTGACAGATTTCCATATGTTGAACCACCCCTGTGTTCCTGGGATGAAGCCTACTTGATCAAGGTGGATAATACTTTTGATGTATTGTTGAATTCAGTTTGTAAGGATTTTGTTCAGGATCATTGCATCTAAGTTTATCAGGGAAATAGGCCTGTAGTTTTCTTGTGGCATCTCTGCCTGGTTTTCTGTATTAGGGTGATACTAGCTTCATAGAGGGAGCTGGGGGTCTTTCCCTGTTCTCTGACTGTGTGGCAGTTTGAGAAAAATGGTTTCAGTTGCTTTCAGTTCTTCCATGAAGGTTTGATGGAATTCAGCTAAGAAGCCATCTGGTCCTGGACTCTTCTTTTGGGGGAGGTTTTTGATTACCTTTTCAATCTCCATGGGTGTGATTGGTTTGCTTAGGAGAATAATCTGCTCTGAGTTTAACTTTGGTAGTTGGTATGTGTCCAGGAATTCATCCATTTCCTCCATATTATCCTTTTGTGGAGTAGAGGTTTTTGAAATAAATCCTGATGATTCTCCCAATTTCACTTATGTCTGTTGTGATCCCTCCTTTTTCATTTCTAATTTTGTTAATTTGAAGCATCTCTTTTTTTCACTTGATGAAATTGGTCAGGGTTTTGTCAATCTCATTTATTTTTCAAAGAACCAGCTCTTTGTTTCATCAATTTTCTTAATTGTTTTCTTAGTTTCCAATTCATTAATTTCTGCTCTGATCTTAATTATTTCTTCCCATCTGGAGATTTTTGGGTTGGATTCTTCTTGCTTTTCCAGTGCCTTTAGGTGGATGGTTAGGTTATTGATTTGTGATGTCTTTGTCTTTGTTATGAAGGCATCTAGTGCTATGAATTTTCCCCTGAGGACCACCTTCGTTGTGTCCCATAAGTTTTGGTCCAAGATGTTCTCATTGTCATTCATTTCTAGAAATTTTGAAATTTCATTTTTTATTTCATCATTTATTGTTTAAAAGTGTGTTGTTCAGTTTCCAGGAGCTGATGGGATTCCTGGTGCATCTTTTGTTATTAATTTCTAGCAAGACAGCATTGGGATTTGATGTCATGCAGGAAATTATGTTGATCTTCTTAAATATATGGAGGCAGGCTTTATGACACAGTATATGATCTATTTTAGAGAAGTTTCCATGGGCTGCTAAGAAGAATGTGTAGTCTGTAGATTTGGAGTAGAATGTTCTGTATATGTCTGTTAGGTCTAATTGTTCTATGGTTTTGTTGAGCTCTCTTACTTCCCTGTTGATTTTCTTTTTGGAGGATCTAGCTATTGCTGATATTGGAGGTTATTTCTGCTTTGTTGTCAAGTAGGTTTTGTTTTGTGAATTGTGATGCCCCTCTGTTTGGTGCACAAAGATTTATGATTGTGGTTTTTTCATGTTGGCTCATTCCTTTGATAAGTAGGAAGTGGCCTCCTTTTTTTTTTTTATTACTTTTGGCTTGAAGCCTATTTTATCTGATATTAATATTGCTATGCCTGCTTGTATCTTATTCCCATTTATTTGGAATATTATTTTCCATCCCTTCACCCTGAGGAGGTGTCTGTCTTTAGTAGTGAGGTAGGCTTCTTGAAGACAACATATTGAGGTGTCTGTTAGCTTATGTCTCTTGATGAGTGAATTAAGTCCATTAATATTTAGGGTAATTACTGTGAGGTTTGATTTTATCCTTGCCATACCATGGTGTCTTATGTGATTTGGTGTTTTCTTGGACTTTGTAGTTTTTTTTTTTTTTTTTTTTTGTGTGTGTGTGTGTACGTTCTCTGAGTTTGGTTATAGTGATCTGCTTTTTGTACGCACTTGAGGTTGATTATTTGATTCTTCTGTGTGGAGAATTTCCTGAAGTACTCTCTGCAGGTTTGGCTTTGTGTTCATATAGTTTGAAAGCTGAGTTTTATCTTGGAAAATTTTTCTTTCACCATCTATTATGAAGGATACTTTTGCTAGGTAGAGTAGTTTGGGTTGGAAGGCAAATGTTCTTAGAATTTGCAATGTTCCATTCCAGGCCCTTCTGGCTTTCAGGGTTTCTGCTGAGAAGTCTGAAGTAATTATGATGGGGTAACCTTTAAATGTAATGTGCTTTTTTTTCCCCTAGCTGCTTTTAGAAGTTTCTCTTTGATGCTATTGTTTAGAGTCTTAATGACAATATGTCTTGGAGAATTTCTCCTTTGGTCCAGTCTGTTTGGAGTTCCGTTAGCTTCTTGTAACTTGATGGAGAGTAGGAAAGTTTTTTAGATAATTTTGTTGACTAAGTTCTCCATGCCTTTGGTATGAATTTCTTCCCCTCTGGTATTCCCAAGATCTGAATGTTGGGATGCTTAAGATATCCCACAGTTCCTTCATGTTCTGCTCACAGAAAATTTTGAACTTATTAAAACTTTTGGACACATGAACTGTTGCTTCTGTTTTGTCTTCCAATTCTGAGTTTCTATCCTCAACATGGCTGACTCTATTCTTGAGAGCTTCTATAGAGTTTGGGGCTTGTTCCATTTGTTTTGCGTTTTGTACTACTTCTTTATGTATAGTTTCCATCCGTCTGTCGAGTTCCCTTTTCACGTCATTTTCTGATTTTCTTGATGCTTCTTGGAATTCATATTTGTAATTCTTTATGTCTTCATTGAGCTTAGCCAGCAGGTTATCGAGGACCTTTTTTTTTTCCCGCTCTCCTTCAGATCATTCAACTATCTTTGGACCCCTTCCACGTTCTTATCTACTAGGTCTAGTTTAGTGAGGACAGCATTCATACAATTATAGGCCCTCTGCTGCTTTTTTGTAAGTTCTGCTATTTGCTTGCTCAGGGTTGCATAGCTTATATCTTCATTTTGGTGTTCTGATCACAATGTCTCTACTATGCTTTGATTAGAGACATCCATTGTGGGACTGGGCGATCTCATTGGAGGGGCGGTGGCCAATGGGGTGGGGTTCCAAGCTTGGAGGCCTAGGTGGAGCTACACTGGCCTGCCTGGGTCAGGCCACAGGGGTGGGGGCAGCAGTTAGTGGGAAGGCCATCCTGAGCTTGGAGGCATGGCTGGAGCTACGTTGGCTTGCTGGCTTGGGTCTGCATGGGGATGGGGGACAGCAAGGAGTGGGATGGTGTTCCTGAGCCTGGATGCGTGGGTGGAGCTACGCTGGCCTGCTGGCCTGGGTCTGGGCACGGGGTGAGGGGCAGTGGTGCGTGGGACGGCGCATGCAGAGGGGGAGGGGGACAGCCTTGTCACCCTGCATGGAGGCAAGTGGAACGGCATTTGCACGTGACAGCGTTGGTGCCCAGTGGTGAGTGGGACGGCACTAACGCGGGGTGGGGAGAGTGCGACGGCACTCGCGCTTGCTGTGGCGAGTGCGACTGCGTTTGCACATGCGCTGTGGTGCAGGTGGAGCTATGCTGGCCTGGGTCCCCCTGCCCACAGTTAGTGCGAGAGGAACCTGTGGCTGGGACTATGGCTACGATGGCTGCTTGAGAGGATTGGAGGACTGGTGGACTACCTGACAGCATGAGAATCAGCCAATTTCCTTTTTATGCCCCTCAGCGCCCTCTCACTGGAGGCCTATTAGAGTCCGCTCCCCACCTAGAAGGGCCAATGAATCCTTAATGTCTTGCCTTTCATTCACCCGGTGGATGCCATCTTCACCGGAAGTCCTTTTGTAATTTTTTAAAGAAATTATTTATTTATTTGAGAGAGAGAAAGAGTGGGGAGAGATAAAAAGAGAGAGAATGGGTATGTCAGGGCCTCTAGCCACTGTAAACGAACTCCAGACGCATGCACCACCTTGTACATCTGGTTTACATGGGGAATTGAACCTGGTAATTTGGCTTTTTGGGCAAGCCCCTTCATCACTAAGCCATCTCTCCAGCCAAAGGATTCAATTTCAACATGAGTCTTCACATGCAAGCCAAAATATTCACACCATAGTGCTGACCCTGCGCATCATTCCCAGACCCCACGTGGCAGACGTGAGGGCATGCTGCTCAGATTCAGCGCAGCTTGCTCCTGTGCCTGGTGACTCCTGGCGTCCTTATCCAAGTCAATCTTCTTGTCAGTTGAATGGAGGTATTTTGTGCGCCCATCCTCGTTCTTGTTTCCAAGGACTAATGTAGATACTGGCTGTGAAGTGTTTGATGGGCCTATCACTGAACTTGGGTGATCCTTCACTCTGCACCTGCCTACAGCATCGAGCCTCAGTCCTGATAATGGTGGCTGCTTGTGTTTTCCCTTGGCTGTAGCTGTAGCCAACACCAAAGCCTCAAGACAGGATCGTCTCCCTTCTGCCTTTGCACCAGAGTGGACTGTGTCCACTCAGCTGAGGAAAGCCTTAGCCATGACTCTAACTTGTTAATTCTCTACATTTACTCACTACTCAATAGATCAGAGTAGACGTGTGCACATCTACGTATTCAGACTATTTCTAATTGCAAGACAAATTAGGTATTTGACTACTGGAAACAAATGGTCATCCATTTTTTTCCTCCCTAGGTAACTTTGTTAAATTTCCATTTCTATAGCAAAATGTCGGAGATAAACATAGTATAAGGAAGAAATACTTTTTTGTTTAATTGTTTTGACCCATGGTCTCTTTACCCTATTGCTTTTGGGATCTTGAAAAGGCGAAACACAATTACAGCACAAAGCGAATCACCTCATGGTAGCTGGGAAGTGAAAGGGTGAAGGAGGAAGGACTTAGGTTCCAACAAGTCCTTCCATAAGCATGAACCTTGTACCTAGCTTCGTTTTTTTTTTATTTTTTTCATTTTTATTTTTTGTTTTTTTTGAGGTAGGGTCTCACTCTAGCCCAGGCTGACCTGGAATTCACTATGGAGTCTCAGGGTGGCCTCGAATTCATGGCAATCCTCTTACCTCTGCCTCCCGAGTGCTGGGATTAAAGGCGTACACCACCACGCCCGGCTGTACCTAGCTTCTTTATACTAACCAAAATCTCCTAAATGTTTCAGCACCTTCCAATGGTGCCATGAGCTAGCAACCAAACCTTTAACACATGGGCTGTTGGGGGATACTCCGGTCCAAACTTTAGTAGTCATTTTCCATTCTGAATGTTACTTGATTTTAGAAATTCTGAGGCCTGCAAATTAGAGAGTATATGGGAAAGATAAGAATAAAAACAGAAACTTAGTGGTAAAAGATAAAATGACTTGATAGTGGTTTTGAAAGTCCATCCAACTCAGTATAGGAGAAAGGTTTCTGAAAGTTTCAATAGCAATTATTTTCTTAGCCTATTTTTCATCTCAAAAATCATCATTCATATTACACAAAGACCCTTCTTATTTCTATAGTTCAAAAAGAATATCTAGGTTACATACATCTAGAACTTCAACCATTGCTTTTAGATTTTCCAGTTTAGTGGAGTATATGCTTTAAAAGTGTTTCTTTATGAATCTCTGAATTTTATTGGTATCGATCATAATGGCTCCTTTTGTGCGGTAGATTGACTGTAAAATGTCCCCATCCCAAGCACAGATTCATGTGTTTGATACTGTTTAGCCAGCATGTGTCAGTGGTTGGAAAGGCTGTGGAACCTTTAGAAGATGAACCCTTGCTAGAGGAAATGTGTGTGTGTGTTCTCTTGGGATTCACCTAGGAATTTATTGCTTTTTTTGCTTTAATTCCTTTATACCTGTGATAATTCTTTTTAGCTCCTTTTCTGGGATTTTGTCTGATTTAATTTTGCTTTTAAGGCAATTATTGTGGGATTATTAATTTTTGGAGGAGTTATATAACCTTCTGTTTTCATGTTTCTTATAATACTTTGTTGGGATTTACACATCTGGGCTTACTTAACTGCTTGTATTTCCCTTCTATCAACTGTAGTCTTTGATGTATAATTCAGAAGTTGTATTCCCAGTCTCGTATCACACAGTAGCTGGTGTGCTCTCTGTGTGGCTTTCAGAGTAGAATATTCACTGTAGGAGTGACTAGAGCTGCTGGATATCTTGCTGTGCAAATGTCGTGCTAGTCAGTTTACAGCAGTCGTCTCTTTAACTTCAGTAATTTTTGGAGGACAGAGGATCAATGACGACATAGAGTTATTAGGTTATTAGTTTCTACAATTGGAATTGGGAAGGAGGAATGGTGGATGAGGATACTTGCTAGTGTTAAGTCAACTTTGCAAAAGATCAAGGTCATAAAAGCATATAGGAGGGAAAGTTGGGATACTGCCAGAGTCCATAGATATTAGAAGTTGTTAAAGGTATGGAAGCTTGCTTTTATATTATATAAAACATGGGGATAAGAAAGAGAGAAAGAAGAAAAGAGGTTGGTTGATATGAGAATGGAAATATGCATTGTACATGGGAGGAGTATAGGGATTTCTCGATCACAGACTGGTGAAGAAATGCATGGTACCATCCTAAACCTTAATTATGGAATATACAAACTAAAGCAAAGCTATTATGAAATACATATGCAAAAGCAGGGATTAAAATAGACAATTAAAGATAAATACTAAAAAATTACAAAAGTTAACTATAATGTACAAACAAAAAACCAACCAAAAAAGTAAAGTATACTAAGTATACATTAAACTAAGAAAGAAAAATATGCAAGCTACTTATTTCTCCCTTGGTGGGATACATTGAATTCATTCTTTCATTGTGATGTTTCACTTAGCCAACTGCATTGATAGAGGAGGTGCAATTTTCACTTTTTAAAACCTGTGGAACAAGATTTCAGGTACGTATTTCCTCAGTGGGATTCACAACTTTCAGAGTGATTTCTGTCCCATCCGCACTGTGCTATGGGTGTGGTTCACCCACGTTGCTCTGTCAGCCTGGTTCATCTGTGCTGTGTGGAGTAGGTTTCAGCTGCACTTGTCTTGTACCAACACACAGGTGCACATGGCTTATGGTTTGTCATTTTCATTTGGATTTATACTTTGATCTTCTTTGTTTTTTGTTCATTTTTCTTTATTTATTTGAGAGAGACAGAGGGAAAGAGGGAGGGAGAGAGAGAGAGAGAGAGAGAGAGAGAGAGAGAGAGAGAGAGAGAGAATGGGTGTGCCAGTACCTCCAGCCCCTGAAAATGAACTCCAAATGCATGTGCCACCTTGTGCATCTGGCTTAAGTAGGTCCTGGGTAATGGAGCTTTGAACCAGTGTTCTTAGGCTTCATAGGAAAGCGATTAACCACTAAGCCATCCCTCCAACCCTTCTTTGCATTTTAAAGAACAGTTATATTCCCCTGGGAAACACTAATACAGTAAATGTCCTCATGTCATTCCTAATGTTAGTAAGAAGCTTTTCAATATTTCAGAATTAAATTTGATGCCTATAGTTTATTTTTGGAGATGATATTAGATTTTAAAAGTTTTTTTCCATATTAGCTGATTACTTTTAAATAAATTATTAATACGTATTGACTATTGCTAATACTTTTTAATTTAACTTGTAGCTTCCGTATAATTTTCTGGTTCTACTAAATGATACATTATACTGATTTCAAAACTGAGATCTTTTTTGTTTTTGGAAACGTGCTCATGATGTCGTCTCTGCTTTATATGAAGAATTGAAGTGTATTTGGTATGAGATTCAGGAAGATAAATTCATGAGCATGGTTCTGGCATCTATTCAGTATATAGTACAGGCATTCTTAAGCATTATCCACTGCAGATTGTATCAATTGACAAAACAGAACTCTCCCACAAGCTGATATCTCATTTCCTCTTTTCATAATATAACTAATGATATCATGGGGGACTTACTCTTATGACCTAATCTAAATTACTTTGCAAGGGCCCCATAGTGACATAACTTTAATATATGACTTGAATTAGAGAAGTAAGTTTCCACCACATAAACTGGGCATGGTAGCACATACCTGAAATCCCAGTATTTGTGAGGCAAGAGGTCGATGTCTGCTGTCTTCCTCAAACATGCTTCATTGTATTTTTTTGAGACATGTTCATTCAAAAAAGCCAGAGCTATCAAAATCTAGGTGCTTAGCAAATCCCAAGTATCCCCGATCTCCACCTCCCCAATGTTTTGAATATAGACCACCACACCCAGCTTATTCAAATGAGTGTTGGGGATCCAAACATAAATTCTCATGCTTTCACAAAAGCTATGCAGACTGAGCCATCTTCCCAGCTTGTCAAGTTCTGAAAAAGAAATTTTTTTTTGCAATCTGGTATCTATATTCTTAGAACAATCATAAGTTAGTCCTGTTTAAGGTTTGACTGTGTTTATTTGCTTTTATATTGAGAACTGTAATATATGAACATACTATAATTTGATTGAATTCCTGTCCCCTCTTTGTCATCTTTTGTCCCCTCTCCCCTAGCTCCATTCTACTGAGACCCTCATCTTTCGAGGTAGTTCTTCCTCTGTTTTGTTGTCTCATTCCTTTTGTCATCAGTGTCAAAATGTGGTTGGGCTCAGGATGCTGCAGGTCTTGTGGAGGGTGTCGGTAACTAACCACTGTGGAGTCATGAAAACACCAGTTGGCTAATATCAGGTGACAGTGCCCCAAGTACTCTTTCCCAACCTGTGGCTCTTACATTCTTTCTAACTCCTCTTCTTAATGTTCCCTGAGCCTTAAAGACAATGTGAAATATCTCCTTTAGTGTTGAGATTGTAAAAGACTCCTTTCCTGCTTTGATGTGTTGAGTTTCCTCAGTATCTACCACCATCTCCAAACAGAAGGTTCTCTAGCTAGCAACATTCATAAACCTCCCACCACTCCATCTGCAATGTTCTCTGAACCCTAGTGGGTGTGACAGAGATGACAGGTCCAGTGCTGAGCACTGGACTTTCTCTTCTAATCATCTTTATGAATCTGGGATTTTCCCCATAGTAATTTTTATTTCAGGCAGGGTCTCATGTTAGCCCTGGTTGACCTGGAACTCACTCTGTAGCCTCCTAAGTCTCCCTAGTGCTAAGATTAAACACATGAGTATCCATGTCTGGCCATGACATATTTTATTTTATTGAGAATTTTTTTCCGAAGTAGGGTCCCAGTCTAGCCCAGGCTTCCCTGAAATTTACTATATAGTCTCAGAGTGGCATCAAACTCATGTTGTTCTCATATCTCTGCTTCTAGAGTTCTGGGATTAAAGATGTGTGCTGCCATGTCTAGCTACATATTTTAGATATTTATTGGAAGTTTTTATATTTTGTTTATTTCTTTGTAAGAATTTTAGTAATTTTTATAATGTTCTTGGTCAAACTATCACCATTATCTTGGACTTATAAATCCATTTTATATTCTGTAGAATTTGCTCATTTTCTGTTCTTAGAGCATGTGAAGATATTTTCAGAGTCTTTATTTAAGTGCCTCATTTTAATAGATATTAATGGATTGCACTTTCATTTGTTTCTTGATCAATGTTGCTATAGGATCATAAGTTATATTAGGATTTTTCTTTCTTTTTGGATACTTTGTCTTCTCAGCACCTGGTCTTCTTGATGTTGAGTCCGTGTGTGTGTATGTGTGTGTGTGTGTGTGTGTATACATAATTGTATACAGATGTATGAGCAGAGAACATTGAGTGCCCCCCACCATCACTCATTTCTATCTTTCCCTGAGATGGGGTCAGTTCTTTGAACTGAAAGTGCCATTTTGAGAACTTCAGTGATTCTTCAGCCCCTGATTCCCACACTATTGGAGTAATAGGCATGTGTGGCTATGCACAGCTAATTACATGAGCACTGGAGAATTAAACTTGGCTGGTCTCGTGTCTTCTCAGGCACTCAAGCTTAGACAACAAGTCTTCTTAACTGCTGAGTTATATCCATAGCCATGGGTCCTTCTAATTTCTTTGAGTTTATCTTTTTCAGGCTCTTTAGACAGACATTAGACCAGGGGTTTTTCACCTGGCCTTTTGGATGCTTTATTTGTGTTTCCTTTGGCCTCTAGCAGTATCACTACAATGAAATCAAGGTAAAATATGAGTAGTCCCATAGCTTTACTTCACTTTACCTGAACTTAACTTCCAAATCTTTACTTCTCATTTCAGCTAGTCACTATCACCAGGAAGGTGTATATGCAACTTTGATTACCTGTCACTTCGGAAATGCATGCATAAACTCTTTCTTTTTGCTCATGTTGCCATTTTATTCTTCAAGCTACACAGCTAGCTAGCCAGGCAAGATATACCCACTGGTGCAATAGTTGTATGTCTGCTATGGGGGTAAAACAACTGCTCTCTGATTGGATTTGAAATCTGCTCCATAGGAAAGAATTCATATCTGGTACTGAAAACCTAATTAAAAGCCTGTGGTCACTGAAAGTTCATTGTCCCCAAGGGACAAGCTACTACTGCTGTTTGGCTATATAGATATGTTATGGCTATCAAATCATCTTCTAAATACTTAGGTCATGCCCACCAATTAGTGATGTTCTTGGTTTGGGTCAGAGAAGCTTCTTTTTGAAAATGTCAGTGACTACTAGGGAGACTAAAACCTCAACAAAGTGCTGAAAACAAGTGACTCTCAAGTGCTCAGTGCTAAATGCCAAATCTTTATCACCATCTCTGAGGCTTAAGGAACATTTCAGGGGAGAAGGTGGAAATGTAATAGACAAAGGATGGGGAGGAATGCTGTGGAATTCTGTCTTCTGGACATGAAGTGGCCATTGTCTCTATGACCTCATAGGCTCTTGTCACCTGCACAAGATATGCAGAGTGCTATGCCCTTCAGCATTCAATCATGGATAAAAGAGGGTGAAAAAAAGAGCAAATTAGAAGACAGGCTAGTTGGAAAGAAGAAGGGTCCAGTGGAAGGGGGAAGGAGAGAGGGGACAAAAACAGTAGTAGAAGGGGAATATAATAAAAATACATTATATAGATGTATGAAAATTATCAATGAAAACCTTAAAGTTTGGTGATTGGTATGCTGTGTCCTACTTTGCATCCAACGTTTATGTAGGTTCTGGGAAACTGTACCTGGGCTGGCAGACTTGGAAAGCCAGTACCTTTAACCTACGATTTATCGTCCTAGCCCAATCTTTTCTATTTTCTTTGATTTAAGAAATTTCACTGTGGATAAGGTGGGGAGATGAAACATCATTTAATTATGAAATTTCTTCAATTTTTAAAACGTCTTTCTCTTTCTAAAACTCTGATGATACAGCTGTTAGACTGGCTGCATTGATAATTGTTCCCTGGGCCACTGAAGCTTTGTTCTTCACCTTCTTTTCTTTATCCCCTCCTCTGCTGTTTTTCCCACTCTTGCTTTAGTTAACAGCTAATTTCTTTTAGTATGCTTTCAAGATCACTCATCAGTATTTCTTTAGTGTTTGAATTTTATCTCAGTGATTTGTTACTGCATATGGTACATATCTTCTTTAAAAAAAATTTCATGAGTTCATGATAATAGGAGTGTTTGGCATTAAGTCCTCACACGGGTGCCAACCATAAAGCAGAGAAGGTGCTGGACTTAGGGACCCACACCTAGTGACCCACTTTAACCAGCTCCCGAAGGCTCCACATTCAGAAGGTTCTACAGCTTCCTCCTTTGGGACCAAGTATTCACAGGATAAACCTGTGGGGACACTACATATTCAAAATAAAACACCCCTAAAACAATCAGAGGACCACAGTACTTTAGAGTTCTGGCTGACTAAGGATTGGTCATGAGGCAAAGAAATTTATCCAATTCCCTTCTCAGAATGCAGAGGTGGAACCAGACCCGGGGCCGTTTGTGCACCGGTGTCCCTTCCCACACTTTGACTTTCAGTTACTAGAAGAGACTCAGTGATTTGAAAAGACGCCGGTCCCAATACTGACCGAATGCCACTGATGACTGGACCTTCAGGCACCGCCCCACATTGCTGCAGATATATATGCCGTCTTTGCAGTTCGCCCCTGAGCCACCCGCAGCTGCTAGAGCCTATAGGGCAGTTAGAGTGATTCAGAGGCCAAATACACAAGTAAGACGAGCACCCCACTCCCTCTAAGGGCCGGAGGAAAAGCCTCGTTACATTCTTAAAGGACAAAGGTAAACTGCTGCTCTTCTGCCCCCTAAACAACCCAACAACCCTATGGATGTAGGATGGAGCTTGTCAGGACGCACAAAACATTTCTGAGTCAATCACATGGTAAGGCTGGACTGAAATGTTACATAGAAAGAGAGATGACTCCCATGATCTGGTGGCTGCCTCAGGGTCATCAGTTATTTGTCTATAAGTGCGTGACACATGGGCACGGCCTCCACCTGCCAGGCCAGTTCTGGCCACGAAACTAAGGCCCATCACTTTGCTCCTTTAGCTTCTCTTCTCCCTGCGGTGGAGACAGCAAGTCCTAAATAATAAGAAAGTTTTTCCCTGACACGTTTTCACTCAATTTCATACTGAGGTTAAAGGAAGGCTTTGTTTTACTTTCTTGGGTTTTACTCTCACATTAGTTAGAAAACGTGGATTTCTTGCTCTCTTGATGGAAAGAAACAGGCAAATAAGAGAGTGGAGCCAACACTGCTGAAGACAGTGTTTTATGTGAGAAAAAGGGTGTGGCACAGAGCTTTACGTGAAAGGCATTAACTATCTTAGTTATATCTCATATTTATGACTACAATGATTGTGTGATACATGTCATTAAAAGGACAAAAGAATTGTTTATCCTAACTTCTGTGTAACAAGGGGAATTCAATAAAAAGTCATGGTGTTGGCAGATTTGTACTCTTTATGATGGTGAAAATTATATGAAAGCTTGAATTATTTCGACTCATTGATGAAAGCTATTGTTTCCATGTGCACGGCTTGAAATACACAGAGATTTTAAAATACATGATTTCAGACCCTCAGTGGATCCCGGTGACTGCATCTATTCCCCATGATTTGGGCAGATCCTTAAGGTGCACAGAAATTCTAACATTAAAATTAAGATATGTTCTAACAGTAACCATTCAGGAATGAGAGGAGACATTTTTAGTCAGGAATGGGATGAGTGTTGTGTGTTAGAAATAGGTAAAGCTGTCCACCATGTATTGATGCACATGGAGATCAAGGTCGATTGTTTCATCTAGATCTGTTGTAGGTATTTGTGGATGAGTGTGTAAGCATCTCTAAACTGATAGAAGTATATACTAATATGTGAATTTCTACCATGGAATGGGAGTGTGTGGTTCAACAAAAGACCAGCTAACTCACAGAAAGGTCCCATTATATTATTATCCCCTACCTGATGGCACCTTGCTATGAGACATAGCAACTAGATGTGAGTTTGCAAAAAGTATGTCACCTTGCTGTAGATTCTTGCTTACAAGCCATAGTAACAACTCTCAAGGTAGCAAAGGACCTGGAATGAGATGATGAGTGAGAGAATCAGATTCAGGGAACAGGCAGGAATGCAAGCTGTCTTGGTCCCCTGGATCTAGGAAGTGGAGAAGTGTTCTTCTATCCTGAAGTTCATAACTTAGGAACATAGCGTGATCAGAACTAGAGAAAATGGTGAATTCACTCACTGAGAAAGACCAGAGGAGATGGAGGCCACATAGTACAAATCAAATAGTAAATGATGTCTGTATCCACTGAGTGTATAGAGCACCGAAAAGCATACATTCCCCAATTGTGTACCTGTCACAATAGGGCTATGTTGTGCCCTGTGGATGTGTGCCTTTCAAGCAGTTGAGGGACCCCCCAATAGAAAACTGAAAGTGTCTGAAGGCAAGAAACATCCTTGAGTCTGTAAGGGAAGAATCTGGTATTTTCTAAGAATTGTCTCCATACATCCTTTACCTTTTGAAATACACTTACATTAATGACTGATGGAGGGTGGGGAGGATAAAGAAAGAGGAGACAAAGGTAAGACCAGGCCCTCTTCCCACCACAAATGAATTCCAGAGGCACGCACCACTTTGTGCATCTAGCTTTATATGGATACTGGGGACTCTAACTCAGGCCTGCAGGCTTTTCAAATAAGTGTCTTTAATCACTGAGCCATTTCCCCAGTCCCTAAATCCGTTTTTCCCTGTAAACCTGAGTTCTTCCCTAGATCTCTGCTTCCCTAAAGGATTTCTACTTTCCTAGAAGAAATATGGATAATTCCCTTTCATAGGGGATTCCGATTCCCAGAGAGATTGCCCCCTTTTCCCAGGAAACCTGACCCTTTACTGAGAAATCTGGTATCAGGGTTAGATTAGCCAGATCAGCCCCCATTCAGTGTTATAAAAGACCCTAATCTGAGTCACTCAGTGGTCTTCCCTGTTTTCCAGGAACCCCACTCCTGCCCCTACCTTGCTCTCTATTATTTCCTTCTCTTAAGCTTTATAATTTCTTTCTAAATTTTATCCTCTGGTGTGTGGATTTGGTTTGTAAAAAAATTTATAAGACAAGAACCCAGTGGCTGCTAATTCAGTAGAATCTTTGTGTGACCAAGTATCCGTCATCATAGCTCCATAGTTATTGTCTGCCCAAGAGTCAAGAAAGGTTCTGTAGCTCTCAGAGACACCCAAATTCCATATCATATCCAGTGTATTATCTGGGTAATTGCATAGTAGATGCCCGTTTCTACTTGCTTCTTGCTTTCCTCATGGCAGGAGGTGTGATCTCCTCTATCTCCGAATTCCAACTGCCTTTCTTCCTTCTGTGATTCTCTTCTGTTTGGGAACTGGGCATATTTAAATTAGGTAGATGGTAGATTTGATAAATTTCTGTGGGAGACATGCATTAAACCTTCCTCTGTTTTTCCTTTCCATCAGCTGACGAAGGCAGGAGCAGGATGCATGCGCTTGTGTTTTGTGGAACGTGCCTGAGCTTGTCAAGGCAATGTCTGTGCTCTGTTGAACATGGACTGAATCCACACCTTTGTAGAATGATGTGCTGCAATGACCAGTGAGCTAAAGAAACTAGTACTTTGAGATGACTAGAACTGAGTGGCCCGTGCAGAATCATTAGGGTCTCAAATCTGAGTCTAAAGGAAGCACAGACCCCTCCTGGGATTGCAGTATGTTAAACAAGCCACTAAGGCAAGATGTATTTGGTGTTTTACTATTGGGCACTTGTTCTCTGCGTTGTGTGTGATAAATTGCATTATGGCTTTCCTAATCTAGGCATCTTGACGGATTTAAGTGAGAAATTCACTCTGAGTGCTTTTATGTTGGCATCCCATCTAGATTAAAGAATAAGAGAGTAAAAATGCTTTAAGAGAATACATAGTTATTAGAAGTTACTTGGCTTCCCTGGTATTTTAAAGTTAAATATTTACACCAGAGGATTTTTGTTCTTTTATTGTTTCTGTATGGTCAGTACTGACTTGACAGTTGGGACATGATTGAAGGATAAGTGTGTATAGCTGAGAAGTACCATAGGTATGCACATCTCCACATGAATGTGTGATAAACCTACACCGAGGTGGACATGAGCAACTGTGAAAGGGTTAGGCATTTGGGCTACAAGCAAAGCTATCAAGGACCTGGAATGCAAGCCACGGGTAACTGCAGACCATTCCCATAACTCAGAGAAGACTCCCAGGGCACTGTGTTGTTCATTGATAGCCCCTCCTATGCCAGGGCCATCTCTCCACACACAGGGCTGACAGGTAAGAGGAGGTAAAGGGCTACATTCCACTGACCTCTCCTATTTGTTTTTGCTTTCTACGTGGGAACCACAGCCTGACTAAAGTAGATCATTTGTACAGGCTCTCTTTTCTCAAAGAGTCAAAGTTTTGAAGAATTGGAAGAACCAAAAGTGGCAGGGATATAACAAGAGGAAAGCCACGATAAGAGAGAATACAGTGCAAGGTCGCCCTGGTTCATGCTGCCCTAACCCCACACAGGGCTCTGTTGTTCTTTCTCCTGGCTATGGGAATTTCTATGAAGCCAGGAGACAGCTCTTCAAGCAGAAGCCAGGACCCTGCCTGAGGTGTCCATCTAGGGTAGCCTAAGCTTGTATCTCTCTCACCCTCAATTTCCTACAGAACTCCAAGTGGAAGTCCTGTTGCCTGCCTATCATTCTGCTCTAGTTGCTTTGCACCCACACTCATGCAGGGAATGCTGTGTCAGCTTGGCACTCTCTGCTGTCATGGAACCATGGGTACTGACCTCCAGCTGGGGGCATGACTCCAGGGTCCCATTTTCTAACTAAATAAAAGGATCACACAAGTCTATTGAGACTTTAAGTCAGGATTAATGTTGAAATTTTTTGGCTCTCTGTTTGTGTTCCCTTGATCTTTCTAGCACACTTTAATAATATAAGTTATATGAATAAATTGTCATATGCTCTTTAAACTCATTGGGAGCTGGGTTCTGCGAAGGGTGGATGCCCCCCAGTCTCATACTCCAAGCAGATTAAACTCCTGTGTCTTCCAATATTGTTCTGCTGAGGGGCTGACACCCTGGCTGACAAAGGGAAGGAGATCAACAGCTCAAGGAATCAATAGAAGAGTTTTGGTTCTATATATTTTCTCTTTTGCCTTTTGCTACTTAAGAGACATTATTCTGTCAAGTCAGTTAAATTCTGTAATGTTTTACTAAGACTGTAGTTCTCAGACTTGTGAGACAGAAAAAGAACATTAAAAACCCTTTTGAAAATGGAAGCAACAACCAGGTTTACCTAAAGCTTATAACCTTATGTAACAGGCTAGAACTTTATTGTTTAATGACATAGAATAGATAATCTACAAAATATAAATAGATGATATAATCAAATCAATAGATAATAATTTGTTATAAAATGCTATGAATGTAATTCAGTTTCAACTCTTTTTTTAAATTAGCAAATTTGTTTATGTGACAATGTCCCATGATGTGAGGATTAGAATTCAGTTTAATGATTCTGATTTGCTCATGATAACAGTTATAAAAACTGGCTTTAAAATGTTCAATCAAGATAGCTATGTTACTATATCTTTTTGCTACTGAAGACACTGAGTCTTAATCAAATAAAGACTTAAGATTTATTAGTTGCTGATTTTCTTTTATAAAACGACATGTAAATATTGCATCTGAGAATCCTAATCCTAATTCTTCAAAATTATTAGTATGGGATTTATCATTTAGGCTTTAAAAAATAAAAAAAAAATCTAGTTTCATTCATTGTGACTTTTGTTCCTGGGGAGTCAAGGAAGACTGCCCCATGTTCTAGCAACCTTTCTACTTTCTCAATTTTAAGCCATGTTTAGGGGCTCCACTTGCATTCCTGGGTGAAAAGTGAATTCAGCCCCAGTTGTAACACTGTAATCTGTTATTTTATCTACCAACAATGCTTGGGTATCACATCTAAACCAGGGATGCAAGGGAGAATGACCTTGAATATCGGACACTTCTACTCTCTATATTGGAGGAAAACCCAGCCATGGCTAGCACAGCTGAATTCCCAACCTCAGTTTTCCTTTTACTTTCTGTTGTTATGACACTGTGCTCTCTGGAGAATGAGTGGCAGGGCTTATCATCCCTAGCAAACATGGGCACCATTCCTCAGAAATCTTGGGCAAATTTTTCCAATCCTTCAGCTTTCCTTCTGGTACTTTGTGTGGTTCCTCAGCAAAAGACATGTCCTTTCTGCTACAGCCTCTTCGATTGGTTCTACTTTCTCAGTGCAATCACCTAAGAGCTTCCTTCTTTTATTGAGGCACCTTATTTTCATTGTCCCTTTATGGTATCCCTAAACTTTTAATTCACTAAGGAACTCCTAACTGGAAATAGAGAGTAAATTTCTTATAAAGTCTCTCACCACCTATTGCTAGGCCTAGGGGTATTTTGACACCATCTTTTGGGAAAAATGGAATTTAAGTACTAGAGTTAGATTCCCAGAGCATTCAATGGAAGATGCTAATGAAGCATGGCCCTAATATTTCCTGGGGGAAAAAAGTGGCCTGAAGAAGGCTGTTGCAGTCAAGTTCACATTGCTGGCAGAAATCACCTGACCAAGAGCAGCTTGTTGGAAAAAAAGAGGTTTATTTTGGCTTGCAGGCTCGAGGGGAAGCTCCATGATGGCAGGGAAAATGATGGCATGAGAAGAGGGTAGACATCACCCCCTGGCCAACATCAGGTGGACAATAGCAACAGGAGAGCTGTGCCAAACACCGACAAGTGGACACTGGCTATAACACCCATAAGCCCACCCCCAACATTACTCCAGGAGGCGTTAATTCCCAAATCTCCATCAGCTGGGAACCTAGCATTCAGAACACCTAAGTTTATGGGGGATGCCTGAATCAAACCACCACAGAGCCACCCTTAACCAGAACACAATTCTACAATTAGACATATTTTTGCAAAGAGGAGAGAAAATAGACTGATATATACATCTTCTGTGATTTTTTTTTTAGCTATGGCTTATAATATCATGAGATGAATTAAAATAGCTTTAAGTTCTTATATCATTCTTTAATTAGATATGCTTTGTTAAAAAACAAAAGATGAGCTAGGCATGGAGGCACACGCCTTTAAACCCAGCACTCAGGAGGCAGAGGTAGGAGGATTGCTGTGAGTTCAAGGACACCCTGAGACTACATAGTGAATTCCAGGTCCACCTGGGCTAGAATGAGACTATACCTTGAAAAATCAAAAAAAAAAAAAAAAAAAAGATGATGAGATATGCATGCCATGTATCCACACTTTCTTCAAGACTGGTGCAACTGTTATTCTGAGTGCTCAATAACCATATGTAGAAACCAAGGCCAACAAGAGCATCAGGGCTCAAAGGGTATCCAGAATTTTGGTCCTGGCCTCCAGATCAAGGAGGCCCCATGTAATGATGGGACACTTCTAAAGGGTCCTACAGCTCTGGCAAATAGTCTGTCATATCAGAGGATCCATGGAGTCCCATAGTTGGACTCCAACCAATGTACTGAATGCAATAACATGGTGAAAATAGAGGAAAGATCCTAAATGCTTCCAAGGAAAGCCACATGGTCAGCATGACCCTGACTCCTCCCAATGTAGGGCATGAATCCTAAAGCTGCCATGGTGTTCCTTCCAGGTCCCAAGAAATCTTTTCCTAAGCTGCAACTGACCTTTGTATATGTATGTATGTGTGTATATATATGTGTGTAAATTTAGCTATGTAAGTGGTTTTAAACACCCAGAAGAGGAATAAAGAGTAAAATATGTCTTAAAAGCTTTGGATAACATAGCTCAGGGAATTTCTCTTCATATTTCTGAACCCCAAAAGATGAGAAGGGCAAGTGTATCAAACAGCATGTGTTTAGGTTTGTTCATGGAACTCAAAATGACACTTCTGCCATTATCAAGGTACAATATTGACTATATAGTCTTTATAGCTTTGTTAATGCCTCATCTGCTTCTCAAGATATACAAGAACCATTCAGCCCATCAGTTACCATCATGGCATTTGGTGAACAGCTTTACAAATTAATTTCTTAAAAATTTTTTTAAAGAAATGAATTTCTGGATCTTCATGGTGAAAGCAAATTTTTCTATCATTTTTGGTAATAGCAATTCTGCTAAATTTTGGATATTTTGCACTCAGATGACATTTTGCCTTTATCTCTTCTTGTTTATACTCAGATGGTCCTATAACAATCTAACAGCAATGGTCCTCTCAATCACTTTGCATATGCATGGAGAGAGATAAGATAATTCTTCCACATATAGGCATCCAGTTTTTCCAGCACCATTTGTTAAAGATGTTGTCTTTTCTTCAGTGAATATTTTTGGCATTTTTGTCAAAGATCAGATGGCAGTGGTTTATACCTGTATCTTCTATTTTGTTATAGTGATGTACATGCCTGGTTTGGTGCACATATCATGTTGCGTGTGCTACTATGTCTCTGAAATATACCTTAAAGTAAGATATGATGATACTTCCAGCCTTATTTTGGTTGACCAGTATTGTTTTGGATATCCAAAGTCTTTTGGACTTTCAAATACATTTTTATAGTTTTTGTTTTTCTATTTCAGTGAAAATGACTTGACTATTTCATGGGGGTTTCATCAAATCTGTAAATTCTACTTGGGAAGATATCACTTTCACAATATTGACTGTTCCTAATCCGCATGCATGGACTGACTTGCCATTTCCTAGGTTCTTCTTGTTTCTTACTTAAGTGTTTTATTTTTTTTTTTTTAATTTCAGGAATCTTTCATAGCCTTGTTTAGGTCTTACTCAAGGTATTTTTGAGGCAATTATAGTTGGTATGTTTCCCAATTTCTTGTTTTAAACAAATAATTTATTTATTCATTTGTTTGTGTGAGAGAGAGTATGTGAGGGAGAGAGAGAGAGAGAGAGAATGGTGTACCAGGGCCTCTAGCTACTACAGGTTAACTCCAGATGCATGGCCACCTTGTGAATTTGGCTTTATGTGGGTACTGGGGAATCCAACCTAGGTCCTTTGACTTTGCCTGCAAATACCTAAACTGCAGAGCCATCTCTCCAGCTCTGTTTCCCAATTTCATTTCAGCCTGCATATTTGAAGTCTATGGATTTCTGTATGTTTACTTTGTATCCCACTATTTTAATGAAAGTGTTTATCAGTTCTGTTTTCTGGTAGTGTCTTTAATGTTTCAGAAACATATAATATTATCTGTAAATGAAGATAATTTGACTTCTTCACTTTTTACATGTTTCCTATTTTTTATCTCTTGTCTTATTGATATAACTAAGATTTCCAGTACAATATTGAATAAAATTGGAGAAAGTAGGCAACCTTTTATTATTCCTGATTTTATTGGATATTCTTTAAGCTTACTCCAGTTTAGTATAATTTTTCACATTCAGTATAATGTTGGATTTGTATTTATTGTATATCACCTTTATTTATTATGATGAGATATGTTTCTTCTATTCTGTTTCTTTAGAATTTTTTTTTATGACAGGGTGTTTGATTTTGTAAAATGCCTGTTGCTTATCCATTGAGATTCTCATGTGAGTTTTGTTCTTGAGTCCTGTTATATGGCATGTAATATTTATTAATTTACATATGTTGATACATCCCTGAATCTGTGGAATAAAAGCTACTTGGTCATAGTTAATGGTCATTTAATGTATTCCTGTTTGGAAGAATTTTGTTGAATTTTTTTGCACCTATGTTCACAAGTAATATTGGTCTGTAATTTTCTGTGTGAATATATGTCTTTGTCTGGTTTTGATATCAGGACAACACGGGCTTCATTAAAACAAGTGTGATAGTATCCCTTCCTTTTCTGTTTTATGGAATAGTTTGAGAAGAATTGATATTAGTTCTTCTGTTTCATGTGTGGTAAAATTCACCAGTGAATTCATCTGGACCAGGATAATTTTGTTTTGGAGTTTTTTTTTTTTTTTTAATACAACTGCTTTAATCTTATTGCTTGGTGTGGTAGTTTGAATGGATGTTTCCAGTAGATTCAGAAGTTTAATTCAAGCATGTAACTTGATGTCACTGTGGGGCAGGGTCCAAACATAAGGTGTGTTTAGGAAAAGATCTGAATTCCAGCCAAATATCGCAGAGTGTTTATGCTCTGCCCGGAGTTCTCGGAGTGTGATTGCTTATAGGATGATGATGGTGTTTCTTTCTGCATGAACCCGTGAAAGTGGCCAGCTTCTTCTACCTCTACCACTATGGAACTTCCCCTGGATTGGTAAGCTTCAAATGGATACCATTCCTCCTCTAACTTGTGCCTGGTTTAGAAGTTCATTCTTGCAACCTGAAGCTGACTATGACAGAATTGCTACCAGAGTGGAGTATTGCTGTACACTGAATCTGACCATGTGGATTTGGCTTTTCAGAACTTTTGTTTCAGAGGAATGGGCATGGACTTAGTACTTTCAGCTGAGGGCACCTTCCAGAGAAGTAAGCCAAGTTTTTTTTTTGGACTATTCTGGTGAGAGCTTGAAGCTGCTACATGTAGAGAGAATTGTACTTGAAGGCTTTGCTTATGAGCTGTCTAAGCAGAAAGAATGACTGAAGATAACTTTGATGGAACTGGGCTACTGGTATAAAGGCTGGCTGATTCTGCTGCCCATGCCCAGAGTTTGATCAAGGTTAAATTGTAATGGATTAAAATAAGAAGTACCTAGAGATAGAAAAGTAACAAACAACCATAACATAAAAATGATCAAAGAGGCAAAGTATACTAAACTTACATCAAATCTAAAAAGGCAGTATTTCTGCTTCGGTGAGATGGGTGTTGAATTGTTTCCTTTAAAAACCTGCCTTCATATGGGAATTGAGGTTAGCATTCCCAGTTTAAATACACAGAACAAGACTTGGGGTATGTATTGCTCCCATGAAGATTGGCCTGGTTGCCATTTGGAGCACATTTCTATTTCACCTTTGCTGAGTTGTGAAGAAATGGTGAGGACAACTTCCTTCTTTGCTTGCCTAGTCTCAGTGGCTTGGTTGGGCAGAGCTTCAGCTCAGGTGGTTCTCTGGAGTGGGAAAGTGGGAACATTTAACTTCCTGAAATCTCTGTTTTCCTGGTGATATCCTATGGGGAAATCTTGTCTGGTCATATGCTTGCAGAAATAACCAGGTTTCCATCCACTTCTTCAGGGTCTTCTGATCTTGTAGAGCTCATATATAAAACTCAGGAGCCCTTCTCTCCATGCCTCCAGTTGATCTCACCATGGCAGGGGCCGTGTGAGCAAGGAAGCAAGGAGAAACACTTCATGGAGGCTGGCCTGAGCAAAACTATACGATTAGCAATGGCTTCCTCCTGCTTTCGCTGGGATGATCTCCCCTGGCTTAATGCGTTCATTGGTACATCTTGTCTACTGCTGGAAAAGAGTGCATTACCTATGATCTCATTTCCTTTGTATCTCTGGGGAGCCTTCTATTCTGCTCTCTTACTTGGAAGTTTCCTTGTGTTTCAAATAAGCTTTTTGTTCTTTTAACATCCACTGTTCATTTTGCATGATCTGTTCTGATATTGTACAGTTCCATTCAAGTTTATCTTTCAAAGCTGTAGCCACAGTCAGTAAAAAGAAAAGCTTTTATAGTCTGTGTTAATTCTATAACTACAAGTATGCTACAGTTTGGATCTGGATGTCCCACAGAGGGTCATATGTTAAAGGATTAGTGCTCAGCTTGGTACTATTGGTGGTGGTAAAAATCCTTAAGGGGTTGGGTCTAGTAGAAGGCTTCCAGTTATGGGTAGGCATGCCCTTAAAGGGTATTTTTGGATGAGAGTCTCTTCCTGTCTCTCTTCCTTTTGATTTCCAGCTGACATGAGGTGAACAGCCTTCTCCATCACATCATCCCATGCATGATGTTATATCTCATCAATGGCCAAAGCAACATTTCTCTTTCCTAGTCTGAACTGACTGAAACCATGAGCCCAAATAAACCTTATTTCCTTTTCACTTGATTAGTTTTACATCATGGGTGATTCTCAGGCTGTCCATCTGTAGCAGCAGTAGGCCTTCTCTGTCTATCTAGACATGATAAGCACTTCATATGATAATGGCCCCAAATTGTGGCTTCTCTCTTCCAGCTGGGAATCAGAAGGAACCTGACTACAAGCATGTACTATGGTCTAACTAATAATTAAACCTTCCTTTCTTTTGACACAGGAGCACTCTACCTTCAGAAACCTTTAGGAGAGGGACTTAAATCTGGAACCAAAAAAAAAAAAAAAATTATCTTCAAAACTCCATCATGCTCTGTTAATAACCCTCATCAATAAATCTTTTGGCTGCAAGAATAATCCAGCTCAGTCTCCTTCTCTCAAGCCTTATGTATAGTGCTGTGAATTGGAAAAATACATCACTGGAGTGCGTTGATCTTAAGGGCCTCCTACAGCCTTGTCAGTGCTTTATCCTCCCCCAACAACGACTTTTGGTTTCCTTTGGTGGATCTCTTATGTCCCCGGTACCCCTATCATCTGTGGAGTGTTAAGAAAAACTCAGTGCTGGGTCTAAGGCTTTTCCTATGGGCTTTTGGATCAGATCCTATTCCCTAAGCCTGTTCCACTTAAGGATGTCTCATATGGCTTTGGTTAGGTAGTTGTGATACTGGTCATACAAGGCAATAAAGAGGCACAGGACATCACAGCAAAGAATCCCTCTGCCTGTAAAGGCATGGCTCTTTCTTGTACACATCACCTTCAGTGCTACAAGCAGTTCAGGACATAAACATTTTGTCCCAACTCCTACTCAGAACTCCTACTAAGTCCATCTTGGTGGACTGCCATGTTGTTGGGTGATATCCATGTTCAGGTACATGAAAAAGTGAGTAGCCCAAGTGGCTAAACATTTCTAATTCTCTATTTTATATATTTTTAATCTTTTCATATTGTGTTATTTTTTAAACTCCCTTGAAAAACCAAAACAAATGAGGAGGCTATTGTGTCATTTCATTAATCAAGTTTTTGATATAACCGTTTATTTACCTAGACACCCTACCTTAAAACAAACAAGATTTCATGTTTCAAAGAATTCAAGCTTTCCCCCATTATTCAGCATAGCTTAAATGCTAAAATTTTAGATTTTAAATTTACAATAACTTATTTTAAATTTTCCCAAAGGATCTCCATTTTGGAGGTACTTATAGTTTAAATCCAAACTCTTAGAGACTAAAACAAATGTTTTCCTATTAAAAATAATACTAACCGGGTCTAACAATTTAGGTTACTATGGTTAAAACAGGTGGAGACAAAAATTAGTGGACTAAAAAGCCCTGTGACATAATGAAAACTTCTAACAACTTTAAACTTTAAAGTAACTTTAAATCTACTCACTCTTGTTAGAAATATTTCAAACTTGGGCTAACTTTTCTAATCAAAATCATGTAAAAATATCAATCTCTAATAATAATAATAATTATTATTATTATATTTCTGGTGTTTTATACCTTATGAGGTAGTGTTTCTCAACTAAATTTGGTATTTAATGTATCCTACAGTATAGTTAGTAGTGATTAAAAATTTAACAGTATTCATATTTGATAATAAAAAGGAAATGGTCATTGTACAAAGTGACTCTATAGGAGTCCCATTTGCTTTTCTAACTGTAAAATTTTAAAAACAAATATAGTTACTTCCACATGCCTATAAATTCTAATAAATCTGACATGTCTGATGTTTTTGTTTCTATCCCTGTTTCTAAAAACAGTTGGCACATGGGAAAAGACATTTTTGTTAAAGAAAAATCTAAAGTGATGCTATATTGTTATTGCATTTATTTTGTAATGTGATTTTTCCTTTACTTCCAAAATTAAAATTTGGTACAATACCAAGACAATAGCACAGGCCAAATTATTATCCATAAATAAGAGTTATAATAATTTAGGTATTTAAGATTAATCTTTCTAAAAATGAGAGTTAGCCACTCCACATGAAGTTATAGCTATAGAGTCAAACTGTTCAAGAAAAAAATATTGGTTGACATTTTAACACCAGTGTCCCCAGTTGGGTTTGTTTTCTGCATATGGTTATGAAGCACTCAAAAGGACATTTATACTAGTCTTCAAGAAAAGTGTGGATACAGAGCACATCTGATCACATTCAAAGAATGATATAAAAGCTAAAAGACATTCTGTTTAACATTCAGAATTAGAAGCCAGTGACATTGCAAGCCATATTCTAGAATACAGAAAGCAGGCATGTCTTGTCTTTAAAAATACTTAACAGCTGTAAATACAGGCAGAACATGTTAATAGCCATGGAAACATTTTTTCCTCAACAATTGTAAATCAGCTGATTTGATAAAGATCAATTAAACATCTAGAAATTGTCTTTTTGAGGAAAAAAAACTGAAAACATCTTTGGTTTATATATACTTTTGTAGGTCCCAATTGCCCAGATAAGACTAGAAGTAGAAAAAGTTTAATCATGAGACTGGAGAGATGGCTTAGCTGTTAAGCGCTTGCCTGTGAAGCCTAAGGACGCCGGTTCAAGGCTCGATTCCCCAGGACCCACATAAGCCACATGCACAAGGTGGCATATGCATCTGGAGTTCGTTGGCAGTGGCTGGAGGCCCTGGCACGCCCGTTCTCTCTCTCTCTCTCTCTCTCTCTCTCTCTCTCTTTCTCTCTGTCTGTCGCTCTCAAATAAATAAATAAAAATAAACAAAAAAAATTAAAAAAAGAAAAAGTTTAATCATGGTACTTCAGGGACAATAGAGATCATAATAATTTATTTCAGATGAAAACCATTGTTCAAGTATAATGCTGTATCTGGGAGGGGATGTCTTGAGAGTTAATTTAATTTTTAAAACATATTTTCTACTTTTATTTATTTATTTTAGAGAGAAAAAGAGGCAGACTGAGAGAGAGAGGATGGGTATGCCAGGGCTTCCAGCCACTGCAAATGAACTCCAGATACATATGCCACCTTGTGCATCTGGCTTACATGGGTCCTGGGGAATCAAACCGAGGTCCTTTGGCTTTGCAGGCAAGTGCCTTAATGGCTAAGCCATCTCTCCAGCCCTTAATTTAATTTTCAGCAATGAATTTGAGAAATCAAAAGTGAGACAATAATTTAAGTAAAATCTTAAATAAACCTGTTTGATTATTTATAGCTTAGTAATAGTAAAGCAAATCTGGTCAGTGATGAATTAAAATATCTTGGTTTTAAACTATCCCTATTTTCTACCTTGGACAAGTGATGTTCTTTGCTTAATCCTGAAAGAGAAATCTTTACCAGTTAATTTGAAGTACAATTTAGATTTTTATTTAGGAGAGGTAGGGAGGGAGAAACAGAAGAAGATATAAAGAGAGAGAGATAGAATGGGAACTCAAGGACCTCCAGCCACTGAAATGAGCTGCAGAAATGTGCACTGCCTGTGCATCTGGCACGCGTGGGCATTGGGGAAGCAAGTCCTACACTCTTAGCCTGCACAAGCAAGCGCCTTAATGTCCAAGCCATTTCCCCAGCCCCATTGCATTTAATTAACATGAAGCAATGTTTATGTTTGATCCATGACTGTTAAAATAGATGAATCTTAGGTCAGCCATCTAACAGTTTATGTCTAAATGGCACCAATATTGTTTGTACATAATACAATTTGGGTTAATTCACATTTAAAATGACTTTAAACACAGAAGTTACTAAAACATGGAATCCTCATTGATTCTTTAGGAATAAGAGTAATAATTACTGATACCATATTATTTCCTTTACAAAACTTAGATACTAATAATGACCATTTGGCACAATTAGTATGAAGAAAACAGGAAATCAACTAGCTTTAAAGTTACAGTGTTCTCAGTTTGATATTTATAATAAAAAAATAACCTTGATCTTAAGACTCAGTTTTCCCAGTAGTAAAACGCTTGGCAGTAAAGGAACATAGCTAACTTGATTAAACACATTAAAGCCAGCTTTTATAGATGTTATCATGATCAAACTAATATTAAATGAACCGAATTTTAATCTTGGCATGAGGTATAGTGACATAAATTTATAACCTGAATGACATGACATCCTGTAACAAACTAGAATCACCTATTTTAGCCTGGCATAAGTCTTAGGCAAACCTAGTAGCTGATTTTGTACTTTAAGGGTCTTGTGTTCATTTTATTTTTCTGTCTAACAAATATCTAAGAATTATTATATTTTAGAAAGAAAGAATGGATCTTTATCAACCTAACAGAAAAATCATCTTTATGTACCCAAAGTTAAGACAGAGGAAAACACTATAGCTTTATGTTACCCTTGAGCTTTAAGCCCCTTTCCTTGTCATTGAGCCAGAGAGCCAGTCTGTTTCCAGTGAAGGAAGTCTTAGAAAGAATTTTACTTTAATCATCTTGGATCTGAGGTACGGAACACTTGATCCCAAACATACATCCAGCTTTAATTTATATTTATTTATATTTATTTATTTATTTGACAGAGAAAGAGGGAGAGGGAGAGAGAGAGAGAGAGAGAGAATGGATGTGCCAGGGCCTCCAGCCACTGTAGATAACTCCAGATGTGTGAGATCCCTTGTGCATCTGGCTAACCTGGGTCCTGGGCAATTGAACCTGGGTTCTTTGGCTTTGTAGGCAAACACCTTCCTCCAGCCCACATCCAGCTTCAAATAATACCTTTTAAAATAAATATATTTAAATGAGTAATATCTTTAAATAGCACACAGAATTCTATTAATAGGATTTATATTACCGTGAGCAAGAAGAAATGATAGAACAGAAAACAAAATATGATCATTGAATCAGATGTGCCCCATCAACTCATGTCTTTTGAAAGCTTCATTCCCCAGCTTATTTCAGTTTGGGAGGTGGAGCCCTGATGGAGGAGGTGTGTTGTTGGTTGTGGGCTTGGAATGTGTTGTAGTGTTCTCCTCCTTGCTAGGACTTGGCTCATTATCCCGATGCTGTGTTTCCCTGCTTTGGTAAGGAGGTGATGTCCAGCCTCTGCTCATGCCATGCCTTTTCATGCCATCTGTAGTCCGCAGATTCAGGTGTGGGGATAAACCTCCAGAACAGACATAGTTAGGGGAGGAAGGGAATTTGTTGAAGCTTATAGATCAAGAGGAAGTTGCACAATGGCAGAAGAAGCTGGTCCACTTCCACAGGCTCATGTAGAGAGAGAGGCCACCACCCTCACCACAAGCAAACGCACTCCAGAAACCACAGGCAGAGCTCAGACATTCTGCACTCCAAAATGGAGCTCCACATCCACCCCACACCTTAGGACTGGACCCTAGGATCCACCCACAGTGGCCCCTCCTCCAGCCAGGGGGCTGAAGATCTAAATTACAAGCTTTGATAAACTCCTTAATCAGTTGGGGGACATCCATTCAAAGCCCCACATCCGCATGAAGCTTCCTTCTGAGACTGTAAACTACAGTAAAAGCTTTCCTCCCTTCATCTGCTTTAGGTCAGGCACTTTATCCCAGCAATGAGAAGCTAGTTACACCAGAAAAACTGGTACTAGAAGAGTGGAGTTTCTGTGACTCGAAACCTGACTGTGTGGCTTCTGGATGTTTGGAACTGATTTGTGGGAAGAATTTGGAAGGCTTTGAAACCTTAGCCTGAGAGATGCCTTGCAGTACTACAAACAGAGCTGGGTTGACCAAACTGGTCAGAGCTGAAAGATCTAAATGTGGTAAGAAATGTAGACTGTGATCTTTGGCTCATGAGGGAAAGAAAGAGCTTTGTCCAGACTCAGCTATAAGCAGTTTATGTGAGAGGCTTGGTGCATTCGACCCATGTCCTAAGAACTTGAACAGTGTTGAGCATAGAAGAAATGGAGTGGTATTAGAAGATGGATATACACAGAAATAAATGAAAGTTTTGGGCTGGAAATTACAGCCTGACTCAGTTATAATTGTTTGAGAGATTACTAACATTGAGATTGGGCCAGCTTTTCTGTATTGGGACAGTAGAAGGTATGTTGAGTCTTCTGAAAGTAGGGGACCAGAATGATAAACGAGTTTTCCTTATCATAAAGGTTGGCTTTATTCCCCACTGGATTAACAAATTTGCTAGCCTGCCAGGTACTACTGGAGTATAACACATGCAGGAAAGGAGTGTTATTTAGTTTGCAACATATTTTTGGAAATGACTATTTGGCAATGTGAGGCAGGGCTGTTCAGGTCCATGCATGGAGACCCAGTGGTGCCATGGGGATGTACCATGGACTGCAGTGGAGATCTCACAATTTTCTGGAATTGCCAGGACTATACATTGGCTGCCAAGAATAGCTGCTGGCTCTGGGTGGAGTTTTACCTGGACCATGGACAGCCCACCCAGAGACTTTATTGCTGTTTTGAGCTACAGGATTTGATGCTTGTCCAGTTTGTTTTAGATTTTGCATTGGGTCAATCTTTCCTTGCAGTGCCATCATTTTCATGTTTGTGCCATCATTTGTTTTCAGTTTTACAGCTTAAAAATTAGGAGAACTTGGACCATGTGGATGTTTGAACAGTGTTGTCACTGATAAAAACTATGGGGTCATTTAAGGTTGGACTAAATGCATTGCCATTTACATCAAAATATTTAAGAATTGATGGGGAGTAGGAAAGGAATGGGGCTGTTTGGTTAAGATGCCCCTCATAAACTCATGTGGTTTGAATGTTTGGTCAGTCACCAATTGATGTTAACTTGGTTGGTGAATCCTTGTTGGAAGAGGGATGCTGATGGGGACAGGTTCATGGGTGTTATAGCCAGCCCTCCCTTGCCAAAGTTCAGCTCACCCTCCAGATATTGTTGTCCACCGGATGTGGCGGAAGGATGACAAGCCTCTCTCTGCTCATGCCATGCTTCCCTATGCAGTCATGGAGTTTCCCCTTGAGAGTGTAAGGCAAAATAAAAACTCTCCTTCCATCAACTGTTTTTGTTTTGTGATAGCAATCAGAAGGTAAGTGCAGCAGCATGCATCTTAGCATGTTAACTTTACAACTGCTGTCTTGAACATAAAGGCATCTGTGTAGAAGAGATAGCAAATTGTTAGTCAAGTAGTGGAGCAGAGAAGTTAGACATTTTCTTTAGGCTTTGAAGGCCAAAGGAATCTGTTTCTATGTGGGCTTGTGTCCCCTGATGTGGGCCAATCATCTGTGCTGTGAGCCTGACACTCATTCTGAAAAAGAAGCGAGGGGATGAGGTGTCATTCCTGCCTCCTGTTATCCACAGGCATCCCATGGTCTAGGTCTGCTGACATATTCCTGACAATTGTCAAAGAACAATCAAAGAAAAACAAAAATCAGGCTATCAACCATGCTGAAGCCCTCCCATTTTTCTACCCTGCTATGAGACTTACTTTATCTATCTTTAGATCTGTGACCCTACATAGAATAACTATAGTACCTAGAAATGTTAACCATCAGACTTGGGACTCATGGTGACACACCAGTGTAGCAAGGGGTTACCTGTGTCTAGCCTGAAAACCATTCTAATTTAGGTCCCTATAGAAAGAAATCAAATCTATGTTGCTTTGGCCATGACACTTGTGAAATTATACATTTTTAAAGTATTGTCATTGTTTGCATTTAAAAAAGTATTTTATATCTATACATGTCACTACGCTTTCTGTTAAAACTTACTCAGATCTTCTACACATGCTTTTACCTTGTAATCTGTGTAACCACTCTAAAGAATTGTCATCAAATATTGTAAAGTCCCCTTTTACAAACAACTTACCAAAACATATCCTTTCTAGTTTATCATCTAACTATTCTATCTCTATTTGTTAAGGGAAAACTAGCAATAAAAGCTTTCTTTATCACACATTGTTTTAAATTTTTTTCTATCTGAAAAATTTTTAAAGCTCTTCATTACTAAACATCCAATTCTGAGCCAAAGTGAGCTTTTCGGGGGCCATATGGTCATAAACGAAATAAAAATTCATAACGTAGTACCTCTCATAAAGTCCCTTTGTGGTCACCAAAAATGATGCTAGATTGAGTTCCCATGCCAGCAGCTCTCATATCTCAGGTTCTTACCCACATTAATAAAGAATTGAGAATACAGACTAAGAGGGAGGTGATGTATGAGGTTTATTTTTGCGAGTGTGAAGACAGAAAGCAAAGCTGGAAAGCGCCCATGCATAAAGAGACTCTCCCCCTTCCCTGCCTGGCCGAAGAGACTTACAAGATCCCCCTTACAGAGTGAAGGAGAAAGGAAGCTATGGTGCTTAAGAGATAGCAAAGATGACTCTTACAAATGGTCCAATTATATGAATCAGGCACCCAGTTGGAATGTGCCTCATAACTGGACTCAGGTATTTAACGGAGGGACCTGATTTTTCCATGGACCAGTCCCTAGCTAACTACCTACTGGAAGAAATGCTACCTTGCCCCTAAACCATATCTCATGCTCCCCCTTCCCTGAGATGAGGCTCCAACTGCTGTTAGGGAAATGTGGCAATGACGGCTGTAACTTCCTGGGGCTGAGTAGAGTGCTACAGCATGGTAAGTAGAGCTCCCCCAGAGGGTGAGGGGGTTCACTTCTAGTGACCCATTAGTATTGTGAGCCTTAAGCATATGATCCAGAGAAGTGTACATCTATGTTTAGCATCAGATTTTGAAGCCTAGTGGCATGAATCTTTGTTAATATTATAATTTTTTGGTTACACTATCTTGCTCAGTGTTTACAACCATGTAGGTAGCAACAATTGACATGTGAAGTTCACCCAGCCCATATATGGTAAGCCTGGAAAAGATTTAGAAAGAAGCAAGGTACTGATGCCAGAGTTGTTGCTTGCAGCCATCTTGGGTGAGACTGAAGCCGATATGAGGTCTAGTCCTGACGAGACAGGCAAGGAGGCATTCATGTTCCTATGGGCCATCTCTAACTACCTACCAGGAGAACCTTACCTTGCTTCTAGTCCATATAAATTCTACTTCCATTTTAGTGAGAAAAGCCTTACTTCAAAAGAACTGAGAAAACTGAAATTTGCCCGTGTTTTGCAGCATATGTATGCATTTATAAAATAATATTACCCTTGCTTTGTTTGCTTTCTGTTGCTAGAACAGAATTCCTAAGTCTGTGTGAACTGTTAAGAATTCAGGTTTATTTTTGCTTGTGGTTTTGGAGTCTTGGAACTCAAAAGCATGCTTGCTTCCTATGGTGAAGTCCTCGTGCTTTTCTGCTTCACAGGGGAAGAAGGACAAGCAGGAATATTCACAGGAGACAAACACAAGTTGTAGCACTGCCCATAACACCTCCCCCAAGGGATGCATCTTGTTCTAAACTCACTCAATCCTGAGAAAATTAATTCATTCTTATGAAAATGGCCTTGTCACTCAAATATTGTTCATGTCCCAGTATATTTCACCACTGCTACATTGATTGAGGAGCAAGTTTCAACATCAGTTTTGGAGGAGACAAATTGCATTCAAACCATAGTACCTTTGAAATCATTTATCTATCCATTCAGAACCTGGTCACAAATAACTTTTGCCCTGGAGTTCAGGTTTCAACAACGTGTTCAATTCATGTTTTGTTGTAATGAAAATATCTAGGAGAAACTATTTAAAAGGAGAAAACATTTATTTTGGCTCACAGTTTCGGAGGTTTGGGTCTATCATGGAAGAAAGGTACAACAGAGTGAAGCTGTTCACCTCCTGGTAGATGGAAATCCGAGGGAAGGGCCGGGGATAAAGCATTTCTTTCTAGGCTACAGCCCCAGTGAGTTCCTTTAGCTAGATTCCACTCCTTACATTTCCAATAATAGCATCATTTTATTAATCCATCAAGAGAATAATTCACTGATTATATTAGAACAATCAGGATCCAATAACTTTTCAAAATTCCTTTAACTTGTGACTAAACCTTTAACAGATGAACATATGAGAGACATTTTTTTCTATATTCAAACCACAGAATTCCAAGAAGATGCATTTTTTATAATATTTTTATTGTCAATTTCCATAAGTATAGAAAATAAACCATAATTCCCTCCTCTCCCCTACTCTCTCCTTCACAAAATCCACTCTCTACCATATTCCCCCCTAAATTAGTTTCTCTTTTATTTTGATGTCATCATCTTTTCCTCCTATTATGAAGGTCTTGTGAAGGTAGTGCTAGGCACTGCAAGGTCATAGATTTTAAGGCCAATTTGTGTCTAAACTATTGTATTGCTTGTAGTCCTCCCTTTCTTTTGGCTCTAATATTCTTTCTACAACTTCTTCTGCAATGGACCCTGAGCCTTGAAAGGTAGACAGAGATGTCCCAGTACGTGCCAGTGCTGAAAACTGCACTGCCACTTCTTCTCAGCACTACGCTGCCTTTTGGGTCATCCTAGTGGTCACTGCTACCTGGAAAGTGAAGCTTCTCTAACCAAAAGTGAGCGTAGCATTAATATATGGGTATGAACATTAAGAAAAGTGCTTACAGGGCAGTTTGGTGAGCAGAATACGTGCATTTAGCCAGGCAAGAGCAAGTGTTACAATCCTTGGGCTCATAACCTCCCATAGGCTTTTGATTAGGGTTTTAGTCCCAGGCATGTATTCCCTCCCAAGGAGCAGTTGGTTTTCCCCATAACAGACATGCCACTATTGCACCCGTTTGGTCATTTGGCTTGACTGGCTAAACTTTAGGCTTGCAGTATCCATTGTTTTCAGCACTGATAACTTCTCTCTTCAAGCATAGTTTTTCCAGCTTTCTGTCAGCTACTCTACAGTGCCTCCAAAACATTACAGAAATAGATGGTAAGTCCCTGTTGCCGAAGACTTCACATGCTTTAGCTGGAAGATCACTGAGAATTCAAGCTTGAGCTGAGAAAAAGTAGCACTTTTAAGTGATGGCCAGGACTGGGCAGAACAGGAATCTGAAGTTGTTTCTTTGTTGACCCAGTCTGTTACAACAGAGTATTTTCTGTTATTATCATAAAATAGTAGTTATTTAAGTTTTACATCAGGATATATTCTAAATTTAATCATTTCTGCACTAAATCATGTCACCAAAAAGAAAAAAAAATCTAAACTCACATCAAGTCTAATGATAAATCATCCCATAGTTTAAAGTGGCCCAGCCCAGCCAGATGCTTGTGTTATAAAGCAGCCATAAAGTGGCCTGAAGCCAAACAATTTATAAAAGTTTTTTTAATCAATCATTCCTATATTTTTTGCCGCATGATTATTTTAATCTTGAATTCTGAAACCTTGCTGCCGCATGACGATATGATCTGTTCTTGGAAGTCACTTCAGCTTCTGCGATGGTTTGAAGAAGTGTGCCCCCAGAGGCCCATGTGATAAAGGTTTGTTCTCCAGCTATAGAGAGATGAAAGTGGGGGTGCAACAAGAGGAATCTAGGTTCCTGGGGGCTGTCGGTCTCTGCTTCTTCCTTTCCCTCCTCTGGATTCCTGTCTCCTCAGCTCACTCTCCTGCGGCTGTCTTCCTGCTGTTATGGCACAAAGTGATGTTTAGCGTCTGCTCTTCTGTCCTTTTTCTGCCGTGATGAAGATCTCCTCAAGACTGTAGGCCAAAAGCAACTCTCTCTGCTGACCAGCTGCCTTGGTTCAGGTGTTTTTTTTTTTTTTTAATTTATTTGTTTGAGAGCAACAGAGAGAGAGAGAGAGAGAGAGAGAGAGAGAGAGAATGGGGCGCACCAGGGCCTCCAGCCACTGCAAACGAACTCCAGATACGTGCGCCCCCTGTGCATCTGGCTAATGTGGGTCCTGGGGAAACGAGCCTCAAACCGGGGTCCTTAGGCTTCACAGGCAAGCGCTTAACCACTAAGCCATCTCTCCAGCCCCCAGTTCAGGTGTTTTTGAAGTTACAATGGTAACTGCTGCTTCTACAATCCTCCTCTGATCTCTCCTTTTCCAGACAGTGGAAGAAAGTAGAATTGACATCACTTACTCCCCCACCCTTCACTTCAGTTGTTACTATCATTGTGGTAAATGCATCATTTTGCAGTTATTAGGAGTCAAGCCACATGTCTCGGTGACAAAGTTGGTTAGTGGCTGAGCCAGATTCATACTCTGGAATCAGGTTATTGAGTTTGTGCTTCTGCCCTAGTGTGTGTGTGTGTGTGTGTGTGTGTGTGTGTGTGTGTGTTTTAGCTGGGAGTCCAAGACTAGAAACTATTCAAAATTCACTCCCATGTTCTCACTGGCCTTTCCCATCTGCTGTACACAACATGGACCTCTGTTATTCCAATAGGGGGACTTCCCAACCAATTCCCAGTGATTTAGAAGCACTATGATCTGGAATAACACTGAAAACTAGATGTTGTACACGAAACACCAGAGAGCAGCTTTTAAACACATAGGAAGCAGCATTCATGTAACGGACCACAGGAGACTGAAACAGTGTGGCCAAGGAGCCAAGGGCCATCCCTGACAGTGAGGAAGCAGAGGGCAGACAGGAACCAGGCAGGACCAGTCTTCTGAGCGTATTAGACCATGTCCGTGCTATGCTTCCACAAAGATGAGGAAGCAGCCATGGGAGAGCTATCACCAAGGGCCCTGGCTGAGTTAGAGCAGCTCCCAGAATACCTGTGCTTGTCAGTGGAGCCTGCTTAACAAAGCACCCCAGGTGGGACTGTTTAAGGAGCGTAGTTGTAATTTTCCCCACACAGTCTGGAAACTGAAAGACATCTGTCAAGGAACATGCTGATTGGTTTTCCCTATGGCTTACGTCCTTGGTTTAAGATACTGATTCTCCCTGAGTCTTCACATAGTTGTGCCTCTGTTGGGCTTTGTATACTGATTTTCTTGCTTTGCACCTGCAGTGCTATTGGCTCAGGGCCCTACCCTTATGACTTTATTTAATCTTAATGACATGTTTAAAGAGTCTCTTCCAAAATAGCTGCATTTCAGGCTAAGGCTCCAATATACTGATTTGAAGGAACACAGTTTAGTCCATAACAGACTTATCTAAATTCTTACTGGTAAACTGGGCCTAGTGCTACCTGCCTGTAATTCTAGCACTGAAGCCAAACAGGCAACAGCATGGAGACTTCAAGGCCAGCTGGGTGACATAGCAAGTTTTAGGCCAGCCTCAGAAACAGAAAAGTTCTGTCTCCAAAAATAAATAAATAAAAATAAAGCATTACCAGGCACACAGTCTGAACTTCTGCAACCATAAGTCTGGGACAAATTCTGAGAATTCTTTTCTTTTTCCATTTTCCTCTTTCTTTTCTTTCTATATCCTTTCTTATGCAGACAATCTAATCAGAAACCTTGTGCTACATCTTCAGCCATAACAATAATTATTATTTTAATAATTAATTAATTTATTGGAGAGAGAGAAAGAGGCAGATAGAAAGAGAAAGAGTGTCAGGGCCTCTAGCCACTGCAAACGAACTCCAGGCTCATGTGCCACTTTGTGCCTCTGGCTTATATGGGCACTGGGGAATCAAACCTGGGTCCTTAGCCTTCCCAGATAAGCAACTTAACCACTAAGCCACTAAGCAAATCTCTCTAACCCCTCTTAAAATTGTTGTTGTTATTATTGTTAAGCTATTTTGAGACAAGTTGTCCCTAAATTCCCTAGCTTGGCCTTGAATTCTGTAGCCCAGGCAGGCCTCGAATTTGCAATCCTCCAGCTGTGGCCATCCGTGTAGCTGGGAATATAGGATTACAGCCCAGTGATACCAAGCCAGCTGAGACTTTGCATTCTTGGATGACACTGAGGCTGCTGGTCCAGAAACCACTTTGAGGACAATTTAGGTATAGAGAAGGGCACTGAGGTAGCTGTATGGGGAAGATGGAGACAGAGAAGCTTAGAGAAGTGGGCAGGATTTAGTATTTCTTTGAGGAGCCAGCAGACCAGTAAGGGACAGGGGTGAATTTCCCAAACTCCCTGCCAGTGTTCTCTGGAGAAGGGGTTGTTGAGGCACAGGTGTGAAGTTGTGGTAAGAGCCCCAGATGGCACTTTGGTGCTCAAATGAACCAGGACAATTGATTTTGTGTAGGAGTGTGTGTGAATGGTGTCACTTCTGTAAAGAAATTCACCATGGGGATAAGGCTATGTAAGGACAATCCTTGCTTCAGTCTAAATTTTGGTCTAAACCAAAGTCTCTTCTGGTTTCCTTAGTCTCACTGCCTGTGCAGTGCCCAAGGCTATGAGATGTCTTCAATTTCTGGCACAAACTTCTAAAAAGCATGAGTGATTAGAAGAATGCTAAAAGTCTTTGCTCAACCAAGTGAAAGCCCTTTCGCAACTACATCTCAATCTGCCCAGCCTCATCTGCCTCTCCGTGGCTCAATCAAACTGACTGTATTTGCTGAATACAGAACTGACTAATAAAAAAAATAAAAAAGAAAAAAAGAAAAAATAAAAAATAAAAAAAAAGAAAACCACTCTGAAAAAAAAAAAAGACACAATATAAAATACATGTGGGCTTTTTTTTTTTTTTGCTTTTAATGAGTAACTTTTTACATATAGGTTTATCAAGTAAATTGCTCATGTTTAAATTTGTATATCAAATTATGTTCGAATATGTGATAGAGAAGTATATTTGTTGCCGTGTTATTATTATTAGCACATCTAATAAAATCTAATGACATAAAAAAAAAAACATCCTGAAATGCTGTGAAACCTGATCACAACAGCCCCATCAGAAGTGCTCCTCATTCACTCAGACATGTCAACTGTGTAGTCATCTTGCACGGAGAACAAAGCTTGCTTGGCACACATTTAGGAACCCAATTTGTCTCAACCAGGCCTTGTTTCCATTTTAAGGCCCTGGGTTTTGGTGGAAAGGTAGTCTCTTATCTGTATGCAAAACGCACATAGTGTGAGATTTTATATCAAATCCATAGTATAAAGTCCATTTATAACAATGTCATGATAACAGCATTAAGTAGGATGGCTTGAACAGATTTTTCTAATAGAAAGCCAAAAAGGTTCTGTAGTTAACCATCACTTTGTCCCACGACATGCAGCTAACATCTTCAGAGGACCAGGCCACATCAAGATGCTGAGGGACAGATGTTGAGCACTAGGACCAGCAAACAGTGGGGGAAACTCACTCCAAGGTATGGGAGGAGGTGATGCTGAGGCTAACCCTCAAGGTTCTCTGAAGACCATTTTAATTTTCCTGCAAATTTCATAACTTCATTTTTTTTATCATTGAGTAGAACCCCATTGTGTAAATGGATGGATCTGGAAAGGATTATACTAAGTGAGGTAACCCAGGCCCAGAAAGCCAAATGACGCATGTTCTCTATCATATGTGGATCCTAGCTACAAATGATTGGACTTCTGTGTGAGTAGGAAAGATCTTCAGTCACCCAATAGGAAAGCAGTGTTTTGGGAGATAGTAGCATATGCCAAGGATCCGAGGAAAGAAAGAGCTAATGGATCATGGTGTGGGGTGCTGGTTGAGGCCAGCATGCCTGGAGCAAGAGTCATGAGATGAGAACAAAAAGAATCAGGGACCTTTCCAAGCAGAAGGAAGAGTTTCCAATTCATTTTCTTTGATCTTTAGTTCAAGATGCCAAAAATGTGTAGATCCTTAAGCGTCTCACATAATATGGAAGACTGTTTTCATATGGACTGCATACATGTTTCTCTAACTTATAATACCTAACAAAATGTAAATACTGTATTATTTAGGAAATAATGACATGTTTTAATGAACCTGTGTATATCTAGCACACATACAATTTAAAATATATTATCAATCTTCAGTCAGCTGTAGATTTGGAACCCATGGATACAGAGAACTGATTATTTTTAGATGAATCTTCATATCAGTTTTTCCAAGTAGGTGTGATTGTTATTACTAGTTTCCAAAAATGAGGAACTGAGATTTTAAAAGGTAAAATAGCTCAGCAAAGGGGACACTTCTTGTTATTGGCAATGTTGGGCACAGAGCCCTGTTCCTGATGGGGACACCATCCTGCCCATCTCTGCACACCAGGAGCAGCCGCTTTGGTGCGCTGAGTTTATACTCTTAAATTTGTGTTGAAGTCTTCACCTCAGACCCCCAGGCCCTAGGCTGGATTAAGCCCTTGGTAGACATAATGAAGTAAAATCCAGCCATTTTGGGTGAGAAGCAACAATGTGACCAAGGCACTATAAGAAGAGAGAAATAAGATGAAAATACTCACAAAAAGTCACCCACGTGGAAACAGAGGGAGAAAACAGCCATTTGCTAGCCAAAGAGAGGCCTCAGAAAAAGCCAAACCTGCCACCTTTCTCCAGAATAATGAGAAAGTAGATTTTTTTGTCGTTGCACGTGGCCAGTCTGAGCCATTTCTTCTAAGAGCTCTTGGACACTAATGTATCAGCACTATGACCTCCAGAGCTACAGACACAGGAGCATCTCCTGAACTTCTCCATGGACTGGTTTTGATGTCACATTCCCTGGAAAAGAGGTACTCTAGTATTATAACTAACATTGTGTTACTTAGGATGTATGTTTATTTGGATTGGGGTTAAGAGATGTGCAGGTCTCAGAGCCAACAACCCAGAAGGCTACTATTATACAAGATGCATTAACAAAACTGGGGTGAGTACTTGAAGGCTGGACATGGAGGCTGATGGGAATGCAAAACAGTTGTTAGCATAATAGTGGCCTTTCAAGCTCACCACTGCCAACCCACCTTAGGGAGCAAGTGTCCAGGAAGCTGAATCCAAGCATCAGCAATATGTCACCTAAACTAAAGCATGAGTTGAGTGTTAGTGCAATAAAGCAAAGCTGAGCACAGAGACTTGAGGTGCTGACACATCTTCCTCCTTGAGGACAGGAGGCTGAGCACGGAGATTAGAGATGCACACACATCTTTCTACTCAAGACAGGAGGCTGAACATGGAGATTTGAGGTGCCTACACATTCCTCCTCGAGGACAGGAGGTTGAGCATGGAGACCTAGGTGTTCACACATATTGCTCCTCAAGGACAGGACCCTCAACAAATCCTGAGGTGATGACACATCTTCTTTCTTGAGGACATTTTCCTGAGCTTGGAGACATTTGGTGATGACACATCTTCATCCTTGAGGGTAGAATTCTGAGGATGGAGATGTGAGGTCCTGATACATCTTCCTCCATGAGGATAGGACACTGATCCTATAGACCTGAGGTGCTGACTTATGTTCTTCCTTGAGGACAGGTTGCTAAGCACGGAGACCTGAGGTGCTCTGACATCTTCCTCCTTGAGGACAGGATGCTGAGCATGGAGACCTGAGGTGCTGACATATCTTCCTCCTTGAGGACAGAACTCTGAGCATACAGACCTGACGTCTGACACATCTTCATTATTGAGGACAGCACACTGAGCAAGGGTACCTGAGGTGCTCAAACATCTTCCTTCTCGAGGACAAAATACTGGGCATGGGGAACTGAGGTCTGACACATCATCCTTCTTGAGGACAGAACACTCAGCATGGATACCTGAGGTGCCGACACATCCTCCTCCTCGAGCACAGGAAGCTGAGCTTAAAGACCCTAGGTGCTGACATATCTTCCTACTTGATTACAGGAAACTGAGCATGTAGACCTGAGGTGCTAACACATCTTCTTTCTTGAGGACAGAACACTGACTTTGAAGACCTGAGTTGCTCACACATCTTTCTCCTAGAGGACAGGACACTGAGCATTGAGACCTGAGGTGCTGACGCTGACACATCTTCCTCCTTAAGGACCAGACACTAACCATAGAGACCTCAAGTGCTGACACATTGTCATCCTCGAGGACAGGACACTGAGCATGGAGACCTGTAGTGCTGACACATCTTCCTCCTCGAGGACAGGATGTTGAACATGGAGACCTGAGGTCCTCACACATCTTCCTTCTTGAGGACCAGAAGATAACCATGGAGACCTGAGGTGCTGACACATCTTCCTCCATGAGGATAGGATGCTGATCATGGAGACCTAAGGTACTGACACATCTTTCTCTTTGAGGACAGGACACTGAGCATGGAGACCTGAGGTGCTGACACATCTTCCTCCATGAGGAAAAGGCATTTATCATGAACACGTGAGGTGCTGACACATCTTCCCCCTTGAGTACTGGATGGTAACCAGGAAAACTCAGGTGCTGATAGGTCTTCTTCCTTGAGGACAGGACTTGGAGAACTGACCTATGTCTGACATATCTTTGTTTTTGAGGACAGGATACTGAGCATGAAGACCTGAGGTGCTGACTCATCTTGTTCCTCAAGGACAGGATGCTGAGTATGGATATCTGAGGTGCTGTCATATTTCTCTCCTTGAGGACAGGTCGCTGAGCATGGAAACCTGAGGTGCTCACACATCTTCTTCAGTGAGGAAAGGATGCTGAGAATGGAGAACTGAGGTGCTCATTCCTATTTATCATTAAGGAAAGGATGCTGAACCTGGAGTTCAATGTACTTACACATCTTCCTCCTTGAGTGCAGAATGCTGAGCATGGAGTTCTAATGTCTGACCCATCTTCATTATTGAAGACAGCACATTGAGCAAGGGTACCTGAGGTGTGGACATATGATCTTCCTCGAAGACTGGATGCTGAGCATGGAGACCTGAGGTGCTGAAACATCTTCCTCCACGAGGAAGGGATGCTAAACATGGAGACCTGAGGTGCTGACTTATCTTCCTCTTTGAGAACAGGAGGCTGAGCATGGAGACCTGAGGTGCTGACACATCTTCCTTCTTGAGGACAGAACTCTGAGAATACAGACCTGATGTCTGACACATCTTTGTTCTTGAGGACAGCACATTGAGCAAGGGTATCTGAGGTACAGACATATCATCCTCCTTGAAGAGAGGAGACCTGAGGTGCTGGCACATCTACCTCCTTGAGGAACAGACACTAACCATGGAGACCTCAAGTGCTGACACATTGTCATCCTCGAGGATAGGACACTGAGCATGGAAACCTGACATCTGACATATCTTCTCTCTTGAGGACAGAACATTGAGCAAGGGTACCTGAGGTGTGGACATATGATCCTCCTCGAAGACTGGATGCTGAGCATGGAGACCTGAGGTGCTGAAACATCTTCCTTCATGAGGAAGGGATGCTAAACATGGAGACCTGAGGTGCTGACTTATCTTCCTCCTTGAGGATTGGATGCTGAGCATGGAGAAACAAGGTGCTGACACATCTTTCTCCTTGAGGACAGGACACAGAGCTTGGAGAACTGAGGCGCTCACACATCTTCCTCCTTGAGGACAGGATGCTAAGCATGGAGACCTGACGTCTGACATATCTTCATTTTTGAGGACAGGATGTTGAGCATACAGACCTGAGGTGCCCATACATTTCCTGTCCCAAAACAGGTAGCAGTACATGGGGACCTGAGGTGCTGACACATCTTCCTTCTTGAGAACAAGATGCTGTGCATGGAGAACTGAGGTCTGTCACATCATTCTTCTTGACTTCAGAACACTGAGCATGGAAACCTGAGGTGCTGAAACATCTTCTTCCTTGAGTATTGAGTATAACCAGGAAACCTCAGGTACTGACACATCTTCCTCCTCGAGGACATGACACTGAGCATGGAGACCTGTAGTGCTGACACATCTTCCTCCTGGAGGCCAGGATGCTGACCCTGGAGACCTGAGGTGCTGACATATTTTCCTCCATGAGGTAAAGATGCTTATCATGAACATGTGAGGTGCTCACACATCTTCCTCCTCAAGGACAGGATGCTGAGCATAGAGACCTGAGGTGCTCACACATCTTCCTTCTTGATGACAAGCATGCTGAGCATGGAAACCTAAGGTGCTGACACATCTTCCTCATCCAGGACAGGAAGCTGAGCTTCGAGATCCGAGGTGCTGACATACCTTCCACTTTTAGGACAGGACGCTGAGCATGCAGACTTGAGGTGCTGACACATCTTCCTCCTCGAGAACAGGAAGCTGAGCTTCGAGACTGAAGGTGCTGACACATCTTCCTCCTTGAGGAATGGATGCTAACCATGAAGACCTCAGTTGCTGAAACATCTTTCTCCTCAAGGACAAGGACACTGAGCATGGGGACCTGTAGTGCTGGCATATGTTTCTCCTAGAGGACCGGATACTGAGCATGGAGACCTGAGGTCCTTAGACATCTTCCTCCTCGATGACAGAACAGTGAGCATGGAGTCCTGAGGTACTGACACATCTTCCTCATTGAGGAGTGGACGCTTTCCATGGAGACATCAGGTGCTGATACATCTTCATCCATGAGAAAAGACGCTTATCATGAATACATGAGGAGCTCACACATCTTCCTCCTGGAGGACAGAATGCTGAGCATGGAGACCAGAGGTACTAACACATCTCCCTCCTCGTGGAAAGTATGATGTACATGGAGACCTGAGGTGCTCACACATCTTCCTTCTCAAGGACAAGGTGCTGTGCATGGAGACCTGAGGTGCTGACACACCTTTCTCCATGAAGACAGGAAGCTGTACATGGAGACCTGAGGTACTGACACATCTTCTTCCTCGAGGCCATGAAGCAGAGCATGGTGACCACATGTATGGGCACATCTTCCTTCTAGGGACAGGAAGCTGAGAATGGAGACCTGAAGTGCTAACACATCTTCCTTTGTGAGGACAAGACGTGGTACATGGAGAACTAACGTCTGAAACAACATCCTTCTTGAGGACAGTACTCTCAGCATGGAGACCTGAGGTGCTGACACATTTTCCTCCTCGAGGATATGACACTGAGCATGGAGACCTGAGGTGCTGACACATCTTCATCCATGAGGAAAGACGCTTATCATGAATACATGAGGAGCTCACACATCTTCCTCCTGGAGGACAGGATGCTGAGCATGGAGACCAAAGGTACTGACACATCTTCCTTGTAGAAGACAGGAAGCTGAGCTTCGAGACCTGAGGTGCTGACACATCTTCCTCCTCAAAGACAGGACGCTGAGGTTGGAGAATTGGGGCGCTCACACATTTTTCTCCTCAAGAACAGGATGCTGAGCCTGGAGACCTGAGGTGCTCACACATCTTCCTCCTCAAATACAGGACACTGAGCATGGAGACCTGACATCTGACATATCTTCATTTTGGAGGACAGGATGCTGAACATGGAGACCTGAGGTGCTGACACATCTTGCTCCTTAAGGACAGGATGCTAAGCATGGAGACAAAACAGTCTGACATATCTTCCTTTTGGGGACAGGATGCTGAGAATGCAGACCTGAGGTGCTCACACATTTTGCTCCTAATGGACAGGAGGCTGAGCATGGAGATACCTCTGGTGCTGACACATCTTCCTCCATGAGGACAGGACACTGACCCTGAAGACCCTAGGTGCTGACATATTTTGCTCCATGAGGATAGGATACTGATCATGGAGACCTCATTTGCTGACACATCTTCCTCCTTGGAGATAGGACTCTGCGCATGCAGACCTGAGGTGCTGTCACATTTTTATCCTTGAGGACGGGACTCTGAGAATGGAGACCTGTAGTGCTGACACATCTTCTTCATCGAGGACAGGTAGCTGAGCTTCGAGACCTGAGGTGCTGACATATTTTCCTCTGTAGGACAGGATATTGAGCATGGAGATCTGAGGTGCTGTCATATCTTCCTCCTTGAGGACAGGATGCTGAGCATGGAGACCAGAGGTGCTGAAACATCCTCCTCCTCTAGGACCAGATGCTGCGCATGGAGACATGAAGTGCTGACACATCTTCCCCCTCTAGGACAGGACACTGAATATGGAGACCTGAGGTGCCGACACATCTTCCTCCTTGAGGACAGGATGCAGAGTGTGTAGACCTCTGAGCTTGGAGACCTGATGTGCTCACACATCTTACTTCTTGAGGATAGGAAGCTGAGCATGGAGGTCTGATGTGCTTACTCAACTTCTTCCTCAAGAGCAGTATGCTGAGCATGGAGACCTGAGGTGCTGACAGATTTTGCTCCATGAGGAAAGGTTGCTGATCACGGAGACCTGAGGTGCTCACACATCTTCCTCCTCAATGAAAGGATGCTGGACATGGAGTCCTGAAGTGTGACACATCTTCCTCCTTGAGGACCGGACGCTATCCATGCATACCTCATGTGCTGTCAAATCTTCCTCCTCTAGGATATGATGCTGAGCATGCAGACCTGAGGTACTCACACAACTTCCTCCTTGAGGACAGGGCGCAGAACATGGACACCTGATGTGCTGACACATCTTTGTCCTTAAGAACCAGACGCTGAGCATAGGGACATGAGGTGCTCACACACCTTCTTACTAGAGGACATGACACTGAGCATGGAGAGCTGAGGTGCTCACACATCCATCATCCTCCTTAACCACAGGACACTGAGCATGGCGATCTGAGGTGCTGACACATCTTCCTCCTCTATGACAGGACACTGAACATGGAGACTTCCTCTTCAAGGAAAAGGACACTGAGCATGGAGACTGGAGGTGCTGAACCATCTTCCTTCTCAAGGACAGGATGCTGAGCATGGAGACCTGAGATGCTGACCCATCTTCCTCCCTGAGGACAGGACGCTGAACATGGAGACCTGAGAACTTGTTTGTAGGTTCTAGCAGGGTAACACAGCTACTCGTACACCCTTCACTGAAGACCAGTCCTCCTCTATTTGGGGAAGGTTGTTCTCTTCAACAGAGTGTGCATCTTCAGGAGGGACACACATGGAGTGGTGAGGGAGGATGGGGACACCCGCCTAGCCAGGCAGATCAGCTGAACCAACCCTGGCCATCAATGGGGTGACAGATATTGCAGCCAGATCGCCCTAATATCCAGAACCAGACACTGACCATGGAGAACTCAGGTGCTGACCCATCTTCCTTCTCAAGGACAGGACTTTGAGCATGGAGACCTGAGATGCTGACCCATCTTCCTCCTCGAGGACAGGACACTGAACATGGAGACCTGAGGTGCTCACACATATTCCTTATTGAGGACAGGTTGCTGAAACTGCAGATTTAAGGTGCTCACACATCTTCTTCCTCAAGGACCATACCATGAGCATGGAGACCTGACATCTGACACATCTTCATTCTTGAGGACAGGACACTGACCATGCAGACCTGGGGTGCTGACACTTTTTCATCCTCGAGGACAGAAGGTTGAGCATGGAGACCAGAGGTGCTGACACATCTTCCTCCTCGAGGACAGGGCTCAGTGCATGGAGACCAGAGGTGCTAAAACATCTTGTTTATGGGTCATGTGTGCTAGGGATGGAAGTTAGGCCACTTCAGGCCCTCATGTTTGCATGATAAGTGCTCTTATCTGCTGGGCCATTTCCCAACTCCAACTTCAGGTTTAGTAGTGAATGATTGTTTTCCAGGAGTTTGTGTGACATGCAAATGAAAGCAACAGAAATCAAAAAACAACATAGTGTTCGGGGTGTTCGGAGATGATCATCTCATGCAGCTGTTATTGAAAATATGAATTATCACAGTGCTTCACTTAGGCTATTTGAAAATGCACTGGTGACCCTGACTACAGATAGATTACCTATTGCTAGAGCATGCCTGTAAATAGAAGGTTCCAGAGGTGTTGATATGGCTCTAGAATTGATTCTAGTCACCAGCCAGCCTGGTCAAAGGAATTCAGTTGGGCTGGCTTGTCCTTGCAGCACTGTGATTAACTTCAATACCATAATTAGGTCATGGTAGTGGGGCACCACACAAGACTACAGGTAAAACCCCATAAGTATCGAACACACCTACTTTAAGAAAACAAGACCTGCCTCCTGTCTGCTGTGGAATACTGAAGTCCACTACAGGTAGGGCTAGTTTGGCTGAGCATTTGCAGCTCAAAGACCTCAAGAAATAGTTGTAACCAAGGAGTGATATCATAGTAAGTTATGTTTCAAATTCCTGTTTGTACAAAGAATATGTTTATTACTCTGAGGAAAAGTAGAATTTACTGTTTAGATTACTATGATGCATATGGAATGAGTAGGGGTGAGAATGAATGCTAGTGTCATTTGATTGTCCTCCTCGAGGACAGGACGCTGAGCGTGGAGATCAGAGGTGCTAACTCACCTTCCTTCTTGATGACAGGATGCTGGGCTGTCCTCAATAAGGAATATGTGTGAGCACCTCAGGTCTCCATGTTCAGCGTCCTGTCCTCGAGGAGAAAAAATGGGTCATGTGTGGACATGCATGGCTATAACCCCAGTCCTGCAGAACACAGAGAGAGGAGAATTGCTGGGGCTTGCTTGTCAGTGAGTCTGACGAAAACCAGCTCTCAGGCCAGAGAGAAACTCTTTCCAAAGAAACAGCATGGCAGTGTGATAGAGGAGGACACCTAGTATTCTCCGCTGGCCTCTGCATGTCTGCATATCAAGACCTAGGATCACAAGATGTGCTTTCTCCACCTTCCCCAAGCTCAGAGTTCCATGCATCTTCCTGACACATGCTCTCCCCACCAGCTGCCACTATACCTTGAAGAGTGTTTCCACATAAGCACTGTCACATCTCTCTCTTTTTTTTTAAATTTATTTTTATTTATTTATTTGAGAGCGACAGAGAGAGAGAAAGAGGGAGAGAGAGAGAGAGAGGAGAGTGGGTGCGCCAGGGCCTCCAGCCCTCTGCAAACGAACCCCAGATGCATGCACCACCTTGTGCATCTGGCTAACGTGGGTCCTGGGGAATCAAGCCTCAAACCAGGGTCCTTAGGCTTCACAGGCAAGTGCTTAACCGCTAAGCCATCTCTCCAGCCCACATCTCTCTTATCTCAACTATGGTGTCCCAGTGCTGGCCGTGACCCATTTTCATACTTCATCTGTTGCACAATATTATTTAAAGTTCTGTCCGCAATTCCCATTATCATGTAGATTTTCTATGAAGTTAAACCCTAAACATAAAAAGAATTAGGAGTGGGGGAAGTCCAAATATGTGTTCTGTCTCTCCCACTTGCTGACTATGTCTCATTTTTTTCCTCTACCTCAGTCTCCTCACCTTTTGGTGGCATAGTAATATTCACTGTCATGTATTTTTTATTTTCTTGTCATACTGGGGATTGAATCCCATGCTTTGAGCATTTTAGGCAGATGTTCAACCACTGAGCTATATCCCCAGCCTACTTTTTTTGTGAGCATCAAATACTGAAAGTATGTGATTGAAGCCCATTGAATATATCACATGGCCAATAATACAGACAGTGAATCACAATGGCTGCTCCTTTCTTTAGCTCCTAATATCACAACAAACTGCTCCCTGAACAGTTCTAAGGCCTGTTTCTACACAGGAGTAGGGATGGCCTGAATTTCTGAATGCATTTTTTCTGCCCCATTTCTCTTCCTCATGGCTGCTCTATGGACCTCTGTAATTAGCCTAGAAACACTATAAGCACAAAGGTGCATCTACTTCATAGAGCCAGCCCATGGAGACATTAAGAAGGAAGAATATGCCATCCTGAGCCCAGCTCAGACGACTGAGCCCATAGGCAAGATCAGAGTTCTAACCACATTGCAAAATATCTGTGCACAGGGCTGAAGACATGGCTTAGATGCATTTGCCTGTGAAGCCTGAGGATCCAGGTTCGATTCTGTAGAGCCCACATAAGCCAGATGCATGGGGTGGCACACATGTCTGGAGTTCGATTGCAGTGGCTAGAGGCTCTGGCATGCCCATTCTCTCTCTTTCTCTGCCTCTCTCTCTCTCTCTCAAATAAATAAATAAAAATATTTCATAATTTTTTTAAAACTCTGTGCATAAACCTACACCTGGCACGGTCACACCTGCATTCTGTGCAGCATGTGAAGGAAAAGAGAAGTCTGTAAATGAATGTGGTATCTGAAGAGGGACATGGTGAGTAACAAAAACCCTGCCTCATAACTATGATGATTTCTGTGATTTTGATTGACACTTTGCCTGCTCCACAGGGGGCCTAGATATCTGGTTCAATAGAATTCCCAAAAGAGTCTGTGAATTAGATTCCAGAGGACAGACATTGAGTAAAGTAGACTTCTCTCCTGGATGTTGCTAGGTGTCGTTCAATCTGTAAAGATGAACAGAATAAGATGAAAAAAACTTCTTTCTTTCTTCCTGTCTTTGACCTAAGCATCAGTCTTCTGATACCTTGCTTTCAAATTTATACTCAAAGTGGGACTTTAGCCTATTGGCTGCTTTGGGGTCTGTATCTGGATCTTCACACACACACACACACACACACACACTCTCTCTCTCTCTCTCTCTCTCTCTCTCTCTCTCTATTGTCTCTGCTTTGGAGAATCCCTTACTAATACTTCTCTCCTCAAGTATGGAAAATCTGCCTTAAAAGAAAAGGCCTGAAGGTAGAAAAGACTATTTGGGAAGTCGAAATAAACCAGCTGGAGATTAAAAGGGTTAAAAGAGGGCACTGTGACATCACAATAGAAAAGAGACTAGTAGGAAAGAAGATAGGGTTCAGTGGAGGGCGATTTGGAAGAGGGAAAAGAGTGGGTGGTGGGAAGGGATTATGATCGTGGTACATTGTGTTTATTTTTGGAAGTTGTTAATAAGATATTTTGAAAAACTGGAAAAAAAATGAACAACCATCAGTAGTGGAAAGGTGAAATAGTTCATGATAATTGTTTTTCAGTAAGTTGAGTTACTTCAAAGAAAATAAAATGACCCCCCAAAAGGTAATTTAGTGATTTTTTTTTTTTTTTTCTGAGACAGGATCTCGTGTAGCTGAGACTGGCTTCAAAGAAGACTTTGAACTTTTGCTCACCCTGTCTCCATCTCCAGAGTGTCAGCACTGTAGGCATGAGCTACCTTTGTCTGTCTATGTGGTACTGGGGACCTGTGATGGTTGGTCTGACTTGTCAAATTGGCAGGATTGAGAACCACCATAGGAACAAATCTCTAGACATGTCTGTGAGGTTTTATAGATTAGGCTATTTGCAGTGGAAAGACTCACTCTAACTTGCAACTGTGGGCAATACCATCTTCTGAGCTGTGCATCCTAGACTACATACGAAGGAGAAATCTAGCTGACCACAGCATTTGTCCCTCTCTCTCTGATACAGTCTGACTGTGACCAGCTGCTTCGTGGTGCTGCCACCATGTCTTCTCTACTGTGCTGCTTGTATCCCTCCATACAGTAAGCCAAACCAAACTCTCACCTTGGAAAAGAGAGAGTAATGAGAAGGTGAATGTGAGTCATATAATTATATACATATTTGGAAATGTTTACAAATGTTATAAAATATAGTCCATTTTGATAATTAATATACACTAATAAAAATAAGTGTGTTATGTAAGGAATGTGTTCACTGTATTAGTATGGGCAGTATTATATACAATTACAGCACATACAATCTATTCATAATAAAGTCATGCTGCACAAAAAGTTAAATATCTGTCAGATCATCATAAAATCATTTATGCTTCTCCCTAAGTCTGAGTGTGTTTTGCATGACGGGTACATATATAAGTATGTACCATATATAAGCCACATATATAAGTATGTGAGGGGGAAGGCCACGATCTGTGGAGAGTCACGTATGTGAGTATGTGAGGGGGGAAGGCTCTGCTCTGTGGAGAGCCCTGAGGAAAGCTTAAGAAATGGGGGCTTTTGAGAAGAGCTTCCTCAAGCCCCCGAGAATGCACTGTGTTTTGAAGGTCGTGGCTTCACTGCATTTGTGGTATACGAAATCTACACTTGTTGCTAGAGGCCGCCTTGGGCCACACTGAACAGGAGCTGTTAGTGAATCCTTAGCAAAAGATCTCTTCTGCCTTCAATTACGAGCCATCTTCAAAGCGTGGTCATATACACAGGTGCCAGAACTCCCTGTTTTACATGTAAAACAAATTATGTGTGTTTTTGAATCCCGCCACCACCCACTGAATCAGAAGGCTCTGGCAAGGAGCCAGGGAATTTGCATTTTTAACAAGCTCCCCTGGTAACTCTAATGCAATTAAAGTTTGAGAGTCTATGCCTTGTGCCCTACTGAGTCTTCTAAGTCCACACAGACATAATTAAGCCTCTTAATTACACTTTTTGCCAAGAATTAACAGCATCTTAATTATCTGAAAACACTGATTAACAATAGCAGGCATGAAATAGTTTGATTTTATTCAATCTAAAGGGAAGACTTGAACATGGTATGACTTAAGACTCACCATGTACATTCTGGATGATTCTCCATCTACATAAGCCAACATGGGAGTATGCGGTTCTCAGTGCAAATTCTGTATACCCCTAAATTACTTCATGAGCACATGCTTGTTAAACTCACAGGTTTTCCCAAATGAAAAGGGACAACTTGTCTCTGAAATAGTGTCCATTTGGGTGTCGACAGGCCTATCCAAGATAGTTGTGAACACCTAACTTTCATGCCTATGAGTAGGTCTGACGGTACTAACTCTTACCCTGGTGGATAAGGCTGTTTTTGTCTAACACTCGTTTAAAGTGCTCAGGCTTGAGTAATTGCATTATCTTAATCAGCCTGGAGTGGAAATGGAGACACAGAGGCAAAGTTAGCCTTTTCATAGGGCAGAGACTGCAAGCTGCTTGACCTTGTTTGTGACACTCATGGGACCTGTCTGTTCCTCCATCTCCACCGTTGCTACGGCTGGACTTTGCGGCCTGGCTGAAGAGTCCTGCATCCAGCTCTGCAGGTGTGCCACGAAACACGTCACTGTAGATGTGGACTTACCATCTGCCACCTGTCTCTTCTCAACTGTCTTTGATATCATCCTGTCGTGATGGATGCTTCAGTCCCTGCGAGGGCTGCGGACACTCCTGGGAGGCGTGGCACCATGAGCTGTGGGGCGCTGCCCCACTTGAGTTGTGCATTTCTGGTCATCATTTTTATTGAGTCAATACATGTTCATGTGAACGCTTTAAAGAATTCATTTAGATGAGAGTCATGAAGAAAGACGTGGAGCTTTGTGGGCACAAGTGCTGGCTAGAGACAGAGGAAAGGAGAACAGAAGTGCATGAATGCATGGAGGAACAGTTCCAAGTCATGGGGTCTACTGAGTGGTGCCTCTGGGCTTACTCAGCCTCCTTCCCAAAGCTGGACCATAAGGGTCCTTGTGACAGTAGAGAACCCTGCACCCTGGATTATGAGAGCACCTTTACCTGCAAAGCCTTGGTCACTACTGTGGTTCCAATACAAATTTTTAAATCTCACAGTGAGTGTTGTGAGGTGGGGCCAGAGGAGTCGTGTAAGCGGTGATAAGTGGATGAGTGAAGCACAACTAGTGCATTAATCCATTCACGGGTTTGTGGCTTACTGAGCTAGTACATTCACACAACTGACTAACTACAGGGAGTCCCTGCTGACCCTGGAACGTCCTTTGAATACTCCTTCCTGCGAGTGCCAGTGGTCCATCTTGGCCTCCCAGCCCCATCTCCACCCTCCAGCTTTTTTTTGTTTGTTTTTTTGGCTCTCTGGACATACACTTCCTGGGAGATGGGCAACCTCAAGAGTCACCTCCTTTGTTTGGCCAACGACATCACATGAATGAATCAGTTTCTGTGACTGCCATTGTTGCATGTGCCAGTAGATTTTAATGAAAAATGCAAGTTTGCATTTCAATTTAAAAGACAAGGATGGGGTCTAGTGGTTAATGCCTGCCAGACTGAGGCCAGTTCTGCAGCACCTACATAAAGCTAGAAACAAAGCATCACGTGGCATCTGTGATCCCAATATACCTACACAACGTAAGGTGGAGACAGAAGACGACAAAGTCACAGATAAGCTGGTGTGGCATTAGTTTTCAACCTAGTAGTTTGTTTGTAGTAGCAAGCATCCATGTGTCAGAGAAGGTGGAGCACAGATGCCTCAAAGTTGTTCTCTTATCTCCACATGCATGTTGTGTGGCATACCCCCCCCACACAAACAAATAAAAAATTTAAACGACAAGAATTTAACTGGAGGCCATTTTGTTAGCGAACTAAGTCAAGCACAAAGATATGTCACATTTACATGAGGAATATTTTAAAGAGTTGGTTTCATAGAAGTTGGGCATAGATTTATGTGGAATCTAGATTTCATATATATAATTGAATATTACATATAAAACATATGCACACACATATATGTGAAAGTAGAAAGAAAAGAGTAAGAGTAGGGAATGAGGGCAAGAAGTGTAAAGGGACATGAATATGATCAAATCCCTGGTATATATGGAAAAATGTCACATTGCAAGCTGTTATTTTGTACAATAAATATTTACTGATTAAGAAAAGGGATCGAGGTAATAACTGCTATTCGAGTCTGGGAAAGGCCTGGGTGAGATGGAAGGGAGGTTTATGTTATGCCCAGTTCTCGGCATCCCCAGTGACCACCAAGGAGAACCAAACATGTATGCAAGGGCAAGGAGCTTTATTTTGGGCTTAAGCTCGGTCTCTTGACTTCACCAATGCAGTGGATCTGTACAAGAGCCCCGAGTAGTGGGAGGGTAAGGTTTTTATAGGGATTTGAACATAGAAGAAGGGGATGGGTACATGATTGGTTGATTTAAACAGTAAATACACTTGTATTCTTCTGATTGGCTTGGGATTTCGGCTGGCAAAATTGGGGGCAGGACAGAGGTAGGAAGATTTTGGAGGGCAAAGTTGGCGGGGGGGGGGGGGGGGGGGGGGGAGTTAGGTAATTAAGCAACCTCTGTTGCGATTGGCTAAACAAGCAGCAATAACATTTGTATGTATTTCGATTGGCTGAGAGAGGGAGGTAGGAGGGACAAGTCTCAGGTGTCCTGGACAGGGGGCAGGGCAGCTGCCCCTTTGTTTAAGCTGAAATTTGTAACTTAGGCCTAACCAGAGCAGCGCTCCACTGAAGCCTGTCATGGCATCATTCAGTTTCTGGGTCCTTCATTTATCAGTGAGCACTAAGTTATACTTGGCCAGAGCTGGGAAGTGCTGTGGTACAGGTCACGATTATGCACATTTCAAAAGGCTAGAAGAAAGGACTTTTAGTGTTCTGCCACAAAGATATGATAAATATTTGAAGAGATATTTATGTTTAACCCTACTTAAACGTTGTGCAATGTGTAAGTGTATTAAAATACCACATGACACCTCTGAAATATGTACAGTTTTTATGTTTTAGTGTAACAGTTAAATTTTTTGAAACATAAGACTTGAGTGATGGCTCCATGCATAAAATCCTCAGTGCTCAAGCTGGAGTTCAATCTCCAAGTCTCCTGTAAAATGCTGGACGTCACGGTGGGCTTCTGTAATCCCAGTGCTCTGACACTGATGCTGACGGCAGGATGAGAGGTAAGGCAGGAGAATTCTCAGAAGCTTGCAGCAAGCTCAGCAAAAAGCAATGCTTGTGGTGAGAAGTCCTATTTCAAATGCGGTGGAAAGGCAGAGAACTAACCCAAAGTTGTCCTCTGACCTCCACACATACGCCATGGCATGCACACCCTTGTACACACTCATACACATGAACATGCATACACAGGTTCTAACATATATGAACAGCTACACACACAAATAAAAAATTTTAAATCCTTAAAATATAGTATAAAAATTAAAGGTCAAACATATTGATTAAATTGAATATAAACTGGCTTAAGTCTCTTAACAAAAAGGACTGTGAGATGGACAAGGCCAAATCTGGTTCTATATGACACAGCTACAATAAAAAAGAATATCAAAAATCTCATCATAAAAGGTTATGGCTGATAAAATGCTAGTTCAATATAAATGACAAGAAAGCAGGTTTATGCTTGTGGTTGCTGGAGCCTACACATCAGGGCCCTGGCCACATGTCCTCATTGCCTCTCCTTGGGCATCTCATTCTTCTTTGCGTGATAACTTCCTCTGGCAGCCAGTGTCTTTTTTGGCCTTCACATAGCAAACTGGCGTTGCTGGAGAATGAATGAAAACCCCTGGAGCAGTCCCTAACCAGGGATAGGAGTTAGCATATAAGTACCTTACTCCCTCATGCTTTGGTGTGAATGCTTATAATAGTTGTCAAGTTGAAAGGACCAGGAATGCCCAGTGAGGGATTATCCAGATTAAATTAGCCTCTGGGAATGTCTGTGAGGGATTACCTTGATTAGGTTAGTTGAGGTGGGAAGTAACACTTTTAACTGCAGTCTAGCACCATTTGACAGGGTGAGGTTCTGAAATGCATAAAAATGACAGAACTGTCTGAGTATCAGGATTCGTCACTCCTCTTCCTCACTGTGGACTGAATGTGACAAACTGCCTCAGGCTCCTACTGTCACACCTTTTCTGCCAAGATGGAAACGGGTTTTGTCCCAGCAATGAGAAGGAGCAGCAGCATACATGGACTACAGCTGCATGGGTTCTGTGGTCATAAATGGCTTTTGGTTCACGGTTTATTGGTTTCCCATCATCCCTCGAATCACTTTACCTCCCCTAATCAATGTGCTCCCCCTTTCCCAACTCAACCACTCAAGTACAAGTTCTTGTCTCAGCATCTACTTCAAGGAAGTCCAAAGTAAGCGGTTATCACAAACAGTACAGTTAATGATCTAAACTTGTGGTTTTGTTTTGGTTTTGACACAGTTTCATACAGCCTGGGATGATCCTGAATGTGTTAAGTAGCCAAGACTGGCTTTTATCACCTGATTGTCCTGCCTCCACCTTCCAAAAGCTGGGATTTTAAGCTTGTGCCTCCATGCCAAGTTCAAGATTCAAATTTGTGCAAAAAATGTGGGCAGTAAGTCTATGCATTAAATAATAGACCAATAATTTTTGTAAAGCATAAAGTAGAGGGAACATAAGAAGAAGTAGATCAAAACACATTCATAACAGGAAAACTTTTCTGTGTCTAAGATAGATGTAGTACACATATTTATTAAGAAAATAAAATACCAAGTAATTAGCTTCACTTTATTAGTATGCATGGGATTACCTTCTCCTAAGAGCAAAAGATATTTTTACAAAACAGGACTATATTTAAGACACATATAAAAATCTCAAGATGTTTAAAAAATGTTCATGGAATTTATGGCCATAATTAATAAAGTACAAATTAATGACATCTTTTAAAGACCAAAGGTAACAAGTTCAATCACTCTCAATGCAGTAAGAGACAACTGTAGGGCCCACCTCACTATGATTTTCATTTCAGGGACCATTTTGCCAAGCAGTTAGTTGTTGACTATTAACTCAATAAAAATAGGAAAGGTGAAACTAAATTTCAGAGATTCTAGAAAATAGTAATAATGGAAACACAAAACATCAAAATCTAAAATTCATAATACCAAATATATTTTTACTATAGAATGAAAACACATGAGGAATTTGCCAAGTCAAACTGCCAAGAAAAAGATGAACAAAGTAAAGTGAAAAGAGAAAAAAAAGTCAATAATAATAAAGGCAGATTAAAGAAGGGAGAATTCTTAACTGAATAAGTTAAGAATTATATTATTTCTTATTGTATAAGAATTATATATACATGTAAGAATTATATAAGAAAATATAAATTGCTATTTTTGAAAATAACCGCAACTTAAAAAAACAAATGAAAGACAGAATACACAAGTACATAAAAAAAGAGTTGACCAGTGGATATTTTTAATTTATTTGAGAGTGAGAGAAATAAAGAGGGAGAGAGGGAGGGAGAGAGAGAGAGAGAGAGAGAGAGAGAATTGGTGACACAGGGCCTCCAGCCACTAAATTGAACTCCAGATGTGTGTCCCCCTTGTGTGCATGTACAACATTGCATAATTGTATCATTGTACATCTGGTTTACATGGAACCTGGAGATTCAAACATGACTTCTGAGGCTTTGAAGACAAGCACCTTAACCACTAAGCCATCTCTCCAGCCCTGACCAGTGGAATTTTGAAGGTGGTGAGTGTTGCAGTGTGCTTTGCATTGCTGGCACACTTTTTCTTTTTGACCAAAAGCAGCTGGTAGGAGGAAAGGGTTTATTTTGGTTTATAGACTAGAGGTAAACTCAGTGGTGGCAGGGGGACCATGTGGCATGAGCAAAGGCTGGATATCATCTGTTGGCCAACATCAGGTGGACAAGAGCAGCAGGAGTGTGACAAACACTTCAAGGGGAAGCTGGACGATAACATCCAGATGCCTTCCCCCAACAACACACTTTCTCCAAGAAGGCTCCAATTCCTACATTTCCATCAGCTGAAGGCCTAGCACTTGGAACACATGAGTTTATTCAAGAAGACCTAATTCAAAGCATCACATTCTACCCCTGTTCCTCCTTAAACTGATGTCCATCCATGATATAAAATGCAATGTATTCAGTTCAACTTTAAAAGTCCCATAGTCTTTTCCATACTAATACTGTTCAAATATCCTCATTGTCAAAGATCTTTTAACTGTTAACCTGTATAAAAACACCAACACACAAAAAAAGCAACCATAATGACACAGAGTAAACATTCACACTACAAAAGATGATGGCATTTGGTGTAGCAAAGAAAGGTTAAATCAATACAAGATCTAAAACATACAAGGAAAGCACCTAATTCTTTCTTCTTAGCAATTGGTACTCAACTGGAATGGCCATGGGAGGTCATTTTAAAATATTGCTGCAGCATTGGAGGTTTGGTATTCCCAGAACCTCTGGGGAATCCATTCTTGGGAAATTCAGAGCACATGTCATAGACTTTACACTGAAGCATGGCCAGCAGAACACCTGTAGACTGAAGAAGAAACTCTGAATCACCCAGAGTTCAGCAAGGTGCTAGGAGCCACAGTTGGCAGGGGAACACAGACACGTACACTTAAGCTCCAATCTGCCTGCTGGGTATCAGAAAGGACTGTATAGGGGTTGTACCAGCATTCCCATCCCAACCCATGAAGCAAGGAAAAACATTTGTGATCCATCCTTACAAAAGTCTGTCTGGGCACAAATCAAGCACTAGCAACTGGACTACTCAGAGGTGCGATTGGCACATGTGAATAAACCAATAAAGGATCATCCGCTAATTGGACCAGTGTGTGTAACCAACTCTTCCAAAAGACCACCTGGAGGTAAAAGAAGTATTTGCAAACCAAAGTCTTGAAGGACTTCCTAAACTATGAGCAACATCCAAGACCTGACCTTGCAAAGGAACATCCAGAGGTGTGACAAGACTCTGGGAGCACAGGAATTAGTGTGTCATTGAAATCAGCAAGTACACCAGACTGCATCCATACACTATACACCCAACCAGCCCTCTTCACTTCACATTTATTCCTCTTATCAGATACCCAAAGTCGGATTACCAGACCAGCTCTGACTTACTTAGTTCTTGTCTTCTACCTTTTCTTGACCCATATTCTTTCCTTTTGCCTTTTTCTATTTGTAGGCTTTTACAAAGAACATAAATGGGCATAATTTGTTGGGCCTCTGTCTCAGCCTCCATATAGCAGGGAGTGTTTCAAATTGTTTAATTATATCTATTTAACACTTTATTTTCATTCCACTTTTTGCCAAAAGTGCATTATCTCTTCATCTTATCTTACTATCCCCCTTCTATTTACATTTATCCCTTCTTTTTATCCACAAACTAATCTCAACCCAACATTGGTCTAACTTTGCTTGTTTTCCTTCCCAGAAATACCCAAAGTATGATGTGCTACTCTCATAATAGTACTAGGGGTTTAGCCTGTTGCCCTAAATACCAGTCTAACAGAAGAAAACAACATCTCAACCTGAGTACAAATCTATTCCATCTTGGACATTGTAAATATTTTCAGTGAAAGAATAAGGTCAACTAATGACCTAACCCTCTGTATGTTCAATATCTAATGCCATACATAAGAAATTACTTGAAAATCAAAAATCACTAATCCAACAGTAATGTTTTCCAATTATATTACAGACACTGAATTCAAAAGAATGATTGATTGTGAGTATGTTCATAGAAATCAAAGAGGACACAAGTAAAATTCGGAGTGAATTCTAAAAGAACATGAACAAATGGCTGAATGAAATAAGGAAGTTAATACGGGATATGAAAGTGAAACACAGATGCAAAAAGCAAACTAAAATAATGGAAATGAAAAATGTAAGTCAAAACTAAAATAGACTTAAAGTACACCCACCAAGGCTCAGGGAATTTTGCAGAAATGGGAGTGGAAAGGCTGTAATATCAAGAGTGGGAGGGATTATCCAGATGCATTGCCCCCCCCACAAATTCTGAATGCTGTTCTCACAACTCATAACTCACAGCCCCATGGTGAATAACAGAATTCCCACTGAGGAGGGCCCTCAGTGGAGTGGGGAAATGGAGGACGAAAATGATGGTACCAACATGTGATATGTCCATACAAAACTTCTACTTAATAAAAAAAATAGGCCAGATGAAAAGCTCCAAGGAAAGCGTCACCAGTAGAGGATCAAGGGAAGACATAAAATCAAGGGTCAAAGGCAAGGGAGAAAAACCGGAGCAGTCAGATATTGGCAAAGCTAGATTAATAAGAGCATGTAAACAGAACATTTGAGATGTATGGAAATCTGTGAAAATACTAAATCTAGAAATCAAGAGCATAGAGGAAGGAGAAACATTTCATGTGAAATTTATAGAAAACATTGTTTTTAAACTTATAGAAGCAAATTTCCAAAATTTAGGGAAAGAGATGCCTATCTAGGTGCAGAATGCATTTAGAAGAGCAAACATATAAGACCAGAAAAAGACCTTTCTCTCATCATACAATACTTGAAGTACTAAATATACAGACAAAAAGTATATTGAAAGAAGCAAGATAGAAGCACCAAATTAACTATAAAGTCAGGCTTATTAAAAAGAAATAAATTTCTTAACAATAACTTTAAAGGCTAAGATAGGCCTGGCATGATGATGCATACCTTTAATACCAGTACCTGGGAGGCAGAGGTAGGAGGATTGTCATGAGTTTAAGTCCCCCTAATACTACATAGTAGATTCCAGGTCACCCTGAACTACAATGAGACCCTACTTTGAAATAAAAAAAACTTAAGTGAGCTTAGAATGATGCATTTCAAGTACTAAGAGACAATAGCATTTATGTCACTAAGTAAGTTCTACAGAAAAAAAATTAAAAGAATCCTTTTAAATCAAGAGAAGAATAAAGCAAGACCCTATCTTTAAAAACAAAAACAAAACAAACTAACTAAAGAAAAGGAAAACAACACATACATGAGGTCACAAGAAAGAATAAGACATGCTTGAAAAATAATATTAAAATCTAAACCCCCAGAAAATCAACAAGAATGTCAGGAATTAACAGTCTTTCAGTAATAATATCACTGAATGTTAATACTTTCAATTATCCAATCAAAAAAACATAGACTAGTAGATTAGACTAAAACAAAGATTACATCTGCTTGCTGCCTCTAAGATCTGCAATTCATTAGTGAAGACAAATACAACGTTAGGGTGAAATAGTGAAATATGCATCCCAAGTAGACATAAGTATAGAGCAACTATCATCAACATTCTAGTATTTGACAAAATAGAATTCAAACAAAAATTAGTCAGGAATGAAAAAGATAAAATGTAAAAAAAAAAAAAAAAAAGAATTCCTGAAGGTACTAGAAATGGAACAATATTGTCACAACATATCAAGGCTATGTACAGACAAAACCTATGTTCAACACTATACCAGATTGGGAAACTCAAAGGCTTTTCACTAAAATCAGAAGGAACGCAAGTATCAACTCTGTCCTCGTATTCAATATAGGGCTTGAAGTAGTAGCTAGAGCAGTAAGACAAGGGGAGGGAATGAAAGGGATATAATTTGGAAGGAAAATGTCAGAGAACCCTTGTACTACAGATAGTATGAGTCTATATATGAGAGACTCTATGACTCCACCAAAACTCTTAGAAATAATAAATATTTTCAGAAAAGTGGCTGGATACAAAGTTATCATATATAAATCAGAAGCCTTCCTGTAAGCCCTTAAAAAAATGCTGATGAAGACGCCTGTGAAATAATACCATTACCAACTATCAAAAATGAAAGGAAGAAAGGAAGGAGGGAAAGCAGAAAGAAAACAAGAGCCTTGGAATATATACCTACCTAAGGATGTCAAGGACCTTATAGTCACCTTTGCATTTCTGGCACAAAGCATCTGACCAAAAGCAGTTCATGAGAGGAAGGACTGATTTTTGGCTCGCAGTCTTGAAGGGAAGCTTCATATAGGCAGGGGCAGTATAGTATGAGCAGAGGCCTGACGTCATCTCTGCCACAGCAGATGGAAAGTAACTGCTGAAGAGTGATCCATCTAACATTGGTAAGCTAGGGGCTAATAAAGCTCAAGGTCCACCTCTTCAGCAAGGATCCATCTCCCAAACTGCCACCAGCACAGGAGCAAGCATGCAGACCACATAAGTTTATGGATAACATGTGATTCAAATCACCACATTCCGTCTCTGGCCTCCATAAACTGATTATAATCTATGATGTAAAATGCAATACATTTAGTCCAACTTTAAAAAGTCCCCAAAGCTTTTATCAATCCCAACATTGTTCAAACACCCTCATCGTCCAAGGTCTCTTAGTTGTGAGCTGTGAAACCAAAAGCACACAGTGCACAGAGTAAACCTGCATACTGCAAAAGGAGGCATTGGGAATAGCAAGGAAAGACTGAACCAATGCAATATCTGAAATAACCAGGGTAAATATCAAGTCCTGAAGCTCCAAGTCTGACATCTCTAATCCGTGATGAAGTCTCTGGAGTTCCAATTCCTCCCCTCCCACTGGGATGCTCACAGCCTGCAGAAAACTCCATTCCCTACCAGCAGCTCTTTCTTTGCAGCCATCTGATAGTCCTGGCATTTCAAAACACTACTAGCCTCCACTGCAACCCATGGTTCATCCATGCCATGGCCTCTGTGGCCTCTATTCAGGAACTATGACCCTGTTCCACATTGCCCAGGGGCTATCTTCAAATTACCATGTTATAACTCCAATGATCCTTCTTTCCTGCGTTTGTTATACTCTCATAGAACAGGTTGGCTACAAATTTGTTAGTCCAAGGGGTAGTAAGGATGGTTTTAGAGAGCAACACACTACTTTGGCATGCAGGGACCCTACTTTCAAAAGAGACAATATTCTTTTTCTTTTGGTTTTTTGAGGTAGGGTCCCACTCTAGCCCAGGCTGACCTGGAATTCACTATGGAGTCTCAGGGTAGCCTCGAACTCACGGCAGTCCTCGTTTTTTTTAAAGGTAGGGTCTCACTCTAGCGTAGGCTGACCTGGAATTCACTGTATAGTCTCAGGATGGCCTTGAACTCACCGCACTCTTCCTTCCTTTACCTCCAGAGAGCTGGGATTAAAGGTGTATACCATCATGCCCAACTTAGTTGGCTCTATCTTAATGATGGCAATCTCTCAAAACATTACAGCTGAAAGAGTGCTGTCTCAAACTTGAAGCTTTCATTTGTTTCGGGGCCATAACCTTCTGCTCACATCAGTCTATTTATGTATAATACAACCGTGCACAAGTTCTCTAGACACAGGAAGAATGCAGTAAGCTCACACAAACTGCTTCTAGCCAAGTCAAGACAAAGCTTTCTTCCCTTCATCAACCAAGCCTACACAGTCCACAGTTCTTTCTGTATTGAGGTCACTTAAATTCTGACCAGAATTCATCCAGCTGTACTTGCGGCACTACCAGGCATCTCTTAGCCCAGGGTTTCAAATCATTCTACACTCCTCCTACAAATCAGTTCCAAAAGTCCTAAAGCCATGTAGTCAGGTTTTTAGCAGCAAGAACCCCACTCCTCTGCTAACCATAGTTACCTTCTTATTTCTGGGTTAAAACGCCTGACCAAAAGCAGCCAATGGGAGAAAACTCACTTACTTTGGATTGCAGTCTAAAGGGGAAACTTCATGATGGCAGTGGATAGCATGGCATGAGCAGAGGCTGAACATCACCTCCTGAATAAAATCAATAGACATCAGCACAGGAGAATGAGCTGAGCACTGGCAAGCTAGGGGTTAAGAAATCTCAAGGCCAAGGCCCACCCCGAACAATACCTCCACCAGCTAGAGAGTAAGCATTTAGAATACGTAAGTCTGTAGAGCACATCTGGTTCAAACCACCAAAAGCCTCTACAAAAAAAAAAAAAAAAAAAAAAAGGACTTAAAACAATGAAGAAAGAAATTTAATAAGACATTAGAAAATAGAAAAAAATGTCCATAATCATGGATTGGAAGAATTAATATTGCAAAAATTGCTATCTTCCCCCAAACTGTCTACAGATTCTATGCAATCACCATCAAAATTTTAATGCCATTCTTCACAGAAGTAGAAAAGGCAATTTTAGAATTTGTATAAAACCATAAAACACTCTGGGTAATCAAAGCAAAAAAAATAATGTTGGAGGTATCACCATACTTTTTGGTTTATTATTGTTTTATTTTATTTTTTCTTAATGAATGAAGGAAAAGTTGTTTTATGCTTTACTCAAGAAAGTAATATAGCCAGGCTTGGTGGTGCATGCCTTTAATCCCAGCACTTGGGAGGCAGAGGTAGGAGGATCTCCATGAGTTCAAAGCCACCCTGAGACCACATAGTGAATTCCAGGTCAACCTGTATTAAAGCAAGACCCTACCCCAAAATTCAAACAAACAATCAAACAAAAAGAAAGTACTTTAATAAAAACTCCACTCCCCAGATTTTTTTTAACAAAGATTGCAGTGTGGTGGTGGCATGGTGGAGGTGGTGGTTATGTGTGTGTGTGTGTGAGTGTGAGTGTGTGAGTGTGAGTGTGAATGTGTGTGAGTGTGAGTGTGAATGTGTGTGTGTGTGCATGTGCATGCACACACACGTGTGCAAGTGAGGGGAAACAATTCTAAAGTATCTCTTTATTTCCTTCATCACTTGTCTGGCCTGCTCTATCCCTTGCAAATGCAGGTGACTATGTAGACTGATTGAGAGTGCTTTATTTGAGTTTTCAACAGGCTCTCATATTTTTTTAACAAATTAAAATTTTATGACTTTATTTAAAAATTTACATAGTTCTCTACCACCCTTTTATTTGTCTTTTTCACCATCCCCATCACTAAACCTCCTCTTTTATTATTCCTCCCTTACATTTTGATGTCTTCTTTTCCCTCTACCATCATCCATGACAACCTCTTAGTAGGTCCATTATTTTTTTTTTTTTTTTTGGTTTTTCAAGGTAGGGTCTCACTCTAGCCCAGGCTGACCTGGAATTCACTATGGAGTCTCAGGGTGGCCTTGAACTCACGGTGATCCTCCTACCTCTGCCTCCCAAGTGCTGGGATTAAAGGCGTGCGCCACCACGCCTGGCAAGTAGGTCCATTATTTTTAAGGTCTTGTCAGTTAATGACAGCCACTCTAGAGACATGAATGCAGAAAATAATTTGAGTCTGGAAGACAGCATTCCAAAGTACTCCTCTCTGGCTCTGTTGGGCAATGGATAACACTTGGACTACCAAAGTACTCCTCTCCATTCTTTGGCTCTCACATTTTTCTTCACCTCTTCCAGTATAGTCCATGGGATGGTATGATAGAAATGTCTCATGTAGTACTGAACACTCCATTGTCATTTCTTCTCAGCACTTTGATGTGTTTTGAGTCTTTGTCTGAAAAGAGAAGTGGCGAGAGTAGCATTAATAGATAAACATTTAGAGGGCAATTTTGTGGGCATAATACATCCATTTAGACAACACATAGTGGTGGTTTCCCTGCCTAGGATTTATGGCCTTCTCATCCATGGGCTTTAGTATGGTAGAGCCCTCCAATCTAATCAGAGTGCAGTTAATTACCCACATAATAGACATGGCATGATTGCACTAGCAGGCCTATCTTGCCCGGCTGGTCAGTCATGTAGATTGCAAAGTGCACTGCTGGTTAATACTATGGATGTCTTTTCTCCTCCAGCAGGCTGCACAGCGTCTTCCAGCTCCATGAAGGGTAGTCATCAGGTAGGAGGTGTCTAGCTCTGCTCTAGCTTGACTTCTCAGTGTCCTACAACCAAAACATGTGCTGTTTTCAGTAGTAGGGTATTACCAACTAGTTCTGGCATGCAACCAAGAATCTTGGCAATAGACTGTATTGACTGGATGCCTCAGAGGCCCACCTAAACAACTAACTGGAAGGTACCTTAATTGTGGCACTGAAATCTTTCTGCAGCAACTTATGGCTTCTAGCTAGAGCAGTATTCACATCTTCGGGGTGCTTTTAACCAAAACATTTTTTCTAATTTATATTTTTAATTAGCTAAAAAAGAAGTTATTTTCCAAATGGCTTATTCATAACACGTTTAGCAATAAACATTTGTGAGCAAGTATCTCTATAATGAAATGCAAAGTCCTTAAGGTATATGCCCAAGAGTAGTATGGCTGGCTCATATGATAGGTCTATTTTTAGCTGTCTCAGAAACCTACACACTGATTTCTATGAAGGCTTCAACAGATCACATTCCCGTCAGCAGTGGGTAAGGTTTTATCTTCCACCATACCCTCCCTGGCATGTACCTTCAATTGATTTCTTTTTTTTTTTATTTTTTTGTTCATTTTTATTTATTTATTTATTTGAGAGTGACACAGCGAGAAAGAGTGAGAGAATGGGCACTCCAGGGCTTCCAGCCACTGCAAACGAACTCCAGACGTGTGCGCCCCCTTGTGCATCTGGCTAACGTGGGTCCTGGAGAATCGAGCCTCTAACCGGGGTCCTTCGGCTTCACAGGCAAGAGCTTAACCGCTAAGACATCTCTCCAGCCCCAATTGATTTCTTAATGGTAGCTATTCTACAGGAGTGACATGGGGTGTCAAAACAGTTTTAATTTGCATATCCCTTATGGCTAAAATTGTTGAATATTTTAAAAATATTTATTGGCCATTTGATTTTTTTTCTTATGAGAACTGTATGTTCAGTTCTATAGACCATTTTTAATTGGGATGCTTGATTTATTATTATTTGTTTTTTTGAGTTTTTGTATGTCCTAGATATTAGTCCTTTGTCAGATGTATAGCTGGCAACTGTTTCTCCCATTCTACAGGGAGACTTTTTGCTCAGTTAACAGTGTTCTTTACTATACAAAGGCTTTTAAATTTCACAGGGTCCCATTGGTTGATTGTCAGCCTTATTTTTTGAGCAACTAGAATTCGATTTAGAAAGTCTTTGCCTACTCCTAAATGTGGACATGTTTCTTCAACCTTTTCTCTAGCAGTTTCTGAGTTTCTTTAACCTATTTGGAATAGACTGTTGTTAATTGGGAGAGATAAGGGTCTGTTTTAATCTTTCCAGGTATATGTATCCAGTTTTCTCAGCATTGTTTGTTAAATAGGATGTCTTTTCTCGGGTTTTGTATTTTTGTCAAAAATCAGATGGCTATGAAAATTGTATATATAGTGTATATGTTAGTAGAAGAACAGATTAATGGGGGTGAAAAGGCCTAAGTGAGGTCAAAGGAAGAGATTGAGTAAAGGAAAGGTAGAGGGAGCACTAATCAAAATCTAAGAGGATATAAATAAGTCATATGGAAGCTTGCTTTTTTTGGACAATGGAACACACAGAAGCTGTAGATTGTTACTAGAAAATTTTCAGTGCCAGGGATGGGATACCTTCCAATGAGTTGTTGGCTAGGGAGGTCCCTGATTCCTCCAAAACATTACAGGCCATTGCTGAGGCCCTTGATTTCCCACCAGAAAGAGATGGTAAACCCCTATTGCTGAATACTCCACATACTTGGGCTACAAGGCCACTGAGAAAACTTGCTGGAGCTGAGCTTATAAACTCCTCCATGTAGACCAGCTGACAGAAAGCTGTAAAAAGCCATCCTTCATGTAGTTCAATTGGAGAGAGAGAAATCACCAGTGAAGATACTCAACAGTGGACACTGCAAGCCTTATATTTGGCTAGCCAGGTCAAATTAGCCAATGGATGCAATAGCGGCACGTCTGTTATGGGGGAAACAAACCACACTCTAATTTGACTGGAGGCTCTCTCCATGGGAGGGAATACATCCCTGATACTGAAATCCTACAACAGGGGTAGTCATGAGCCCTTGCGTATAATGTCTGCTGCGGTCTGGTTAAATGTATATAATATGCTTATCAAATTGCCCAGTAAGTACTTCTTTTAACATTCATACTCATATATTAATGATACTCTCACTTTTGTTTAGAGAAACTTCTCCTTTCAGATGGCATTGACATTGGGATGACTCAGAAGGCACCATGGTGCTGAGAAGAAGTGACAGAGGAGTGCTCAGCACTGAAATATCTCTACTACACCTTCCAAGGCCCAGGGTCCATTGCAGAAGAGATGGTGGAAAGAACGTAAGAGCCAAAGGAAGGGTAGGACTCCTTACAATGTGCTCTTCCATACACAAAATGGCCTGGATATCCAT